>JALGBA010000099.1:1600000-2800000 GCA_023970755.1 Azemiops feae
GCGCAGTTTCGATGGCCAGGTCGCGATATTTCGTAATTTTTTCCAGTTCTTTTTCTTCGACTCTGGCATCTCCTGGTACAGCGATATCAATCAGCTGTACGCTTCGGTTCTCTACAACTGTGATATCTGGCGTATTGTGTTCCAAATGGCGATCTGTCTGTATTCGAAAGTCCCACAAGATCTTCACCCTCTCATTCTCAACAACTTTTTCCACAAAAACTTTATTATTATTATTATTATTATTATTATTATTATTATTATTATTATTATTATTATTATTATTATTATTATTATTATTATTATTATTATTATTATTATTATTATTATTATTATTATTATTATTATTATTATTGAAATACATAGACCCCTTGGGCAGTTAATTGCAAATTAATTTCAGCAAGTAGTGAAGAAGAAGAGATGTAGCGGGGGAATGGAGGCTGTGTGGTAATCCAGGAAAATCTTCCCCTTGGGAAATGGGAAAAGTGGGAAGAGATGAGAAGGACCATGCAAGACTGGAGATGCAGGACTCTCCTTTGTAATGTTATCATGGGTTTTGTTTTTTAGTATGGCCTTTTTCTTTTCTTTTTAGTAATATGGGCTAGAAGAGAAACACAAAAAGCAATTCTTGTAAAAGGAGTGTGTTTTAGTTCTGTTTTGCATGCAGCTATTTTTTTTAATGGAAAAAGTAGGTCTAATAATTTTTCAGAACATTTTAAAATTCTGGCAGTATTATACATATGTTCAACGTAATTTGTAAGAGAAATGGTGACCTGTGAGATTGTATGTATGTATGACAATGAGGGTGCTTACCGCAAGGAGGTTGAGAGTTTGGTGAACTGGTGTGAGGAAAACAGCCTAGTTTTAAACATTGGAAAAATCAAAGAGATCATTGTTGATTTCAGAAAAGGCAGGCATATAAGCGTTGCTTGAGCAGGGTCCGCAAGATTGTCTGGGACATTACACATCCTCTTCATGACCTGTTTTCCTTGTTACCTTCTGGGAAGAGGCTTTGTGGTATCTGAAGCAGAACATCCAGATTCAGTCACAGTTTTGTTCCATACATTATTAACTTTGTGAACTCTAAAGCTTCTTCCTTCCGTTATGTATTCAAGATGGACAGTGATTAATATTTATATGTTACTTATATGTAAGGGTGTAGGTCTATACATATGTTGTTTATAGTATGTTTAAATGTGTGTTATGTATGTGTACACTTTGAGAGCAAGCAACTAAATTTCATTTTTAATGTGTGCCATTGTGCCCACAGTAAAAAAAAATGACAATAAAGGTTCTCTCTCTCTCTCTCTCTCTCTCTCTCTCTCTGTGTGTGTGTGTGTGTGTGTGTGTGTGAGCACCATCAGACAATTTTAAATTTTATACCATAAATATTGGGGATGGTGTTTTTTAACTAAAGCATTCTGCATTAGTATTAGCTGTGGTATGACTGTGATAAACTAAGTTTTTTCAGAAGTGTGGTATGCTAATAACAAAGAATGTTAACTAAACATGGAACTTCCAGTGTCTTATTTTACACACACACAAAATAGTTTTCCCAGTCATAACAAAGCAGCCAGTTAGTAAAGCTGAGAGTACTTAATGCAGGAAAATGGAAGAAGTCACTTGTAATTAACAATGCCAGTTACTCTGCATTATAGGTTCTTAAATACTGTTCTGCAGTTTGTTTGTTTGTCCCACTCACTCACATGCACATATAACAGTGATTTAGTGGATTTATTAATATTCCCCAGCAATTCCCTTCACCAAAAAGCCAGAACTGTCCCAATTAAGTCCAGCCAAAAGCAGATTAATTCTAGTCCACAGAGCAATGGCCAATGAGTCCACAAGAAGGCAGTTCTTCCTCATCGCTGACGGGCTGCAGCTGCATGATTTCCCCACTTGAAGCCCCAGGGTTGTCCTGCTGCAGCCAAAATCACGCTCAGATGGCTTCTCGAAGCCATTGACCAACTCTCCTCTAGTCGTGCCCGGAAATGGTTCATCCTCCTCTGAACTGACATCTGGAGAGGTATCTGGGGAAGCGTCTGGGGGAGTCATCACATTAAGTAGTTTGTCCTTTAAAAAAAATATGTCTTAATCTATACCAGGAGTCCCACCCCCCAGGCAATGGACCAGCACAGGTCCGTGGCATGCCAGCAACCAGGCCGTGCAAACATGTGAAGCCCCATCCTCGGGATGCAGGCAGCATGCAAAACCACATCCCTCCAGTCGACAGAAAAACCTCTCTCCACGGAACCAGTCCCTGATGCCCAAAAGGTTGGGGGACGCTAATCTGTACAGTATGTATACAAATAGAGGTAGCCCTCAATTTACAATAATTCATTTAGTGATCATTCAAACTTACAATAGCATTGAAAAAAGTGACTTATGAGCAGTCCTCATACTTAGGACTGTTCCGGCATCACCATGGTCACATGAAAAAAAATTAGGCGCTTGGCAACTGACATGTATTTACAATAGTTGCATAGGTCACCATTTGTGACCTTCCCAACCAGCTCCTGACAAAGTCAATGTGGGAAACTGAATTTGCTTAATGACTGTATGATTCACTGAACAACTGCAGTGATTCACTTAACAGTCATGGAAAAAGAAAGGTCATAAGGGTCGTGGGCATGACTCAATAACTGCCATGTTTATCTTTCTCTGTACTTCTCATCACATAACAATTTTACACGGTCCCTTACTTACAGTATGTAATCTGTAGCTCTATCAATAATCCAAACTTTCTGGGATGGTCAGAAAACAAGACACAATTAAGAATTTTATTGTATTTTTTAAAATTGTTGAGCCTACATTGTAATCTTATGGGGAAACAAAGCAAACTGACCACCATGAGGAGCTATGGATACATGGTACATATTTTAACTTAATCAGATAGTATGGCAATCATATAAATAGAATTATAACCCTTACCCATTTCTGACTGCAAGGCCCTGTATTATAGGTCTGGCTTTGATATGTCAACATAAAAGAACTTCAGTGGTTCCCTCACTGCTGTCTCAGTTCCCTGCACCTGCAGTGAGCATTGTGATGAAAATAAAAGTGAAGGCAATGAGGAAGATCAAAACCTTGGGAAATATCTATGGCAAAAAGAATAAAATAAATTTCTGATAAATATCTCTTATACAAGCAGGTTTTGAAGTCTGGCACAGATGCCTTTCCAAAGAAGTACAGTTTATAATACTAGGAATAGTGTTTCATTCCTGCAACAAAATACAATTTATTACTAGATCCAACTTTAATAAGCTACATCTTAGATTTGCCTATAAATGTGAGATTCTTCTGAAATTTACTTTATTTTTTGAACTGCTTTTTCCACAGTAGAAAAAGATGGCCAATTTTAAAGGTCATGCTCTTCCTGGAAGTTTTTTCCTTTTGATTGGCCTGTGGTGGTCAGTGAAATACCCATTCAGGTACTTCTGTCAAAGGAGGAAAAGCATTTCTCTTGGTTCAAAGGCAGGATTTCAACGCTTAGAATTTACTGAGGGCGTAATCAAGGTTGTCTTTGCTCTTATTGGTAAGTTTACATTTTTTTAAAAAAATATTCTAAATAAGTATGATTATGATTTAAAGTACCTTTAAAAGAAAAAATATTTTAAAAAATATTAAAGTTGAAGCTATTTATAGTAGTGTGTAGTATAGTAGATTCTATCTAGTGTCTATGGAAATTCTCAATCATCCAGGTCATCGTTGTCCCAAAGATGCTCTTTCAAGAGTTCTGAACAAGCTTCTTGGATATGTCAGGGGGGAAATCCATCAAAAAACAAAGACAGCACATCACAAAAGTCTCACTTTAGAATTCAGAGGTTCATTTTATTGACTTTAGAACACACATCAGCAACCCATTGCAATGAGGACCAACATTGGACTAGCTGTCATGACAGTGACAGCTAGAGGCCATGTGGCCCTGAACCAGGACCACTCCCAAACTTTTATACCTTTCCACAAACAGATGACCAGCTGAGCTTGCATTACCAAATTCTGTTCCTTGTACGTTCTGTTGACCATGTCTTTCCGCATATACCTGTGTACATTTGAAACTTGCACCCATTTGTTACTTTCAGTTCCTTATTTCCCATGGATTCAACTCATATGTTCTAACTATACATTTGAAACAAGCAACTTTGCAAAATTCTATTAAGCAAGGCACAACTTCACTTTAGATTCCAAATATTTCTTTAGCATTATGAAATAAGCTACAGTAAGAACTTTGGTTCAGTACAATCTTTTTACATGAGGCCTAACTTTAACTGCCTAGGCCTTCCTGTCCTAGAAAAGCTAAGGCACATATTTTCTCTTTTGATAAATGAGAAACAAAACTTCTTCAAGGAAAAACAAAGAAAGTTCAGTTGCCTCTTGAAAAAGCACCTTTGGGATTCTATCTAGTGTTGAATGTTGTTTCCCTGCAAGGAGATCAGATTCAGTGACAAAACTGAATAACTAGCCTGTTTATTTTGTACCTTAATCTTTTAAAGAAATATACATCTCATTTGGAATTGTTATTATAATGCATTTTTGGCTATATGTTTATTTAGAGTAGGATATTATTGTATATTGGGGTTGTTATTTGATGGTTAGGTATGAATATCTTTTATATCTTAGCTTTTTTATCAAACTGAAACCAGAGATTATTTTATTATATAATTGTAGTTGTATCGAAGAGAGTTACAAGCAACCTTTTTTCTTTATGTTGTCTTTGTTAATTTTTTGTATGCTACTTTTTGAACTTTTCCCATTGACCCTCCTTCCTACTTTTCCCTTTTTTGTAATTTTATATTTTAACATTTTATCTCTAAAATTAATAAAAATTCTAATATACATAATGTAGAACTGCGAGAAAGAGTTAGATCTTTCCAGGAGAAAATGACCATATTGTAAGGTACCAGTCCCTTACTTAAACTTGAGATACCATATCCATCTAATCAGATAACCCAAGCGGAGACTTCTTGATCAAGCAGCACTTTATTTGATCAAATTAAGCAGCTGGGTGGCCAACAATCTGGAACACTGGCAGAGTTACATCCAGAAGTGCCACACCATAGAAAGTTGGTAGCATTGCTTTATAAACTTTGTTAGCCAATGAAAATCAGACAACAGAGCCATTACATCATAAAGAAGACATCAATCATGCCTGTATACTCCCTTATTCCCGTCTTCAGTATATCCCATCCATGTACATGCTTCCCAAGCTTGCATGAGATTTCCCTCGTGCAAAAGTTGATTACAAAAAGCAAGAAAGCAACAGTTGCCTGCGTATCCCTTTGTTATTTTATACAGGTATGATGGCAGAGCAGTTTGTTCCTGATGGACCTCATTTGAAGCTATATAATTATGAAAAAAAGCAGTGGAATTACTTAATGAATTGGCAGCATGCAACCATGTACCTCTTCTATGGCATCTCAGGACTAGTGGACATTGTGACTCACAGCACAAATATATTACCTGAGGCTTTAGACCGAATGATGCTCTCACTGGCTGTTTTTGTGGAAGGTGAGCTTATGGTATTTCACTGCACTGTTTATGTGGAAAAAGTTTTCTGAACCCAAGTGAAAAAGAATAGACTAAATTTATCTATTAAGGTAACTATGTCATGTAATCAATATGAGAAAGGATGTAACAGAAATAGGGAACAAAAATAGATGTTTAAAGACTATGAAATAATGAATTAATAAGCATGTTTTAATAAGCATCTGTTTATTAGTGATACATGCAGAGTGGAAGATTTGTTTTATTTAAAGAGATTAAGAATTCATTATGTTCGAAATAATTTAGCATTACTATCTGAGGATAAATTACATTTAAAGAGATTAAACAAAAATCATTGTACAGTAGGTACCTCAAAGGATGTTGTTTAACATATTAATCATGTAAACAACCGAAAATCTTCCACAGTAGCAGTCCTGAATTACACTTATCTAGCATCTGCTTAAAGTATATGGCTCAAGTAAATAGATTGTGTTATTTATTTATTTGTTTGTTTGTTTATTTATTAAACTTTATACAAAGTTAAATACAACATCTTTCTGCAAATTTGAATGCATACATCCTATATATGTTTAAACATTCAAAATAAGAACATCGTGACCCAAGGCACTTGTACTTTATAATTCCTGTGGTGGCAATAACAGCTTCCAAAGGTTTTTTATATAACCTGCTAAGACTCTTTGGAATTAAATACATAGTTTGCATGACACAAAACCCAAAGGTTTTTAGCAGCAATCATGTACGAAACCTGCAGAATAAAAAGTAGTTGACTTCTCATTCCCTTTCAACAGGTTTTCTATTTTATTATCACATCCATGGGCGTTCCATGTTAGATTTTCATGTTCATCAGTTACTTTTAATAACTATCTTTGGAGGTGCCATCTGCATATTCTTGGAAGTCTTTTTCCACAATAGCATTGTTCTTGAGATGTTCCGAACAAGTCTTTGCATATTGCAAGGAAGTTGGTTCTGGCAGGTGAGTAAATAATTTTTCTTTTTCTTCTTGATGCATTTTAAAAAAATCTTTTGAGATTAGAACCAGGATCAGCAAATGAGATTCTCAAACAGCTGCTGAACACTTACTGGATACCAGCTTATTCACTGCTTCAACCTGTCTCTGCTTCTCTTTATCTGCTAAGGTGACTGCAGTGTAATGATACTGGAGATTACTCTGCATTATTGTAAATATTGCATGACTGGTGTGTAATAGCTGATTCACACTTTCCCCTGTCCAAAACAAGTTCTTCATCTCGGACCACGATCCCCTGCTTATTTGAGTTATCATCATCCCAACTACCTTGACCTGTCTCCTTAGTGCCTAATAAGGTCAGCAAGCATATTTTTAAGATAGTCAAGAATGTCAGCAAGGAGTGTGATGTGGATGCTATTGTACATTTTGGCATTAACGATCTGTCCCAAAAAGATGTACTCTCTGTGCAGAATGATTTCCAGAGCTTGGGGCAGGAACTTAGCAGGATAGTTTTCAGAGGTTTTAACAGTGTATAAGGAGCAAAATGGAAAAGGCCAGTGTATAGCAGAATTCAATATGTGGCTAAAGGAGTGGTGTAAAGGGGAAGGCTTTGGTTATATTAGTCACGATATCTCCAGTTGGTCCAATGAAAAAGTGTACAAAAGAGATGGTTTGCATCCATCAAAAAAAGGGACTGAGTTACTTGGCAATAAATTCACAGATTTCTGGAGAAATATTTAAACTGAAAAATGGGGACAGTGAGTTAATTGACACAGAACAATCCTGTCCCTGGCAATCTAAAAATTATAGGGTTATCAGTGCATGTAACATAGACGTGTGGGTGGACAAGAATATCAATCTTGCTGTCAAGCAAAATCAAGCTTTTAATAGCAAGTGCCACACAAAGTGCACTAATCAAACAGGTGGTAAGAAAATAGGGGAACTCAGGCATCAAACAGGTTATGTAGAAAGTAAACACAGGGTCAGTCATAAAGGACTCAAATGTCTATACACCAACGCACAGACTATGAACAGTAAACAGGGTGAACTAGAAATTTAGGTTAATGAGGGCAGATATGATATTGTTGCCATTATGGAAACATGGTGGGATGAAACCCACAAATGGAACACACCAGCTAGAGGGATTTAAATTATTTAAAAGAAACAGACCAAATAAAAGAGGAGGTGGAGTTGCTCTCTATATAAGAAATAACTACATCTCTACAGAAATAGAGCACAACAATGATGAAAACTGTCTTGAATGCATTTGGGTCAATATAAAAGGGGGGGAAATGCCATAGGTGTATACTATAGGCCACCCAACCAAACAGAGGTAATAGATGAACTTTTTGCTAGTCAGTTAACTAGGGTATGTAGGAAGCACATCACAATATAATGGGGGACTTTAATTACCCTGACATCAACTGGGAGACAAACTCTGCACCAAGTGGAAGATCAAACAGATTCCTGACAAACCTAGCAGACACCTTTGTCTCCAAAAAAGTAGAGAAGGGAACTAGGGGATCAGCCATATTGGACTTAATTCTCTCTAACAGAGATGAAATGGTAGAAGGTGTTGAAACCACAGGAACCTTGGCGGGGGGAGTGACCATGCAATAATGGAATTCAACATTATGGAAGCACAAGCAATAGAACACAGTCAAACTAGAGTCTTGGACTTTAAGAGAGCTAATTTCAACAAACTTAGAGAAAGCTTGGGAAGGATTCATGGATGAGAATCCTCAAGGGAAAACCACTCAAGAAGCTTGGGAAATTTTGAAAAGTGAGATAATAAAAGCCCAGTCTAGCACAATACCAACAAAGAAGAAAAATAACAGCTCTCAAAAGAAACAGCATGGCTGCATAAAGAACTCTCTGATAAACTGAAAGACAAAAAGGACAAGTATAAAAAGTGGAAAGAGGGGCACATAACTAAGGCAGAATATCAGCAAATAGCCCGAGCCTGCAAAGATGAAGTGAGGAAAGCTAAGGCTCAAAATGAACTAAGGCTTGCAACAAAAGTCAAAGATAACACAAAAAGCTTCTTTCAACATGTAAAACACAAGAAAAAGTTAAGGAAATGATTGGTCCATTAGTGGGAGGAAGTGGCAAGAAGGTGACAAGCATCAGGGAGAAAGCAGAACTACTCAACTTGTTTTTTTGCATCCGTATTTACACAAAGGGAAAAAACAGTCCAACCTATCAAAAACAGTACCGTAAAAAACAGATTAGAAACACAAGTTAAGATAGTCAAGAAAATGGTAAGGGAGCACCTGTTCACCCTAGATGAGTTCAAATCACCAGGACCAGATGGATACACCGCAAGGTTCTGAAGGAACTGGCAGATGTGATCTCAGAACCACCGAACTATATCTTTCAAAGATCCTAGACCACTGGGGAACTACCAGAGGACTGGAAAAGAGCTGATGTAGTTCCCATCTTCAAAAAAGGGAAAAAAATGGATCCAGGAAACTACAGACCTATCAGCTTGACCTCAATACCTGGGAAATTCTGGAAAAGATAATCAAGCAATGAATCAGCGAACACCTAGAGGCAAACAAAGTCATTACCAAAAGCCAACATGGGTTTGTCAAAAGCAGATCAGTTTCCAGTGAGTTTTGATCATGGGACCATGGCGATGCTGTGATAGTTGTAAGCGCAAGGATCGGTTTTGTAAGTCACTTTTTAAAAGTGCTGTTGTAACTTCAAACGATCACTAAACAAATGATGGTTAAGTTGAGGATTACCATACATTGGGTCATGTGGCACATTTAGGTAAGATCAGGATTTTTTTCTCTATGAATTACGGGTTTATTTTATTAAGCCCATTTTAGTGTGTTCTTTAAACCCACTTTAGGATTTATGCTACACGTTTAAATGTAGAAAAACAATTATGTTATGTGCTTGTTTATTGAAAGAGAGGTCTTTAGGATTTAGCAGCATTTTTAGGAAGCCTTTATGGATGCTATGATCTGATGATTCATTGGCAGAGTTGTTAGAATGCTTTCATTTGTTGCATTTCTTTGGGCACAGGACTACTTTACTTTGAAATTATTTCATATTTCCCCTTTTATAAGGATGGATAGCTAACTTTAATATTAGAATAGAAAGGAATAATAGTTATCATTCTATAACTTTTCTTGTATTTTTGTATATTTGTATACAAATCTTGTATATTTGAATTTTAATTTAATTTCCATCTCATCTTTCTATTATTATGGAAACCTAGGTAGCATATAAGGAACCTATTTAAAGAATTGTAGTTAGACTTTTCTAGCCTGCCCAATGATTGTGACCTGCTCAATTCTACATAGTGAATATCAAATAAAGTTAACATCTAAATCAGCCTTCCCCATATCATCCTAGTATAATGGAAAATACTGGGAAGTTCCAAAGACCTAGAGAATGCCTTTGTAGAGAAGGCTGATATAAAACAGTTCTAACTCTCTATTCTTATAATAGAGGCAGATAATCTGCCAACTTTTTGGTATATGCAGCCCTCAACTTCAGTTTATGTGGCCTTCAGCCTAATTAAAGAACTGTGCAAGAGATAAATTTTTCATCGGAACTATTGGAAATGAGAGAACAGAAAAAAAAGTGGATATCAGAATGAGAATAGGCATTTTCAAAGAAGCAGTGGCATAAACTTTTGCTTTTTACTCCACTCCGCACATGCTTCAGCACTACTGACTATATGGGGGGGAAAGGATCTCAACCAAAGAAGTGTAGTCTACCTCAGCCTTAAGCTATAATAAAGAACACACAAAGCAGAAAGGAAATCTTATAACTGTATTTATTCATGGCAATTTATATAGCCACCCTTTCTAAAACAATGCAGGATGATAATTAAAAAATAAACGAACTTAAAATATAATTGGACACAAAGCAGTTTTCACCAAAGGCAATTCAAGATTTGAAACAGCCATCCTAGATAGCTCTACAAATCCTCCTGACCCAATGCCTGGGTCTTCAAAGCATTACTTAAAAGCAGGAAAGTTTGGGGGCATGTGGATCTGGAGGGGGATGCTATTACACAGGGTAAACCAGCTTGAGAAAAGGCATGTTAGGTATGAATGACCAGACCACATGTGTAAAGTGTAAACTAGATACTTTATTGTTCTATGCTAATTTCACAGTTTGCCCCTGGGAAAGACTAGATAAAATCCAACAACATTCAAGAAGTCAGGCCTTGCCTCTTGTGTTTACTTAATGACTCCAAACTAATTCCCAGTTTGACCCCTCCTGACTGAGATAGTCACTCTCTAACAGCTCCCCAAATCTGAATATATTATCCCAAATTGGGTAAAAATGTGCTTTTCTTTGGGTAATGACACACAAACCCATTATCCAATCACAATTGGGACATTTAAATAAGGAATTTCTGATAGGCAGTTTTGGATAATAAAGGAAAAGGTTTGGAAAGCACTAGTTTAAGAGATGGGGTCTGAAGCATGGAACCCTACCAGATCTTATTGAGAAGCAGATATAATTGGAGAGAGGTAATCCCATTAAAAACCCTGTATTTCTAATGCCCCCCCCTTTTTTTACAGATTGGATTTGTCCTTTACCCTCCAAGTGGAAGTCCAGAATGGAACCAAGTGGATCACAGTAATATCATGTTTCTAACCATGTGCTATTGCTGGCATTATGCAATTATACTTCTTATCATGGCAGTCAATTATATTCTAGTCAGCTGGTAAGTGAATATTATTGGTATTCTAAAGAGCTCCACTTAAATGTCAAGAATTTCACATTTTATTCAAAATCTCCATTTATTCAAAAATAGGTACTCCAATTGGATAGGAATGAAAAATTATAGTAGTTTACAGATGCAATGGCCTATAACTTTTGAAATACACAATTGTTCCTTGATGCCTGCATGGAAATTGCAAACAAATTGCATATGTACAGTTGTATACATAGAACTGTGTATACAATTATATACACAGTTATATAAAAGCTGTTCATACTAGTGCTGGAAGAATGTCAGCTCTTTAATTTCTTACTGATTCTTTTAGTTAGCTTCTTTATTTTGATATCTATGTAGTCCTTCAGCTCAGCACACAGGTTTGAAAGACCTTACTATGCAATACTTTGATTTTGCCTATTATTTTTGTTGTTGTTTTATAATCTAATATTCCCAACAGGTTGTACTTCTCTGAGATTAGAATATAAGGACAAAAACAGAGGACAAAAACATATTGCGACAGCAGATTAAGCCATGCATTGGATTTCATATATCATAGATCTACATGACACAGATTATAATATATTAACTGGATGTCACTGGACATAATATCCTAGTGATGTTAAACATTAAGAATGAAGGGTACATTTATCCACCCATATAATTTATTGGCCACACAGTAATACCGGTATAATAAGAACAACTTTGGAAAAAGAAGGCTAAATATTGTAAAAATAGATGGAATAGTAGAGTTGGTTTTTGCATTCAATGTGCCATCTTATGTAAAAATAACTATCCCTCTACTATCACTGATTAGCTTAGAATGTGTGATGGTTTAACATGAATTGTTCTTGTAACTTTTCTTCTCCAGGGTGGTTCGTACCAAAATAATGCAAGTCCCATCCATGGAAATTGGATTGCTGAAAACATCTGAGCTAGAACAGGAGTCAGAAGATGAAATGTAATTCTACAGAAACATTTTCTCATAGTTCACTTTCTATTTTAGTATTTCTAGTCCCTAGTGATACTATTTTTTTCATTATTTAGTCTTACACAATTTAAACATTAATTTATGAAAATGCCATTATCGCATTGTTTTTCTCAATTGAAGTAGAAACAGATGGCATTGTAGCATCTCAAATGAGAATCAGTTCTGGCCATTAACAAATGGTGGATCCACTCTTTCATTGTTCTTGGATAAAGTGGGAAATTTTCACATATTTTTCAAAAGCCAGATGCAATCCTAATGTAGCAGAAAATGGGATATATATTAAAATAGAAAAATGAATCAATTATACATTATCACTATTTATAAATATAAAGAATTTCTAGGATAGATTTCAAATTTATATTTGTAAACGTATTGCTTTGTTTCTTATTTTTTATTTTTGTAATTATTTATTATTAAAGAATACAAAAAGCCAAATATTTTGTTTTAGCAAATAATGATCTCCACAAATTACTGTGTATATTACTTTGCATATGAGAACTACCTACAGCAGAGTTGGCTTATTTTTATAAAAAGAAGAAAAAAACTATGAGGTCAAAGTATGTTTCAGATGATTTCTGTATTTTGAATTCATTCAGTGCAAAGAAGACTCACGCCATGTTTCAAATCCCTATTTTGCAATGATGCTTATGCAAACCTTGGAGAAGAGATTCACTGGGTTCAAGATTCACATTATGAAATAACTTTCTCCAAGTCATTAAAGCACCTGTGCAAGGGCACTTCTGATGTGCGTGTCTATGTGTCCAAAAAGTCATGATTGTGTTGCGACCATGCAATCACAGCCCACCCCTTTTTTATGTGTATCACAGAAAATTTTCCTGCTCACAGACAGAGAACTTATGAATCACTGTCAGATAGGATCACAGCTGGTATTTTTTGTGACATGAAGATAAGTATAGCTTTACAAAATGTGAAGAGGATTTGACTGCAGACAGTGTGTTTTTTGACAAGTAAACCAAAAACTGTTATTTGTAAACAAATTGCATCCCCTCTTTTCTCCTTATGCTAACATACCGTTGCAGTGTTGTAGGATGGTGAACATGTTTAGAATACTGTGTTTATACAGAGCCCAGAGCCTACATTTGCTTTTAGTAATAAGTGATTGCTTAAACTGTTTTACTTTAAGTTTCAATTCATGGGTATCTGTAGGGGCAGGGACAGTGACACAGTAAGCCATCACTCATTGAAGCAAATAATGCAATGTGACATCCTTGTGTTCCATTACAATCATTTATATCATTACATCACCCTGTTCAAGATGCCTGTCTTTCAGTGAGTACTCCAGTTGGGAAATCCACTCAAATATTGACCCAGCCTAAATATCAGATTGCCTTTTTTCTCCTTGGGTTCATGTTTACAAAGAGCTTCTATTCCCTGTATCTTTTCCCAGCCAGACTCTTTCCACCAGTCACTGTTAACTGTCAATTGTAGCTCCTCTTCCACCATCATTCCCTACCTCACATTGCCTGAGTCACCTTCACCAAGTCAAAGATGCAAATTTTATTTATTTATTATTAAATTTTTATCTCATCTCACTGACACAGGTACCCTGGGCAAAGACTATACACCATAGGCTTGCTTATCTATGCTCTTCCTTAACACAGATAAAAAGCAATCAGTTGTAGGCAATCTTCCCTCTCTCCCCAACATATTAGTAGATGTCTGTTATCCTTTCTCCAGTTTGGCATTTTAATATCATCTCTGCATATTGCGAGAATGACTCTTTACAAGAATTCTATTTATCTGAAGTAATAGGGCATGAAACAATGCTCAGGAAAGACTACAGGATATGTGCCTTTAGCTTTAACTTACAGTACATACTCAGGTTAGAATATCTAATTTGAGATAAAACATTAAGAATGTTAACGTAATTAAAATATGTATATTATGTGTCTCTTTTTTTCAACAATTATACATTTGAAGAACTCTGTGGTTTTATATGTATATGGAATACAAAAATAGCCATATTCATTGCTATTTGAAATGCACTTTCTATGTACTGAATATTTGTTTTAAAACAAATTTTCTAATTCAGGAGTAAGGAGAATCCTCTCAGCTAATCACAGGTGGTTCAGGTCCTTTAAAATTATCAATAGTTATTAAGTTTTAATAACATTTCAATGTATTATAGTGTATGTTGAAATAATTTTTTTTAGTTTATTTTAGTTTATTTAGTTTATTTGAAGTAAGCACATATGTATGCAATGAACTACTTTTTTATTCTAGAATCTATAGACCAATCTAAATATGTTTGCTCTAAAAATTGACAGCTGGTCATTTGTTGCTCAAATGAGAATTTGGATTGATTTGTTGTATCTTTGTTTTCTTGACTATTACGCTGCTTAGCATTTCTCTTAAACAATGGTCATGTATCAACGAAATCAGTTATGTAAGAACAGGAGTTTAATATAGCTAGACATGATGGCGTCCTGGAAGACATAGTTGCTATCTGTTTCAAATTCACTGCTCTGAAATCTCAGCAATCGGGCATTAGGCTAAAGAAAAGCATTGAGGATATCTCTCTTTTGTCTTCTCCCCATAGCATCTCCTAGCCAAGTGAGCATCACTGAAGACATCCATTAATACGGTAAAGAGAATGTTGTTATTCCAGAGATTCTATTACCTAGAGGATTAAAACCAAGACATGTTGCATGCAGGAAATTCAGCTGCCTGATAGACACTGCTCTTAATGACTTGGATCTATGCTATAGCCATTGGTTACTCTGAAAGCCTGGATCCAGCTCAAATAATATTTCATGCCATTATCGCATGAAAAAAGAGATGGCAAGAGTCAGTTCTGAGAAACAGAGTGGAAAAAAAATCAGATCAGCCTTGAAGTTTTACAACCACAGGCATCTGCAGTCTCATGTCATGCTGCACTGCATCTTATACTGCCTATATCTGGATGCAGATTGTTCTAAAGATACATGTGAATCAAATTCAGAAAATATAAAAATACTTTCTGAACCAGTACAACTACATACTTTAGGAGTGATACAGAAATGTAACAACTGCTTCTCTTAAAACATTACAGTTGCCTTCATCTAAGCATGAATTATATGCATTATTGGTGTGGAAATAAACATATACATATACATATACATATACATATACACATACACCACACACACACACACACACACACACACACACACACATTATGAATTGATTACAGGTAGTCCTTGATTTATGACTGTACTGGAGCTTGCCCAGTACTGGAGCCTGATTGCATGGGGAAGGGTGACATCAGAACTTCAGAACCTGATTACCTGATTTTGGGAATCTGTCATAACTTTGAACAGTTGCTAAGAGACCAGTCATAAGTTGAGGACTATTTTAACGCTACAAAACTTCTTTTAATGTTTTGGAGTTCCACTGCCATCTAGTGGACATTGATAATGATGCTGCCGGTATCCATTCAACTATGTCGGATTCTTGGTGATTTTATGGATTAGCTCTCTCCACTTTTTTTTGAGAATGTTTGGCTTCTCTCATTGTTCTATGCTCTGGCTGATGTTGAATTTGCAATTTCATGCTTTCGCTGCTTTGATCAATGTACGATTCTAGGAAAATGCATTTGATTTCTTCACCATCAATTGGTATTTTGATATTTCCATTTCTCACAGTGATCATGAGCTTGGTCTTTTTGATGTTCAGAAAAAGGCCAAATTTCTCACTTTCTTTTTTAATCCTTTTGATCAGATGTTTCAGGCCTTGTTTGGTTTTTAAGAGAATTGTGTTGTCAGTATATCAAAGATTGCTGATGTTCCTTCCTTCAATATTTATTCTAATTTTTTGAATTTTCAAGTTCTAGCTTCCTCATGATCACTATAGTATATAGGCTGAATAAGAACGGTGAAAGAATACAACCTCACCATATTTCTTTTCCTACTTTGAAGCCATCAATGCCTCCATGTGGTGTTCGCACAGTATCTTCCAATATAGTGGCTACACCAACTTGTCCAAATGTGTTGTCCCCCCAGATCTTCTAAGCTCTCCATTGCTTGTCACGATCGACACAAAGGCTTTCTTGTAGTCAATAAAGCAGGTGTATATGTTATTTTGATATTCTTGATATTTTCCCATAATCCAATGTAGATTTGCAATATAATTACAGATGCCATGATCCGTTCTAAAGCCAGCTTGAACATCCTATTATTTAAAACATTTTCTCAATTGAGAATTGCAGGAAAAGAGATATACAATAGAGCAAACATTTGCACAATGCCTTTCATTTAGACTAAATCAAGCTCAAATGATATAAGATAGAATATATGGGACCTTGTTTAGAATATTAATTATTCTAATTATTATTTATTTAGAATAAATAATTACATGGAACTATTCTAAATAATTATTTAGAATAATATTTTAAATAAACAAAGCAAACAACTTGCTATTTCCTGAAAAATCAAGATTTTGCCTAGGAAGAACAAATATTTTTACTAGAAAGGAAATTTAATAAAAGCATGATCTAAAGTAGCCTTATAGGCTACAGATGAATGTGCTGAGCAGCTGAAACTACTGCCAAAAAAGCCAATGCAGTCCTTGGCTGCATCAACAGAGAGATGGCGTCAGAACAATGAGAAGTAATAGTGTCATTTACACCACACTAGTGAGACCACACTTAGAATATTGTGTCCAATCCTGGTCACCATGATACAAAAAAGATGTTGAGACCCTGGAAAGTGTACGGAGAAGAACAATAAAGACGATAAAGGGTCTGAAGGCTAAATCATATGATGAATGGTTGAGATATGGAAGCTAGGTATGTCTAGCTTATGAAAGAGAAGGATTGGAGGGGACATAATAATTGTCTTCCAGTACTTGGGCGGCATGTCACAAAGAAAATGGGATTGATGTATTCTCCAAGGCAGGCCATTTCAACCTTTTCACAGATTGTACCACTTTTAGGAGAAGACAATATTCGAGTACCACCAATGCTTAGCAAGGTGTCAAAAACGTGATGACTTAAAAAAAAAGGGGGGGGGAATTTGGGTTTTACTGATTAGATTGATTTGTTGTTAAAGAAATGGCTAATTTATACTATTATGGAAAAGTAAAAAGTTGAGGTTTGATGTTAATGCTTCATTCTACTGCAACAGAGGAAGCTCCAAGTCAATAACTTTTCTTTTCTTTTTCTCTTCTCCCGCTCACTTTTCTTTCCCCTTTTCCTCTCCACTGTGTCCTACTATTTGCTCTTGTATTTTTGTATTTTATTCTATAATTTAATAAAATCTTACAAACCATTTAAAAAAAAGGAAAAAAGTACCGGTTTTACTCCTTCTTTTATATCCTCTCTTCTCTCCCCCTCCTTTTCCTTTTATATCCTCTCCTCTCTCCTCCTCCTCCTCCTCCTTTTATAACCTCTACTCTCTCCCCTTCTCCTCCTTTTATAACCTCTACTCTCTCCCCCTCCTCCCTTTATATCCTCTTTTCTCCCACCTTCTCCTCCTTTTATATCCTCTCCTCTCTCCCCCTCCTCCTTTTATATCCTCTCTTTTCTCCCACCTTCTTCTCCTTTTATATCCTCTCCTCTCTCCCCATCCTCCTTTTATATCCTCTCTTTTCTCCCACCTTCTTCTCCTTTTATATCCTCTCCTCTCTCCCCCTCCTCCTTTTATATCCTCTCTTCTCTCCCCCTTCCAGCTGCACTGGAAGCTTCAATCAGTTGGAGCTGTGCATGCCGATACTGGGCTCTCAGCAGAGCCCCGGCAACACCGCAGCTCCAGATGACTCTTCCCCAGGCCTCTTTGGCGCTGCCACCACTTTTGTTCATCCACTTTTACACTTTTTTCTACAATGCTTTTCAACCCGTCGTACGCGTACCACCTGCCAGGTGCCGAAGTACTACCAGTGGTACGCATACCATGGGTTGAAAAGCCCTCCTCTAAGGCACCAGAGAGCAGGACAAGAAGTAATGGGCAGAAGCTTGTTAAAGAGAGATTCAACTTAGAAGTAAGGAAGAATTTTCTGACAGTAAGAACAATTGTTACCAGACCATCTTATTTGTCTCTTGAGAAACCTATATGTCAAGAAGCAACAGTGAGAACTGGACAAGGAACCACTGATTGGTTCAAAATTGGGAAAGGAGTCTGGCAAGGCTGTATTCTGTTGCACTGCCTATTTAACTTATATGCAGAGCACATCATGAGAAAGGCAGGGCTAGATGAATCAAAAGCTGGAATTAAGATTGCGGGGAGAAATATCAACAACCTAAGATATGCAGATGATACCGCTCTAATGGCAGAAAGTGAAGAGGAACTAAAGAGCCTCTTGACGCGGGTGAAGAAGGAGAGTGCAAAAGTTGGCTTGAAACTCAACATTAAGAAAACCAAGATCATGGCATCCAGCCCTCTCAATTCCTGGCAAATAGATGGGAAAGAAATGGAGGTAGTGACAGATTTTATCTTCCTAGGCTCCAAGATCACCACAGATGGGGACTGCAGCCAAGAAATTAAAAGACGCTTGCTTCTGGGGAGGAAAGCTATGGCAAATCTAGACAGCATACTAAAAAGCAGAGACATCACCCTGCCAACAAAAGTACGTATAGTCAAGCCCATGGTTTTCCCAGTTGCAATGTATGGCTGTGAGAGTTGGACCATAAGAAAGGCTGAGCGCCAAAGAATTGAGGCCTTTGAACTTTGGTGCTGGAGAAGACTCCTGCGAGTCCCTTGGACTGCAAGACGATCAAACCGGTCAGTCCTAGAGGAGATCAACCCTGACTGTTCTTTAGAAGGCCAGATCTTGAAGTTGAAACTCAAATACTTTGGCCAGCTAATGAGAAGGAAGGACTCACTGGAGAAGAGCCTAATGCTGGGAAAGATTGAGGGCAATAGAAGAAGGGGACGACAGAGAATGAGGTGGCTGGATGGAGTCACTGAAGCAGTAGGCGTGAGCTTAAATGGACTCCAGAAGATGGTAGAAGACAGGAAGGCCTGGAGGAACGTTGTCCATGGGGTCGCGATGGGTTGGACATGACTTTGCAACTAACAACAACAAGAAGAAGAACAATTAATCAATGTAATAGCTTGCCTCGTGAGGTTATGGGTGCTCTATCACTGAAGGTCTCCAAAAATAGGCTGGACAACCATTTGACAGGGGGTTTAACTGGGAGACCTCCAAGGTCCTTTCCAGCTCTATGATTCTAATGCTGTCCAGACATTCACTGATGCCATTTCTAAACATTTCAGCAACTACAATTCCCTAGTGGGGTCCAAATCTGCTCAAAACAGCAATAATTAATAGCAATAATGGTAAACATTATTACAATTATTTATTATAGCAACAAAGAAAATAACAAAAGCAAAACTATATTTGTAATTTTTCCATAGTATACTAAACTACCTGAATGATATTCTAATATCCAAAAATCATAATTCAACACTGAAACAGCCATCTAAAGTGATTATCCATTAATATGATGTCACTACTAAAGAGGCCTTTGCCCAAGTGGCCATTCATCTTGCTCCATTTAGCAAGACACTGGAAGTGTAGCCTCAGGCTGCTCTTGCACATGTATCCAGTCCATCAACATTTTTAGGGACTTGTCTCTTTTAGCAAACTCTCTCTGGCATACTAGAAAAGAAATGTGAGAAGGAATACTTATGCATGATCAGAGTCATCAGATTTACCCAACTCAGTTCCTTCCTGACTTGTTGAATTTCAGCTACTGGTGATTTATAGATTTAATGATTAGAAAAGGTAGCAAATGAAAGAAGGAAATTATGATGTAACCTTAGAGAGAGAGGGTTAAATATAAATGCACATATAGCTGAATTAGAAGAGCTCATAATGTTCACGATAGATATCAATGGTGGTAAATTTAGAACAAATTTAGAAGGGAAATGTATGGATATATGTATCTAATTTTCTCCAAGAGAAGAAATTCCCCAACACTTTTCCAAGAGCAGGACTCCCCATAGTAGTCATTGGGAGAAGGATCTTTGAGATGTCAATGAAGATGCTGATTACAACCATGAGATCAGAGCCTACCCCTTGTATTGTTCACAAGTTAAAAGGGAGCATGGCTTTGATTGCAAAGCCTTGTGGTCTATTTTCATAGACATAGGAATCCATACAAAACCTTCACATGGAAGATGCCATTTTTATTTTTATTTTTTTTATAATATTTTATTAATTTTCTAGTTTTACAATTAAGTATTTAAAAAGCAACGTGATGACTGGGTTAATCAATAGTTCAATAACATACATAAATCTTTAGTATAAATCTCAAGTTACAACATCAGATATTTCCTCTCTTTTTCCCTTAATATCTACTATCTCATATTAGGCTAATGCAGTTCTTATTATTATCAACTAAGTAAAAACATCTTTGTTACATTTATCAATAATTTTTAGCTTATACATATCTTAATTGTGTTTGCATTCAATCCTTATATACAATCAATGTCCTGTTATTGCTTTTTTCCCAAGCTTTAATTTCCCATCCATATTCAAATTAACATTTGGTATTTATAATTTCCAAGCTTTAGGTAATCATAGTTTCCCTTATCTCAACTTCTTCCTTTTTCCCTTTTCATAACAAAATCTAATATTCTAAATACACATCTTATCTATTTGAATATAGTCTTGTTCTGTTTTCTAAAAGTTATCTATTTTCCACCATATTAAACCATCTAATTAATAATACAGTATCCCCTCTAATAAATCAAAACCATTATATGTATTGTCTGGGTTAACCAATAAATCAGTAATATACATAAATCTTTTAGTTTAGGTCTAATTTCTAGAAGCTCAAATACTCCCTCTCTTTTTCTAGTAATATCTATTATCTCATATTGGGCAAACAGAATTCTTATTTTCAACTGAGTAAAAAAAAAATCTTGCTACATTTATCAATACTTTTTAGCCTAAACAGAAACTTTAATTTCCCATCAATATTCAAAAAAAAAAAAGGGGGGGGAGAAAAAAAAGGAAAAAAAGACTGTTATTTATGATTTCAAAATATTTTATATTAGGTGACCAAAATTTCCCTTATCTTAACTTCTCCCTTTTTTCCTTTTCATACCAAAGTCTATTAATCGTGTTACACATCTTACCTATTCAATTATGTTACTTTATTTTCTAAAAATTATCTATTTTCCACCATATTCAATCCTCTAGTTAGTAATATGATACCCCCTCTAATAAATCAAAGCCATTATTTTCTTCAGCCTGACTCTGGCTTTCCTCCTTTGCCAACTAACCTTCCATGTCAGTGCCTTTGAATCATCAAATAGTTCTCCCTCTATTATTATATATATTATTTGGAATAAGAAAGACCATTTAGTTGAAGTTTTTTTTGGAAGAACTAGCCCATTTGTATTCATTAGATCACCTCCCTATTACTCCAATTTCCCACAATTGTCCTGATAGGTTTATCTTCCATTCAGTCTGTTCTTCTTCCTTTTCCTCAAATTTCTTCTGATTTTTGTAAAAAGTCTTTTCCATTTTCAGTGTTGTCACTCTTTTCTGATTTTTCCGTTGGCTGGGTCTGTTGGTCAATTGGGTCCTCTGTGTTTAGTGTTTAGCTGTTCCACTTTTCCACTTTTCTGCATTGTTAGTTCTTTGGTTGTAGTCAAGATCTGGGTTTTTATATTTAAGCTGGCATCTTGTTCCTTTACGTTGCATCTTATTTTGTCACAAGCTGAAAGAATGGTTTCGTGTATTGATTTCAACATGGAAAGGATTTTTTCCCGATCTTCATCCATATTCTCTTGATAGTATGTTAAGTTGAAGACTTTAAATCAAATGTTAAAAATAGTTTTTTGTTTTTTATAGCTGGGTATGGGACAGATGTCATTTTTAGAAGATGTGTACATTCCCTGGATATGAATTCAGAAAGTGTGCTGAGCCACAAATCATGGTTCAGCATCTTGATATTTTTACTCCCCTCACACACACACACCGCCAACAGATTCTTCTGGTTGACATCCCTATTGATAAGATAGCTTCCTATGGGTTCTACTGCAGCAGAGAAAGCCAGGGAGAATGCAAATTATAAGGGATTATAATATAATAAAAAAGAAATGTATGTGGCCATATCACTATTAATACATTGAAAGAACACTATATAATGACAAAGGAAAAAACTACATGGTGATTATAAAAGTGAAGCATGACTATAAGATGGGTCCTATAGTCTAAATATGTTTTACCTATGAATTATTTTGATAGATAAATGATAGATAGATAGATAGATAGAATTTTTATTAAAGAAGTTTTCAATAGAATAAAAACAATACAATTTTGATTTGATAAATTATAAAAAAGATAGCAAAAAGTGAGAAGAAAGTAAAAAAGGAAATACAGTATTCCTTGATTTATGACCACAAGCAAATTTCTGTTGCTAAGTGAAACATTGTTAAATGAGTTTGCCGCATTTTACAACCTTTCTTGCCATATGTGGCATTTCCCTTCTACAAAACCCTATATTCTAAATTTACCACCATTGATATCTATCGTGAACATTATGAGCTCTTCTAATTCAGTAGTGAAACTGATCTCACAGAGGCAATGCAAAATTTTTCTGTGCACAGCAATTCCAATAAAAAAGTAGTTTAACAGTCACCTTTCAGAAAACCTCTGCTTGTGTTTTTTTTCTTTTGCCCCGAAAGCTAAGTACTGTGTCAGAATAAAGGGAAAGATTAGTTTGCCCCTCTACCTTGATTTTGATTTGCAGCTTTCCCCCAGAATTCCAGGGAGAAGACTTTCTTATCTCTTCTTATCTGAACCTTGGAAAAACTTTAGCAAAAAAAAGTTACCTATCTTCCATGCATGTTCACTACTTTGCACAATTACTTATGCTTCAATACCATGTATCATTTCCTCTTGGTACTACCTCAGGTTAAACAGTGGCCATTAATAACAAATGCATAAATGAATGAATGAATGAATGAATTAGTGGCTTTACCTTACCTACAGTATATTATTCAAAAACTGTATTTAAGCCATTACATAGTTTGCAAAGTTCTGGCTTAGGATGGTTAGAGGTTAAGGTATTAGCCTAGAAACCAAGAGACCGTGAGTTTGAGTCCTGACATAGGCATTAAAGCCAGCAGGTGATTTTGGGCCAGTCACTCCCTCAGCCCATCTCACCTCACAGGTTGTTATTGTGGGAAAAATAGGAGGATGAGGTAGTATTATGTATGTTTATTGCCTTAGTTACTTATCAAAGTAATAGAATTTAAAAAATCAAAGAACTCAATTATCATACCTCCACCTGTTGTGTGAATCTAATTAATCATAACATGTTATACAAACCAAGCCTAAATAGGATTCATGGATCCAGTTCATAACGCATCAATATTCCTATCATCTGCTCACTTGAAACCAGTAAGAGTTTATCAGTTATGCAACATTATATACAAGACTACTCAGCCATCTGTGTTGCTCCCTTGAACACTATTAAATTCAACAGCATAATTAATAATCTCCCTGCAGGACACAATCTTGTGAACTTTGATCTTCCACGCAGTATGAACTTTAGATTGTTTCTTCTTTAGAAGAGGAAACCTATACACCAAGATAGCTATTCTAAATACCAGTAAAAATGAAAATTACTGGTCAAAGATCTCAGAAGAAAATGATAAGTATGTTTCCCCTATAGATTAACCTTTGTGTAATATAAATGTGCATAAATATTAAAATAGTCTATGTATTCTTTAAGTGGCAAGTAAATCAGAAGACTCATTCCCTGGCTGAAAACCTGAAATATTTCCCTGCTTGTTAGTAACTTAATCTTGAGTCTAATGTATGAAGACCCTCTGGCAATAAAACAAGTCAGACAAGCTTAAAATGAAACCACTGGCTTGGTGATTATGACATAACATTGCTAGCTTTGATAATTCTAAAAGCTATAAAGATCTTAGATTGGAAATCTATTGTACCAGGATAGTTTTTATTATACAAAATACTTTACGATTCATTTTTTTAAAGATTTCAGTTAACTAAACACAGTGGGTTTTTTTGTAAGAAAAGAGGTGCCGGAACTCACATCTTGTTAATCTTTTATTAAAAAATATATATATTCAGTTCTTAACATAAATTTAATTTATTGTATTTAAGGCAAATATTCATAGTAAATTTTACACTAAAAATTAAAAAAAGATTTTCAATTCACCAATGATTTTTTAAAATAAAGAAATTATTTACCTTTCACACGTAGTTAATCACTGTCCACACACCCACACACGTCAGTTGTGTAACGAAACATAACGGTCGTCGCCCGCAGTAAGCACTCAGCACGCAACCACATGACCAATCACAAGCCGAGCAGTGCCACAAGCCGAGCAGCGCCATCACAACCAGTGTGGACATGCATTGAACTCGACACACAAGCAGCCCGCATGCACCGTTTTAATGATTTTGCCGCCGACCTGCTACGCTCGACAGGGCGATTCAAGTCCAAGTGGACCAAACATTAAATTTTCAAAAGTTACTTTTAAAACTTGGAAAATCCGTCGAAAAAAGGTGCCAGAACTCTGTTCCGGTGCGCTCTATGACAAAAAAAGCACTGACTAAACTGTTTGCAAGGACCCCAAAATGTATCCCAAAGATGCTTTTTTCACAAGGCAACTGGACATTCTTATTTTTCTTCGAAGACATTTCACTTCTCATCCAAGAAGCTATACATTGGGGAAACAAAACAACAACTTCACAAACATATGGCATAATATAGAAGAACAAACCAATCAGGACAAGTCAGCAGTCCATCTGCATTTAAAAGATGAAGGCCACTCTTTCAAAGACAGCAAAGTCCACATTTTGGACAGAGAGATCGCTGGTTGAAAGAGAGGTCAAAGAGGCCATCTATGTCGAAACTGAACAGCCCTCTCTCAACAGAGGGGGAGGGATCTGACATCATCTATCTCCAGTCTACAACACAGTCCTTTCAACAGTTCCAAGAAGGCTCCACACCCATTTGCACTACTCAAGTGACCCTGAAGACACAGATAAGCCTCCAGGTAGCATTAACAACTAGCTAAAAGAATGCAAATGAACAGCTGTCTGCAGGAGTATAAATCTTTCCATTCCCCACCATCCAGTCAGAGCTGAAGAAGCTTCTTGGATGAGAAGTGAAACATCTTCAAAGAAAAACAAGGAAGTCCAGTTGCCTCATGAAAAAAAGCATCTTTGGGATAACTATGACCTGGATGACTGAGAATGTCCTTTTCCTATTTATTCTGTAGATATATCTTTCTATTTAAATCTGTTCTACTTATCAAGACTGGCCATGAATTTATTCAGGTGCAGCCTGATTGCACCCCCCACTTTATCAGGAAAAAATTCTTGGCCATGTGCATTAAGTCACCTGCCCTTTAGGTCAAGAGGTAGAACTTTATCTACTGTAAAATGTCTGTGAGAAATGAATTTATCAGTATGGTACCATCGTAGAAAGGGCCATCCACTGAACTTATAAAGCTGAAAAACACTGCTTTAGTTCATCAAATCAGCAGAAGGGCAGGTTTGTATGACAACACACTTGTGGACCTCCTGGAGCTCAGTATAAACTACAATGCTGTGCCTCCTAGAATGCATTGCTGTATGGTACAGCACAATTTTGCAGGATATTGCAGAAAAAAGGCAAGGCAAAAGATATACCATAGCCCGCTATTGCTGACAGAATTTCTGTTATTTTTGAGAAAGAAGGTGTTGAAGGAAAAGTCATCATCAGGGTCCAGTCCAAGCCGGGAATAAACAACATGGCAACTGTTGTGTCCTGGGCCTTGCTGAGTCATTCAGCAAGGCTCAGGGAATCTGCAGGACAACTGCAGAGACCCGGGCAGACCACATGTTTGCCCTGGACCGGTTGTAGAGACAGGCTGTCTCCAGACAGGCTGTCTCCAGCCTCGTGCGCATGCGCGAGGCGGGAGAATAGCCTGCATTCATTGGTTGAGCCTCCCCTTGCAGGGGAAGTATAAAAGGGCATGTTGCCATTTCTCGCTTGCTTCTGTTCAGTTAATGTCTTCAATGAAGAACATCTTTTGTACCAACTGCCTCGTCTTCGTGTCTGCTGTGCGAACAGAACAGCAACTGCTTTAGAAAGAAGGCTGTAGTTTATTGAAGAGGAGAGCTAGACAGAAAGATGACTCTGGAAGAAAAAGAGGCCATGTAGTATGGAGTGGGTTTTATACCCTCTTGGGCTTTTGTTTGGATTTGTTTCCTGTACCTGTTTAGGCTTTGTATTTCATGTGTCATGTACTTTGACCTGAGTCTGTGTGTGCCCCTTTGGCATCTGTGGGTTAGTCCTATTATGTCCCGTCTTAAAGTTTGGGTGGGATATGTAGATTTTAGGTGTCTTTGTCTTCCTAAGCTTCTTGCTGGAGGGCTCCAACCTTCCTGAATGGATTACATCTGCATTTCTACAGAGCTGGTTTCTGCTTGGGGGAGGGAGATTTGGGACTATTAAGAAAAACTGGGCATGCTTTTGTGCCTCATTAAGATCCTTTGAGGTAATATAATATTCTGCCCTTTTAATATTTCCTTCTCTGGGGGGGGGCTGACTTCTCACAAAGGCAATGCAAAATGTATTAAGACTGGCATATTAATAAGATGGCATACTCCCTCTTTGAGGAAGCTTGGCGGTTCAAAACTGAAAATTAAAATAAATTTTCCTAATGTCCTAACTAAAAGGGAGAGAAATTCGTATTTTAAATTGCATGAATGGCTGTGAAAGAAGAATGAATGTCTCCTATGTAGAATTGAATGCTTAGGAGCAGGAGGGTGTATTTTTGTTTCAGTTTCATCGAAAGTCAATGGTTTCGTGGCAGAATCTAAAAGCAAGCTTTGACTGAACACGCATTCACATACTGCTCAAAAACATGGTTTAATGCAAAGGATAAACGTTGACACTGAACACTGCTCACTGCAAATGTTATCGATTACTGTTTTTTAAAAAAATGTAAATTTCACAAATCCACAAGAAATTATTTCCGGCAATCTTATCACGTGTAGAAATAACATCTTCCTCAAGTTACGGAGAAAAACGCACAGGATTCCGAATTGCGTATTACGACTTCCCCGGCGACTCTTCTTGCGCCTGCGCAGTTCCGTTTTCCTGTGACGAAGCGTTTCAGGGCCAGATACTGT
This sequence comes from Azemiops feae, assembly GCA_023970755.1. Classification (NCBI taxonomy): domain Eukaryota; kingdom Metazoa; phylum Chordata; class Lepidosauria; order Squamata; family Viperidae; genus Azemiops; species Azemiops feae. The sequence goes on from JALGBA010000099.1 coordinate 1,627,259, forward strand.
CCCTGTCGAGTCGTGGGAGCGGTGCGCGTGCGCGGAGGTTTGGGCCGCGGGCGGAGCCGTGACCACCTTGGCAGATTCCCTTTGCCACGTACGGCAGCGGTGTTGGCGGCGGTGAGTAGCTGGGACCTTAGGCCGGGTTTGGCCGCCTGCGTGGCTGAGGGAGGCGCTGGTCATGACCTGGTGCTAGAAGAGTCAAAATCGTGGCGGCTGGGGAGCCGTGGCCTTGTTTTGAATGGGCGCGGCCGAGCTGCTCTGTAGGTGTATGTGGGGGGCGGCGGGGCCGGAGGATCGAGGGGGAAAAAAGAGGGAGACCCGGTCGAGACTTCGCCCTTCCATTTTTCTCGTGGGAAGGAAGGAGTTAGCTGAGCCCCGGTCAGCTGCTGCCACTTCCTGCGTCCGCTTCACTTTCCCTTTAGCGTTTGTGGCCCAAAGGCGGGTAGCCTCTTTGGCCTGTTGCAACCAAACAGTGGAAACTTCTGGGGCACAGTGCATTATTCTGGGGTGTCAGGACAGATCTTTAGGGGAGGAAGATCTTTGCTTGGAAAGCTGTTTTTTTGGGGGGGGGGTTTCTTTCCCCCCTTCCCCCCGTTCGATGCTGGAAACTACAATGAGCAATTTATATCTCTGTAAATTAAGTTCCCTGAGGCTGGGCTGTGACAAACGTGGTTCTCCCAGTGATGCCTGATTTAAAAAGCTACAAAGGATCATTACTTATAAGAAGGGAACATAATGGCCAAGGTCATTCAAGCTAGATTTCCACGATATAAAAAAAAAAAGAGATTGAGACTCTAGAATCTAGACTGCAGAGAAGAGCAACAAAGATGATTAGGGAACTGAAGGCTAAAAACGTACGAAGAACGGTTGCAGAAATTGGGCATGTCCAGTGTAATGAAGAGAAGGACAAGGGGTGACATGATAGCAGTGTTCCAATATCTCGGGGGCTGCCACAAAGAAGAAGGGGTCAACCTATTCTCCAAAGCACCTGAAGGCAGAACAAAAAGCAATGGATGGAAACTATTCAAGGAGAGATTCAACCTAGAACTAAGGAGAAATTTCCTGACAATTAGAACAATTAATCAATGGAACAACTTCGAGTCCACAAATTGTGGATGCTCCAATACTGGAGTTTTTAAAGACGAGATTTGTCTGAAATGGTATAGGGTTTCCTGCTTGAGCAGAGGGTTGGACTAGAATACCTCCAAGGTCTCTTCCAACTCTTATTCTGTTATTGTTAGAGGGAGGGTTTTGCTTTAAAATCTGACTTTTGAAATGAATGGATTTATTCCACATTTATGACTTGGAAACTTGTCTCATTTGAAAATTCTCAAGAATCCAAGCTCTTATCAATTTCTTTATGTCAGGAGCTCTTTATTTCCTCAACAATGTAGGTATTCTGCCTCCTGTTTGATTCTAATACTTAATCACTGCTCAAAGTGGAGCATTCTACTGAGAAGTGTTCAATTTTTAAATCTTTTAAAGTTGTTATGTGATTTTATTACTTTATTGGAATTGAAGAACTTGATGGTTTCTGGTGTAGGCTTATAAAATGCATTGGTGCTTTTTGTATGCTTAAAATAAAATGTAAATTATGCTAAATATACTCAGATGGAGAACTTTGGGGTGTTTTTCATATGAAAGCATTGTTAAAATATTTTTAGAGTCTGCCAGGAATGAGGCAGGCTGTGTAAACATTGTGAAATAAATATTAAAATAATATATTTACATAGGCTGTCCTTCTTAGACCACAACTTAAGGAAGCTTTTATTAAAATAATTGCTTTGTAATGCTTCAAACTGAACCAGAGGTACATAATACAGGTAGTCCTTGACTTAGGACCACAAATGAGCCCAAACTTTCTGTTGCTAAGTGAGTTTTGTCCCATTTTACAACTTTTCTTGCCACAGTTGTTAAGTGAATCACTGCAGTTAAGTTAGTAACATGGCTGTTAAGTGAATCTGGCTTCCCCATTGACTTTGGTGGTCAGAAGGTCACAAAAGTTTATTACATGATCCTGGGACACTACAACTGTCATACGTATGGACCAGTTGCCAAGTATTCTGATTTTGATCATGTGACCATGAGGATGCTGCAATGGTCGTAAGTCACTTTTTTCAGTGCTGTTGTAACTTTGAACAGTCACTAAATGAATGGTTGCAAGTTAAGGACTACCTGTAAAGCAGTCCACACTTAAGCTATAATTACAGGTAGTCCTTTACTTAGAACCATTCATTTATTTACCATTCATTTACTTACATGAGCAATGAAAAATGTGACTTACAACCAGTCCTAACACTTACAGCTAACATAGCATCCCCACGGTCACATAATCAGAATTCAGACACTTGGCAACCATCATGTATTTACAATGGCTGCAGCATCCTGGGGGGGGGGGTGTCACATGATCACCTTTTATGACCTTTCCAGCCAGCTCGTGTCAAGCAAAATCAATGGGAAGAGCCAGATTTGCTTAATGACCACATGATTCACTTGACAACTGTAGCAAGAAAGATTGTAAAATGAGGCAAAATTCATTTTAACAACTTTCTCATTAGCAACAGGATTATCTGTAATATAAAGTTCCAGAGCATTAGTTAATTTGATGCAGCAGAGATGGTAAGCTTTATGGCATCTTCAATATTGGTAGGATTCTTGTGGAATATCTTTTAGTGGTGATTCTGAAATGGATATTGGTTTTTAAAATTACTGTATGCCACCATAGATTAATTCCTTTATACTTTCCTGTTCTACAGCATAATCATTAAATTACAAACAAAAAGGTAAAGCAGAAGAAATGTAAACAAATAATATAGTATTTAAAAAACACTTTTGGGAGAACTTTTATTTCAAAATATTGTTTATGTTTGGATCTTGACAATAGTAAGAATAAATTGGTGTTTCTATTTCTCTGATATCCAAAGTCAGAGATTGTTCTTAGGGCTGTAACATTGCATCACAGTTCTTGCTGCAACTTAAAATATGTACATTAACCAATAAAGATTTCATTAAAAATTAAGGCTGAATTCTCAATTAGATTTAAAATTATACTTCAGTTCACCTAAATAGCAGTAGATGATAGCCTCTTTCCTGTTTGCGTCAAACAAGTTTGCTGAATTATGCTTGTCACTGCATGATACAATATTTATTTTGTAATGCATATTGAGCCCATCAAGCAGCTGGTCTCGTTGCCAGAGGAAAGGGGGTTTATTGTTTTGTGTACTGGGTTTTATCTTTGTAAGCCACCTGGAGTCACCGAGAGTGAGTTGGGCCGCCATGTTCTTAATAAATAAATAGTAATTATTGAAACAAATTGTTTATACTTTTCCTCTCTCCCCTTCCCTCCCTCCCAGCGTGTATAAGACTTTTATTTAATCAAACACTAATTCAAGATAATGCAATACAACATATTCAACAGCACTTGGATTAATTGTTCCTCATAATGTATGTTACCTATTGAATGAGATCTCTCCTTTCTCTTCTCCGACATAGGCGAAATTCATTCAGAATTTTGTTCATACGCCTGGAGTTTTTAGTACTGGAAAGAAAGAAATACTGTACATCTAATAGAGAATTAGGGAAAGTTTTTCTGTATGCTTTGGGCGGGGGGCTGTCAATATGCTATTATACATGTTATTTGAATTTGGTTTTGATTTGATAAACTGAAATTTATAAAAAGCATCTCGTGGTTTTTGACACTTATTATTAAATATTAAAATATAGGTTTTACATGGGAACAATCTAAAATATAGGGATTATATCTTTTTAGATGTTCGTTTTTGGGCATTCTTTCCAACCTTCGGTCCTCCTAGCAAGATTCAGTTTTTTGACTCTAAAATTACAGAAGTGAATGTTTTATAGTTGTGAACTATGTGTAACCTTTTGGCCACCAAGTATCATGATCACTGAGATGTGTTTGAATATTGGTAGCTTGGGTTGGAAGTTGGGCTGCTGGTTTGATCTCCGAGCAACTGAGTTATATGGTTTACAGTCCTAACTTATTCTTAATGGAATACTTAAAAGCAGGATATTTTTTCAATAATACAAATCAAGGACTAGAGGAATCAGTGTAGATTCAGGGTTATATCTTGAGAATGTAAACATTTATATGTAAACTTGCTTATGAATGATATTGGTCTGTTGAGAGATGGAAACTAAATCTAACTTAATGTTCTGTGCAGGTATTGTGCACTACTGCCTATTTTGCTAATTACCACTGCATGGCGGGGCATTTGACATCCAGCTGAAAGTTAAAAGAATAATTATTCTTTTGGAAACCAGTGCAAAACAGGTAATTTACACATTTGATATTTTTATAGAATTTATCAAAGTATAAAGTATCATGAAGTTAGAGTGATTCCTGTTTTTTATTATTTTATGATGATATGTCATTAGTAAATTCTGCTCCAACTGATTAAAATAGCCAATTTTATCAAAAGTAATTGAAACATTGATTTCATCACCACAAAAAAATCACCCAAAATCTCATGATCCTTCATGAGAATCAACACAAAAATTGTGAGATTTCACATTATGACTCCAGAAATCTTGCAAGATTTTGGCATTCCCAATGAGATTTCTTAAATCTTTTTAAATCTATTTTTTTTTTTTAAAAAATGGGAACTTTAAATGCTGACAATGAATATCTTGATGCCTGTGTCACTCTTGTAGTCAATAATGTACTGTGCTTATGCTATGTATGGTTGACAAAGTTGCAATTGTCCTTTATAATTTCTTACTTTTCCCTGTGTCTACATTTTTGGAATTAAGTTTTAAAAGATTTGTTTATTTCTTAGCATACAGTGAGGGGAAAAATTATTTGATCCCCTGCTGATTTTGTATGTTTGCCCACTGACAAAGAAATGATCAGTGTATAATTTTAATGGTAGGTTTATTTTAACAGTGAGAGACAGAATAACAACAAAAAAATCCAGAAAAACGCGTTTCAAAAAAGTTATAAATTGATTTGCATTTTAATGAGTGAAATAAGTATTTGATCCCCTATCAATCAGCAAGATTTCTGGCTCCCAGGTGTCTTTTATACAGGTAATGAGCTGAGATTAGGAGCACTCTCTTAAAGCTTGTTACCTGTATAAAAGAAACCTGTCCACAGAAGCAATCAGATTCCAAACTCTCCACCATGGCCAAGACCAAAGAGCTGTCCAAGGATGTCAGGGACAAGATTGTAGACCTACACAAGGCTGGAATGGGCTACAAGACTATTGCCAAGCAGCTTGGTGAGAAGGTTACAACAGTTGGTGTGATTATTTGCAAATGGAAGAAACACAAAATAACTGTCAATCTCCCTCGATCTGGGGCTTCATGCAAGATCTCACCTTGTGGAGTTTCAATGATCATGAGAACGGTGAGGAATCAGCCCAGAACTACACGGGAGGATCTTGTCAATGATCTCAAGGCAGCTGGGACCATAGTCACCAAGAAAACAATTGGTAACACATTACGCCGTGAAGAACTGAAATCCTGCATCGCCTGCAAGGTCTCCCTGCTCAAGAAAGCACATGTACAGGCCCGTCTGAAGTTTGCCAATGAATGATTCAGAGAACTGGGTGAAAGTGTTGTGGTCAGATGAGACCAAATCGAGCTCTTTGGCATCAACTCAACTCGCCGTGTTTGGAGGAGGAGGAATGCTGCCTATGACCCCAAGAACACCATCCCCACCGTCAAACATGGAGGTGGAAACATTATGCTTTGGGGATGTTTTTCTGCTAAGGGAACAGGACAACTTCACTGCATCAAAGGGATGATGGATGGGGCCATGTACCATTGGCATTGAAAATGGGTCGTGGATGGGTATTCCAGCATGGCAATGACCCAAAACACACAGCCAAGGCAACAAAGGAGTGGCTCAAGAAGCATGTTAAGGTCCTGGAGTGGCCTAGCCAGTCTCCAGACCTTAATCCCATAGGAAATCTGTGGAGGGAGCTGAAGGTTCGAGCTGCCAGATGTCAACCTCGAAACCTCAATGACCTGGAGAGGATCTGCAAAGAGGAGTGGGACAAAATCCTTCCTGAGATGTGTGCAAACCTGGTGGCCAGCCACAAGAAACATCTGACCTCTGTGATTACCAACAAGGATTTTGCCACCAAGTACTAAGTCATGTTTTGCGAAGGGGTCAAATACTTATTTCTCTCATTAAAATGCAAATCAATTTATAACTTTTTTGAAATGCATTTTTCTGGATTTTTGTTGTTGTTATTCTGTCTCTCACTGTTAAAATAAACCTACCATTAAAATTATAGACTGATCATTTCTTTGTCAGTGGGCAAACATACAAAATCAGCAGGGGATCCCATAATTTTTGCCCTCAATGTACCAAATACACGAGTATTTTTTAAGGATGACAGTTCTTCAAAATTAAAATTGCAAATTCAGTTTGGGTCACTTTGAAAGGAATCTAATTTTCCTTCAGAATTTTACAAAGCTACTGAAAAGCCAGGGCATGAGACATTCCTATTAATAATGCCCTGCCATTTATTTACACACATATAAGAATACACACATACACACACACAGGGGGGGGGAGGAGAATTTTGTTCCTTTTCCCCCACCATGAGCCTACTTTGTCTTTTGGTTAAATTGATAGATATTCATGTTACTAATCCATTTTTATATTTCTATAAGAAGACCTGTGGTAACTATGAACGGCCAACTGGATTTGAGTGGAAAGCTTATAATTAAAGCTCAGCTGGGTGATGATATTAGGAGAATTCCAATTCACAATGAGGATATCACCTATGATGAGTTGGTGCTCATGATGCAGAGAGTTTTCAGGGGAAAACTGCTGAGCAACGATGAAGTTACAATAAAATATAAGGATGAAGGTAGGATTTTTTACCTTGCATTTTCTAATGGTTATTTAATAATGAAAAATCTTAATGGAAGTCTTCAGCTTTTGCTTTGGAACACGTTTTTTTCTAGCACATGCAAAGCTTATGAAATTACAAAACACAGAATAATACAGTGTAATTAGATCTTTTTGAGTCACATTGAATCTTACATTGTATAGTTACTGTATGATTGTATCATTAAATTGCAACAGATTTTCTGTAGGCAGTAATGTTTTGTATATAGTAATACTTGTATATGTATCTCCTTTGTTTTATCTTCTGTGTTGAGCCATTGGCCACATGTTTGAAACCAGTCTAAAATGGCTGTTTGCCTTAAAGCGATACAAGTGTGGGGTAACTTTTATAGTAAAATATGAAGAATGCAGACCTAAGATTTAGGAACCAGTGACATACGAAAGGATTTATAATATGAAATTTATCCACTGGAGTGGACTTGTATTGGAGAGGCAGGTGGATGAAAGAAAGCTTGGAAAGATAACCTGTCCTTGATGAATCTGTTGGGCACTGATGAAGACACTTATAGTATTCTCAATTAAAGATTTATATAGTCCTACCTTGCTACAATTAGAGGGCAGACATTTTGTGAATCCCTGGAGAGAGAATAGTTAATGCAGTAAATATAAATTCTGACCTATATGTATAAAGTTTACATAATTTTCAATTTGAATGCAAAGCCTCAGATAGTACTTCTCAGGTATATATTATCCAAATTTTGTCTTTTGTTTAGCACTAACCAGAAATTTTTTTTTCCTGGTTTTTGTTGGAACACTAATAGAGCTTACACATTTCATAAATGATTCAGAAGTCCATTACAGCTCTTGTAAATGAAGTATTTTTAGTAATTAAAACAGACATTTGTTTATATGTTTCCGTATGAGTATTTGAAAAAAGCAGCTGTTTCCATGGAATAATTAAAGCATTGCATTTTTAAAGTGACTAATAGAGTAGCTACATCCTTTTTCAGAATTCACATAGAAACCTGAAAAACTGTATACTCAAATAAATGGCAGAGATATTCTGTTTGTACTAAAGCCCAAACACTTCTTTCAAAACATTTTCAACCTATTCACAGCTCAATTAAGTGGCATAAGCTGAGTGGTTGCATTTTGTAATTGTTGCACCTTGGATAAGCTTAGTGGCATTTCTTGTTAATTATTGACTGGCAATAATTGCATCTTGGAGCATTATTATATGAAAAATACTATGAATGGTTCTAGCACAGCTTTAAGTATTATATACCCAAGGTACCTATTAAAAAATTTGCTGTGAATATTTTTAATTACCTCCACTTGAAAATTTAGTGCTAATTTTGCACTAAAAATTTAATTTCAATGATATCTATGCTTAATGTCTTGGTAACATCCCTGCATTCTGTCATAAGACATAGTCATTTTATGTTTGGACTACTGCAACAGTTCTACATGAGTGCAGTGGTGCTGGAAGTTTTTTGGGCCCCAAGAGTGGACTATGAAACATCACTTCTCCACGAGCTGTACTGGGTGCAATTCAAGGTGTTGGCAATCACTTTTAAAGCCCCTCATGGCATGAGTCCAGGTTACTTGAGGGACCATCTCATCTCAGTGGGATTGGTCCACCTCACCCATGCTAGCAGAGGAGGCAAGCTGAGGGCCCCATTTTTAATCTATATATCACAAAGAATCTTTATGATATCAAAGCTGCACTACTGTTACTTGCAGATTATGGAGCAAAGCCTTGGAACAAGTTTTGACAGCATTTCAACTCTGCCTGTGCCGTCAGGTTTTATTTGATTCCTGCCCTCTCCCAACTGCTTGCTATCTTTTGGAAATAGATTTTTAATTGACTGACACTGATATGTGGAAGGTTTTTTTGGAAGCTGTATCTGATTCCTCATTCTCCTTAATTAACAGATGGAGATCTTATAACAATCTTTGATAGTTCAGATCTTTCCTTTGCAATTCAGTGCAGTAGAATCCTGAAACTGACACTATTTGGTAAGTAAAAATATTGTTAAAAATTGCTTGATACTTTTTTATTTTATTTTACTTGGTAATAATTTTTCCTTAATTCCCATGAAATCATGTAACATAGATGGTACACATCATTTGTTTCAAAGAAGTTCATACAAGTTATAAGGTCTTAAGACTATTTTGTCTTGTCTTGTGAAAACTTACTAGTGTAGTATCTGTTTTATAGTTAATGGGCAGCCAAGACCGCTAGAGTCAAATCAGGTAAAATACCTTCGCCGAGAACTGATAGAGCTTCGCAACAAAGTGAATCGTTTATTGGATTGCTTAGAACCTCCTGCTGAGCCAGGACTTCCTACTAGTCTGCCTGAAAATGGTAAGTTGATAACTGTTACTTAAAAATAGATTGATGTGGATGTCCCTTCTCATAAGCTATGCTTGCCTAGAAATGTGCAAACATTCCAGGGTGGAAATGCCCTGTTCCCTAAACCAGGGGTTTTCAACCTTTTCACCGATTGTACCACTTTTAGGATATGGCAATATTTGAGTACCACCTAGCAAGGTGTCAAAAACTTGATGACCAAAAAAAAAAAACCCTGTTCAAAGTTGCAATTGCACTGAAATGACTTATGACCATTGCAGCATGCCCAGGGTCATGTGATTTATATTTGGATGCTTGGCAACTGATTCATATTTATGATGGTCACAGTGTCCCAGGGTCATGTGATCCCCTTTTGCAACCTTTTGACAAAGTCAATGGCAGGGCTGCTGGTGGCCAAGTGCTAAGGCAGGACTTCCCTCCCTCCTTCCTTCCCTGCCTCCCTCTTTCTCATGCCCACCTCCTTCTGAAGGAAGAATTTGAAAAAAAAACACCATATTTTTTCTCTTCCATATATTCATCAAACAAGGAAAAGCCTCCAGAAACAGAAAAGACAAACTGCTGAGTGAACTAGCTTAAAAAGGCACATTTCCCTTTAAGAATTAGCTACTGGCTAGAAAGGAAAGTAAGGAAGAAAAAAAATGTAGTAAGTATTGGCTGCCGGCTAAGGCAGCCTCCCCAAATGGCTCCATTCATAAGTAAAGGAATCTACAAGCAAAATCCATTCAGGAGAAAAATACTTCAAAATCCCTTGCAGCAAAACTTACAGCTAACAATAGCAGAGCAAGAGAAGCTAACATGAGACATCAGCCATCAGCCAAATAGAAATTGCCAAACACTCCTTAAGAACACAAAGCCCACATTGCACAAATCCCAGAACTTCAAAGTCACACAAGCACATAAGAATCCTTCCACTCTCCATCTCCTCCCTCTTTCTCATGGGGGAGGGTGAGCCAGAACTGAGCCTCGGCCCTTTGTCTCTCCCCAGCCACTGCAGCTTCAGAGGACTCTCTCACTGTAAGTCCTTGCCTGCGCTGGCTCTTTCCCTCCCCCACTACACTTGGCTAGGCAGGGCTGCGTACCACCTGCCACTTGTTAATGTACCACAAGTGGTACGCGTACCACAGGTTGAAAAGCCCTGCCCTAAACATCCTATTCCAGCCTCATTTGCCATTTACTTTATTTAAAATATTTATATGGCTGCCCATTTTAAAATGAGAGCTCTGAGTGCCTCATAAACACAACAAAGCAATAACAGAGTAAAAAGAAAAAAAAACAGAAAAAGAAAAACACAGCCCCATAAACACTCCAATGCAGCCTATAATACTCTCCTCCATTTAGTTTTATTTTATGCTGCCTTTATGATTTTTTTTATAAGTAACTCAAAGGTGGCAAATATACATGACTCCTCCTATTCTTACAACAGCACTGTGAGGTGGGTTGGGCTGCAGGTTAGTAAATGGCCAAGATCACCTAGGTGGCTTTCGGGCCTGAGGTGGGACTAGAACTCACAGTCTCCTGGTTTTTAGGCCAGCACATTAAACACTGCATCAAGTGGCCTTTCCTTTCTTAGCAGAAATATTCTGATTGCAAAATTGGTTTGAATGATGTGTTTTAGGTGAGGACTAAATGCTTTTTCCAATAAGGAATCATTTCTGATAAGGTCCAATTGAAATATTTTGGGTTTGGAGTTTTCACCTTGAAACTTTTTGTGCCTTGCTGTAATTGCTTTAAATCTGTAAAGTTTGGGCTTGGTACTTAACAGTGTTAAGTACTACTATCATTTTTGTAATCTCAGGCCTCTGAAAATTTCCATCTCTGTTTCAGATGTTGCAGAGGGTAGGGAAGACAAGCCTACTACTGCCGATTCAACTGTGAAGCCGTCTACTCAAGTTATAGCAGCAAGTATGTCTGCTTTTGATCCATTAAAAAATCAAGATGAAATCAACAAAAATGTCTTGTCAGCATTTGGGCTGACAGATGATCAGGTGTCGGGTAAGAATATATATTTTATTGAAACTGTTGCTGAAGTTTGCTCTTTCAGAATTGGCCAGGCATACGGCAATTGTATAGATGGTATAGGTGGCTTTCATTTAAGGGCTAGGCGCTTACCAACCATTCAGTTTAAAGACAGTGCTTGTAAAGTACTTCTGACCATCACAAAACACACGCACACACACACTCTCTCCCCTTCCCCCCCTCTCTCCCTCCCCCCCTCTCCCCCCCTCTCTTATACACACACCATGGTCATGTGAGAAGGCATGAAGAGAAACGGAGATAAGGATTTTAGCTCCATGTATTCGCTTAACAACTGCAACCAGGAGTGCTGGAATCGGGGTCGCTGAGTGCAGCATTCACGTAACATATTGCTTAACAACTGCTTCATTTAATAACCAAGATTCCATCTCAATTGTGGTAAAGTGACAACTACCTGTACGTGAAGGAACTTCAAATTTCAAAAATTTGCATTAATTATTTTTACCTCCCCCAATGGAGCTGAAACTCCATATTCTCTTTCTTTTTTCCCCCTTTGGGTGTCTTTTATCTATACTTCTTTCCAACTTGAATTCAGTACAAACCTGTAGCTCTTGAGACCACCAAGTATACATTTGAACCATCACACAGATAGTCCTCGACTTAACCACCATTCATTTAGTGACTGTTCAATGTTGCAATGCCACTAAAAAAGTGACTTATGACTGTTTTTCACACTTAGCAACTCTTGCAGCCATCCCTGTGATCACATCACCAAAATTTAGATGTTTTGCAACTGGCATGTATTTATGACGTATGCAGTGTCCCAGGGTCATGTGACCATCTTTTGCAAGCTTCCGACAAGAAAAGTCAAGGGGGAAGCCAGATTCCCTTAACAACTGTGTTGCTACTTAACTGCAGTGATTCACTTAACAGTCGTGGCAAGAAAGATGGTAAAATGGGACAAAACTCAGCAACTGTCTCGCTTAGCAACAAATTTTGGTCCCGATTGTGGTCATACGTCGAGGACTACCTATGATCAGTTGTTGAACTTAAACTGGAGACACCCAGGTTCAAGTTCCCACCTTGCTTACTCTGTGATTTTGAGTCCATTTTTCTCTCTCAGCCTAAATCACATCAGAAGATAGTTGTCGAATAAAACTGAGACATCTTGATATTTCAGTGAAAATTTGAGCTATAAATGCAATAAAGACAGACTTGGCTGTCGATTTATTATTGTATTAGTTTACTAGGGGCATAACTAGGCCTGTGCAGATTAAGGATTTATCTGTTCACATAGATTGAATTTTAAGCAATGGAAAGTGATGTTTCAGTAGCCAGTCCCAATCAGTTCATAACAGCTGTTAATAACATACTCAGGTATTACCTTGGTTTACATAAATCTGAATTTCAAAATCTGGGAGATCTGTATATTGGGAATATACGTATACTGAATTTCTGAACAGCAACAGTGACAATATATTAATCTCACACCTGAAGATTAATAGTTAAAAAAAACACAATAAGGAATAAAAGAAATGGAGAATCCAGTCTGTAGAGGAAAATCCCGTCTTATTTTTTTTTTTTTTGCATATTAACTATTAGCACAGTGTTTTTGAAATGACAGAATTGCTATTGCATACTAGATACACATGACTACTTAAGGCAGTTGCAGAAATATCCATGAAGGTTAATGGATTGGATTCATAGTTGTTTGCCGTGTGCTGTGAAGTGGATTGGATTCAACTTAATTAGCTTGGAATAGGTTGTTAACAATAAGTTCCAGTTAACTTCAGTACCAATTAAATCTTTTAGTATGATTAATATCTGAATATGATGAAGTTTAGAATCTGCTCCTTTGGATGCACTCCAGAATCTATCTGTAATGATAATTAATTTAACATTGTAAAGTACATTATAGAAAGTTAATGTCAGTTGGGGTTGGTATAACTCTGAATAATTGTGAAACTCATCATAGTTATTTTTGCCTAAGTCGGGGGTCTTCAAACTTGGCCCTTTTAAGACTTGTGGGCTTCAACTCCCAGAATTCCTCAGCTAGGCACGCTGGCTGAGGAATTCTGGGAGTTGAAGTCCACAAGTCATAAAAGGGCCAAGTTTGAAGACCCCTGGCCTAAGTTAATGGTCAAAACAGCTGAGAAAATTTGGTCAGTATAAAGTCAGTAAATACTGTTTGCGATTCAAAAAGTAATACAAGCAAACAGCAGATGGCAGCACTTTAAAGCAGATAGAAAATGACACCACTTAAATTTCAAAATGTGGTTCAGAGCACAGGGCTGTCCAGCCTTAGCTGTTGCACAGAAATTGCTAATTTGGAATCTAATAGCATATTTGCATAGTATTTGAGAGATTATTTGCATTATTTAATATAATATTTCTGTAAGTAGTGAAATATGTATTATGTTCCCAATTTTATGACCTTTCTTGTGGCAGTCATTAAGTGAACATCACATCATTAAGCGAATGCCATGATCGTTAAGCAAACCAATTGTTCACGATGTAGTATTTTTTCTGAAAACGAAGTAAATGCTTGGTTTTTGGCAAAAATGTCACAAAACACATTTACATGACCTGAAACCTTGGCTATGACTTCCAGAAACCCTCCAAAAGTAGTCACAAGGTAGTGATTTCTAAGTGAGAGAAGGGAAAGCTACATAGGAAGTAATATTTAGGAGGTTATATTTATGAGCCGTGGTGGCACAGTGGTTAGAATGCAGTATTGCAGGCTAATTTTGCTGACTGCCAGGGGTTCAATCCTCACGGGCTCAAGATTGACTCAGCCTTCCATCCTTCTGAGGTCAGTAAAATGAGGACCCAGATTGTTGGGGGCAATACGCTGACTCTGTAAACCACTTAGAGAGGGTTGTAAAGCACTACGGAGTGGTACATAAGTTTAAGTGCTATTGCTATTACCTATATTTAATTAATTTGATTTAAAGGTGACTAAAGTTATGTGAAATTGAATTTTATTTCATTAGTTTTATGGTGGCTCCTACCCCTTTTTTGAAGTACGAATCCAGTCATCCATTTGAAGACTAACTAGAAAGCTATGCATTTCTGACACAGGGGAATTAATTGTATTAAAGTTATGCAGCTATCTTACTGTATGCTGTTTATTTATTTGCATCCCGCCTTTATTATGAAAGTAAGAATATTGTATTCCAGAAGACATTGCAGATTATTGTTCATTATTTTTGTTTCAAAATATTTTCTTTTCTAGGACCACCCAGTGCCCCTATGGAGGAACGTTCAGGAACACCTGATAGCATCACTTCTGCATCCTCCGCAGCCCATCCACCATGTGTTCAACCACAGCAACCGTCATATGGAGGATCTCAGCCCCAAACTGGTCAAATAGATGGTAAGCAATTCATTCATGCTTATCCTACTTCCAGTGAATATATTTACCCTTTCCTATCTCACAATATGATACAATTTATGATATTTGCTCCTATAGTTCCACACCACTTTTGGCTGTTTGCAGTTTTGTTTCTCAACTGTCCCAGGTCTTGCCGCCCTTACTTTCACGACTGTGTGCTTCACCTTTAGATTTCTCTCAGACATTTATATCTTGTGATATATTTGACTTGCTTCTTTGGCCGCATTTGTTCACATTCACTTCTGGCTATGTTTTTGTTTAGTCACTGCTTCTTCATTTTTTTCACTGTCAAAATGTAATTTGGTTTCTTGGAACTGGGGATTTTGTTGTATACCAAAGTGCTCTTTATATGCGTACAGATGGTTTTTAGATGTTTTAATTAATCAAATACAAGAAACATGCATCATTTCTGATTTAAAAATGTTATTTTGATTGACCTAGCACTAGGTGGTGCACTAATGCTGAGTCATAACAAAGAATTCTCTAAAATGAAAAGCGTAAAGGCTATTTGAAGGATTAGCATAGTGGCTTAAAAAGGAAGCACTTTTACTAGAAGTACTAGTTAAAATTTCTAAATAAATAGTTAGAAATATTATTTTTTAAATATCTGGTTCATTTCATAGACATTAGATACATATGATAGAAAATTCCAATATTATTTCTGGCCTAAAGGTATGCACACAAAACTGGCTTTCCAAAGCAGTGTGTGTTTATGCAGGCTCTTCTGTGATTGTTGTTATCTTCGTCTTGGTAGGTGTTCTTCCCAGAGGCAGTTAGTGATAATGCAGACTCAGAGAGAAGGAAGTGTGCTCCTTTGTTGATAAAGTAAAAGTTTTCTTCCAAAGTGTTTTGCATATAATAAATCACTATCCTTCTCTAAATCAATTTCTATTTACTGCCAAAAGGCAACTATATTCTGATAACATATTCACGTCTGTATGTTCTCATTGGGAAATGGGTTGGAGGAGAAAATATAAAGTATATTCTTGCTACTTATGTCCCTAGAAAATAATCAGTTACAGGTAGTTCTTGATTTACAAGCACAATAAGGACCATAATTTCTATTGCTAAGCAAGGCTGTTAAATGAGTTGCACCCAATTTTACAAACTTCTTTCCCATGGTTGTTAAATGAATCAGTGCAGTTAAATAAATCAGGTGGTTGTTGAGGAGTGAATCAGGCTTCCCCGATTTGGAGGAAGCTGGCTGATAAGGTCACAAATGGCAATCACATGTCCCCAGGACACTGTAACCGTCATATATATACATGCTGATTGCCAAGCACTCAGATTGTGATCATGGGGAAGCTGCAACAGTTGTAAATGCAAGGATCAGTTGTAAGTCAATTTTTCAGTGCCGTTGTAACTTTGAACAATTGCTACTCGAAGCTGAGAATTATCTGTAAATTCTATGTTTGTTTTTAAACTCTTATTTTAAGACACGGGTGTCAAACTCGCTGCTTCACGTAACGTGTCGCGATGTATCGTGACTTTTTTGCATTTACAAAGCTGGGGTGGGCGCGGCCTCCGCATGATGCAACCGGCCCGCAGGGCGGCAGTTTGACATCCCTGTTTTACGAAAACAATATACGAGAAAGATAAGGCTAAGCAAGTAATATTCTAAAGTTGTAAAATTTTAAATTTTAAATTGATAGGCCAAATGTATCAACAGTATCCACAACAGGCTGGATATCCTTCTCAACAGCCACAAGTTCAACCTCAGCAACAATATGGTGTACAATATCAAGGTAAGCAGGTGGAAGGTACTTCAGCATTGCTAAATAGTTTTGTAACCTATTTGGAATACCTCTTTATAGTTTAGTTCTCAAAGTAAAAATAAAACAGGAATGGGATATATTATTAACGCACAAGTGCTTTTAAAGCTCTTCTGAGTTAGGTACTTTTAGATACGGTTTAGAGCTGTTTTGGAGAGATAATGTATATATTCCTAAGTAGCAACTGAATGCTACCATTGCTCAGAGCTGATTGTTTTAATAGTTTATATATAAAATGATACATATGATGCATATTTCAGTGTTCTCATTTTTAAAAGGGATATTGTACAACTGTTTGAAAAACCAGATGGAATGCATTATTATGAAAAATGAGTTTAACATAAAAATACAATCAGTAGAAAATGCCCAATGGTTATGTTTTACTTGGTCATTCACCACTCTGCAGATTGCCTCTAGAAAAAAAATCTAGAATCCTTCAGTTACAGTGAAACTAGTCAAATAATTTCAAATGCCCAATAAGTCATATGACTTCTAGAAGAAAAGTTGCATCTGAATGGTTACATTTCTCTTGAACATTTTGTTTAGGATGAATCTTTGCCAAAACAACATCTGAGGCCCAACTCTACAAACACACAAAATAAATGCCTCCTGAGTTTTAGCAGCTGTTAATCAATATAGTTACCAACAGTCCTTTCTGCATATGGAAGTTAGTTTTGTGATGCCTTACAGAGAAGCCTTTCAATTTTCTGCATGATACTCATGTATGGTTTTTTTAAAAAAAGTTTTAGAAGGCTTTACACTGTGTACATTACAGATGATAGTCTTTACTTCTTAGTATCATCACTAGCCATAGGTCACTTAGTTAATCCAAAACTATGTTATAGTGCTCTTGATTGTTTCAAAGTAAATTTTGAGCCCAAATTCAGGTGAGTTCAAAAGTGTATTTTAGTCATTGCTTTCTTGTAAGGATCCTGTGTTTTTAATAATTATTATGTATCTGGTATTTAATGCTAACAGGATTCCAGTCATTGGAGAGGTTTCATTGCAAGTAGCTTCAGGTGTGTTTTATGCAAGAAATAAATGGAGTTCTTAGTCCCCCATCCCCATCCAGATTTTTGTTTCACATTACCAGTGAATTTGTCTTTGAAAGTTATTTGTGATATAACTGAATGCATAGAATTAAAAATATATGCACTCCTATCTACATTTTTGTATTTGTGAAAATGATATCTGGAGATAATCTTTTGCATTCAGATGTGTATTGATTGTTTCAAACGGATCTATATGTACACATACACATACTGATACTTATGGAGGTACTAAGCATTTTGAACTTTTCTAAAATTTTTGGCTTGAAACTTGGCCATTTTGAGCTCAGATGTTTTCAGCAATCTGGTTTTAGAAACAATGTTGAAACAGGCACTTTTCACTTTTTAATGGATTATTAGTGTTCTGAATGCAGAACAAAAATATGTTTCTAAAATAGCATTTTGTGGTTGGAACAAAACACTCAAGTCATTTATAGGTTTTGTTCTGATGGAGCATAATCATTGGCCACTTCTATGGAACATTTTGAGTGGGACTATTTTGTTGCAAGCTTGAAACAAAACATGTTTCTCATTTTGTCCACACTTCTTTAAAATGTGCATTTATTCTAAAGAAACCTTTTATATATCAAAACATATGAAATAGACTATATTGTGTTTATATGCTATTTATATTGTGCATAAATAATACAAATTCATATAGTTTCACCTTTTCTACCACCTTGTCACTTTTTTTAACAGTTTATATAGATTTTTTTTCACACATATGTTTTGTTGAATTGTGTGATCTGTATGGTGCTAGATATTAAAAAACTGTATTTTGCTCACCTACACAAATCAACCTTTACAATACAGCTATGTGAAACTGTTCCTCCATGCGTACAGAATATATATATATTCAGGGCTGTAGAACTCTGAATTCATTTTTTCAACAGCTGTACTTAAATTTTATAGCATTCCAGAATATGCATATGCATATGTGCACGCACACATACACACACAAGAGTATTAGAAATTATTAATTTTGTATGTGGTAATAGATACAATGGCATGCACAAAGATGGCAGAGTATTGAAATTCCCACAATGGAGGAATGAATCATAAAACTCTTAGAATTGGCAGAAATGTGAAACTGCCCTGTTTAGTCAGGGAGAAAACAAACGCTTTTCTAAAAGGCTGGAAACCTTTTATGGGAATTTTGCTAAAAAAAAAAGTAAAACAATGAAACAATGATTTATAGATTTTATGATAGAAAAATATGGGGTTGAAGAGATTTCTGGAAGAGATAAAAGGGACGGGAGGTGATATGTTGTCAGTATCTGTTGAAGAAAAGGTTGGAAGTTGTTATATTTTGCAACTTTAGTCGTTTTTGTTTTTTTCTTGCACCTTTTTCTTTTTTTTATTTGTCTTTAACTTCATGTAAAACTCAGTATAAATAAATAATGCCAATATAAAGAAGCAAGTTCTACTTTCACCTAAATCTGTTGTTTTACTTGATCTCTTAGCAGGCTACAGCCAACAGACTGCTCCTCAGCAAGCACAGCAGTTCCAAGGGTACAACCAGCAAGCCTCCCAGGCTCCAGCTCCTGGCTTTCCTGGCCCAGCTCCACAGCTGCCAGCTCAGCCTCCTCAGCAGTATCAAACAGGCACTTATACTCCACAAAATTATACAACTCAGGCTTCCCAATCTGCTAATTATAATGTAACTCCAGCATCACAACCTGGAATGGCTCCTAGCCAGCCCAGCACCTTCCAGCCAAGACCTGGTTTCACTCCACCTCCTGGAACTACTATGACTCCTCCTCCAAGTGGCCCTAACCCTTATGCACGCAGTCGTCCTCCATTTGGCCAGGGCTATACTCAGCCAGGTCCTGGTTATCGATAAGGAAACTATGCTGTTAAAGAGCCCCAGGTAAATCCAAGCAGCTGCTGATGCTGTTCCACCTGTACAGACAAGAAGATTCTTTAATTGATATTTAAAAAATAACAAAAGGCAAAATATTGTATGGTATCACCATTGCTCTTTAATTTTCTGGGATAAATGACCAAATGAATTTTGTTTCCTGCTTTAAACTGTATTGGCTTTCTAGTTTAATATTTGTCCTATTGGAAACACTATCTAAATGTATGTAAAGCAGATGACATTCTAGCTTGCCATATTAAACTGCTAGGTGAAAATCTAGCTGACTTACTTGAATTGGTTTTACTAATAAAATGAAGTACTAAATTAGATCCACTTGTTAAAAATTAGATATATATAAATTGTAACCTTCACAATACAATTGAATAAAAACATTCAAATCATTATTCAATCAGTTGCAGAGAAGTCTGTTTAGTAAATGTTATACCTATCTTTTTACAGAAAACTAGTTTCCAACTCCCCAGATTTTGTTGAAATATTTTTCACATAAGCAACACATTCAAAGCAATTTCTTTTATTGTAGCAGCTGAAAAATGCTGCAGTAAACATTATTGTGTACATTTGTTCTTTTTCTTGCATAAATCAATAAAAATGACAAGTATTTGAGTGATGATAATAGCTGAGTGCTTGGCAGAAAAAAAGTGAATTAAGTAAATTAAAATGCCTTTCATAACATATTAATAGCAATCTAGTACTCAGCATTCAGCGAGCAGTACAATTCTTGTACTGGAGACAATGCTGCTGTTATGTGTGGTTTTAACATTTTGATTAGCTAATAAATAGCTTATTTTAATTAATGATGTAAGTCAAGGTGATGTTACCATGGCACGGTTAGTGAATTACATCAGAATACTGGTAAGGCAAGATCATGGGTTGTTCAGAAGGGCGTGTTGGTTTTTTGCTTAGAGCATTATGCGCATAACATTTTTTCTTGAATTCTATTCAGATGTCCCTGTTCAACACTTTCTTTTCTATATCAAGCCCATAACATTGCTAGGATCAAAGACTACAATGGTTTATTAAAAGCTGTATTATTTTTATCTGTTATATAAAAGTACATGAACTTAATGGAGACCAATCTTAAAATTAGATGATCTAAAATATTGGAGGGAAGAAAAACTATATGGTAACTAAAAAGTATGCAACTAATTCATACTGTCTTTAGCATCTATCTTTTATTAAACATATTTTTAAAAGTTTATTTTCACAACGCTGAATGTGCTTGTCAATTACAGCATACCCCAGAATTTCAGCATAGGTCCTTGGTAAATTTCCCTCACTCTGCCCTAGAACTACTTTTTAGTATCAGTGTTTATTCCATTTTATCTTGTGCCTGTCTTCTTGCACTTTGATTTGGCATGTGAGAGATCCAGGTTTTGTGTGCATCTAATGATTTTTACCTATGTACTGTATTCTTTCTTTTCCACCATACTTAATTTTGAAGCTTAACATTCAGCTCTTCTTTCCATGAACTATAACGATTACTTAAATATATCTTGTTTAAAGAAAGTTTACTTATTGATTTATTTAAAAGATTTCTGTGGGGCCTGCTGGAATACCTGGGAGAGGGTGTTTCATAAAGCAGTAACAGGTTTGGAAAATGATAAATTCATAGATCCTACTTCATAGATCCTACTAGATGGCAGATGTGGAACATGGCCATCCTATTCAGTCTAGTAGGACAGGCAGGTATTATCAAGTGAGAGGCAGTTCTGCAAATAAGCTAATCCTGTGCCTTTAAAACTTTAGGTAATGTACCATTTTCAATTGCACTGGGAAGAAAACTGGTAGCCAGTGCAACTGACACAATAGAATGTAACATGGGAAAACCTGAGACACCCAACATTTAACTTTAAAATCTCTGATCTGGTTTTGAGAGAAGCTTTATGCATGTCAACTCTCCCAGGTTAACCAGAACAGGAAACATAACCAGATCAGCTAATTCCACTTTATTGTAAGGCTACATTAACAAATATTGCAATTATAAAAATACAAATCTGCTGCCATCTCTTTCAAAGTCTGAGAAGATGGAGAAGGCCCCTTCTGAGTCTCATTCTTCACCCATTAAGCAGATGTACTATAATGTGATGGTTCTCCAGGCAGCATCTGTCCCGTCTCTCAAGATGTTTCTTACATATCATTACATGTATTACACACATTTTATATTGAACATGGATCACAACAAACATATCCCTAGCTTGAATTAAGCTGCTAGAAGATGCTCAGACCACTCAGGGCATATAGGTGTCAATTACACACTTTATTTCTTCAGGGATATATACTCCTTGGTCTTAGCAGTTAGCAGTCTATAGTGTCTGCCTTGTCAAGTGTCTGCTTCAAATAATCGAATTGAATCAACAAGCTAATTGGATCTGACTTCCCCACAATAAAGTAGAACCAATCTACTCCTCCCTTTTCAGATTAAGCTCTCACTGTATAATGTTTTATTACAGTGGTTATGCTAATAATACTCTGATTATTTCTTTTTTCCTACTTGATGCCAAACTATTGTGGAATTTACAACTGGTTATCAGCTTCCAAAAATTGAACATGGGTTAACAAATTTGAGTCTCAATTCAAATAACATGAGACTTTGTTGCCAATAGAGAAGCCACCACAGGGCTTTCAGTGGAATTTGTTCTGGGTAAAGATGTACAACTTGGCAATACTCTTAATAGCCCAATTTCAGAGAATTGGAGTGCTTTTACCTAGTTTTAACTACCAAACCAGCTTCATGAGTCATGCTTTAAATTAGATGTATCATGATGCTGTCCTTGAAAGGTGTTTAGGACTTTCAGATAGCACAAAATGCAGTTGCTAAATTGGTGTCCTTTATAGACTACAGTTTTCTTCGTTATATTGATTTTTGGATGTGTTGTAAATAAAAGGAATTAATGATTATTAGTACCTGATACGACTTTGCCAAGGCAAACTGATAACATAAACAAGTTTCAGAATCCCAACAATGAATTAAAATGCTGCCCATAAGCATTCCTACAAGAATCATTTGGATACTTTTCTTGATAACTCCAAATATCTGTGTTCTGTCTCTTATAACTACACACAATTCACATACTCCTCCAGCTTTCAGTGTACATATTCTATATACAGGCAAAAAAAAATTTGAATGGCACTTACTACATAATACATAATTGTCAAGCCCTTCAATTTTCTGTGGATAAGCTTGTGAAATTTTGAAACCCTTCTAAATGACCTTTGAGATGGGGTCTCAATATAGTTTATATCTTTAAAAGCTCATGAAGTAGGGTTTTATGCGTTTTGATTTTGTCATCAGATAATTTAAAGCAATATTGTCCCATGGGTCTTCATTATTTCAAAATGATCTGAAGGACACTGAAAAGCCTTCTAATGGATTCTTAAAAAAAAAAAAATGGGAGTATGGATTATCTTCAAAATAATTCCCACTGTCACCTTTTTTTCAAAGAATAAATCTTACATTTCAAATTAGGTAATTTTAGCTTTGTGTAGGCTGAATATATCAATAATAAATACTAATGATTAAAAATATTTTATTTATTTATTTATTAAGAGTACAATGTACCTGCAGTGTACTATTTTCTGTAAACAACCAAACCAATATTCGTTGTGTTTCTTACATTTTCATACATTAAAACTTACATCTCTTTATAATGTTTAAATGTTTAAGTCATACAAACATAGCATTTTATGTAGGGAACAGCTAAATTATTTTCAAAAACAGTCTTCATTTTCCATTTCATAAAGCAGATCACATTACTCTTCAGTTTTATATAAAATGAAACATTTTTTAAATACATGTACTTTGGATATCCTTTGACAGTCTTCTATACAACACACTAGGCCACATTTCTCCATGTTTAATTGAAATAAAACTGCCTGATTACATTCTTGATATGATTTACACCGTCAATCTGAATATACACATTTCCCACAAAGCAGCTTCAAGAAGTAAACGATTGAATCTGCCATGTACTTAAAGAAGGAAAATCTGTTTGAAATACTTAATGTAGCCTTTTTAAATGGCATGTGTACTTTGTATTCAGATATATATACCCGAGTACACAGTATATTTGAGAAATATTCTAACATTAACAACAGCAAAAAATAGGAAGGCTTTTGCATCTTTATTTCACCGTAGCAATATATTTTCCCCCTGTAAATAGGTTGTGTGTGTATATGTGTATGTTTACCATGAATTAGTTCAATTTCTGGTGGGAGACAAAAATAGAACAGCCATTACAGTATTATTTATACATATACCAGTAAATTCTATCAAAACCAATAACTTTCTGACATACAACCAATTTTAATGCCATTTTATAAATGTTTGTTGCTATAATCCAATGTGTACTGGGAGTACAGAATAAAAGTTTGTACCATTGAACTGAAATCTCCCTTGCATTGAGGAGCTCTTGCACAATTTTAAAGATTTGTCATATATTTAGGATAGTAGAATGGTTATTGGTATGGGTTCAGTTAACATGATTCTTTTTTTCTGAATGATATTTTAATTGAAGAAATCTGAGGTGGTGTCAATTTTATCTAATGTTAGAATAAAATCTGCAATTTTTCAAATGGATTTGATTTTTTTATAAAGTAGCAAAAATGTCCAGAAATTAACTGAGAGAATAATTTAAGTGTGTTTGAAAAGAAGTAGAATGTGACCATTGGCAATGTACATTAATACAATTCAGAAGATATTTTTTTCTTATCAGCTTTTCAGTAAAGGTGCCTCAAAATATCATAACAATAGTAAAAAATAAACTACACCTTTTACAATAAGTAGATAATATAAGAGACTATTAGGGAGCCAGCTTCCCAAGACATTACTTTATGATATTTCTTTCTGCAACATACAGTAACTGTAAATCTGAACATTTATAATTAAGCAGCCAATGCTATTGAAAGTTAACGCAGTATTCTTGCTAGATTTCAGTTTGTAATATCACAACAAACTCTTTTCTCTGAGCATGGAGCATCAGTTTGTTTCTTGTTCTACCATTTTCCAGGTATTGTAGTTCCACACTCATACCAATGAACATAACTACTGTGCGTTCCAGCTCCTATTTTTCCAAAATGGACAGGCTCTTGACGAACAGCTCTAAAATAACCTAGTTGAAAGAGAAGTTCAACATTTAGTAAAAATTAAAAATGGGGAAAATGACGCATGTATGTATAATTAAGTATCTACACTTGTAAAGTATTCTTGAACGTATGAAGTCTAAGCAAAATTTAATTACAAGTGTGTATTACATATGATCATTGTAACACATACCTA
The DNA here is from genome assembly GCA_023970755.1 of Azemiops feae. Lineage (NCBI taxonomy): Eukaryota > Metazoa > Chordata > Lepidosauria > Squamata > Viperidae > Azemiops > Azemiops feae. The sequence continues at coordinate 1,651,796 of JALGBA010000099.1, forward strand.
ACTGTTATGAAACCAACCTTTTAAATGGTTTCCTGTACAGTGTGGTTTTCAGGGTTGTACACAATTATACAATAGCAACATTATTTTGTCAAGTATTTCTGGGAAAGTCCTAAGGGTGAATGCCCTTTTTATTTTATTTTCATCAAGATGCAAAAGTAAATACAATAGATAAATAAATAATGTAAGTAAATACAATAGATAAATAAATAATATATATCTGCACAAGTAGAGCTGGAGAGACCAGAATTTAAGCCAAGCACAATAAGTTGATTAGGAGGTAATATTAAAATCAATACGAGACTGATTTTTTGCTTAGTAATAATTGAAATAGTAATAATAGTAATAGTTTGCTTAGTAATAGTGGAATTGAGAATCTGTAGGTCAATATGAATGAAGACCTCTATAGCTGTGTGTTTCTAATCTAATTTTATCTATTCTTAATAAATCACTAGAAATTAATTTGGCAAATGAAAGTTATCAAGCAGACTGAGTTGGCAAAATACAGTTTTATGTATGCTTTCCTTCTAAGAGGATATTCTGCCAACAGAATGTTAATTTTATAATCTGTGGGATGATCATTTCTGACATTGCTGAAATACTCATGCACATTGTGTTCAGTTCCTGTTTTGCAATTGGAGAGATGAATCATCTGATGGAGCACTGTAAAGCTTTGTAGAGGAACTGCCTTTGAAGTTGTTTCAGGAATTTAGGCTTCAGAACTACCTGCTGCCAAGGGTATCTGCCTGTTCCACATATTCCACTAGGGAGGGCATACTTATGGTCCCTTCACTGAAACAATGTGATTGTTCGGGATCCAGGAGGCACAGCCTCTGTGGGCAACGTCTGCCCTTTTGGACAATTTCCCCCCCTCATGCAGTTGGTACCAATTCTATAAGGAGTTAAGACCAGGTTTTTTCTTTTGAGCTTTGGAGTCATGAATTGAGTCTCCAGTGAATAAATGAGAAGTTTTCAGTTCTGTTTGCTATGTTGTTTTTTAATGTGTTTTAATAAGTTTAATGAGTTTGTATTAATTATAATTTTATTTTTGTATGCTTCCCAAAGCCACAGGATTTGCATTGGGTAGCCATATAAATGTATAAATAAACATGGTTATGAATGTATACTTGGTTGTCAGGTATGTACTGTATCAAAGTTGACTCTTGTTCTACTTTTATCACAAAGATGACAATTCTGTATTATATTTAAAGGTCGGAAATAAACTTAAGAGCTCATTCATTATCCTTGGTTTAGAACATACCATCTTTGGTAGGCAGTTGATCTGATGGAAGCATTTGCCCTGTCTTTCCATCAAAATACGAATCCACAAATTGACAGTGATCTTCTCCATGTCCTCTCTGATCTCCTATATTATAAAATGTGCCTAGAAAATATTATAAGCACTTTTAAAATACGATTAAAATTCAATCAACCAAAGCACAAATAGGTTCCAATGGTAATTGGAAGCCGAATTTCCGTCACTAAGTGATGTAGTTGTAAGATAGCAATAGCACTTAGAGTTATATACCATGACCACATTGTTTTTTAGCGCCTGAATCTCAGCAGTACTTGTTACCATAATTAACCAATCTTTAGGCAAAGACCCTGATCTAAGTTGTTCCTGGCGTGGTCCCTCCGACATTTACACAAGTATAAACACTATGCTAAACTAGGGGAAATGATCAATACATGAATATATACTGCATATAAAGCAATGTAAGTTCTGAGGCATTCAAAAGCTTGTCTTCAGTTTGGAGAATATCAGTCTCCCAGTTGACATTGATCTGGTATATGTTTATATAACCACACTGCTCTATAAAGAACATGTTAGACCAGGGGTGTCAAACTGCTGGCCCGTGGGCCGGATGCGTCACGTGGAAGCCACGCCCACCCCATTGCCGGCAATGGCAAAACCGGCCCGATATGTTGCGCGACATCATGTGACCTCGCGAGTTTTACACCCCTGTGTTAGACTCTTCAATAGCACGTTCCCACAAGAATCCTGTATTGTATAGAATAATATATGCTGAAACTCAATGGTCGCCAGCATGAAAAAGAGGACCCATGATGTTTCATTGTGCCCTCCATACTGATTATCCATGATGTTTCATGTTGCCTGCATACTGCTTGATCTGCCTTGGTGATGGCATGAACTTTCCTAGAGTTATCAGTCAAGCTTACAAATATCCAGTGCTATTCTACAAATTGCTGTGTCTTAAATCTTATATTCAGACTGCATATAATACTGAACCTAGCGATGTCCTGTGCTGGCCACATAAATAGCCATCCTATATGCTTACTTGTTATAGTCAATTAAGAGAATTTTGATTTTATACCTGTAAGTGTGTCACTGAGGTAAATTTTATATCGAAGGGAGTTACACAATTGAACTCCCACAAACTTCTTGTACCAAGTCCTCTTGACATACTGTTTTCCCTTACATTCAGAATAGTCATCAGAATTAAAGTTGACTTCGGTCCAAATCGCATCTTTCCCCACTGCAAGAAAATAATAAATGAGATCTTGGTTATAATATATGCCAAATATACATCTGACATAAGTGAGTGAAAAAGCAATGTATAAGAATATTAGCATTATTATATTTTCCCCTTTCTTATCATAAGTGTAAATAAAACATATACTGTAGTAAATAGCAATAACAATAGCACTTAGACTTATATACTGCTTCACAGTGCTTTATAGCACTCTAAGTGGTTTACAGAGACAGCGTATTGCTCCCAATAATCTGGGTCCTCATTTTACCAACCTCGAAAGGATGGAAACCTGAGTCAACCTTGACCCAGTCAGGATCAAAGGAATCGAACTCCTGGCGATGTGAGCAGAGTTAGCCTGCAATACTGCATTCTAACCACTGCACTATCACAGCTCATGCAAGTATACAAGTAAACGCAAGTAAATACAAAATATAAGTACAAGACTAAGTGCAAAAATAACAAATAACAAGGAAATTACTAAAATAGGAAAGAAGTAATACCGAGACAAAAGATTATTGTGAATTCTCATGTTATTTCTTTTTATTTCTGTTTTATTATGTTATTCATGCAATTGTTAATCATATGATTTTTATATATTTTATTGCTAACTACCCTACAGACTATTCTATGTCAAAAAGGCTCAATCCAACTTCAATGAATGAACAACTAAGATAATCATATAGCCTGGCATCTAAAGGAAAACAAAATTGGGGCTAAATAAATATATATGAGAATAATGTTGCTTAATTTTACTATATTTGATAGCACATTTATCAGCAGTAGATTCCCTTGGGTTTGTGGTTTCTATAATATCCCAGGGTTTGAAATGGATACCTAACATTAGAACCATAATTTAAAAAGCACAACAAAGAATGTTCTTCCTGGCTTCCGGTTCCGGATCGCGGCACACGCAGTCGCATGGAGAGATCCGTCTCTCCCACCGGCTGTTTTCCCTCCGCCGGTAGACCCTTAATCGGGTCGAAAGTCGCCCCGGAGAGGCGACCACCGTTGAGGAGGCCCTCGTTTGACTGGGGAAGAGTGGCAGCTCCTTCCTCAGTCCGAGCTAGCTCCTTAGGGCCGTCGGAGAAAAGATCGGCCAGTAAAATGGACGATCACTTTGCTGCACCAGCCGAAAGCCAGAAGAACAACTAAGCACAAAGAACCCCCGTGGAGAATCCGGGTGAGACCTTTCCTCCCCCTTCTTTCCCTAATTACTCTCCTGTAAAAAGCTTTTGTATTTGAATTACTTCCCTGCTGTGAGGGAGCAGCGTTTGGGCACTTGGGAAAAACAGCTTTGGGAATTGGAAAAAAAAAAACAACCAGTTAATTTTTTATTGACTATTTAATTTCTGGAATACTGAGGGGGCCTGAAAATATTTTTATACTTGATCATTATTATCATAACTACACATCTATTATTTTGGAGAGGCCTTTCTTCATCTTTTTAACGTGAAAAACAAAAACTCTATTAACTTAGAAAGAAAGAAAGAAAGAAAGAAAGAAAGAAAGAAAGAAAGAAAGAAAGAAAGAAAGAAAGAAAGAAAGAAAGAAAGAAAGACCTTATAGTCTGCTGAGGACATCTTGTGACGAAAAGTGTTACTGCAACTGTATATTTTTTTCATTGCTAGAGGATGGCTCTGACCTTCAAAAGATGATAAGAGTAAGATAACTGAAACAGCTGTGTGGTGATTTGGTCTATTGAGAATTGGAGGTGAAATAAAACCTTCACTAAAAGATTAAAAGATCTGTTCACCACTGACATGGAACTTAACACACAGCTGGACTATGAACTTATATTGGAAAAAATCTTGGAAGCCACGGAGGATATGAACTCTTACTTCCAAACTTTGACGGATCAAATTATAGGCCGAAAAACAGTGGAGAAGGAGCAGATTGGAGCTAAAGAGACTAGTGAGCAATATTTACAACCTAAAGAGGAATCATGTCTACAACTCAACTATGAAATTACACCGAGAGAAATTGTGGAAACTAAGGAACAAACCAACTTTATACAATCCCAAATGCAATCTATGGAGAAACTTAATGATCAAAGAATAATTTTAACTGAGATGCCTGAAGCATCAACATCAACAGAGACTGACACTCAGATACAAGTTATTGAAAACTGTGATAATGTGGACAAACAACTAGCAACTATAACATGGAATAAAACGGCTTTTATCATCCAAAGGCTACTAGAAGAAAGGAAAGAGAACTTTGACCAATTTGAAGCGTTGAGGAATATTGACTCTCTAATATTGTGGTTTGATGATGCAGGAATTTTATTATGGAAACCGGTATGGCACAGAAAGAAACCAAGAGTTAGATTTAAAAATGTATTTTAAAGTTTTACTTAATGGGTTTAAAAAGGCTTTTGAGTTTTTGACTGATTTAATAACTAACGGAGTACGTGAATTTTCTAAGAGGATATCCTTTGTAATAATACTTTGTCTTAGATATGATAATTATTGGAGAGGTAAACTTTATCTACTGGGTTAAAAAGATTTTTTATAGACATAGATGAATTGATAGAATATATATTTAAGTCAGATAGGAACCTATTTGTTGGTTTGATATTTTTATTTTAAATAAGATAATTATTTTGTAATAGAAGAAGAATAAGAGGGATTGGTGACAAGAGAAGAAATGGTATTAATGAAGAAAATATAAGAATGTTACTGCGGGAATAATATACTCATTTTAGATATAATTATTATGTTAAAAAGGGACACCCGAAGTGTTAATAATATGTCTATTTAAGGCTAATTGGAATATGGTAACTGTAAATTAGTAAAGCCTAAAAACAGGACTTGGATTTCTATAATTGAAATGTGATTGATATTTGATAGGATTGTTTGAAGTTTATTTAGAAATGTATTAACTTGAATAGGTAAGACTATATGAGGGAATTAGAAAGGGAATTTTCAATGAATTAATTTGAGCTATATATCTGTGATTGTCTTTTTGGATGTTTGATATACCCACCTCCACGGTGTTTCCTAAACACCTTGATGTAACCCTTCCATCCCCATAAAAATCCAATAAAATATATTTTAAAAAAAAAATGTTCTTCCTGTGTCAACTTAGAAAGTTGAGACTGCCCCAGGAGCTTTTGATACAGTTCTACAGAGAAATTTTTGAGTTTGTCATCTGATAACTATCTGGTTTGGTACAGCAACTAAACAGGACAAATACAATCTCCAACAGATAGTTAGAGCTGCAGAAAGAAACAATTGCAACCAGCCTGTCTTCCATTGAAGACCTGTATATTGCGGGGGTCAGAATGAGGGCTAAGAAAACATCTACAGACCCTCACATCCTGGACATAAACTATTTTACTCCTCCCCTCAGGATACCGCTATAGGGCATTGCATGCCAAAACAACTAAACACAGGGACAGTTTTTTCCCTTGTGCCATTCACTCTACTGAACACCTAATCCTCACAGTATTGTTTTATATCTAAGTATATTTACCCATTTGTATGGCTGTAGTATTATTATCCTGCTCATCTTCTCAACTAACCCCTCTTATTGGTAACATTATGATTATTATTACTCTGTTGCTTTGCATATACATTGAAAGCTTCTACATGGAAACCAATTTCATGGGTATCTAATCATACTTGGCCAAATATTCTATTCTATTCTATTCTATTCTATTCTATTCTATTCTATTCTATTCTATTCTATTCTATTCTATTCTATTCTATTCCATTCCATTCCATTCCACCACCACTCCACTCCACTCCACTCCACTCCATCCATTCCATTCCATTCCATTCCATTCTATTCTATTCTATTCTATTCTATTCTATTCTATTCTATTCTATTGGTTTTGACAAAAGAAACAGTTCTCCAATAGTTGCCCACCATATTTCCAAATGACATAAACTAAAAAAATATGCAAAATACCTTTCTCTTCTAAACCTTTTTTGTCATATAACAGCACATTATGCAATCTTGGAAATGGTCTCCAATAAGCATGCTACTTGTAAAGAAGACTTACTTGAAATAGATTCTGTCACTCTTGGGTCAGCTGTAAAGAAAGTGGAAAAGAGAGCAGACAGAAAGAGAAAAACATGTATAAAGATCAGCCTTCAAGAAACAAACCAAGCTTCCCCAAACCTTCTGCCTAACATTTTATACATATAGTAAGGAAATTATAAAATAAACTTTTTTAAAAGAAAACAAATGTAATTAGCATGAACTTTTAGAATTAGAAAGTTGTTTGACATTAGAACCAATTCTGTCTGAACACTGAATACTTGAGTTCAAACTACTGAAAGATAACATGTTAGAAAGTATTTAATGCTTCTTATTTGTAAATTATTTGTAATAATTTAGGTAAGGGAACCAATCTGACAACAGTCTGGGACGCTTGTAAGGCTGTGATACGAGGTCATTTTATACAATACGATACAGCAATTAAGAGGAAGATTGGACAAAAAAATCCAAAATGTGCTACAAGAAATTAAACTGAAGGAGAAGGAACTCCAGAATTCACCAGAAGTTTCCAACATACACTCAACTAAAATTATTGCAGCTACAAATTTCTTTGTTGACTATTTCAGATATTGAAAAGAAATTTAAATATACAAAACAACACTGTTTTGAACATGCAAATAAACCAGGGGGATGGTTGGCATACTAACTAAGAAAACAGGCAGAAAAGAAGATGATAATCAAACTTCAAGAGGTGAATAAGACTTATATAGATAATAAAAACATTCAAAGACTTCTTTGGAATTATTATATCAATTTATATTAAGAACAAGAAATCTCTTTAGATACTATGGAGGAGTATATAACAACTAAAAATCTTCCTAAACTATCGGAAAACTACAAGCAAATTTTGAATAGTTCAATAACAACCTTTGAAATAATAGAAGCAATTAAAAGAGCAAACTAAACACTTCATGGAATTTTTAAACATATTTTAATCAGTGGTTGATATTTTATTTTTTAAAGAAATTTTACATCAACCCAATACTGGTTTTTACTAATAAATGAAATGTTAATTGTTCATTCTGAATTCCAGTTTAAAACAAGTATTATTGTGAAAGTTTGTTCAGATGCTATAACTTTTTTTTTTTATCAAAACACAATTATAACCTTGTTTTGTTTTTCTCTATAAAATTGTAAAGAATTAAAGGAGAGTTATATCTAATTGATGCAGTTATTGAAATTCTTACCTGATTCCGTTCTAAATGGCTTTGATTCACTACTTGGACCTTCCCCAAGAGGGTTACTAGGTATCACAACAAATTCATAGCTAGGAAGGAAATAAGCAAAACAAAGTGCATTTATAATTTACAATGTGATATGAAATAAATAGGAAACATGTATTTGACATGTGTAATAAAGGTAACTTTAATATTTAAAATCTCAATATGGTTTGGCAATTTTTTAAACTTTAGGCAACATACATTGTTTCAAACATGTTTAAAGAAATGACAATATCCTAAGCAGCCTTTTGTCTGGATAATTGATAGACAAAAAGTTGTTAAAACTAAAATTTAAAAACCCTTAAAACAATTTAAAAACATTTTTATCCTGCTTTTATTATTATTTTTAAATAACTCAAGGTAGCAAATATACCTAATACCCCTTCTTCCTCCTTTTGCCCCATAACAATTTGGGCTGTTGGACTGCCACAAAATAAATCAACCAGATTTTCATTCCCAATTTTCCATCTAATTTTCTGATTCAAAGTGAAATGTACTGTATTCTTAAACTTCTCAGTGAAATTCCAATTTAACAGGCTCAAACTGCCATGATTCAGACACATTACAGGTAGTTCTCAAATTATGTTGACATTGAGGTTGAGATTACCATTGCTAAATGATGCGGTTGCAAAGTGTGATATCATATGTCTAGTTTAATGAAGAGAAGGACGAGGGGTGACATGATAGCAATGTTTCAATATTTCAGGAGCTGCCACACAGTGGTGGGATTCAGCCAGTTCGCACCACTTTGGCAGAACCAGTAGCTAATTTTTTGTTGCCCAGGCCCAGAATGGACTTCTGGAAGCGGCATCCACACAGAGAACCAGTTGTTCACATATTTTAATCCCATCACTGCTGCCACATAGAAGAGGGAGTCAAGCTATTCTCCAAAACACTTGAAGGCAGGACACGAAGCAACGGATGGAAACTAACCAAAGAGAGAAGCAACCTAGAACTAAGGAGAAATTTCCTGACAGTTAGAACAATTAATCAGTGGAACAACCTGCCTCCAGAAGTTGTGAATGCTCCAGCACTGGAAGTTTTTAAGAAGAGACTGGTCAGCCATTTGTCTGAAATGGTATAGGATTTCCTGCCTGAGCAGGGGGTTGGACTAGATGACCTCTAAGATCCCTTCCAACTTTGTTGTTTTTTATTGTTGTTGTTATTGTTTTGTTTGTTGTTATTATTATTATTGTTGTTGTTGTTGTTGTTATTATTATTATTATTATTATTATTATTATTATTATTATTATTATTATTATTATTACTACTATTATTACTATTATTACTATTATTATTATATGACTTTATAGCTTAGTGGCTGATATCCCAGCAGTCCCAGTTACTGTTGTAACCACAGGACCAAATAAGTGAAGATAAGAAGCAAGGACCTCACATGGAATTGATGTGGGAAGAGCTAGGAGTGCCATGTAAACAGGACAGTGGGTGAGACCTAAGGGCAGGTGTTATAGGTGGGCACTAGGAACTGTGAGACTTGTCATGGTATGGGGGCTTGAGGCAGCACTCCTCAGTTGTGGCAGCTTTCAGAAGTCTTAGCTTCTGCTTCAGGTCCAGTGCTAGGCAGACTTCCAAGTCCCAGCAGCATTGCCCAGCTGCAAGAACCAGCTAGCCCCATGCCACAGCAAGGCCTGTGTTGCCTTAAACCCCATGCTCTCTGGTGCTTGTCCACATTGCTCCCTGGTGCCTGCCTGGTTTCTTGGGACTTCTGCCTTTTCCCAAAAGTCAGGTGAGGTGGTGGCAGCCGGAGGCCAGCCATAAATGCCGCTCCAAATTTTTATCACATGCCCTGAGGGTACTGAAGTTTGACAACTGGTAATAAGTCAATTTCTTCAGAGCCATTGTAACTTTGAATAGTTGCTAAACAAATGGATGCAAAGGCCTAGTCTCTGGAGAAGGCTGTAATATTATGAAAGTTGAAGGAAAGAGAAAAAAAGGACAACCGGCAGCAAAATGACTGCATACAGTTACAGTGGCAACGGGTGGATCTTGGAAAACCAGAAGAACCAAATATTAGAGACAAATATTCCTGGAGAAAATATATGTGGTCACGAGGAGTTAACACTGACTTCATAGTACATATAATCAATTAAACAATCCTTAACCCTGCTCCATCTTATGCTGCTGTGCTTTAACTCTAAACTGGTTTAAGAAAAATATGCTCTGAATATGTATGTGTGTGTGTATGTGTGTATGTGTACATGCATACATAAACATATAAAAATAAAGTAAAATGCATATTTAAGTATTTATTTGTATCCTACCTTTATTATTTTTATATTTACATTTTACAAATATCTCAAGTCAGCGAACATATCCAATACACCTTCTTCTTCCTATTTTCCCCACTACAACCCTGTGAGTTGGACTGAGCTGAGAGAGAGATGACTGGCCCAAGGTCAATCAGTTGGTTTTCATGGCTATGGCAGAACTAGAACTCATGGTCTCCTGGATTCTAGCCTGCAGGATATACAAGATATACAATCTCTCTGTCTCTGTCTCTGCTCTGTCTCTGTCTCTGTCTCTCTCTCTGTCTCTCTCTCTCTCTCTGCCTGCATGTGTGTGGCTGTGTGTAATCAGCTTTAAAATAAAATCCTTTTTTTTCATTTTCCCAATTTTTTTTTCTCATGGTCATTCTATTTATAACAATTGCTTGATTCAAAATTTGCTATATTTCAAAGCTGGGACATTCTGCCTATCGACCTCATAAACAGTATGCCGCTGACAAAGACTTACATGTTATATGCTGCAGCTGCCACAGACTTATTTGAGGAACAGCTGGGAAAATGAGATGGAGGTGGTTTCTACCTCTGTATGGGAGCCAAAGTGCAGGAGTTTGGCTAGAACGAAGTGTGATGCAGCAGATAAACCCAAGCCGACACAAAATGGAAAACATTACTTTTAATATGAAGCAGAAATGGTTGGAGGCTGCATTTGTTGGGGATAGAGATCAGCGGAAGACAATGTCCATTCCTTCCAGAAATTATTGGTGGCTTATACTCGTGACAAGGCAATCTGACAGTGCAGATATGGCCAAACCATTAAACAGAATAGGCATTCAGCTCTGAATATAAAAAAACTATACATTTCAGTGGCTTACAAAAATATTTTTAAATAATATTAATAATGAATACACTTGAACATTGGCCATGAGACAGACCAGGTAATGATGTTGACTTGCTTTCTCTTACTCCTCAGGAAGGGTAGCTAATAAGGGCACTGTCCTTTACTTGGAACAATTCTCTTTGTAGTGGCTGATAGTTTCTCTGTTTCCTCTTAGGAGGTGGAAAGAGAGAATGGCCGCCTCTAAAATAGCTCTGTTGAAATAATGGAGTAACAATGTGGAGAAATCTTAACCAATGGTTCAACTAGTGAATTATTATGCTTGCTGCTAGACCTGGAATCCATGGTAGCATAATATGTCAACGATAATGAGTTCCTATATTATCTGAATGAAACTACGCCTGAACATTCAGCCATATTGTCCAACATGGATTATTCTGCAAAGGATTCATTTCAACAAAGACTCAAGAATGTCTATGTATATGTTGGATTGCAGCCAAAATATAAAACTAGTCACGGGTAATTGGTGGTGCATGACATTTATTATTAATCCAACTATTATTTTAAGTTGGCTAACCATATCTTAGTCTTTGTGAAGATTTTATATATTGTTTGTTAATTGCTTCACATTCCCAGATGAAAGCAACTGCTGAAAGATTAAGTCATCTGAGTATGAAAATCCACAACATGTAATATTGTTTTTGAATGTTTGTCAAGACAAACCTGACTAATTCCAACAGTATTTAATAATCTGAAGAAAACTGAGTGAACCAAATTATGGGCAAAATATTTTGTATTTTCCAGGTTCTTGTACTTTGTTAAATCTTAAGATGTATTTTTCCTTACTTTGCAGTACTGAAAACATTATTTCTGGTAGCTTTCCAAGTTTGAAAGCCAAAATACACCTCACCCAAAGGGAAAAAAAGAAACAGAGCAGTGATACAAATTGATTATTGGTTTCTGTTGCCATGAGAGAATGGAACACCTGCATCAGGACAGTGTCTTTAACAAGCTTATGGAATTTTGCAGCAAACCAGATGTGCAAAAAACAAAATAAAACTAAAAACTCTACTCCAAACCCCCAAATTGAACAGCAATAAACTGCTAGAGATTTAAAGAAGTAACATACAAAATAAACGTCCCATAAACTTTAACATTTAAAGTATGGGTATACAACACTTATTTACAGTATAATGTCTGTTGACAACTGATAGTACTAATCAAGGAGCTATTGACATAGGAAAAAAATATTTGGTGATCTTAGAAACCCAAAGTCAGAACTTTGAACATGTTTTACAGCACCCAGTTTTACAGTTGATGAATATTCTATCAGTGTTTTAGCTGTCAAAGAAAATAAATTATCATTAATTATCATTAATATCAAGCTTAGGTATATAATCAATCTTACCCTTTATTTCCCTAAGTTACTGTATTTCGTTTTGCATTTTTCTCTAAAGAATCTGCCATTTATCTTTTGGACTCATAATTATGTGCATTTTCTTGGAGAGGTTTATAACTGATTTACTCATAACATATACTGTATATAAGGCTTAATACGATATTTGTACCAATATCCATATATGAAAAGATGCACCTAAATAGATAAACCTCAGAGTTTAGCAAGAAGTGGCTCTAAGTATAGGGTGCAATGAAATTAGTTCCTATCCTAGCTATAGATCATATGCATCCTTCATTAACTTTTAGCATAAACTGCTATTCACTTTTGACAAAAGTTAAGATAAAGTCCTTTTTTACTGTAATTTTCTCTTGCTCTCTTCCTCTATCTGAAAAGGCTCATGATTAATGAGAATTGTATTATGTGAGAGTAACTCCAATTATGTTCATATTATGTTCATATGAACAGGATAGCAACTGAAGAAGAAGGGATATTTCAGCAGACAACTGAAAAAAGATGATTAGGTTTGGGGTCTCTCAAACGAGTCCTCTCCTGAGTTACCTTCCATTCTTTTGTCTTGCATTTTTGTTATACGATGTAAGCTAATTGATCAATATCCTCAAACCCTGTACGCACAGGCTAGTGCAACAGGTACTAAATTCAGATACTACCACAATCATTGTCAGTTCATTCAGACTTTCTTATTTAGGAAGTTGTGTTTTAAACACACGAATAGTAACTTTTGCCCTCATCATCTCCATAATGGATTATTGTAATGGGACTGCCTTTGAAGATTACTCAGAAGCTTCAATTGTCATTGAATGCAGCAACCTGTTTGTTTATCTAAGTTCATGGCCACTGCTGGCTGGCCATGCATATATTTACCAATTTAATTTAAAATGCTATTTTTTATTTTGAGTCCAGGACATTGTTGGAACTGTCCTTTCTAAGTAGATTAAGTCTAATCTGTATGAACAAGATGGAAGAAATACTGTAGATCCCCATGTCCTGATATTACAGTGGCAGGAACAAGGAAGCATTTTGTGTGGCTTCCACGCCTGGTTAGAAATGCTTTTCTTCCCCAACTACAGATTGTACCTTTATGTTAGTAATGTGGGAAAAACTGCTCTTTTGCTACATATTTGAAGCCTAATATATTTTTCCTGGCACAATCTTACCTGCTTTTATTATTGAAGTTAGTTACATTTTAATATATTATGTTTAGTACGCTAAATTTATTCACATTCCCAAAACTGACTGAATGGAATAATATACACTTTTTTTCAGTGTATAAATAAATGCAAACTTAAATTTATTATTATAACAAAATTCCTTTTAACAACATCACCTTGTATTAGGTTTCAGGTTTTCCACTGTAGAATGGGTTTGATTTGTGGTTATAATGGACTTATCTTTTCCAACTGTGCCTCCATTTTCTGTTGATACAACTTTATATTCTGAAAATAAGAAGATCATGTTCAATTACTTACATCATTTCAGTTTTGTAAAACCTCTTTATCTGGTGTCTATTTTTCTCTTTCATGCTCCCACTGTAAACAAAATATAGTTCAAAGTGGATTTATTTTAAAAATTAGAAGATTTTATCACTGAGTTCAATAAAAAAATCCCTTTAGTTGTATAGTTAATGTAGACTAATTCTGGAATAATATATCAAAACCTTATTTCCAAATAATCCTATTTAATGTCCCATAATTTTTTAAAATTGTCAAGGTAGAAATCAATACAGAAATAAGTGATCAAAACAGAATGTCTCAACTTACTTAGCCTACAACACTGGTTTAATTATAATAAAAATGGACATAATTGATAATATCTTCAATCAGGGCTTTTGGAGGAGGAATGGTAGACTGAAGATGTCTCCATGAAAGTGGAACGAAGAACTGCAGGGAAGAACAACGACCAGTAATTAGAGTGGCTCTTCAGAATGTCTCAGGAGGAGACAGGGGATCACCCACATGTACTCCAAACAGTGATCTTCATGAGGAGAATGCAGGATAGTTGTCTCCCTTGGGGTTGAATACTGGGAAACAATAGGAGTAGCCATCTTGCTAGCAACCATAGTTGGTGCCTTTTAGAATTCTAAACTTGGCTTAGGCATGCCAGCTAGCTGGGTGATTTTGGGCCAATCACTCTCTCTTAGCCTAACCCAACTCACAGAGTTGTGGAAAAAATTAGGAGAAAGGAGTATGAGGTATATTTAGTTCCTTGAATTATTTATAAAAATAATAAAGGTGGGATAATAATTTTTTTTAAATAAAAAAGACATTAAGTTTACTAACTTCACTTGTTCATGAACTTTCAGATATTGCTCATTAACTATTAGAGACCTTTAGAATGACAAGTTTGAAAACACAGTTTTCCTTCAATTCTGAATGAGTTTTTTTTTTACCATAGCTTATGCATTTACAAAATCTGAAGTAAACAGCAGAAAGCTAATGATCTTTCTAAAAGACATTGGGCTTTAAAATATGAGAACTGAGATCTTGAATTACAAGTAATCCTCGACTCACAATCACAATTGAGCCTGAAATTTCTGTTGCTAAACGATATAGTTGTTAAGTGAATTTTGCCCCATTTTACAACCTTTCTTGCCACAGTTGTTAAGTGAATCATGCAGTTATTAAGTTAGTAACATAGCTGTTAAATGCATCGGGCTTCCCCATTGACTTTGCTTCTTAGAAGGTTAAAAAAGGTGATTACATGACCTCAGGACACTGAACCATAATAAATATGAACCAGTTGCCAAGCATCCAAATTTTGATCACATGATCATGGGGATGCTGCAATGATCATATGAAAAATGGTCATAAGTTACTTTTTTCAGTGCTGTTCTAACTTTGAATGGTCATTAAATGAACTGTTATAAGTCGAGGATTACCTGTATTCTGTTCTGGAAAAATCATTTATTTATCTTTGTTAGGAACAATTGTTTGTTTGGCTTACAGTCCCCCAGCTTTGACTTGTGCTCTTACCTGGGCCTTGCCTTTGCCTTGTGGCCTGCCTTTGGCCTTGTGGACTTGCCTTACCCTGTGGACAGGCCTTGCCCATCGTATCTTGATTCTGGATCTTGCCCCATGAGCTTGCACCTTCTCTTTGGACTTTGTTGCTTATTGGCCTTTGTTTGGGGGACTAAGGGTGGCTGCCTTTTGGGTAGTGTAGGGTGGAGCCGTACCAATATTGTAGGGACATTTGTTATGACATTTAATTAGAGCAATAAAGGACTCTATCGATGCCTGCCTCTGCCTAGGCAACCTGGATCATAACACCATCTAAAGATCATCTGTTAATTAATTAGGGCATAATTTTTAGTTAGAATGGAAATCAGAGATCTAGAAAAATTAGGAATTTTAATAAAATAGACTGAAGAACGCTAATACATCCTCAACTTTTCAAAATAGCTTGGAAGAAGTGTATATGTTAGCACAATGCCTGGACAAGACAAAAATCTAGCTAACCTGTTACAGTTTCGTTTTCTGGTTTTTCCCAATCCAGTACCACAAAAGATGGACATCCCTCAACAGTCACCACTGTGAGATTCGTAGGAGGTTTTTGGGGGGCACTAATAGCCATGTCTCTGTTGTCCCCCATATCAGATGGAAAGTGTTGTATAGTGTCTGTGATAGAACAAGGTTCATCATCTTTTTTTTTCAGGTATTTCACATGATCACCTGAAAAGATAAGCAATTAAAAGTATGTTATTTTAAATGGCAATATATTACTTCAGTGACTTGTTCACAGAGAGAAATGCTTTCCACAAAATATTTTCATTATAACCTTCTTAATCAGGGAAGATTAGAATCCTTTCTGCCCTCTGATGTCTACTTAGAAAAGAACATATCATAGACTCATAGTGCTTTACAGCACTCTCTAAGTGGTTTACATTGTCAGCATATTACCGCAAACAATCTGGACCCTCATTTGACCTTGAAAGGATGGAATTCTGAGTTAATCCTTGAGCCAATCAGGGTTGAACTCCTGGCAGTGGGCAGAATTAGCCTGCAATACTGCATTCTAACTACTGCTCCACCACAGCTCTCAGCCCTGCTACTCTGAATCCTTGAGGAAGGCTGATCTATACCGCAGTACAGTATTTGGCTATTCCTGTCACCAAGTAATGTGGTCAGTTACATATTTTAGTTTCCTACCTACTATATGTCTCTTGCTTGAATAGTTGCCCAGCTAAAACAAGACAGTGGAACAACAGTAGTACTGTTTATAAAGCCTTAGTAAGACCAACATGGAATACAGTTTTGGTAACCACATGACAAAAAAGAAGTTGAGATTTTGGAAGAAGTGAAAAGAAGAGCAACTAAGATGATTAAAGGTCGGGACACTACAACATATGAAGAACAGTTGCAGGATTTGGGTTTGGCTAGTCTAGGGAAAAGAAGGACTAGGGGTGACATGATAGCAGTATTCCAGTATTTGCAAGGTTGTCACAAAGAGGAGGGGCTCAACTTATTTACCAAAGCACCTGTAGGCAGGACAAGAAACAATGGATGGAAACTAATCAAGGAGAGAAAGCAACCTGGAACTAAGGAGAAACTTCCTAACAGTGAGGACAACCAGTGCAACAGTTTGCTGTCAGAAATTGTAGGTGCTTCATCACTGGAGGTTTTTAAGAAGAGACTGGACAGTCACTTGTCTGAAATGGTATAGGGTCTCCTACTTGAGCAGGGGGGTGGTCTAGAAGACCTCTAAGGTCCCTTCCAGCTCTATTCTGATTGAAAATAAAAGAAAAGGCTTCATAACATATCTAATAATCTTGAAATGAGAACCTGTGAATGAATGAATGTCAGCGCAAAAGGAAATGAAGTTTTATTAAATAACTTTTTTTTAAGAAAGTGGAAGATAAAAATGATAGCATATATTGCTTAACAGTTTTTTTCTTATGAGATAATTTTAAACATACCTGTATACCTTGGTGTGCCTGCAATATCAGTGTCTGATGTAGGGATAGAACTGAACATTGGATTATCTAAGCACAGAAAAATAGCATAACATTAATGAAAGCCCTAGTTTTCTACCTTGTAAAAACATTTTCTGTTCAAAAGCTCTCATTTTAATCATACCTCAGTTTTAAAACCTCTCCTTAGATCATGCTTGGAATCATGTTCACATTTTCTTAGGAAATGTGGCATTATAAAAAAATAAAGTTTCTTTGAATTGCTGAAACTTTGATGATCTTAATCCAAGCAATCAAATTAGTAAATTAATTAGTAACTTCATGATGTTATAATTCTTTACAATTCCAAAAAGAGGGCTTTTGTTTTTTCTGATTTTTTTTTGTGGAAAGCTATTTCAATAATCTAATTGTTTGGTTACTGAAAGTAAACTGATCTAATTCTTTATTTTAAATCATGCTATTATTTATCTTAATAGCTAGGGAAATATATAAACAAATATTCTGCTAGCAGAAAAGAATGTCAAATAAAATTAATGTAAATTGAGTTATACATTATACATTATATATTATATTGGTCAATATAACAATCAGTCTGAAATCATTAGTTCAATATACAGATCCTTTTGAAATAGCATGGAATTTTATAACATGCTTCCAGAACTGATTGAAGCAATACGAGATACCATTCAGAAATGAAGCATTCAAATTCTTTTAGCATGAGTATGTTAAACTATTTTAGGTTTATAAAATTGGGTCACATTTAATATTTGTGAAAAACTACATTGATATTCTTCACAATGCTTTATGTTTTTTTTAATAAATATTTTGTTAACTTTCTATTTTTACAAACAAGTGCTTAATAGACAACGTGTTGACTGGGTCCATTAATAATTCCATGGTACATATAAGCTTCTTCAAACTAAATCCAATATTACACCATCCAATACCTCCTCTCTTCTTACGGTAATAAACATTTTTCCACATTAAGCAAATACAATTCTTATTGTTATTAATAGATATACAGTTGAATATCAGCATTTATTACAGTTTTCTAATAATATCAATGATATCAGTTTAAAATATCTTTTCTAACCAAAACATATCTTAATTGCATTTGCACTCAATATCCATTTATTCAGTCAGTATCCTATTTTCGCTTTTTTTTCCAGTTTTAATTTCCCATCCATATTCAAAATATCCCAATAATTTATAGTTTCAAAACAAGTTATATTTGGGTAACCAAAAGCTTCCTTTATTCAAACTTCTTAGCATTTTCTTATTTCCCTTTTCATGTCAAAATATGATATTCTGATTACCAATCTTATCTATCTAGTTATAATAATATTTCTATTTCTAGCAATCTATTCTTAACCATATTCATATTTTAGGTTTATAAAACTGAGTCACATTTAATATTTGTTTTCATAGTTTGAAAAAGTCCATTGATGTTCTTCATAATGCTTTATGGTTTTAACCATCCTACATACTTTGATAAACTTGGGCACTTTACTGTTCCCCTCTAATGCCAAAGAATTTATGAAAATTCATTAATGTCAATGTAGCAAGTGCCCAAGCAGGACCTTGCACGTTATAGCCCTTGTCAGTGAAAAATGACAGTTTTATTATGTTCTGTTCCTGTTCTCTGGTTATTTATTAAAATTTCAACAAAATCATATTCGTCTTGGATGTCATGTTTGTCTTTCTTAGACATATCCCAGGATCAAATATTTCGGGACCGACTACAAATAGTTGTAACTTTCCTAGATTCAACTTGTTAGGACTCCTCTTATGGCTACTCCTAAGGTTTGCAGAGGTAAGGCATGGTATTCAACAGAATAATATAAGAAAAATGTGCACAGATATTTGGAATGGTATCATAACTATTGGAACTGCTATTGATGTATGTATTAAGCTACAAGACTGAGTTTAATAAAAACATAAAGAAAACTTGGAGCTGTGCTGTTCCATTCTTACTGTAATCTGGAGAAGCTGCTGCTGTAGGTAGCTTTTTAGGTGAATTTGTTTTCACAAGGGAACTTGGCCAAGTGGGTTTTGCTATAGAAGTTGTGAGAAATGCTCGTGGCATCAAGACATTTCCTATTTGGAAGAAAAGAGAATTGGAATCTAATTGGGATTTACACAGGCTTGATTGTAAAATAAACATGATAAAAGACATTCATTAATCGAAAGGATTATTTAAAAATGTTCTCTTTGACTAAGTTTTTTACACAAAGAGAGGCAGATATAAGTGAATATAAGTGTTTAATGTATAGGTGTATTTATTAAGATGTTTCTAGTACATATAGTGGGGATTCAAATATGTGAACAACCGGTTCTCTGTGTGGATGCCGCTTCCGGAAGTCCATTCTGGGCCTGGGCAACAAAAAATTAGCTACCGATTCTGCCGAAGTGGTGCGAACTGGCTGAATCCCGCCACTAACTCCATATCTATACAATTTGTAGTTTATTTTCTATTGATTAGCACATGGTATAGTATGCAATTAAAAGCCTAAACAAGTAAACTTAATTCAGCTGATCTATACAAAATATATTTATTCCCATTGTAAAGAAAACTCTGAAAATTTTCTCCAAATGCACTTTACAGCGCACAACTCTGTATTAATATTGTTTGCCCACATTTAACATTTGACTGAAATGTTCCTTCTTATCGCACATTTACCCCTTTCTGAAGGATTTAGTAATATGTAAATATTTCTGTAAAATCTCTCACTGGGTTCCTGTTTGCCCCTCCAATACACGTGTATTGTGGCTATGCCCGCAATATTTCTCTTATCTAATATCAAATATCAACTCCTCCATAGTACACTATTTGAATAACTACTCACAAGTGGGTATGCATATTCTACAGGGAAAAGGATGTTGGTAAAAAGTGTATATGTGGGAGGGGGGAGGACATAGAAGAATTATACATGCAGGTGATGTTTCTTCACTGCTCATCACTCCCATGAATAATATACGATCAATAAATATTTTGCCTGGAAGCACTACAGGATGTTTGCAAAAGATTGTGATAGTTCAAATGAATGTTTGGATGACTGATCACATGACTATCAATTGCATTTAACAAACAAAAGACTTTATTTATTTATTTACTATTTGTTTGCTGCAACACTTGTTTTCTAATTATACTGAATATAAGTACCCTCTGAGCATATATAAAGAGAGCTGTATCCATTATGACAATAAACGTAAGAAAAAAGCCCTGTTGATTAGGAGGATGACATACCTGAACGGCCAGGTTTACCAGTCACATTGTTGGGTGGCAATGGTTTTCTTCGTATTGGTGTAGGTCTGGCAGGAGCTAAAGGAGGTCGTGGAGAACCAGGTAATGTAGCTACTGTATAATGTTACAAGACACCAGTGTTAAGGGAGGAACCGCACACCATGTAATCAGAAAGAGAAAAATGGCTAATAGCTACACTTCTCAAGCACATTTCTAAGGCATGAGCATCAGTGATAAAAGCTGCAAAAGAACACAAAACATAGACAGGAAAGTGCTGAAAGGTATTATTTTTAGGCATTAAATTTCTTGCAGTAAAAATGCATGCTTCTGACAGCAGACTAAGCAAGACTACAGCAAGCAACTAAACTAATTTGTTAGAATGTATGCTTCTTATTCAGTTAAGAATATTTACAGACTGTTGCTTTGTACTATATTAGTAGGTAACAGAATAGGTTGTCATCACAAAGTTAAGTCAAGGTGAAACACAATGCCCATTTTTTTCTAAAAATATGACCACTACTTATGCTGCAAAGATCCATGGATTGGTGAACACAACCTGCATGCTCCCTCATAAAACCAAAACTGGGGAAAACATTACTTAGCAAACTGCTCAGTGAAGATCTTTTGTTAAAGGATGTTCACTGCATTCTTGCAGTGGCAAGTAAGGGCAAGAAGGCTCTCCTCAAGATCCTTCTCCAGGTAGTTTATCCTCCTTGAGTAATATGTATGGTTTGAGATAAACTGAGATAGAACTAAATAGCAGTATGAAACACTTCATATCTGAGTAGTCAGATGCTTCAGATCTTACTATGTATATAAATATTTGTCTTTGTTATTTGTTTAAAATCCAGTAGAACTAAGCTGTAATATTTAATTTATAAATATTACAATTGTTTTGTTTAAATGGATATTATAACTGCTGTAGTAAGTCTGTTTATATTAATGTAAATTAATTTCTCTGTCATTAATAAGGATTTTTTTTATTTTTTAAAGCCATTGTTTCCATGCATTCCTTCCAAACTTTAATAACTAGAGTGAATTCAACAGTAGTTTTCCAAAAATAAGTGAGTCAGTCAGTCAGTCAGTCAGTCAGTCAGTCAGTCAGTCATTCTCTCTCTCTCTCTCTCTCTCTCTCGCTCTCTCTCTCTCTCTCTCTCTCCTGTCATCTGTCATCTGTCATCTATCTATATATCCTTCCCTCTATCACAACTAAATCAGCAGTTTGATTTTCCAGGGAGCCAAAAGCAAGACAGTTAAGAGACTGTTAGCTCATTTTTTTCACCCATGGCAAGATTCAGCAAGAAGAAGAATTTGAATACAGCCAAATTTCTTTATTATTTTATCTATTATTCTATGATTATTCATTATATGCAATATAATGAATCTGATAAAGAATGACACTGGATACAGATCAGGGAAAATATTGTAT
The DNA here is from genome assembly GCA_023970755.1 of Azemiops feae. Classification (NCBI taxonomy): domain Eukaryota; kingdom Metazoa; phylum Chordata; class Lepidosauria; order Squamata; family Viperidae; genus Azemiops; species Azemiops feae. Next base: position 1,673,590 of record JALGBA010000099.1, read on the forward strand.
AATGCATAGTGAATACATTTTACCTGGATCTGGTTTTTTTCTTACAACTGTGGAATCTATTGGTATACTAGACTTAGTACTAGAGCTTGGATGGAGAGGCTTTGCAACATCTTCATTTGTTAATTTCTCACCTTAGAATTAAAAATAAGGATAAAAGTATTATCAGCTAATAGCCATGACAGCTATATGTTATCTTAATAATCAGAGGCAAATTGTTGAGAAAATGAGCACTATTCTACTTGTATCTTAAGTGTTGGATTCTTATAGGCCAATATGAGAATAAAAAGCTACACTGTACTGGCCTTTAACCTGATTCATCATGACTTCTCTTATGCATACACCATACTCCTTCTGTATACCTACTCAATTTCTGATTTATTTGACTATTCCTGTGCTTTTAATTTGAGGGTCATAAAGGGAGTAATCAAGCCACTTAAAGAAAAAATGTAACGCAAGCGACAAACATTCTGATTCAATTCTCAGTAAAAACAAGCTAAATGAAGATCATGTCTCTATTGATGTTCTGACTAATCTCCATAAATCCACATATTAAATACCATAAGTATATGTAGCAGAGCCCACAGGAAGATTGTGAAAGGAATGGTGGGTGAAATGCTATGTAACTTTTGAGATAATTTTTGGAGAACAGAGATTTACTTATCTCACTTAGTTTAGCAATCCATTATAATGTATTTCAATCAGTTATAAGAATTCCAGAAACAAAATATAAAATTTAAATCATGAGAAAAAATAATAATGTTAAAACTGTCACAAAATCAATAGAAACATAATCAAAGTAAATCCTATCCATAAACATATCATTTTACTATAACTGAACCTACATCATTTTCAATAATTGTAACATACAGTACCACCATGGTGACAGCTGGCAGCCTTCTTTGTAATCATGGAATACTGGTCTAAAAATAGGATGAGGATTCTTTCCACCCTTCTTGTTTTGGAGGAGTTAGTAGCCCATGCAAAGATCATAATAAAAGAGGCAGCACAATAACACATTGCCTCTGCTCAGTTTCACTAATTGTACAAGAACAGATGCATTCAGCTTTGAAGATATTATCATACTTTATTTCAAAAGAGCTAAGTGAAGCAAACTAAGAAAAGCTCTTCCATGCAGCACATATGTACATTGTATCTTGCAGTATGAAGACCATATCATGTGTGTTTCTGGCTCTCAGGAACATAGCTTGAACATTTTTCACCAAGTGGAAATTTTTATGCATATATATTTATAGTCAACAACATTTGTCCTAGTTCAGCATTGTATGGCATAACTAGCAGTGTAGAAAATAGACATCTTCTAATATCTATACACTGCTCAAAACTGTTTATACAGTTCTCGAAATGATAAGTCATGCAATGTGTTTCACTTATTTAGGTGATGTGGTTTGGAAAATATTTTAATTAATCTTTCTCTAAATTAGGCTTCATGTTGAGTAATTTAGCATAACCCTGGAATTCCAAATATGGGGTGCTAATGCACTCACAGATGCTTCTGTTGGCACCCATCAGGTTCTCATCCACATTTGATCATTTAAAAAAATTACAAAAAATAAGGTGCTGGTTTCCAGCATTATCTCATTTCTGAAAATGTGACTGAGTGTTAAATCAGTTGGGAAGACCTTCAAAGAGTCCCATATGCCCTCATCACTTCACAACTGGATTATTGCAATGCATTCTATATGACATTGCCTTTGAAGATCACCTGGAAACTACAGCTAGTTCAAATGCAGTGATAGGCACCTCTCGGTGTGCCCATGTGACACAGCTGCTACACAAATTGCATTACAGGTAGTTGTCACTTGGCTTCCAAATGCAGTTCAAGGGCTGATTATTTCTTATAAAGCCCTATTTGACATAAAGCCTGGATATCTGACAGAGCTCTTATCTCCAAATGTTTCTGTCCATTCAGTATGTTCCAGCTAAGTGGGTGTGCCCCAGGTTCCCTCCATTAAACATGCCATCTTGTGGGACCTAAAAAACATGCCTTCTCTGTTGCAGCCCCTATCCTCCAGCATCCCTCCAGAGATAAGAATGGTACCTTCTCTCCTAGGGCTCCAGAAAGCTTTAAAAACCTGGCTTTTGTGCCAAGCCAAGTTTGAAGTTTGCTATTTGTTTAATGGCCCTTTGCTTTTTTTTTTTTTGGTTACTTATTAGGACAGTATGGTGAGGACTGTCTGATTTAATGTTTTTAGTTGTTTACATGGTTTTTTTCCCCCTAGTTTGTATGCTACCCATAATCCACAGGCTGGCCAATACGGTATAAATAAGTAAATAAGCATAAGAAGCTTTTTAAAAAAAAAAAAAAAATCTGGGGGACTGCAACCTACATTGTTTCAATTTGTGTACATTCTATTCCAAACATTCTTCAGTTTTGTAGATGGTTATGGTTCCTGGGGCAGCTATCTGGTGAAATTTTGCTCAACAATTTTGCAAGACAATCCACAGCTTGTTTTAAAATTCCAAATACCAAATGCACAAAAAAAAAATGGAAATGTTTTGTCTGACAATTGAAAAATGATCTAAAATGGAAAACCTTACACAGACAAGCTTTCATTGCCATAGATATATCACCAACTAACATCTTTCGGCTATTCTCGGAGTCTGAGGTCCTTGGCAGAGTCCATTATTGGTGCTGCCTCAAACTTCCCTTAGTTTATTTTCTGAGAAGTTGTATTTGGTCATGGATATTTGGCACATTAAAATGTCCAACAAAATCATCTACTGCTGCTTGAAGTGTGGACATTACAGTCAGGTAAACAATTAGACTGCTTTGACAGATGAGAGTCCATGCCCAAAGATACTTTGCCCAAGTTCCCATTAACTTAGAACTGGCTCTCTTCATTAGTCAGGGATGTATTTCTCAACAAGAGCAAATGTCAGACTAAATGCCATAAAGGTAAATTTCTCAAGTAATAGCTGCATCATCTAGAACAGAGGTCACCAACCTTTTCATGCTGGCAGCCCAGAGAGAAAGAAAGCAGCTGAAAAATTTGTGTGCATGCACACCTGCACGGCACTAGCGACCCCATTTGCTCAGGCGCACAGGCACTAGCGGTCGCTGCTAGCCCCATGCGCATGTGCAAACGGGCCATGCAAACCCGCCTCTGTGCTAGCGGCCCTGTTTGCGCATGCGCACAGGGGATAGCCGCCGCCGCTAGCCCCGCATGCATGTGCAAACAGGTCCATGGGCACTAGTGCAAGTGGGGGTAAGTGCGTGAACTGGCCAACCTGTCCCATGGCCCAGTGGCCAGTAGGCCATGGCCCGGTAGTGAGCCGCAGCCCATAGGTTGGGGACCCCTGATCTAGAAGAAAAAGGTCTGGATATTCCTCTAGGGATATATTTTTATAGAAAATGTGATAATACAGGGGAATATACCCGAATCATCCACAACAGTAGGCAAAAAAGCATAAAAATAGAGAAATAGAGTTCACTAGATAATACACAATCCAATGTTTTATTTCTCCTATTTACATTTTAAATATAAATTAGGATGTTATACATGAATACTACATAATTTTATCTTTTTGATCAATAAACTAAGTATGATATTATCTAGCTATCTTTTAAGGCTTGAAAAAGAGATGAAAAATAAAATTATAGTTTTGATTCTTTTTGAAATTAGTGAACAGTCTGCAAGTAATGAGATGAAAAGAAAGATTAGTCCTTAAATATATTCTAATGGTCTTTCACTTTTTTTCAGCTTATTTTGTACATATTTATTCAACTCATTGTTGACTCCTGGTAATTGCCTGAAGGAAGTCCCTGCAATTTTCTTGACAAGATTTTGGAAGTGATTTTCCATTGCCTCCTTCCTAGGGTTGAGGGAGAATGACTGGTCCGGGACCACTCAGATGGTTTTGTGCCCAAGAAGGGACTAAACTCAGACTCGGTTTCTAGTCTGATGTAAATTAACTCTTCTATACAAAGGCACAGTATTTGTTGCCTCTTTATTTTTAATATAAAATTTATTTTGATTGAAGGATTAGTAAGGAATGGATGGTTAATGAAAGCCTGTATCAAAATCTAGTATGAAACAGAAACAGTTTTATATTTCAGAACCTATATAATTTGTTTTTTTTTAATCCAAACAATTTGTCTTACTTAAATCAATTTATTTTGCTGGGTCTTGACAAATATTTTCAATGAGTAAGCGAAAATTTAGAACCACTAGATTTTCTCTTGCCTTCCATCCCAAAATCTATATGGAAATAATTATGGCACATCCAAAAGTTAGGATATGTTTATGCTTCAATAATTACAGTAAGAATCTGTCAGGGTTAAGGGTTAATTATGGTTCAAATTACATCTCTTTTTTTATTTGCAGTTTTTGCTACTTTATTAATGTGAAATAAGCATTAACAGAACATCAAATACAGGTGTACTGAATGAATTTATTTCTTGGCATTTGTAGAACTGCAACTAATTTTTTCACAATTATATTATTGTTTTCTATTTATCTGTCTACAGAGATAAACAAAGGGCCACAAAGTATACCATTAAATAAAATAAAGATGCTACTACTAAACATTTCAACAATATGAGGAATAATATTTAAATATTACCTCTTGGTTTTTTACTCCAGGATGGTCCTCCTGGTGTTCTAGTTCTAGGAGGGGCTGGTGTTGTTCTGTGGACAACTGAAAAAAGGAATGTCAATGTTATTAGGAATTGACTGGAGACAATGATATATTTATTTTCACTATGTTTACTAAAGGTAAGGCTCTCCTCATTCCAGTTCATTGGTTTTAACTACTACACCAAATTAGCTCTCCAAAAGTTGCCTAGTTTGGTCTTGCACTCATGATATTATTTTCTTTGGTAATGAAATGTCTGCAAGAAAACAATCCAACTCAAAGAGCACCAAGGACCGCACAGTTCAATCTTAGGCTACAAATATTCTGTTCTATTAATCTGAAATATGGTTCAGTATTTCAAGGACCAGACAGAGTTATGCTTTTAGTTCAAGGTAATAAACTGATCAGCCAAATTATGATTCTGTATTGATTTTAGTAGAGTGGGTTTTCCTATTTTGAGGACTATACCTTTTTTCAAATGTGGAGTTTTGGTGACTGTCACTTTGTTGTTCAGTTTAGATGAAGCTAAAACAAAATAATTAAATAGGTTAAGTGTACCCAAGTGTTGTTTTTAAATGGAATATTATAATGTTCAAAACAGAAAGTACTAGACCAGAGGTAGGCAACCTTGGCTCTTTTATGACTCGTGGACTTCAACTCCCAGAATTCCTCAGACAGGCACGCTGAGGGGAAAGGGAGAGGTTTCCAACCTGAGCCATGCTGGCTCAGGAATTCTGGGAGTTGAAGTCCACGACTCATAAAAGAGCCAAGGTTGCCTACCCCTGTACTAGACCATCAAAGCAATCTTACACATGTTCTAGGAAGATTAAACTTTTGAGATCAGGAGATTTAGAATTAATAAGCTCTGATACAGAAGTCTGTTTGAGGTAGTATTCTGTATAGTCAGTTTCTATACCTAGGTGGAGAATTTATGTAGTATATTCACACACATACACACATCACACACATACACACTGATTCATAAGTCTGAATGAAATGTAAGTGAATAAATGTTCATTCCAGTTAACTTCGAGGTATAGATAAAAAAAACCATTCATAGTATCTTGGAACAATTGGAAACATGATTGTGAAGCTGAATTGATTCTGGATATGCTACAGTTAGGATACAGGGAACAAAAGAAATGTCACAGTCACAGTTAGGTAGTTCTCTGAGCCAGATTTGGAAACAGAATATCAAGCAAGATTATTGCAAGAAAAAAAATCCTAACACACTACCATCTACTCATTGTATTAATATTCACAATTGAATGTATTCCTAGTATCCTTTTATTTTGTTCAAAGAACAGTTTATGACAATTTTGGAATGCTCTCTAGAGGTCATTCTTAATTTTCCTTTAGCACAAAATGAAGACTTGGCTATTAACTCAAACATTTATGTCTTAATAAGAGTAATCTTGTCTATACTTCATTCATATCCATTTGGTTTTCAAAGTGATTTTGACTATATCCCATCATAAATTTTGTATCGCCACATGATACTGCCTTTGACCAAGTCCCCATCCTTATCTTTTTTAAAGATTTGTATGCTTTATATCGCAGTGTTGTTTTGGCTCTGCGGTATTGCTCTGGCTCCCTTTTTAGTAATTTGAATAGCTAAAACCCAAAAGGAAACAAACCAAAATATATCAGTAACTAACTGTTAATCCCAATTATTGTCAAAATCTTATCTTTCAGACTGCAAAATAAATGCAGATGTGAGGGGTAAACAGTCCTCTCCATCTCTGTTAGTAATAAGCCAAACCAAAGTTAAAAGGACAGATTACATTCAGACATTCCTTATGGGAATTCTTTTTGTAGCTAAAAAGGAATTAAAGTTCCTGCGGCTAGTCCAGAAAGTCCCAAGCTTTGGTAGGTGCAATTGTTGGATTATTTGATCTCTGATTGTCTAGATGTTGTTTGCCTCTAATCCTAATAAACCATGATCAATGGTCATATTGATTAGGCTTGATGGGAGTGGTATCCTTGATGGGAGTGGTATCAATGGTCATATTGATTAGGCTTGATGGGAGTGGTATCCTCTGCTTGCTTTCTAAGAGACATAATATTCTTTGGATTGCTGAGCAGTTATCTTTATAGAAATAATACATAAAGAGTCCTGCCAGCCTATCATTTATTATTATTTGGCTTGAGAATATGAGAGGAATAGAAAGTTATTATTCATTTTTCCTACATCATTTTCTTTTCCTTCCATTATGATTTGGTTGCCCTATTAAATAATAACAGACTATGGACAAATAAAAAATTAAGAAACATAATTCTTTATGCAAATAAAGAGGCCAAACATTCCTCAGTCACTTTTTCATGAAGCCTTGTACCAAATTTAGAAGACAGCAATTGTGTGTGGTGGTGGTGGTGGTGGTGGTGGTGGTGGTGGTGTGTGTGTGTGTGTGTGTGTGTGTGTGTGTGTGTGTGTGAGAGAGAGAGAGAGAGAGAGAGAGAGAGAGAGAGAAAACACCTTGTTCATATAACATATTAAAATTTAAAACCCTAATATTACCATTGATAGTGATATAAGAAAGAATTGTATAAGAAAGAATTAACTAGCAAGTAGTATACTCAATAATACTTAACATATTGGCTATTTGAAAAAACCCTTACTTTTCATATAGCTTTGTTATGAGCCATTATGGATTTAACTGAAATAAGTTTATGTCGATGTATTTCAAGATATTGCATCAGTTAGATTTTAAAGTACCAATAGCAGTTTCAAAAAATACATGAATTTTATCAAAATGCAATTACCAGGTTTAGTCTTGTTTCTTTCTTGTTTGTCTGATGGTTTCGGTTTTGAAGGAAGAAGTCGTGTTTCTTTTGGATCTGGAAAAAAGGAATGGAATATTCATTAGGAATCATGTCTTGTATTTTATTCAAATAAGAGTACATGCCTTAAAATCATTAGATTAAAAACAGTGATGACTCCACATGTTTCTTGTAGCTGACTTGAAACAGGACAATGATATATATTATAATCAGTATTAAGGAAAAATAGTCAAGCTTTGAGAAATAATATCTTGAATAGGAAAGATAGAAAAAAAGACATTATTTACCACCGTAGACTCTGACAGAGAGTAACAAAACAAAACCTCTGTGGAAAAGCCTATACAATATAAATCAATGCATTGCAATAAAAATGATGTTAATTTTGATAATCATGAAGGAATAAATTGCTTATTAATTTCACTATGTCATGTTTTGGTGGTATTTGTTCACCCAAGAGCTTCTCTACCAGTGGGAATTCACAGAGGTCCTTCTAACCTAGCATACTTGGTGTGAGTATAATCCACATGAAGTGAGCAATGAAGAGAGCAATGAAGACCCAAGTGATAAAGGAATTTAGAAGCTGTAAGCTAGCACCTTGACTTGAACCGGGAGCCTACCTGTAACAGTTCCTGTACCCAACATAAATCAGCTGCATTCTTTGTCTGCTGTAGCTTCTGGGACATTTTCAAGCTAAGGATAACAGTGTAACTGGGATAAGGTAAGGGTATAATCATTATTTTCAGTCATTCTGGTCCAAGTAAGATCAAACCTGGTGATCCGTAGTTAAGAATATCATAGGAAGCCAAGAAATCCAAAAGGTCTAGGAGATCATTCAGACCCCACTGCAAATCATTCACAAAAGAGACCATTGATTGTTATGTCAGTTATTCTGAACATGAAATAGGATTGGTAAAAGATGATATAGAAGTATTGAAAACTAGTGCAAGTTTGAGCCTGTGGTTATGTTTTTAACTACAAAGATATAAATATCATTATTCCTAATAATTTTGGATGTAATAGCTGTGTGCACTTTTCAAATATGGTCAAAATATTTGTGTGTATGTGAATCTGTACATACATAAATCTTCAAGGCAACTAGTGATATATCATGTCCCAAAGAAAAGTTCTACAAATTTAATATGATATGAAACCAAGTAAGAGCAGAAATCTTTTATCTAGCACTATTGTTGGTAGCAATTTCAGTGATTTTAAGTTTTTGTGGTGGATTTCTACTCTTCTTTCAAAAACAGTAAAGAAAAAAGCAAATTTCTGACAAGTTTTTTCTTCTTGGGTTGAGATATTTGTGCTAAATCTGGCAACAAGATAATAATTTTTCACAGAAGACAAGATTTGGAAAAAAAATTCTCTTCTAACTAGGCTCTCAGGTGCAAGCAGGGGGAAGTTTGGTTACCTTGCTCTAAAAATACAGAAACTAAAAATATGAATGATAATATGAACATACACAAATGCAACTCGGTTACCAGATTTGGTCTGTAACATTGTTGGCATGGATAATTTGATTTGTTAAGAATGAACTATTCCATGGGGGAAAGTGAAATAAGAATCAAAACCTGGATTATACTGTGCAGGAATACATCTGTTTATCAGCTTGCAAAAGCTGGTATGAAAGTCATGTGGACAGAAGGTTGAAAAGGAAAGGTAATGTTTTTATTGCCTTAATCATCTATCATCTATCATCTATCGTTATCATCATCATCTTTGCCTTTAAAGGTTTCTGAATGACAAGTATTACTTGGCTTAGTATTTTCATTATGGGAAAATAAAATGTGCAGAACATGTTTGCAATGTAATAGTTATACTTCTGTAATACAATATTATTTGCATTTTAAAGACCATCTGCTCTCAATGAACTTCTGAGATCTTTTTGCACAAATTGGTCAAGCAATGAGTGGAACCAGGGCTTCTTCTTAAAGCCTCCCAATTTCCTTAAAAATACTTCTCTGCAAACAGAGAACCTTGATGCTATTTTAATTTCTACTAATTTTAAAAAATAGAAGTAGTTATTGCTACTGTTATTGTTTCTTTTTGAGAAAAATAACAAACTGCTTTTTAAAAGCTACTATAAGGGAGAAATGTTACACTAGAACAGGGGTGTCAAACTGGCAGCCCACGGGCTGGATGCATCATGCGCAGGCCACATCCACTCCGGCTCCGCAAAGGAAAAAATGTTGCAATACGTCACGATACATCACTGATGCGATCGAGTTTGACACTCATGAACTAGAATGACATGTTCATATAATATATTGTAAATCAAATATACTGTTTCAACATGTCTATGGAGATTCTGTCATCCAGGTTATAGTTATCCCAAAGATGCTTTTTCACAAGGCAACTGGACTTTCTTCTTTAGCTTTGACTTGATGGTGGAGGAAATTGAAAGATTTATACTCCTTGCAGACAGGTGGTCATTTGCATTCTTTTAGCAAGTCGTTAGTGCTACCTGGAGGCTTATTTGTGTCTTCAGGGTAACCTGAATAGTGCAAATAGTGCAAATATGTGTGGAGCCTTCTTGTAACTGTTGAAAGGACTGTGTTGTAGATTGGAGATAGATGATGTCGGATCCCTCCCCCTCTGTTGAGAGAGGGCTGTTCAGTTTTGACATTGATGGCCTCTTTGACTCCTCTTTCAAACCAGTGGTCCTCTCTGTCCAAAATGTGGACTTTGTTGTCTTCAAAAGAGTGGCCGTTGTCTTTTAAATGCAGATGGATTGCTGAATCCTGTCCTGATGGGTTTGCTGTCCTATGTTGTGCCTTATGTTTATGAAGTTGTTGTTTTGTTTCCTCAATGTACAGATCTGCACATAGCTCACTGTATTGTACTGCATATACCACATTGCTCAGTTTGTGTCTGGGTGTTTTATCCTTGGGGTGGACAAGCTTCTGCCTTAGTGTATTCTTGGGTTTGATATGTGCACATATTTTGTGTTGGCTGAAGATCCTCCTGAGCTTTTCCGATATTCCTACAACATATGGAATGACTACATTGCTTCATTTATTGTTTTCTTTGTCTATTATGGAAGAGCTCCTGCTAGGTCTTTTTTGAAATTTGATGAAGGCCCACTTGGGATAGCCACAAGTTCTGAAAGGAAGCTCTTTAACTACATATACAGTTTCTGAAAACATCAACCTTTCTTTGGATTTATGGACACTAATTAGCAAGTTAATGGTAATTATCATGGATGGAGTAACAGTAGATATAACATCAATGGCAAAGCAAAATGCTTTGCATATGCTAAAAGGAATCTTATTTATTATTTTTAAAGTTTCCATAGTAATTTGTCAGACTAAATAATTAGGCTGAGCTTCTGAGCACATTATAAAATTTAATGTTTCATTATATAGGGATTATTAATGAACATACATAAATACAAATTGAAAATGTATATAAAAGCACCCCAACATATATAGAGAGTGTGCCAAAAGATCCTGCAAATGAGTCCTGGGACAAACTATATACAGTGTATGAGACTATTTTGGGTAAATAATCTCTAAAATGGAAAAAGTGGTTGCAATCTAAGAATTATTATATCTAACATTCTGTCCTGTCTGGATTTGCTATATACCCTGATGTGTGAGGAAGTTTAATGGTGCAGTTTTAGTGAAAGAGACAGTGTGATGTAAAATAACAGTTAAATATCTACCTGGTTTTGATTGCTGTGTTTTTTGACCAGGAGGACTTTTAGGTTTGGATGGATCATGATGTTTGACATTTAGACCTGAAAAGAACCAACAAACTGGATATGAAATGATGTCCTTGTGTGAGAATTATTTATTATAGTGATTCAAGAAATAGCTATTACAAAAACTAGTAAATAGAATTCACAAAAGAATTCACAAGAGAGGCAAGAAGAACTAGAAGGAAATGGATAAGCGTTTTACTGCTTTACTTATAGTTTTAAATTTATTTTCTGGATTAACAATTTCTAGTCTAGATTGCAAATCTGACATCAGACTATTTTATTTTTTCTTGGAAGAAGGATGATGTCACTTGAATTCCTTTTGGATCAGAATTCATTCCTATACTATTTTTTCATTTGTGTGCAAATTCTGAGAGGATTCATTCTAATTAAATGTGGTGGATACCAGCTAGAGTACTCTTTATTAAGAGCAGAGAAAACAATATTTTTTCCATCTAAATTGCAGGAACTTGTCATAGAAACTTTCTTTGCAATGTATCTTTGTGTATGGCAGAGACCATGTCTGCCTATGACATAATGGCAGCAATTTTCAATTCATCCTTTCAATAGATACATTTCCAGAACTTCAGATTCCTCAGGAAAATGGAAAATAAGAACAGTTACAACTATTTATTCCTAGCGAGATTCTATTTTGCTGCTTAATCTGATAAAAATGCTGGCATCTGTGTCCGGTGCCTTGATCCTAAAATATCTAATATATATATATATATATATATATATATATATATATATATGTTTTCTGAGGTTTTCACGGGTGTTTGTATGTAGGTCTTTGGTAATTCGGGTTTTCTCCCGCGTAAAATTGAAAGTGTCTTGGCGACGTTTTGACGAAGTCTCATTCGTCATCTTCAGGCTGGTGTCTCTTCGGCCTCGTGCTTCTAGGAGCAATGTGTGATCGCAGCTGTTTCTTCCTTTTAACTGCCAGTGGAGGTATGAACTGAGTGGATGGGAGCTTGGCTATGTTCTGATTGGGTGGAGGTGTGTTCTGATTGGTTAGGGGCTTGGCTGTGCTCTGATTGGATGGGGGGTTGGCTGTGCTCTGATTGGCGGGGTGTGTGCTCTGCTTGGGTGGGGGCCCTGTTGTGCTCAGATTAGTCTGAGTTGCAGGGGGATTTGAGATGTAGAGCTGCATTGCTGTTGTTTGGCTTCGCGTTCGTGGTCGTGCCACATCTTCAAGGTGGGTGTCAGTTTGCTTCACGTATGAAATGGAGGGGTTTAAAACGGCCAATGATGCAGCTGTGGTCTGGTTTCTGGTCCGCGGTCGTGCCTCATCATCGGTGCGGGTTTGAGTCTGCTTTTTGCGTGGATGTGTGGTGGTGACATCATGTGTGGTCTTCGTGAGTGTGGGTCCAGTGTTGCTCCTTGTGCTAGGGATTCGTCTGTCAATAAGGCTGGGTTTCCAAATGGCTGGTAGGCGGGAGGTATCATCTCGTTTATTCATGCTGTGTGGGCGTTTTTCTATCTCGATGGCTTCTCTGATTATTCTGTTGTTAAAGTGTTCAGTTTTGGCAATAGTTCTGGTATTTTTAAAGTCAATTTTATGTCCTGTGGCTTTGAGGTGTTGGACCAGGGAGGAAGTTGGTTCCCCTTTTCTGACTGAGTTCTTGTGTTCTTCAATGCGTGCACTTATTCTTCTGTTGGTTTGTCCGATGTATGTGGTGGGGCAGGCTCACCTCTACAAAACCTAGCCAAATTTCTCACCAAACAACTACAGCCCTATTCAGAATCCATCACCTCACACGTAAGAAATTCATTCCAATTCATAGAGATCATAAAGAAACAAAACTTACAGCCCAGCGACCTACTCGTGAGCTTTGATGTCATTTCCCTCTTCACCCAAGTGCCAATCCAAGAAGCCTTGACAGCTATCCAAAACAAATATAACCCCCCCAAGCACATCCTAGATCTGACCAACCATTGCCTATCCAACACATACTTCATCTATAACGGACAAAAATACAAACAAATAGAAGGAGCACCCATGGGGTCACCCCTCTCACCTGTCATTGCAAACCTCTACATGGAACACTTTGAAACCCAAGCTCTAGAAAAATCTGATCACAAACCCAAACTCTGGCTCAGATACGTAGACGACACCTTCATAATCTGGCCACATGGGAAAGAAAAACTAGACAACTTCCTCACACACCTCAACAGCCTACACCCCAAAATACAGTTCACCATGGAAACAGAAGCTAACAAGCAACTTCCCTTCCTGGATGTCTTAGTCTACAAGAAATCCAATGGCTCCCTAGGACACACCATCTACCAGAAGAAAACACACACAAACCGCTATCTGCACGCACTCTCACACCACCACCCAGCACAGATCAACTCCGTAGCCAAGACACTCATCTCGAGAACAAAACGCTTAGCTGATGAACAACACCTAAAAACCGAACTACACACTCTCACTAATGTACTAACATCCAACGGATTCCAAAGAAATAAGATTACCAACTTAATCCAAAAAGAAACCCCCACCAAAATCCAAGACATAGAACAGACAAACGGCAAAGCCCTCCTCCCATACATAAAAGGCACCACAGACAAAATCAGCAAGATCCTCCACAAACACAACATCAAGACAGCATTCTGCACAAACCAAAAATTATCCCCATCCTAAGAAACCCAAAGACAAATTGATTAGAAATCAGGATATATGATCCCTGCACCGCATGAAGATGTGGCACGACTCAGTCAGAAAGAGGAACCAACTTCCTTCCCTGGTCCACACCTCAAAGCCACAGGACCTTTAAAAATACAAACTATTGCAAAACTGAACACTTTAACAACAGAATAATCTCTACACACAGCATCTCAAATCCCAGCCTATTGACAGACGATCCCTAGCACAACACTGGACCCCACTCTGAGCACACTCACAGGGCACCCCACCCAAGCAGAGCACACACCCCGCACGACACACTCAGAGCAAGCAGCCAACTCAAATCCCCCTGCAACTCAGACTAATCTGAGCACAACAGGGCCCCCACCCAAGCAGGCACACACCCCGCCCCTCAACCAACAGAACACACCTCCACCCAATCAGAACATAGCCAAGCTCCCATCCACTCAGTTCATACCTCCACTGGCAGTTAAAAGGAAGAAACAGCTGCGATCACACATTGCTCCTAGAAGCACGAGGCCGAAGAGACACCAGCCTGAAGATGACGAATGAGACTTCGTCGAAACGTCGCCAAGACACTTTCAATTTTACGCGGGAGAAAACCCGAATTACCAAAGACCTACATACAAACCCGTGAAAACCTCAGAAAAAATATATATATATATATATATATATATATATATATATATATATATATATATATATATATATATATATTCAGATAATTCTTTTTAGGGAATATGATTCTGTGGTGATTGTTTCATTAGTTGAAAACAAATAGATAAAGCTTGAAAAAGTTTTTTTTTTAATAAGTAATTAATCTGAACTTTTCAACTTCATTTGAAAAATTCTTACTGGTCAGTTCAAATTATATTAGAAATCTTTTTGTATTAATTTAAAGGGGAAAATGGATATTCCCATTCAAATAGAAAACATACAATAGCTAAATTGGTACTGATTTAAATGTATAGAATAAAAGGTTAACATTACATCTGTTGTGCAATGTTCTCATGTTAAAGGTATTCTGAGCATAACCCAAGTTGTAAAAATGCTTAAATCAGAAGAAATTCTTTAGGTTAATAGCAAAGACAACCTCTTGGCTATTTTATAAAACTGGAAATGTCTTTTACATTAGAAGTTACAAAAAAAGAAACTTGTTTAATAGCCAAAAATGTGGTTAGAAAGGAAAAATGTTATTCTGGTTGCTAAGAATGAGTTCATTCTTTTCTTTTTTATTCTGCAGGCATGTCTGTTCTATATTTTAACAGATAAGAAAAGGAATACAGAGTTGCTGCTAATTCTGAGTAAGAAACTATATTTACAGAAAAGTAAACTAATTTTAATTTTACAATGTGTTTTTTCCCACCATTATTTGTATGTTGAAATGCATCTCTCTCTCTTCTCTCTGTCTCTCTCTCTCATTCTCACACCAATACGAACATAGACACAAAACTATTAAAGTTTTTTTTTCAATTTTTCATTTTAGTATACACAAATATGTGCTTTTTTCCACATTATTTTATGTGATTATGTAAGATGGAACTCTATTAAATATATCTGAATACAAGATTCCTGAAAGTTGAAATAATGAACTACTCACTGGATTTGGTTGGGGTTATATCAGGACTGGAAGACGTTTTTGCTCTGGTTGGAACTCGATGTGTTTCCTTAGGAGCTGTAAGAAATTATACTGAGGGGTTAGGCTTTTTTACTTTAATATTCCAAATTACAGAGAATTCAGACAAACAGTTCTACAATAAAATTTTATTGGATATATATATATCCAATAAAAATAAGTAATAATAATGTGACCTGTAGCATCTATAAGTGCTATAAACATGAGTATTGTTATAAACATCCTGATTAAAAAAAGGTGAAATTCCAAAAACTAAAATACAATATTAATTCTCTGAACTAGATGCAATGGGATTTGAGGTCTAGACAAGAGAAACCATCTCCCAGGCTCCTTTCCATTATTTAAATAAAAACAGTGGCGTGGCTAAGTAAAACAATGTGTTAACATAGCTTTGTGAGCTCTTACCCAAGGGAGCCGTTTCATCAAGTGACAAGATAAATAAAAACATTTGAGGTCAAGTGAGGTCTATGAATGTCTGATTGGAATTTTCCAAAGTGCTTTTCAGATCTTACATGGTCTTCTGACTGAAAGATATACATGTAGATATGGCAGCAAATACAAATATAGTTTTGAGAGAGAACTATACCTGTATTTAAAAATAATTCTCCTGAGGAGTGTCCTTCACTCCCAGTCAGTAAAAGTCAGTTTGAACCATAGATAGCCTGCTTTATTCTAGTTGTGTATTCCTGATTCTGTCACTAATGTGTGTGTTACAGTTTTTTATTCTGTCAACAAGAGGTTTCACATGGCTGTACATTCTAATCATTTATTACCTGAGGGCACTGTTCTACCTACATCTGTGTAATTTCGACTACTTCATGGGCAACTTCCAAATGCTGACAGTCACAACCACTTGTTGCTGGCACTGCCATCCTACTGCAGCACTGGTCAAGAGCTCACTCCTAATCCCTCACCCCAACTTGTTTCACCCACATTTTGACTTGTCACCTGAGCTATTTCTAAACAGAAATATAATACTTCTTTCAGTTGAATGTCAGGCCTGAGTTCTGAAACAGCCTGAGACACAAGTATCATTCAGAATTGAAACCCGTTAGTTAGACAACTTGACAGGGACTTAAGATAGCCACCTACACATAACCATATTTATTCTTACTTATTCACTGTATCTTAAGAAGAGATACTGTATTAGTTGTTGATTTTCTCACTGCAGGTGGAAAAATGAGAGTGGAATCAGGGATTCCATAAACACTTCCATAACTTTTCTTGCATTGAAACAAGTATCATTTGCCAGCCTTGCAAGGCACAATTTTATGCCAGCAGACATTCCTGCAAGCTCATGAACTTGAGATTGCACTTAAACAATTGTCTTACTGATACGTATTCTACGGCTACACAATTTAATAATAATATGAAAAAGGCATTAATAATGAAGAACTTTAAATGAAAAGCTAATAGGATGATAAATGTGATAACATCTCACTAGACATAGAATTCTCATTATTTGAAATTTTTAAAACATCTGAAAATCTATAATTAAGTATATTACCTGTTGATGATTTTGCTTGTTCAGTTTTAAAAATAACCTCTTCTACATCTGCATCAACAATATCAATAAATAAAATAAAAAACATTCAGTATTATATTGTAAATAATTTGCAACCTAACATGAAAAATACATTTCGGTTTCATTCAGCTATAGTATTTAATAAATATGCATATTTTATTTGATCAAGTTTCAGTAACAAGCTGGATCTGGAGCATAAGTATGTCTTCTGAGTATATGAAAAATAAACATTGATTAGACAGTTATTTTACTAATGTACAGAGCATTGCACTCAGAGGCAAATAGATAATTTAACTCTGTCTGTAACTTTTTAAACCAAATATTTATTTTCCCAGAATTGTGCTGAGAATAACTGGGAAATGCCAGAAAAACATGCAATTGCTTTAAGAAAGGGTGAACAGGGGTACTCCACTCCATTCTTTTGCCTTTTTGAATACCAATCAATGTGCAGCTGTAATATATACTGGATTGTTTCTGATGCTCTTACTATGTATTTGCATATGTACGATCATTCCTTATTGTTATGAGCATAAAATGTTAGAAATGCATTTGTTTGTTTAGAAAGGTTTTATGAATGATGGGGAATATACAGATTGACTTTATTAGTTAGAATATAATTCTGATTCCATTTTGTATAACATATACTCATCCCAGAGTTAATTCCATTTACCTGAACCATTCTCAGACTGAAATATAGATGCTTGCCTTTTTTTCTACCTACAATTGTAACTTTTTGAAGCTGCACTATGTGTATATCTAGCTTAATAACCATGGGGTGCAAACACTCATTAAACAAATTAGCACTTCCATCTATCAAAAATTATTGAGAAAGTATTTTCATCACCTGATTCTTGCAGTGAGCAATCATTAACATCCTTTAGTATCTGATTTTCCCCCCTATATTATTTTCAGTGTAAAAATAAAACTACTGTACATTTCTTTAAGGGCATAGAATATTTTTCTTGCTGTTTTCAGTTAACTCTAATGAAAACATAATGTGATGCAATGGCAATATACTATAACATACAATACTATTAGGAGAACATATGATGCTGATTATACAGTATAGCTTGGATATCTTAGATATCTTTAAATATTGAATCATACTCTCAGGAAAAGAATTCCAAGCTATGGCCAAAAAAATAAAACACCAACACAATCAGTGTATTGACACAAGATAAATAGGGATTTACCATGCTGAGGCTGGAACACTTTAGTGGTTTACATCCCTGGGCTGTATACACCCTTGGGTTGTATACTGACTGGCATATTTACCATGTGTGAACAAAGTGTATTTCATAGAATTTAAAAGACAAATAAAATTCTTATATAAAATAGTTTAAATCTATGTGCAGATTAAAGGAATGGATTCAATGGCTGACTGTTAATGATGACACTATTCAAACACAAAAGATCTTCCCATGTCTTTTAAGTTGCATTTGTAGTAACTGACAGGGAAGAGATGGTGGGCTTTCTGTGGAAAGAAAACAACCAAAATCAGAAACCACTAAAGGCCCCACTGTTCCTTCTAGAAAAGCTAAAGCTGCATCTTGTTCCCTGAAATACCATGTCTCCTTTTATGAATCCAAGCTGGCTACATTGATTATCAGAAGAGGCCCTTTTGAGAATCATCTCACTTTCAGTAATTCACCTAGTTGGTTCTTTGAAAAGGGTGATAACATGCACACCTCAGTTATAATGTGCATTTCCAGGAAGCACACTTGGCTTCCAATCTTCCAGGACTTAGAGAAGTCATGAAAAACCAATTTTCCCACTAAATCTTTGTTAGTTGAACTGATTTAGATTTGAATAAAATTGATATAAAATTAATTGTTTTTTATTTTTATTTTTTAAAATGTGTATTTTTATTCATGGTAAGCACTGAATGTTGTATAAAAGATGGGGCATACATTTTAATAAATAAATAGATTTTAATGCATAGAAAAGCTGGGAAAAGAAATAAAATAGGCAATTTTTATTTGGAAGTAATTATTGTGCATGGGCAAAGATACTAAAATGAGATTTTCTTACTAGAAATTCATTTGGCATAATTAGAATTAGAAATATTATTGTTATTCATATGAATCTAAATAACTACAAGCAAGAATATTTTTTGCAAAATAGGACTTTCCTAACTTCCATATTTCCAAAGAAGCTTTTACAAGTTTCTAAGAAGTCACTTATAAAGTCTGAGAACACCCTATTTGATATTCAATACATTGATAGACTTATAGTTTCAGTGATAGATTTAAGTAGCTCAGATTGTAAATAAAAATGCTTTCATTTCATGCTAGAACACTGTTGGTTACCAGCCATTAGGGAAGAATTATTTGCATAATTAAATACATGTATAACTCTTATCTACAGACCTGGCTAGGGGTTTTAAAGTGGGATGTACTATGTTGCGGTAGTTCTTCTTCCTCTGAAGTTCGTTTTGGCGGATGGGAATGGTCTAGTCCTAAAGTTCTTCTTTGTGGGGGCATCATAGCTCTATACTATCCCTGCTTCTTTTTAACATCTACATGAAATCAAGGGGGGAATGGTAAAGCATCATCAGTTTTCTGATGACACACTCAACTGTATAAATCTGTTCCCAATCAAACAAGTGAAAGTTGTTGAGGTTATGTCACAGTGTCTGAAGACTATGGGTGTCTGAAGGGAAAAAATAAGTTTAGTTCAGTCCTACCTGACTGAGTAGCTGTTGCTTTTGGATCCATGAGAAGAATATGGGCCAGATTTCCTATTATTGATTATTACTGATTGTTGTTTTTTTCTTGGATTACTTTCCTCTTATAGGCCTCTCAGAGACAAATTTAATAAAAGAAACTTACTGCTAAAAGGACAAAACTAATAAAATTTTATTCCCAAATTATGTAGGTTTTTTTTAATGCAAACATTGATACATGTAGAGAATTTAAATAACAATATAGAATTTTACCAGATTTTGGTAGTAGCAGTGGGTTGATTGTTGTTTTAGTGATGGAAACATGATGCTTGGTCTTTGCATCTGCAAAAGAAAAAAATATCTTCAAAATTATTAAGATGTAAATAAGGTCAGGTCGGGCATTTTAAAATTGAAGGTGAAGATGAAGGTGAAGGTGAAGAAACATGCTGTGGATATGAAGTGTGCAAAATCAGCGACACAAAAGGGTTGAGAAAGAGTAGGCTCAATACATACATAAAATTAGTGATTGATGAAAATTTCAGGAGCCAGCTTAAAAAAGAAATGGAAATTACAAACACGTGGGAGTTCACTGCGTATAATATGGCCACTTCCAGCTATATTCATATGACTGAATCACTGTGCAAGAAAAGAAAGAAAAAGCAGTACTGTGGAAAAAATAAATAGAATGGTTAAAAGTCTTCCGTGCTAAATGACTAGCAAACCTAGAGAAAGGATGGGATTTAATGAAAAAAAAAGATGATGTTAGATGATCTTACAGAAAAGAAAATGTAATGGATTTCTAAACAAGAAAGTAAAATAAGAAAATCAATCAGTGTGCCAGGAAAACACTATTACCTACTATTGGAAGTTCATTGCTAAACGTAATAGGTTCCAAAACTGTACCAGGGAAAAAAGGGAACTATTAGAATATGGAAAACCTTTAAGAATGGCTGTAACTACAGTACTAATTTAAAAACAGAAAAAAATATTGTAGCTTTAAAGACAGAAATTAATACATAATCTTAGAAACTAAGATTAGAAATTGATAAGAATTAATGCATCTGAGCAAACATCTTCCAAAATTGTGTTCAATCCAGAAAATCCCTATGTCTAAGGAGCTGCCAGGAATGCATAATCTACCTATCTTCTAAGAATCACACTGAAAACAATTTTATTGAATGTATAAACAATATGTAATTATCAGGATTAGTAAATGGAAGTTATGGCATGCTCAAGAGTTTACAAAGATAATTATAAGCCCCAGCTGAAAATAGAAAAGAACAACCAACCCAAAATAAATTCAGTAAGTCGAAACTGAAGGACATGGTTACATCTATGTATCCCAAGATGCCTCAGAGGTGGTTCTTAATTTTAAATATTTTACAAATGTGAATCAGAAGTGTTGTATCATAAAATGCATGACCTGAAGATGAAGAAATATATTATCTCAGATGTTTTTATTTCTCTATATGGACTCTCATAGGAAGATTTAGTGTATAGGGTAGATGTCTTCAGATTGTGAAGTTTACCTTTATTCCCATTCTATAAAGGGGAAATTCAGGGTGTTGTAGAACATTCATTATTGAATGACAATATTTAGAATTTATATATTTTATAATTTCAAGGAAGTACTGACTTTATACTACTATTGGATCAGATTATGCGAGATATTCAAGAAATTCTTGTAGTAATACGGAAAGAAGTAAATAAAAAAAGTCACTCTACCATGTTTCCTGTCTGGTACTTCTGAAAGGATATAGTCAGGTTCTTTAAATTTTGATGGAGCAGGGCTTGATTCATAGGAAGCTGAAAGGAAGTCAATCTAGACTTAAACTACATTCTGACAGGGAGGTACAACATTCAAAATACCATTAATCATATCTTATGAAAGGATTTTGAACTGAAAAAGAAAGATTCTCAAAGGGCAATGGGGATTAAACCTTGGGAAAATAAAGATCTAAGTAACATGAACGAAAGTGGATGGTCTGCTAATACTATGCATCGGTGTAGCGAAGCTCTTTATATGATCCAAAGGGATGTTTTAAAAAGATATGTTCAATTGTATTATGAGGCAATAACAAACTGTATTTGATTTTATCTAACATATGAGAAAATATAATTACCAGGTTTGGTAATTGGGAGTTCTGGTGTGGTCAAGATTTTAGGAAGATAATTATCATCCTCAGTTGAAACTGGAAAAAAGAAACAACCCCAAAATAAGTTCACATTGTCCATGTTGAAGGACATGGCTACACCTATATATATGTCTAAGAACTCTTTCATATTAAAACGGAATTGTTAGGCATGATCGTACTATGAAGAAATGTATTGTCTTAGATGGGTTTTAATCCACCATAAAAGATAATCAAAGGAAATTTTGGTTTCTAGGATGTTTTCTTCTGGTTGGAAAGTGCACTTCCATTTTACTCAATATTGTGGAATACTCAAGATTGAATAATATATGTAGAACGTATGCATGTAATGATTTCCAGAATGTCTGGATTTCATAAACCCATTGGATAAGGTTACACTAGATAAATGCAAGAACTTATCTTGTAAAGGATCACAACGTAGAACGTAACAAAATAATAATTCTACTACATATCATGTCTGGTAGTTCAGCAATGATGTAGCCAGGAACTTTAAATTTTGGTGGAACAGGGCTTGGTTCATAACAAACTGAAAGGAAGTTCAGTACAGAATTGTCTGCATTCTGACAGGGAGATACAGGGTTCAAAAAACAATGTGATATTAATCATGATGAAAGAATTTTGAACTGAGAAAAAGAATTATCGAAGGGTAATGGGGTAATTTCAGGAAAATGAAAATCAAAAGTAGCATGAGAAGAAATATATGGTCTTCTAATACTAAGCATCTGTGTAATGATGTTCCACCTATGATCTGCAAGCATGTCTTTCAAAGTTCTGTTCGGTACAGAATCTGTTTCTAAGCAGCCGCCAGGAGTGCATTTGCTACCAACGATCACTACGCATATAATTTTATCAAACATAGAACACATAATTACCAGGTTTGGTAATTGGACGTTTTGTTGTGGACAAGACTTTAGGAAGATAATTTTCATCTTCAGTTGAAACTGAAAAAAAGCAAATAACCCCAAAATAATTTCACAGTGTCCATATTGAAAAACATGGTTACAGCTATGTATCCCACATTGCCTACAAGTCCTTCTATCTTGAAATAGAAATGTTGTACATGGTCCTACAGTTAACTAATATATTGTCGTAGATTAATTTTAATCATCAGTGGAGGAATATCAATTTTGGTGGGCCTGGTCTGATGTTTTCAGTTTTGAATGTGTACTTCTATTCCTTTTATACAGTTTTCTACAATATTTATGATTGAATGAATATATTTAGAATTTATGCATTTTATAACTTCACGGAAGTCTAGATTTTATGTTCATTTCAGGAAGGAATACACTACCAGAGGTAGAAAGAAGCATGTACAAAAAAGTCACTCTACCATGTTTCCTGTCTGGTACTTCTGGCACGATATACTCGGGTTCTTTAAACTTTGGCGGAACCGGGCTTGGTTTATAAGAAGCTGAAAGGAAGTCCAGTCTAGAATTAATCTGCATTCTGATAGGGAGGTACAGGATTAAAAATACTATGTGACACTAGTCATATCTTAAGAAAGGATTTTGAATTGAAGATGAAAGAATTCTGAAACTGTAAATCTCAATAAAATGAACACCAAAAGTAGTATGAGAAAAAACAGATTGCCTGCTAATATTATGTATCTGTGTAGTTAAAGTTCTGTTCAGTCCAGAAACGATTTTGTTAAGGAACCACCTAGAGTGCATTATCTACCAATAATCATACTGTATACATTTTTATCAAATGTATGAATACACATGATTACCAGGTTTGGTAATTAGCAGTTCTGGTGTGGTCAAGACTTTAGAAAGACAATTATCATCCACAGTTGAAACTGGGGAAAAAGAAAAGCACCCAAAATAATTTCAAAATGTTCATATTGAAGGGCATGGTTTCACCTATATATGTCAATTTGCCTAAGAGCTCTTTTATCTGAAAATGGAATTCTCAGGTGTGATCCTACTATGAAGCCATATAGAGTCTTAGAAGTATTTTAATTTTCCAGAGTTGAGCTTCAATGACAATTTTGGGTGGACGATCCACTGTCTTCTGGTTGGAAAGTGCACTTCGATTCCGCTAAGTATGGTAGAGAATTCATGACTGAATAATGTACTTAGAACTGCATATAGTAATTTCCAAAATGTCTGGATTTTGTAAACCCATTGGATAAACGTACACTAGATAGATGCAAAAACTTATCTTGTAAACAAAAATAAAGTAGTACATAAAAAAAACACTCTACCATATTTCGTGTCTGGTAGTTCTGGTGGGATGTAGCTGGTTTCTTTAAATGTTGATGGAACAGAGCTTGGTTTATAAGAAGCTGAAAGGAAGTTCAGTATAGAGTTAGTCTGCAATCTGACAGAGAGATACAGGATTCTCAATACTGTGTGACATTAGTCATATCTGATGAAAGAATTTTGAACTGAGGAAGAAAGAATTCTCAAAGGGAAATGGTAATGACAAGAAACATATGGTCTTCTAATACCATGTATCTGTTTAATGACGCTGTAGATATGATCTGCGGACATGCCTTTTAATTCTGTTCAGTGCAGAAACTCTGTGTTTCTAAGCAGCTGCCAGGATTGCATTATCTAACAACAATCACTCTACAGATAATTTTATCAAACATAATTACCAGGTTTGGTAATTGGACGTTCTGTTGTGGTCAAGACTTTAGGAAGATAATTATCATCTTCAGTTGAAACTGGAAAAAAGAAACAACCCCAAAATAGGTTCACAGTGTCCATATTGAAGGACATGGTTACACCTGTACAAGTTGGATAAAAGTACACTAGATAGATGCAAAAACTTATCTTGTAAACGAAAATAAAGTAGTACATAAAAAAAACACTCTACCATATTTCGTGTCTGGTAGTTCTGGTGGGATGTAGCTGAGTTCTTTAAATGTTGATGGAACAGGGCTTGGTTTATAAGAAACTGAAAGGAAGTTCAGTATAGAGTTAGTCTGCAATCTGACAGGGAGATACGGGGTTCTCAATACTGTGTGATATTAGTCATTTCTGACGAAAGAATTTTGAACTGAGGAAGAAAGAATTCTCAAAGGAAAATGGGTAATTTCAGGAAAATGAACATCAAACGTAGCACGACAAGAAACATATAGTCTTCTAATACTATGCATTTGTGTAATGAAGCTCTAGATATGATCTGCGGACATTTCTTTCAAATTCTATTCAATGCAGAAACTCTGCATTTCTAAGCAGCCACCAAGAGTGCATTATATATTAAAAATCACTCTACATATAATTTTATCAAACATCATTACCAGGTTTGGTAATTGGACGTTCTGTTGTGGTCAAGACTTTAGGAAGATAATTATCATCTTCAGTTGAAACTGGAAAAGAGAAAGAACTCCAAAATAAGTTCACAGTGTCCATATTGAAGGACATGGTTACACCTATACATATCAAGGTACCTAACACCTCTTTCATGTTAAAATGGAATTGTTGGGCATAACTGGACTATGAAGTGTATTGTCTTAAATGGTTTTAATCCTCTGTACAGGATGGCCAAAGGAAATTTTGGTTTGTTGGGTGTGCTGTATTCTTGTTGGAAAGTGCAATACCATTCTACTCAATGGGGTAGAAAATTCATGATTGAATAATATACTTATAACATATTCAGGTAATGAGTTCCAGAGTGTCTGGATTTCATAAATCCATTTCATAAGATTATACGATATAAATTCATAACTTATCTAGTTAAGGATCAGGAAATAGTACGTTAAAAAAAGTCACTCTACCATGTTTCCTTTCTGGTACTTCTGGCAGGATATAGTCAGGTTCCTTAACTTTGGAAGGAATGGAGGTTGGTTCATAAGAAACTGAAAGGAAGTTATGTCTAGAGTTAATCTACATTTTGACTGGTGGATATAGGATTCAAAATACTGTACAATACTAATCATATCTATGAAAGGATTTTGAACTGAAGAAGAAAGACTTCTCAAAGTGTAATGGGAGTCAAAATAAAATTCTAAAGTAGCATGAAAAAAGTGGATGTTCTCCAAATACTATCCATCTCTATAGCAAAACTCTGCATATGATCTGCAGGCATGTCTTTTGAACTTATTTTCAATGCAGAAACTTCTTGTTTCTAAGTAGCCACCGGAGGTGCATTATCTTTCAACAATCACACTTTAAACATTTTTATCAACCTATGAGAATACATAATTGCCAGGTTTGGAAATTGGGAGTTCTGATGTTTTAAACACTTTAGGAAGATAATCATCATCTGCATTTGAAACTGGAACAAAGCAAAGAACCTCAAAATAATTTCACAATGTCCATACTGAAGCACATGGTTCCATCTATATATGTCAACTTGACTAACACCTCTTTTCATCCTAGCATAAAATTGTTAGACATGAGCCTGGTATGAAAAATCAAATGACCTACAAGGATTTTAATTTTCCATTCTGAAGATCAAGAGAAATTTTGGGTTGTAGGGAGTGCTATTTACTGGCTGGAAAGTGCACTTATATTCTATTCAGTGTTGTAGCACATTCATGATTGAATAGTATACTTGGAATTTATGCATGTAATGATTTCCAGAATGTTTGGATATTATAAACTCATTGGATAAGATTACATTCCATAGATGTAAGAACTTATCTTGTAATGGATCAGAAAGTAGTACATAAAAAAAGTGACTTTACCACGTTTCCTGTCTGGTACTTCTGGCAGGATATAGTCAGGTTCCTTAACTTTGGAAGGAATGGAGGTTGGTTCATAAGAAACTGAAAGGAAGTCAGATCTAAAATTAATCTACATTTTGACAGGGCAGTACATAACTTCAAAATACTGTATGATACTAATTGTAACTTATAAAGGATTTTGAACTGAAGAAGAAAGACTTTCCAAAGTGTAATGGGAGTCCAACCTTGGGAAAATAAAGATCTAAAACAGCATGAAAAAAAGAATCTCTGTAGCGAAGGACAGCATATGATCTGCTGGGATGTCTTTGATAAGTTCTGGTCAATCCAGAAATCATTCTGTCTAGGTAGCCTTGGGGAATGTATTATTAGTTAGCAAGCAAGCTAAATTTTTTACCAAACAAATGAGAACTGAGCTTGGCTTATAAGAAACTGAAAGGAAGACCATTTTAGAATTAATCTACATTCTGATAGGGAGAAGAAGGAATTCCCAAGGACTAAATCATAATAAAATGAAGCCAAAAAGTAGCATCAGAAAAAATGTAGTCTGCTAATACTATGCATCTATGCAATAAAGCTCTGCTAACGATCCTTTCAAATTC
This sequence comes from Azemiops feae, assembly GCA_023970755.1. Classification (NCBI taxonomy): domain Eukaryota; kingdom Metazoa; phylum Chordata; class Lepidosauria; order Squamata; family Viperidae; genus Azemiops; species Azemiops feae. Next base: position 1,700,534 of record JALGBA010000099.1, read on the forward strand.
TGTTCAGTGCAGAAACTCCTTGTTTCTAAACAGTTGCCAGGAGTGCATTATCTATCAATAATCGCTCCACATATAATTTTATCAAACATATGAGAACGTATAATTACCAGATTTGGTAATTGGACGTTTTGTTGTAGTCAAGACTTTAGAAAGATAATTATCATCTTCAGTTGAAACTGAAAAAAAGGAAATGACCGCAAAATAAGTTCACAATGTCCATATTGAAGGACATGGTTACATCTATGTACCCCAAGTTGCCTATAAGTCCTTGAAATAGAGTAGTCGTACATAGTCCTACAATTATCTAATATATTGTTGTAGATGAATTTTAATCCTTTAATGTAGCACCATCAAAGAAAATTTTGGTATGCCTGGTCTGATTTGAATAAATATTTCTATTCCTTTTTATACATGAATAATTTTATATAGGTTTCTTCAGCATTAATGATGGAATGAATATATTTAGAACTTACGAATTTTATAATTTCAAGGAACTCTGAATTTTATGTTCATTTCAGAAAGGAACAGAGTAAAGTAATACTAGGTGATAGAAAGAAGCATGTAAAAAAAAAAAGCCACTCTACCATGTTTCCTGTCTGGTACTTCTGGCATGATGTACTCGGGTTCTTTAAACTTTGGCGGAACTGGGCTTGGTTTATAAGAAGCTGAAAGGAAGTCCAGTCTAGAATTAATCTACATTCTGATCGGGAGGTACAGGATTAAAAATACCATTTGACACTAGTCATATCTTAAGAAAAGATTTTGAATTGAAGATGAAAGAATTCTCAAACAATGAATCTCAACAAAATGAACACTAAAAGTAGCATGACAAAAAACAGATTGCCTGCTAATAATATGCATCAGTGTAGTGAAGCTCTACTTATGATACATCAGAATGTCATTCAAAGTTCTGTTCAATCCAGAAACTATTTTCCTAAGGAGCCACCGAGAGTGCATTATCTACCAACAATCATACTATATATATTTTTTATCAAAGACATGAGAACACATGATTACCAGATTTGGTAATTAGCAGTTCTGGCGTGGTCAAGACTTTAGGAAGATAATTATCATCTTCAGTTGAAACTGGAAAAAAGAAAAACAACCCCAAAATAAGTTCACAGTGTCCATGTTGAAAGACATGGTTACACATATGTACCCCAAGTTGCCTACACGTCCTTCTATCTTAAAAGAGAAATGTTGTACATAATCCTACAATTAACTAATATACTGTCTTAGATGAATTTTAAATCTCAGTAGAGGACCATCAAGGAAAACTTTGGTGTGTCTGGTCTGATGTCTTCAAGTTTGAATGTGTACTTAGGTTCCTTTTTATACAGTTTTGTACAACATTCATGATTGAATGAATTTATTTAGAACTTACACTTTTTATAACTTCAAGGAAGTCTGGATTTCATATTCATTTCAGAAAGGAACAGAGCAGAAAAATACTAGGTGGTGGAAAGAAGCATGAAAAAAAAAGCCACTCTACCATGTTTCCTGTCTGGTACTTCTGGCATGATGTACTCAGGTTCTTTAAACTTTGGCGGAACCGGGCTTGGTTTATAAGAAGCTGAAAGGAAGTCCAGTCTAGAATTAATCTACATTCTGATAGGGAGGTACAGGATTAAAAATACCATGTGAAACTAGTCATATCTTAAGAAAAGATTTTGAATTGAAGATAAAAGAATTCTCAAACAGTAAATCTCAACAAAATGAACACTTAAAATACCATGACAAAAAAACAGATTGCCTGCTAATAATATGCATCAGTGTAGTGAAGCTCTACTTATGATACATCAGAATGTCATTCAAAGTTCTGTTCAGTCCAGTAACTATTTTCCTAAGGAGCCACCGAGAGTGCATTATCTACCAATAAGCATATTGTATATATTTTTATCAAACATATGAGAACACATGATTACCAGATTCGGTAATTAGCAGTTCTGGCGTGGTCAAGACTTTAGGAAGATAATAATCATCTTCAGTTGAAACTGGAAAAAAGCAAACAACCCCAAAATAAGTTCACAGTGTCCATGTTGAAGGACATGGTTACACCTATATATCCCAAGTTGCCTACACGTCCTTATATCTTGAAATAGAAATGTTGTACATAGTCATACAATTAACTAATATACTGTCTTGGATGAATTTTAAATCTCAGTAGAGGACCATCAAGGAAAATTTTGGTGTGTCTGGCCTGATGTCCTCAAATTTGAATGTGTACTTTGGTTCCTTTTTACACAGTTTTGTACAACATTCATGATTGAATGAATTTATTTAGAACTTACATATTGTATCACTTCAAGGAAGCCTGGATTTCATATTCATTTCAGAAAGGAACAGAGTAGTATAATACTAGGTGGTACAAAGAAGTATGAAAAAAAAGTCACTCTACCATGTTTCCTGTCTGGTACTTCTGGCATGATGTACTCGGGTTCTTTAAACTTTGGCGGAACCGGGCTTGGTTTATAAGAAGCTGAAAGGAAGTCCAGTCTAAAATTAATCTACATTAGACAGGGTGATATAGGATTCAAGATACAGTGTGGTACTAAATCTATGAAAGGATTTTAACTGAAGAAGAAATAATTCTCAAAGACTAAGGGGACTTAAACCTTGGGAAAATATAGATCTAAAGTAGCATGAAAAAATGTGGATGTTTCCACAATACTATGCATGTCTAAAGCTCTGCATATGGTTTGTGGGCATTTCTTTAGAGGTTATGTTCAATCAGAAACTCCAGGTTTCTAAGTAGCCAACAAGAGTGCATTATCTAGCAAGAATCACACTGTATACATTTTTGTCAAACATACGAGAAGACATAAATACCAGGTTTGGTAATTGGAAGTTCTGTTGTGGTCAAGACATTAGGAAGATAATTATCTTCAGTTGAAACTGGAAAAAGCAAACAACCCCAAAATAAGTTCACATTGTCCATATTGAAGGACATGGTTACTGCTATGTACCCCAAATTGCCTATATGTCCTTCTATCTTGAAATAGAAATGTTGTGCATAGTCCCACACTTAACTAATATACTGTCTTAGATGAATTTTAAATCTTAGTAGAGGACCATCAAGGAAAATTTTGGTGTGTCTGGTCTGATGTCTTCAAGTTTGAATGTGTACTTTGGTTCCTTTTTATACAGTTTTGTACAACATTCATGATTGAATGAATTTATTTAGAACTTACAAATTTTATAACTTCAAGGAAGTCTGGATTTCATATTCATTTCAGAAAGGAACAGAGTAGAATAATACTAAGTGGTGGAAAGAAGCATGTTAAAAAAAAAGTCACTCTACCATGACAAAAAACAGATTGCCTGCTAATAATATGCATCAGTGTAGTGAAGCTCTACCTATGATACATGAGAATGTCATTCAAAGTTCTGTTCAATCCAGAAACTATTTTCCTAAGGAGCCACCAAGAGTGTATTATCTACCAATAATCATACTGTATATATTTTTATCAAAGATATGAGAACACATGATTACCAGATTCGGTAATTAGCAATTCTGGCATCGTCAAGACTTTAGGAAGATAATTATCATCTTCCGTTGAAACTGGAAAAAAGCAAAAAACCCCAAAATAATATCAAAATGTTCACATTGAAGGGCATGGTTTCACCTATATATGTCAATTTGCTCTTTCATCTGAAAATAGAACTTTCAGGTGTGATCGTACTATGAAAAAATATAGAGTCTTAGAAGTATTTTAATTTTCCATAGTTGATCTTCAAGGACTATTTGGCGTGCATATTCCGCTGTCTTCTAGTTGGAAAGTGCACTTCGATTCCACTAAATATTGTAGAGAATTCATGACTGAATAATGCATATAGTAATTTCCAAAATGTCTGGAATTCATAAACCCATTGAATAATAATATACTGGGTAGATGCAAAAATGTATCTTGTAAACGAGAAGAAAATTCACTCTACCATATTTCGTGTCTGGTAGTTCTGGTGGGATGTAGCTGGTTTCTTTAAATGTTGATGGAACAGAGCTTGGTTTATAAGAAGCTGAAAGGAAGTTCAGTATAGAGTTAGTCTGCAATCTGACAGAGAGATACGGGGTTCTCAATACTGTGTGACATTAGTCATATCTGATGAAAGAATTTTGAACTGAGGAAAAAAGAATTCTCAAAGGAAAATGGTAATGACAAGAAACATATGGTCTTCTAATACCATGTATCTGTTTAATGACGCTCTAGATATGATCTGCGGACATGCCTTTTAATTCTGTTCAGTGCAGAAACTCTGTGTTTCTAAACAGCTGCCAGGATTGCATTATCTAACAACAATCACTCTACAGATAATTTTATCAAACATAATTACCAGGTTTGGTAATTGGACGTTCTGTTGTGGTCAAGACTTTAGGAAGATAATTATCATCTTCAGTTGAAACTGGAAAAAAGAAACAACCCCAAAATAAGTTCACAGTGTCCATATTGAAGGACATGGTTACACCTGTACAAGTTGGATAAAAGTACACTAGATAGATGCAAAAACTTATCTTGTAAACGAAAATAAAGTAGTACATAAAAAAAAACACTCTACCATATTTCGTGTCTGGTAGTTCTGGTGGGATGTAGCTGGTTTCTTTAAATGTTGATGGAACAGAGCTTGGTTTATAAGAAACTGAAAGGAAGTTCAGTATAGAGTTAGTCTGCAATCTGACAGGGAGATACGGGGTTCTCAATACTGTGTGATATTAGTCATTTCTGACGAAAGAATTTTGAACTGAGGAAGAAAGAATTCTCAAAGGAAAATGGGTAATTTCAGGAAAATGAACATCAAACGTAGCACGACAAGAAACATATAGTCTTCTAATACTATGCATTTGTGTAATGAAGCTCTAGATATGATCTGCGGACATTTCTTTCAAATTCTATTCAATGCAGAAACTCTGCATTTCTAAGCAGCCACCAAGAGTGCAATATATATTAAAAATCACTCTACATATAATTTTATCAAACATCATTACCAGGTTTGGTAATTGGACGTTCTGTTGTGGTCAAGACTTTAGGAAGATAATTATCATCTTCAGTTGAAACTGGAAAAGAGAAAGAACCCCAAAATAAGTTCACAGTGTCCATATTAAAGAACATGGGTACACCTATACATATCAAGGTACCTAACACCTCTTTCATGTTAAAATGGAATTGTTGGGCATAACTGGACTATGAAGTGTATTGTCTTAAATGGTTTTAATCTTCTGTACAGGATGGCCAAAGGAAATTTTGGTTTGTAGGGTGTGCTGTATTCTTGTTGGAAAGTGCAATACCATTCTACTCAATGGGGTAAAAAATTCATGATTGAATAATATACTTATAACGTATTCAGGTAATGAGTTCCAGAGTGTCTGGATTTCATAAATCCATTTTATAAGATTATACGATATAGATTCATAACTTATCTAGTTAAGGATCAGGAAATAGTACGTTAAAAAAAGTCACTCTACCATGTTTCCTTTCTGGTACTTCTGGCAGGATATAGTCAGGTTCCTTAACTTTGGAAGGAATGGAGGTTGGTTCATAAGAAACTGAAAGGAAGTCAGATCTAAAATTAATCTACATTTTGACAGGGCAGTACATAACTTCAAAATACTGTATGATACTAATTGTAACTTATAAAGGATTTTAAACTGAAGAAGAAAGACTTTTCAAAGTGTAATGGGAGTCCAACCTTGGGAAAATAAAGATCTAAAACAGCATGAAAAAAAGAATCTCTGTAGCGAAGGACAGCATATGATCTGCTGGGATGTCTTTGAAAGTTCTGTCCAATCCAGAAATCCTTCTGTCTAGGTAGCCTTGGGGAATGTATTATTAGTTAGCAAACAAGCTAAAAATTTTACCAAACAAATGAGAACTGAGCTTGGCTTATAAGAAACTGAAAGGAAGACCAGTGTAGAATTAATCTACATTCTGATAGGGAGAAGAAAGAATTCCCAAGGACTAAATCGTAATAAAAGTAGCATCAGAAAAAATGTAGTCTGCTAATACTATGAATCTGTGCAATAAAGCTCTACTATTGATCCTTTCAAATTCTGTTCAGTGCAGAAACTCCTTGTTTCTAAACAATTGCCAGGAGTGCATTACTCTTTGTTTCTAAGCAGTCACCTACCAACAATCACTTCACATATAATTTTATCAAACATATGAGAACACATAAGGAGGTGTCTGGTCTAATGTCTTCCAGTTTGAACGTGTACTTTTGTTCCTTTTTATACATTTTGTACAACATTCATGATTGGATGAATTTATTTAGTAGTTACACATTTTATAATTTTGAAGGAAGTCTGGATTTCATATTCATTTCAGAAAGTAACAGAGTAGAATAATACTAGGTAGTGGAAAGAAGCATGTAAAAAACAAGTCACTCTACCATGTTTCCTGTCTGGTACTTCTGGCATGATGTACTCGGGTTCTTTAAACTTTGGCGGAACCGGGCTTGGTTTATAAGAAGCTGAAAGGAAGTCCAGTCTAGAATTAAACTACATTTTGACAGGGAGGTACAGGACTAAAAATACCATGTGACATTGGAAAGGATTTTGAGCTGAAGAAGGAAGAATTCTCAAAAATTAAATCTCAATTCAATGAACACTAAAAGTAGCATGACAAAAAACAGATTGCCTGCTAATAATATACATCGTTGAATTGAAGCACTACCTATGATACAGCAGAATGTCATTCAAAGTTCTGTTCAATCCAGAAACTATTTTTCTAAGTAGCCACTTATCTACCAATAATCATACTGTACACATTTTTATCAAAGATATGAGAACACATGATTACCATGTTTGGTAATTAGCAGTTCTGGCGTGGTCAAGACTTTAGGAAGATAATTATCATCTTCAGTTGAAACTGGAAAAAAGCAAACAACCTCTTCAGTATTGTAGATCATTCACAAATGAATAATGTACTTAGAATTTATGCATGTAATATTTTCCGGGATGTCTAGATTTTGTAAATTAATTGAAGATTACACTAGATAGATTCAAGAACTTATTTTGCAAAGGATCAGAGAGTAATACATAAAAAAAAGTCACTCTACCATGTATCCTGTCTGGTACTTCTGGCATGGAGAATGTGTAATTTGAAGAAAATGAACATCAAAGATAGCATGGGAAGAAATATGTGGCCTTCTAATATTATGCATCTGTGTAATGACACTTCACCTATGATCTGATAGCATGTCTTTCAAAGTTCTGTTCGGCACAGAACATCCTTGTTTCTAAGCAGCCGCCAGGAGTGTAATAGCTACCAATGATCACACCGCATATATTTTTATCAAAATATAAGAACACATAATTACCAGGTTTGGTAATTGGAAGTTTTGTTGTGGTCAATACTTTAGGAAGATAATTATCATCTTCAGTTGAAACTGGAAAAAAACAAACAATCCCAAAATAAGTTCACAGTGTCCATATTGAAGGACATGATTACACCTATAGATGTCAATTTGCCTAAGAGCTGTTTCATCTTAAAATAGAATGGTCAGGCATATTTCTGTCTATGATGACATTTATTATTATTATTATTATTATTATTATTATTATTATTATTATTATTATTATTATTATTATTATTATTATTATTATTATTATTATTATTATTATTATTATTATTATTATTATTATTATTGTTGTTGTTGTTGTTGTTGTTGTTGTTGTTGTTGTTGTTGTTGTTGTTGTTGTTGTTGAAAGGGAGGTCTTCTAGTCCAACCCCTTTCTCAGGCAGGAAACTCTATGCCATTTCAGACAAATGGTTGTCCAGTCTCTTGTTAAAAACTTCCAGTGTTGGAGCATTCACAACTTCTGGACACAGGTTGTTCCACTGATTAATTGTTCCAACTGTCAGGAAATTTCTCCTTAGTTCTAGGGTGCTTCTCTCTTTGATTAATTTCCATCCATTGCTTCTTGTCCTGCCTTCACGTGCTTTGGAAAATAGCTTGACTCTCTCTTCTTTGTGGCAACCCCTGAGATATTGGAACACTGCTATCATGTCACCCCTAGTCCTTCTCTTCATTAACTAGACATATCCAATTCCAACAACCGTTCTTTATATATTTTAGCCTCCAGTCCCCTAATCATCTTTGTTGCTCTTCTCTATACTCTTTCTAGAGTCTTAACATCTTTTTTACATCGTGGTGACCAAAACAGGATGCAGTATTCTAAGTGTGGTCTTACCAAGGCATTATAAAGTGGTATTAACACTTAATGTGATCTTGATTCTATCCCTCTGTTAATGCAGCCTAGCACCGTGTTGGCGCTTTTGGCAGCTGCAGCACACTGCTGGCTCATATTTAAGTGATTGTCTACTAGGACTCCGAGTTAGGACTCCCTCTCACAGTTATTACTATTGAGCAAGGTACCACCTATATTGTACCTGTGGATTTGGTTTTTCTTGCCTAAATGTAGAACCTTACTTTTTTCACCATTGAATTTCATTTTGTTAGATAGCGCCCAATGTTCAAGTCTATCAAGATCCTTCTGTATCTTAAGCCTATCTTCTGGAGTGTTGGCTATTCCTGCCAGCTTAGTGTCGTCTGCAAATTTGATGAGTTCCCCATCTATCCCCTCATCCAAATCATTGAGGAAGATGTTGAATAGCACTGGGCCCAGAACAGAGCCCTGGGGCACCCCACTACACACTTCCCTCCATGTAGATGCAGTTCCATTGAGGACCACATGCTGAGTATGGCTGTTCAGCCAGCTACGAATCTATCAGGTGTCTTAGTGAAGTCTGGTGATATTGTCTTAGAAGGGTTTTAATTTTCTATACATGAGGATCAAGGGAAATTTGGTGCACTGTCTTCTAGTTGGAAAGTGCTCTATCAATTCTCATTAGTGTTGCGGAACATTCATGATTGAATAATGTACTTAGAATTTATGCATGTAATAATTTCCAGAATGTCTGGATTTTGTAAACCCATTGAAATATATTACACTAGATAGATGCAAGAACTTATCTTGCAAACTATCAGAAAGTAGTACGTAAAAAAGTCACTCTACCATGAATACTGTCTGGTACTTCTGGCATGAGTAATGGGTAATTTCAGAAAAATGAACATCAAAAGCAGCATGAGAAGAAATATATGGTCTTCTGGGTAATGGCATTCTACCTATGATCTGCAAGCATGTCTTTCAAAGTTCTGTTCAGTTCAGAATCTCCTTATTGCTGAGCATCCGCCAGGACTGCATTATCTACACACCATAACATTGTATATATTTTTATCAACCACATGACAACACATAATTACCAGATTTGGTAATAGGAAGTTCTGGAGTGGTCAAGACTTTGGGAAGATAATTATCATCCTCAGTTGAAACTAGAAAAAAGCAAACAATCTCAAAATAAGTTCACATTGTCCATGTTGAAAGACATGGTTACACCTATACAAGCCTAAGAGCTGTTTCATCTTAAAATGGAATTGTCAGGCATGGCCCTATTATGAAGAAATATATTGTCTTAGAGGATTTTCATCTTCCATATACACCTATGTACCCCAGGATGCCTACAAGTCCTGTTATCTTGAAATAGAATTGTCGTAAATAGTTCTACAATTAATATATTGTCGTAGATGAATTTTAATTGTCAGTGGAGGACTATCAGTTTTTGTTTGCCTGGTCTGATGTGTTCAGGTTTAAATGTGTACCTCTATTCCTTTTTATACAGTTTTGTACAGCATTCATGATTGAATGAATATATTTAGAACTTATGCATTTTATATATTCAAGGAAGTCTGGAATTCATATTCATTTCAGAAAGGAATACACAAGATAAATTCCAGAGGTAGAAAGAAGCATGTAAAAAAAGTCACACTACCATGTTTCTTGTCTGGTACTTCTGGCATGATGTACTCGGGTTCTTTAAACTTTGGGGGAATCGGGCTTAGTTTATAAGAAGCTGAAAGAAAGTCCAGTTTAAAATTAATGTACGTTTGACAGTGAAGTAGAGGATTCAAAATACTGTATTACACTAATCATAATTTATGAAATAATTTTGAACTGAAGAAGAAAGAATTCTCAAATGGGTATGGGAGTTATGCCTTGGGAAAATAAGATCTAAAGTAGCATGAAATAAAGTGCATATTCTCCAAATATTATGCATCTCTATAGCAAAGCTCTGCATATGATCTGTGGGTATGTCTTTCAAACTTATTTTCAATACAAAATTCCTTGTTTATAATTAGCCACTAACAGTGCATTACCTACCAACAATCACACTGTATACATTTTAAAAAATATATATGAGAACTCATAATTATCATGTTTGGTAATTGGGATTTCTGATGTGGTCAAGACTTTAGGAAGATAATCATTCTTAGTTGAAACTGGAATAAAGTACAGTACCCCGTAATAATTTCACAATATCCATACTGAAGGTCATGATTTCGTCTATAGATGTCAAGTTGCCTAAGAACTGTTTCATCTTACAATAGAATGGTCAGGCATATTTCTGTCTATGAAGAAATATATTGCCTTAGAAGGGCTTTAATTCTCTATACATGAAGATCAAGGGAAATTTTGAATTGTTTGTTGCTCTGTCTTCTAGTTGGAAAGTGCTCTTTCATTCTCATTAGTGTTGCAGAGCATTCGTGATTGAATAATGTACTTAGAACTTATGCATATAATAATTTCCAGAATGTCTGGATTTTGTAAACCCTTTGGAAAAGTTACACTCAATAGATGCAATAACTTATTTTGCAAAGGATCAGAAAGCAGTAAGTAAAAAAAAAGTCACTCTACCCTGTATCCTGTCTGGTACCTGTCTGGCATGGGTAATGGGTAATTTCCGGAAAATGAACACCAAAAGTAGTATTAGAAGAAATATATAATTTTTTAATACTATGCATCTGTGTAATGACACTCAGCCTATGATCTGCGAGCATGTCTTTCAAAGTTCTGTTCAGTATAGCACTTCCTTGTTTCTAAGTATCTGCCAGGAGCGTATTATCTATCAACGATCACTACACATACAATTTTATCAAAAATATGAGAACACATAATTACCAGATTTAGTAATTGGAAGTTCTGTTATGGTCAAGACTTTAGGAAGATAATTATCATCCTCAGTTGAAACTAGAAAAAAGCCAACAAACCTAAAATAAGTTCACATTGTCCATGTTGAAGGACATGGTTACACCTATATAAGCCTAAGAGCTGTTTCATCTTAAAATGGAATTGTCAGGCTACTATGAAGAAATATACTGCCTTAGAAGGATTTTCATCTTCCATATAGAGGGATAAAGGGAAATTTTGGGTTTTACGGTGCGATGTCTACTGGATGGAAAATGCACTTCCATTCTACTCTCTTTTGTGCAGCATTTGTGAATCAATAATATACTTAGAACCTATACCTATAGTAATTTCCAGAATATCTGGATTTTGTAAACCCTTTGGATAAGATTATACCAAATAGATGCAAGAACGTATCTTGTAAAGGATCAGAAAGTAGTACAAAGTCACTCTACCAGCTTTACTGTCTGGTACTTCTGGCATGATGTAACCGGGTTCTTTAAATTTTGATGGAACAGAGCTTTGTTCATAAGAAGTTGAAAGGAAGTCCGGTATAGAATTAGTCTGCAATCTGATAGGGAGATACAGGATTCAAAATACTGTGTTATAATAATCATATGTGATGAAAGGATTTTGAACTGAAGAAGGAAGAATTCTCCCACGGTAATGGTTAATTTCAGCAAAATGAATATTAAAAATAGCATGACAAGAAATATATGGTCTTTTATTACTATCCATTACTGTGTAATGAAGCTCTATATAAGATCTACAGGCATATCTTTCAAATTCTGTTCAGTGCAGAACCTCCTTGTTCCTAAGCAGCTGCCAGGTGTGCATTATCTACCAACGATCACAACGCATGTAATTTTATCAAAAATATGAGAACACATAATTACCAGGTTTGGTAATTGGACGTTCTGTTGTGGTCAAGACCTTAGGAAGATAATTTTCATCTTCAGTTGAAACTGGAAAAAAAGCAAATAACCCCAAAATAATTTCACAGTGTCCATCTTGAAGGACATGGTTATATCTATGTAGCCCAAGTTGCCTACAAGTCCTTTTATATTGAAATAGAATTGTCATACATAGCCCTGCAATTAACTAATATATGGTAGTAGATTAATTTTAATTGTCAGTGGAGGACCATCAGTTTTGGTGTGCCTGGTTTGGTGTTTTCAGTTTTGAATTTGTACTTCTCTTCGTTTTACACATTTATGATTTAATGAATATATTTAGAACTTATGCATTTTATAATTTCAAGGAAGTATGGATTTTATGTTCATTTCAGGAAGGAATACACTAGATAAATTCCAGAGGAAGAAAGAAACATGTAAAAAAAGTCACTCTACCATGTTTCCTGTCTGGTACTTCTGGCATGATGTACTCGGGTTCTTTAAACTTTGGCGGAACCGGGCTTGGTTTATAAGAAGCTGAAAGGAAGTCCAGTCTAAAATTAATCTACATTTGACAGGGAAGTACAGGATTCAAGATGCAGTGTTTTACTAGTCATAATTTATGAAACGATTTTGAACTGAAGAAGAAATAATTCTCAAAGGCTAAGGGGACTTAAACCTTGGGAAAATAAAGATCTAAAGTAGCATGAAAGAATGTGGATGTTCCCCCAATATTATGCATGTCTAAAGCTCTGCATATGGTTTGGGGCATGTCTTTAGAAGTTATGTTCAATCAGAAGTGCCATGTTTCTAAGTAGCCACCATGTTTCTAAGTAGCCACCATCTACCATCTACCATCTACCAACAATCACACATACATTTTTATTAAACATATGAGAACACATAATTACCATGTTTGGTAATTTGGAGTTCTGGAGTGGTGAAGACTTTAAGAAGGTAATTATCATAATCAGTTGAAACTGGAAAAAATAAACAACCGCAAAATAAGTTCAAACTATCTATGTTGAAGGACATGGTTATAAGCCTAAGAACTGTTTCTTCTTAAAATGGAATTGTCAGGCATATTTCTTTCTATGAAGAAATATATTGTCTTAGAAGGATTTTTATCTTCCATAGAGAGGGATCAAGGGAAATTTTGGGTTTTAACGCTTCTCTGTCTTCTGATTGGAAAGTGCACTTCTATTCTATTCTGTGTTCTAGAGCATTCATGAGTCAATAATATACTTAGAAGTTATACATATAGTAATTTCCAGAATATCTGGATTTTGTAAACCTATTTGGATAAGATTACATCAAATAGATGCAATAAGTTATTTTGTAAAGGATAAAAATTTAGTATGTAAAAAAAGCCACTCTACCAGGTTTCCTGTCTGGTACTTCTGGCATGATGTAGCTGGGTTCTTTAAAGTTTGATGGAACAGGACTTGGTTCATAAGAAACTGAAAGGAAGTCCGATATAGAGTTAGTCTGCAATCTGATAGGGAGGTACAGGATTCAAAAGACTGTGTGATATACAATGAAAGGATTTTGAACTGAGAAATGTATTCTCAAAGGGTAATTGGTAATTTCAGCAAAATGAACATCAAAATTAGTAGTAGTTTTACTACTATCCATCTGTGTAATGAAACTCTATATATGATCTTTCTAATTTTGTTCAGTGCAGAAACTTCTTGTTTCTGAACAGTCGCCAGGACTGCATTATTTATCAACAATCATACTGTATACATTTTTATCAACCATATCATGACACATAATTACCAGATTTGGTAATAGGAAGTTCTGCCGTAGTCAAGACTTTAGGAAGATACTTATCATCCTCAGTTGAAACTAGAAAAAAGCCAAAAACCCCAAAATAAGTTCAAATTATCCATGTTGAAGGACATGGTTACATCTATATAAGCATAAGAGCTGTTTCATCTTAAAATGGAATTTTCAGGGATGGCCCTACTATGAAGAAATATATTGTCTTAGAAGAATTTTTATCTTCCATATAAACAGATCAAGAGAAATCTTGGGTTTTACGGCGCACTGTCTTCTGGTTATAAACTACACTTCCATTCAATAATATACTTAGAACTTGTGCATATAGTAATTTCCAGAAAACCAGGATTTTGTAAACCCATTGGATAAGACTACACTAAATAGATACAAGAACGTATCTTGTAATAGATCAGAAAGTAGTACATAAAAAAAGTCACTCTACCATGTTTCCTGTCTGGTACTTCTGGCATGATGTACTCGGGTTCTTTAAACTTTGGTGGAACTGGGCTTGGTTTATAAGAAGCTGAAAGGAAGTCCGATATAGAATTAATATTCATTTGACAGGGAACTACAGGATTCAAAATACGATGTTATATTAATTATAAGTTATGAAAGGATTCTGAACTGAAGAAATAAGTATTCTCAAAGGGTAAAGGGAGTTATACCTCGAGAAAATGAATATTAAAAGTCATATGATACAATAAGGATGGTCTCCTAATACTATCCATCTGTGTAATGAAACTCTACATATCATCCATGGGTATTTCTTTCAAAGTTCTGGATAGTGCTGAAACTCTTTGTTTCTATGTAGCCATGGGGAATTCATTATCAGGTAACAAAAAAACTATATTCAATGTTATCAAACATATGAAAACCCATGATTACCAGGTTTGGTAATTGGGGGTTCTGATGTAGTCAAAACTTTAGGAAGGTAATTATCATCTTCAGCTGAAGCTGAAAAAAGCAAACAATCCCAAAACAATGCCTTCAGTATCGCAATGCCTATCTATATTGAAGAATGTGGTTAGGGTTAGGGTTATGTACCCCATGTTTCTTACAAGGGCTTCTGTGTTAAAATAGAATCATTATGCATGGTTCTCTTATGAAGTAATATATTGTCTTAGATGAATTTTAATCCTCAATAGAGGACTATTAAAGAAATTTTTGTGTGTATGGTGTGACATCTTCATATCTAAATGTGTATTTTTATTCCTTTTTATGCAGTTTTGTATGCATTCATAAATATATATTTAGAATTTATGTATCTTATAACAGATGTCTCCAACCCCAGGTCCATGGACCAGCACCGGTCCACGGCATGTCAGAAACCGGGCCGCGCAAACAAGCGAAGCCCCATTCGCTGGATGCAGGCAGCACATAAAACAATGCTCCCTTTGGTCTGTAGAAAAACCTCTCTCCACGGAACTGGTCCCTAGTGCCCAAAAAGTTGGGGGCCTCTGTCTTATAATTTCAAGGAAGTCTAGATTTCAATTTCATTTTACTAAGGAATACGCTAAACAAATTCCAGAAGTAAGAAGAAGTGCGTAAAAAAAATCACTCTATCATGTTTCCTATTTGGTACTTCTAGCATTATAAATTTAGGTTCTTTAAATTTTGATGGAATTGGGCTTGGTTCATAAGAAACTAAAAGGAAGTCCAGTGTAGAATGAATCTACATTCAGACAGGGAGGTACATAATTGAAATGACTATCTGATAGTAATCATATCTTATGAAAGGATTTTGAATTGAAGAATAATGAATTCTGAGAAAGTTATGAGTATGTATGTGTGAAACCTCATGAAAATTAATTTCAAGAATAGCCTGAAAAAGAAATATTTATTATTGGGGTCTTCCAATATTGTGGTTATATGTAGTAAAGCTCTGCATATGATCAACAAGCATGTCTGTCAAAGTTTTTTTCAGTCTTGAAACTACTTGTTTCTAAATAGCCATGAAGAATGCATTATCTAACTAACAATCATAATGTACAAGATTTTATCAAATATAGGAACACATAATTACCAGGTATGGTAATTGGGAATTCTGGTGTAGTCAAGACTTTAGGAAGATAATTATCATCCTCAGTTGAAACTGGAAAAAAACCCCCCAAAAATATGGATTTCATATTCATGTTGTATAAGAATACAGTAGACATATTCAAGTAGTTATCTTCTAAAGTAGCAGGAAAAAATATTTTAAAATAACTATACCAAGTTTCCTGTCTGGTTCTTCTGGCTTGGTATAGTCGAATTCTTTAGACTTTGATGGAACAGGGTTTATTTCTTTTGAAGCTGAAAAGAAATCCAATTGAGAATTAATTAATACAGTATCTTGAAAGGACAGTAAATGGACTCTCCATTTGGTGGGATCATATTAATATCTTTTCAAACTACTTCTTAAATAACCATAGTTTGAACCTGTAAGGGAATTGACTTCTAAAATACTCTCCAGAAAGTAAAAGACAGTTAAGTGAAAGAGCAGTACTGAATATAATTTTTAAAAAGAGACATTTGAATTGTTTAGTATGAGCTACATATTATTATTTCAAGGATAATTAATTTGTTTAAGTTCTGAGTTTGCTGAGGACAATGATGTCTAACATGTTTATATTGTGTCAATTTATAAAAAATATTTTCCTGCATTGGCTCTCAAAATTTGAAGTTCACATCTTACTCTGACATTGTAATTAATTATATTAACTTTGTTTTCATTCACTATGGAAAAAATAAATCCCTTTTTTTTTTAATCAAGTTTTGCTTGTTTAAATATTGTCTTGCTTGTGTTTTATTGCTGGACATGAGTTAAAGAAAACTTGATTGAAATGTATATGTATATAAATACATTAATGGCCAC
The DNA here is from genome assembly GCA_023970755.1 of Azemiops feae. Classification (NCBI taxonomy): domain Eukaryota; kingdom Metazoa; phylum Chordata; class Lepidosauria; order Squamata; family Viperidae; genus Azemiops; species Azemiops feae. The sequence goes on from JALGBA010000099.1 coordinate 1,717,080, forward strand.
AGCAATGCACTCACAATTAATCACATGACATAAAATTTCAGGAAAAATTGAAAATCACATTATTACTATGCTCAATAAATTTGAGTTTTGATATGGATAATTTAGAAGGGAAACTTTCTTCTTTAGCGTAAACTTGAAAAAAGCAAAGTATATTAGGACTGAATGGTATATTTACATCCAATCTCTCAAAACTAGGTTATGTGCTTTCAGTTATTGAATGTGATCATGGTTGTTATTTATTAAGATATATTGCATAAAATGTTTATTTTGCAATATGTTGCATAAGAACCAATTTGCAAAAATCTGAATGAGGCTGGAAATAAGCAAAAGGTTAAGACTCCTGATATTGTATTTCATTAATGGTTTTCCAGAATTTTATAAAATTTTAATGAAGCCTGATTCTCATATTCAGGTCTTTGAAATAGTATATATAATTCATGTTCAAGAGAATATTTCATATATGTTATAAATTTTAAAGAATAGATTGGCGAAAAATGAGCTAAATGATCAATTATAAATTGATCATGGAAATTCCTCTATTTTGCATATTATTATTTTTCTGTAGTAAGGCTGACTACCACAACTTTACCACTTAATTGTGACATGTAAGGCAATCCTATAAAACATTAATTCCATTTTCATATAAAGTGACAAATAATTTATCCTTTCTAAAAAATGGAAATTGTTTAATTATTTTATAATTCTGCATATTATAGTTAGGACTAGCTAGACGTGTATCAAGGAGACCCTGCTTCAAATCGGTAGATTTTGAATTCCAGAAAGTCTCACATTGCTAGCTGTTATTAATGTACTTTGTACAATAAAATCACCCAAGGTTTTATGAGATATCTAAAGACATAATTACCAGATTTAGTAAGTGAGATTCTGATGCTATGGATAGTTTAGAACAAAATTGTCTGCTATGGTAAAAACTGGGGGGGGGGGGACACAAATAATTGAAGCATTTCATGATGAAATGAAAGGCTTGTAATGTTTACAAGCCTCAAATTTGTCTTGAAATGTTAGTGATATGATGTACATGTTTTTTAAAACATATCTCTTACAGTGAAGTTGGATCCAGTAAAGGGTAGAGGATCCTGACCACAAATGTATGTCTGACTGATAATACTGATGTTTTAAGGTAATGTTTATCAGGTGAAGTGCAAAACTTTCCATCTCAAAATGTTTTTGTTTATATGAATTAACATAGTCACTCTCAAATATTAGTACTTTCTTGAAAACATAATCTCAAACTTTTAGAATTTCTTAGCCAATTTTTAAGATTTTCAATTGAGTTACTTATTTGCAACATTCTACCCTAGTTAAGGAAGACTATTGTATTCTGAAGCATTTTTCTGCACTGAAATTAACAGTAAACGATAGTTATTTAAGAAAATAAAAATAATCTAGCAGGTCATTTTGGAGCTATTAAATTATGATTTACCAGGTTTGGTTGGTGGAGTCTTTGAAAATATTATAAAACTTGATGAAGAGATTATAGTAACTATTGGAATTTAGATGCTAATTAGAAACATCTAATGCAATTATTCATAGATTTATTGTAAAGTTTTGTCTAGTAACACATTGAACTTTTTTCTAGTAATCTGATTTCAATTATTCCCTTCTCAATTGTAGTTGGGTAACTGGTTTCAATGCAACGATGGCCCAATTAGAAGCAAATTTTACAACAGATTAAGAGTTCCAAGTGCACATTATGCCTTCATGTGGTTTTCTTCTTACTTTATTAAGTCTACTCATTCAATAGGTTAACAATAAGCCTAATTCTGTCTGACATGAATCATGGTCTCTACTACTTTCATCCTGTCACATCATATCACATTTGATGTTTTTATTTTCACAATTTTACCCAGTTTTGGTACAATTCAATAGAATGCAACAGTTTATATTCATATTTTATAAACTTTAGGGAATCAAATACCTCTTTTAATCATTATATAAGGAATACACAGTATTTAAATAACTAATAAAATGTTAATGATAAATAAATGGATGAATAAAATATATGATTAATTAAAAAAAATAATGGATGGATGCACATGAGTATGAGAAGAAAGTAATATAGGAATTAGGTATTCTTCAAGTAAAAGATGTTACCCATTGTTGCCACTGGATGTCCATCAGTGACAGATATCTTTGTTGCAGCAGGAAGTGGAATCAATTTGTTGGTAACTGCTGGAGTATAAAAGATATCATACTGAAACAGAGGAAAGAAATCTAAGGGTTCAGGATTTTAAGTCTGGTATTCTTCATGGGATATTTTAATGGCATATTATTTGTGAAAGACAACTAAAATATCATCAGCTAATTAGTATATGATTCTGGATTTCATATAAGTTGAAAAGCTTGCTCAAGAATCAATACATTGAAAAGGTAGTATTTAGCATATTCATTTATTTACTCAATGCATTTACTATCTTAATCCAAAATTCTAGATGGTGCACAGTAATATTACCATATAACGTATAACATACAGCAAATAATAAATAACATTCAGCACACAACATACAACACATATATAACATCACAAATACATGACATGACATAACCAATTTCCACACCCATGGCTTCACAATTATCCTTCCCCAAAGGTCTTCCCAAAAAACCTAAATACTACAAGGGACTTGAAGGTCATTATACTGGAAAGTTATTGCATTTTATTATAATTACATATTACAATTTGTGGGTGGTCTTAAAGAAAAACATCATGTAGAGTAAATTACAATAGTCAGTTACAATATGACAAGAGCATGAAAGAGTATCCTTGGGACATCATCTTCCAGGTAAGGCCATAATTGGCACAAGAGTTGAAGCTGGGTAAAGGTCCTCCTGACCTAATTTCCATCCGCTCTTTGAACAGGACCACTGAGTCTAGAAGGAGCCTGAAGTAGAAGATCTGCTCTCTTTGGAGAGAGAGATAAAATTGGCAATAGTCTGGAATCAGGCTTTCAAATAGCTGCTTTATCTTGCTTTAATGAGATAGAAACCAATTTTATATCAATGTTGGGTCTGTCGAGGAATGGACAGATCAGAGATTCTTTCAAAGCTGATGGGATCTCTCCTTTATTCAGAGACATTGGCTACTATCTGCATCAAATTTCCCATCTCCTTCTTGGCCACTCTATCCAATCATTATTTGACAGAGCTAAGATTACAGAGCAGGGGTCCCCAACCCCTGGGCTGTGGCCTAGTTAGAAATGGGTTGTGTGAGCTGAATGCGCATGCGCCTCGGCCTGCCACTTGCGCAGCCAGTTCCCCTCTCCCCCCACCAGCCAGGCCGCCAAGCTTCAAAGATTGGGGACCACTGTTATAGAGAATTCTGAACTTTCTTTAAATATTAAAAACTTAACCTTAAATGTTGTGATAATTAAATAATTTATTACAATATACATTTGTTGAGCAAGTTGAAAAAAATAAGCTAGTATTTTTTAAAAAGCAAAATACTAGAATTTGCTCTCTAGAATAATGAAGTGCATGCATAACTGCTGACATTTTCTTTGGTTTAGGTGGTTTATTTGTTAGATTCTTTATCCTCCCTTTCTTCTAGGAGCCCAGAGCACCCCTACAAGGGGATCAGTCTTCATTTTATCACCACCACAACAACCCAATTAGATAGGTTATTCTGAGAGAGAATATGGCTAGACTAGGTGACTAAATTATAAAGCAAACAAAGATGCAAAGAAAATATCTTTTATAAATGAAACAATGGAGCCTATTCTTGAAAATCAAATACAGGCAGTATTAGAAAAATGAACTTGCACAAGTGCATATCTTTAAAACAGCTTAGGCCAAAATTGCTAGGATCTTTTAAAAACAAATTTCAAACATTTTTAAAGAAGGAAAAAAAACCAACTTTGTAGGATGCTGCTTAAAATAGAAAAAAACGAATGAGAGTTGTTAAATACAGGTAGTCCTCAACTTATGACCACAACTGAGCCAAAATTTATTTTCCTAAGTGAGAAATTTAAGTGAGTTTTTCCCATATTACAACTTTTCTTGCCATATTTGCTAAGTGAATCACTGCAGTTGTTAAATTAGTAACATGGTTGTTAAATGAATCTGGTTTCCCCATTGACTTTGCTTGTCAGAAAGTTGCAAAAGTGATCACAGGACACTTCAGCCATCCTAAATGGGAGTCAGATGTCAAGCATCCGAATGTAAAACATGTGGCCATGGGGATCCTGCAACAGTCGTAAGTATGTTATAAGCTGAGGACTACCTGTATAAATGATTAAAGAAAATAAATACAAAGGAATTGTGTACTAGCACACTGTCCAATTGTTTTTGATTTACTGAAGCTAATGTTTCAAATTAAACATGCCAGATAGCTGCTATTTTAAGGATCACATTTTGGGGATAGATCAAGTATCACAAATTCCATTTTTCTCATCACAACCAAAGATAAACCCATGGCATATCTTTAGAAGAAATCTATCTCCTTATTAATATGTTCAGGTTTCCATGTTGATCTCATAAATTCTATATATCTTTTCCAATTCTAATACTGTTAAAATGGGTTTTAGAGCAAAATTCACATAAATTGCTTCTCATTTATCTGGATTATCTTTATATAAGGATACTTGAGGCATTATGTTGTATGGAAAATAATTGTAACAAACATTGTGGACAGATGTATAATTCCTCATTTTCTGTCTATTTGTTAAGTATCTATTACAAAATTTCTCATAAAGTCTATCAGATTTCACGGTACCAATTATCTATTCAGGAGAGAAGTAGAGCCTATATCCAGGCTTGCTTTTTTACTTTCTTGTGCAAATATAAATTAATTGTAGCAAAGTTCTCAATGTTCTTCCTGAAAAGAATTGTGTGTATATGGGATCCTAGGGTTTTGGACTCAAGAATGAACAACTCTCTTCAACCACATAAACAATTCTAGTTTTGTTTCAGATTTATCTTCACATATTTTTGTCCTGATAGAAACACGTTGCAGATTGCTTTTATATGCATAGGTAATCCTGTCCCTTATTCCAATATTGAAAATGGTATGCAGCTTGTGCTATTTCAAGCAATGACTTAATTCATATTTAAGAGGTAATGCATCTTCAGCTAGAGAGATAATAGAGAGGTAACTTTCTAGTTAAAGTTCTTGGGAGGAAGATATTAGAGACACTGAATTAAAGGAAATTGATAAGGATGAGTCAAAACCTTCCAGACTGAAACAGGTTTTTGATATTCAGTTCCCAAGAACTTATTAAATGAACAATTCACTTATGATTTAACATACCTTGCATATACAGATATTAATATTAATAATACCAGAATATTTTAGTTAATGAAAATAGACTTGATGAAGCCACTACAAATTTGATTTAATTTTTATTATGTTTATGAGTATTTTTAAATGCTTTCAGAATTGTAACCTTATTATCATCTACTGATATTTGTGACTGATGTTTAACCAAATTATTGTCCAATTATATTAATTCACTTCTGTGCTTTATTTCATAAAATGATAGCACAAAAGATGTTATATGATAATGAAATCTACTGGATTTCTAGACAAATCAAAAGAATCTTTATAATTAGTATATTTTATTTCATGTTGCAAAGTTATATAATTAAAAACAACATGACATGTTCTGTTATTATGAAATATTTGTCCAAAACAATAAAAGGGAAAGCTTGATCCACACTGTGGAACAAAACAGTTATAGGAAACTACATAGCAATTACCCAGTGTAATCTTTGGCTCTTCCAGACGGGGAAGGAGTTGGGGCTTGGAAACAGGGAAATTTTGCCCCCTGGGAACTGAAGGATAAAAAGGAGAAATGACAGTTAAAAAAAAAAAGCATTGGCACTCAGAAATGCTTCATTACAAGCATTTTTGAACTGGATGAGAATTCTTCCATAACAGAATTTTGTGCACATCTCAATCCAAAATTGCATAAAATCATCCCATATGGTTAATAAATAGGAATTTATATGTTAGTTTTATTTGTTTTTTTTAAGATTCGACTTCCCTCTTTTTCCATTTGGCAGATTCTAAACAACTGTTGCAACAAAAGGACACGAGATTGCTGTTTGAATAAAGTAATTAGTGCAATGCAATCTTATTAAATTGTTCGGAAACAAGTTTAATTGATTTTAAAAAGCTTTACTTTACAGGTATATATATGTATATCATTTGGTTTAGCCTTAATTGATTTTTGGAACCTGATAAATACCTAAAATATGTACACTATCCATTCTGATATTTTTAGAAAGAAAAAAGCCAATCAAACTAGTTGTATTTACTTGTTTGTGCTGCATTTTGGTTTTTAAAACAGTTCATTTATTTCTTTTAATATACTGCTGTGATTTTATAGAAGTTATTTTGTGCAAATAAAATATTTCTTTAAATAATAATAATACATTTGCTTTAAATTACAGTAGTCTAATCATTTACTTTCACAGCAATACAATTACCTCAAATAATTATTTTTTCATACATATATATATTACTATCCAGGTATACACAGAGAGTATATAGATGATTATGCAAATGAAAGAATATTTTTCTTAGGCAAGTCTATTTTTTATTGATTTCCATTTTAATGCTAAAATATGAATAACTTATTCTGATCTTATTAAATGTAATAGTAAAGTATTATGTCAAATTGGATGGCCTTCTATTAAAAGGGGCATGGCCTATTTCACATCTTTTTACACAATAAAATAGGGCCCGGTTTGCTGTTATGAATTTTCTACTGTGTCCCCCAAAAAGTAAATTTGGTCAGTATCAATCAACTCTTTAAACATATGAGTCTGACGGCAAATAATGATTTTTCTTTCTTTCTTATGATAATGAAAAGAGGAAAGACTTCTTTTTCTGCCCCCTAAATTCTAAACATTGATTAAGAGCTAAATAACCAACCTGATATTTTTGTTCTTGAGGCCCAATCCAGTATTTAAATCCACACTCAGAATCACAGGTCCTGAGTGGCTATTCAATCTAATATACATATGTAAAAATACATTTCTATAAGCTTTGTCGTTACCAAAGTTCAAATAGAAAGGGTGGAATTGCTAGCGCCAAACTGAAATATCTTGAAAGTTTTAGTTTTACTAGTGGGCTATGAAGAATTTCTATGAAAAAAAGAAAGTGGGGAAAAAAAGACAAAATACCCTATCTACTTTATTTGTCTCAGTAGAAGCTAGCATACACTCATTACCAAGTGGTGGGATTCAAATAATTTAACAAACGGTTCTCTGCCCTATGACTGATTTAAGTATTAAAAAATGATATACCGAAAGGTAGTTTATTATTTCATGCATTTAATACTTAAATAAGAACAATAAAAGAGGTACACAAAACTAGATTATGTTATAAGAAAGAGTTTTAAAATATTAATGAAAAAATATTAAATAATACGTGACAAAAAACAACTGAATAATGTGTACGACAAACCTGTTTGTCACAAGAAAGTTGTGAGCATTCTTTCATGGCTTCCGAAATGGATGATAAGATAACCCTTAAAATCTATATTTCTATTGGTTCATTAGTTCATTGTGTCCTACCATGGCCAGACAAAGACGCCACCCACCAATATTATGCACATAGTCCACTTATTTAATATTTTAAAACATATGCAAATTACAGTTTCCTGCAATTTTATGGAAACATAATTCATCTTTACCCATTGTTGTTCTTGGCAATTCTGGGGTTTTAAAAATGCTAGATGCAGTGGTTTTCTCTTGTGATTCTTTTTCTGCTAATGAAAAAAATAGCAAAACATCATTTGGGAATTAGACACTTTCACATAAAACATTATTCTAATATTTTTGATAGAAGCTGATCTTTGTTGCAATTTTGGCTACTTGGCATCTGCTATAAAAGCAACGTATATCTTCACTTTCCATGAGAGAAGTTTATGTTCCTAGAGAAAAAGATTTATTGTACTCGCCTAGATTAAACTCTTTAACAACAAATGGAGGAGAGATAGATAGTACCTTATGATAGATAATACTATTTGTGATAGATAATACTAATTTCCCAAAAGGCAATTGCCTCTTATCCATTTATATGGTCCACATAAAATGTCATGTAACAGGCTACAAAGAGTTTAAACATAAAAGACAAAATCCAAAAACTCAACATCTGCAGAAAGATGACATTTAGCCAGGTGAAATTACAAAAAGGAGATTCTTTTTCTAACATTATAAAATTACCCACATCAATACTAGATAATAATTTTGTACTGTTAGAAAAAAGACTCTAGATGTATGTATGCAGAGCAACAAGAAATTGAGGTGTGTGTTTCCTGCTTAAAATGTTTTGGTCATTACATTTGAGAATGTGAACAGGAACCACTGAGACATTGTGGTAATTAATTAGAGGATATAAGCTTAAATTGTAAGACCTTTGAAAAGTCTTCTTCCTAGAATTGGTTTCAGAGCCCAGGATCTGATAGGAGTCCCCTTTCAGTAAAAAGGGATTGAAAATAAAATTGCCAAAATAATGATGCTCTATGATGAGCATTATAATACTGACAAATGTATTTGAAAAGTCATTGGAAAAAATTACAGGGCAGCTCCCTGCAAGAAAAGACTACTAGTTTTAGGGTGAAGTGCATGCCTAAAAATCAAACTAGGGTGGGGGTGGGGAGGTGGAGCTGCCCCACTTGCCCTGCACCCGCTTACCATTGCAGCCAGGCCTTCCATGAATTGATACCTGCCTTGCCTTGTCGGCCCACTTCTTCTGTGGTGCTCCCTGGCTTGCATTTCACCAACAGAGGCCTTCAGGAAATGCCTCTGAAGCTGAGAATGGAGGTCCGGATTACCCCCAGCCAGCATTTTGCCCTCAGAGGCCTTCTGGAAGGCATCTGCAGCCAAGAACCGAGCTACAGATTCAATCTGTAGCTCGGTTCTCAGCTGCAGAGGCTTTTCCCGAGGGACTCTGATGATGAAATGCTGGCTGGGGGGCATGCACACGTCAATCCGGAGCTCCATTCTCAGCTGCAAAGGCAGTTCCTTCGGTTGCAGAAGAAGTGCACCAGCTGGGCAGGGCTGTGGTGCCGCCGCCGCAAGGTGAGACCATGGAAAAGACACCCCCCCAAAATAAACCAGATGCCTCTTTTGGAGGGAAAAAAAAAAAGACCCAGTTTTATTTTCAGGGAAACTCGGTAACCATATTGCAAATCTATGCTGGATCATGGAAAAATCTCAGAAATATCAAAAGCACATCTATATGTGTAAGAAAGTTGATTATGTTGATCCTAACAAATTGTGGAGAGCCTTAGAAGACCTGGGAATGCCAACACATCTGCTCAAGTTGTGCAGTCACTGTATACAAATCAGAAAGGCACTATGGGAACAACATATGAGGGCAGTGTTTAGTTCAAAATAGAGAAAGAAGTGTGGTCAGGTTCCATTCTTTCACCTTTGTTTTTCAACACACATGGCAAAGCAATCATGTGAAAGCTGGATCTTGAAGAATCAAAAAAATACAGTAATTAGAGGAAAGAACACCAACAATTTTCAATATGTTGATGACAAAAGTCTCCTCTCAGAAACCAAAGAAGGCTGGAAACATGATCAAAAAGATTAAAGAGAGAGAGAGAGAGAGATTTGGCCTTTTCCTAAAGATCAAAAAGACCAAGCATAGGAGTAGAAAAGTCAAAATAACAATTGATAGGTAAGAGATCAAATGAGTACAAAAAATCACTTTCATAGTATTGCAGATTGATCAAAGCAATGAATGCAGTTCAGAAATAAAGGGTCAAATTGCACTGGGTCACACAGCAATGATGAACATGAATAAACATGAATTGAAAGCAGGACCAACAGCCTGGCAATTAAATACAAATTATGCCTCGCTGTTGTTTTTCCAATAGTTACCTACGACTGCAAAAATTGAACCATGAAAAAACTAGACAAGAGGAAAATCGACTTGTTTTAGGTGTGGTGTTGGAGAAGGCTCTTGCACATTCCTTGGACAGCAAGGGTGACAAATAAGTAAGTACTGGAGCTAATAAAACTAGACATATTGCTGGATGGAAAAATCATAAAATTCTGCCATATGTATTTAAGCCATGTCATGCAATTGAACTCACTGGAAAAGGCAGCTATGCTTCCAATGATTAGTGGTAAAAGGAAATTAGGCTGCCAAAGACACAATGGCTTGACTCCATCAAACTGATACCAGCCAGAGCATAAATTAACTGAAAGAAGCCATACCCAATTGGAAAAAATGTAAAGAGAGCTGGCCCATAGAATCACAGGGAATCAGACATTATTGAGCAGATAATATTATCATCACACAATCTATTACATGCCACTCTGAGTTCTTTATCTGAATGTATCCAAAGGTCAACACCAATGTTATAATGCTTGTCTATAAATTATTTCAATATCTAGATAGCCAACTAGGAGAATGAGAATGGAAATCTCATATGATTTAAAGCTAATTGAAAACAGTTGTTCTGACTGTTCTTGTTGATAAATACCACATTTAGCAGGATATAATTTTATTCCTTTTGCTATGATCTTTTTAAAAGGGTGAAATATTTTTTATAAAATCATGAGATAGATCTGTATTTTGACAGATACAATGTTAAATCAACAAATGCTTTTTACTTGTTTTCTTACAAATACTCATGAAGTTGTGAAAGGACAGTTCTTCATTTTTCATAATTCAGATCAATGAATGCATTCTGTTTTAAACAAATGTGTTTTCTAACGGTTAATACTGTATCTGTAAACTGATTAATACATTTGAATGTTCCTTCTTATGCATTCAGGTTTTTATTGTGCAATCATCTTGTTTCATTCATGGAATTTGTAAGATCATCCAGAAGTCATTGTTTTCTGTTGTAGCCCTTTCTCACTTTCTCCAACTTTCTTCCTACCACAAAATCACATGTGGGAGGGATGCTCAGAACAGCTTCTCAAAGCCTTTTTATTGATATTACTGGAGTCTACTCTTTCTGAAAACATCATTGTTTTATTATTTGCCATTGTGAAAAAGGAAGGTTTGTTACAAATTTCATAGGAAAAATATGGTTGAAAACTTCTTAATCCCATAACATTTAAATCAAAACAAGCATAGTTACAACTGGAAAATTGTGAGCATCCTTGACCAACCTAAATAAAAAAATGCTAGGGAATTCTGGGAACCTTGGTATTCAGACAAATCAGCCATCAACAGACACATAGAGATAAACCACAATTATATATCTTTCAAAAGCAATAATAAAAAAGCTAAGAAGGAAACAAAAAGGCCAGAACACATATTCTCTAACAGCCAGTAGCCAACTAAGCAGGGATTAACATTGAACAATCATGTAGAAATTCTAATAAGGTATTATCAAGGAGAAAATGACTCCCACCAACACTGGCAGGGCAAGCTACTTTATATACGAAGAATGGCTGCAGGATTTGGGTTTGGCTGGTCTAAAGAAAAGAAGAAATAGGGCAGACATGATAGCAGTATTCCAGAATTTGAGGGGCTGCCACAAAGAAGAGGGGGTCATGTTATTCACCAAAGCACCAGAGGGCAGGACATGAAACAATGGTTGGAAACTGATCAAAGAGAGAAGCAACCTGGAATTAAGGAGAAACTTCCTGACAGTGAGGACAATCAACCAGTGGAACAGCTTGCCTCCAGAAATCATGGGCACTCCATCACTGGAGATTTTTAAGAGGGGGCTGGACAGTCACTTGTCTGTGAGATGGTATAGGTTCTCCTGCTTGAGCAGGGGGCTGGACTAGAAGACCTCCAAGGTCCCTTCCAACTCTACTCTACTCTACTCTATTCTATTCTATTCTATTCTATTCTATTCTATTCTATTCTATTCTATTCTATTCTATTCTATTCTATTCTATTCTATTCTATTCTATTCTATATAAACAGGGAGAAAACCCCACACTGATTCTGGTACCTAGTTGGATAATGAAAAGTGTGCAAGCAAACATCCAAAGCCAGAGATCACCAAGAACTCCACAGCTATAACCCTGAGCTACATATATTCTGTTCTATTGAAAAATATAGTTAGAACTATATAACTTGTCAATAGATTTTTATTACCTGGAGATGCTTTTAATTTTTCAGTGATCCTAGATGTTTTAGGTATGTTTTGCTTCATAGATGGTAGAGTAGAGACTAAGAAAAAATAAAATAATTCAAACACTATACAGAAAAAATAAATTTCATTCCTGATACCGAAAGCAAATATTACCTATTTATCCTATTTATTTATTTTTAATATCTGAATTGAAAGTAAAATCATCATGTACATACAAATATGTCTATATCTACATACAACCAGTTTTATACACAAACACACAAATACAAACACACACATACATACACTATAAGACAGAGGTTTGATAATTTACTAAAGAGCCAGCCAATCAAAGAAATTTGCATAATACCAAGCTGACATTTAGGCTTTTCCTTTTCAACATAAGCACAAAAAGAAAGAATAAACCCACATGCTTTCTTCAAGTAATTGTACAAGATCTAAAAATGCAATATGGCTCGAAATTCCTTTTCATATACAAGATAAAATCAACATAAAATAATCTGTATTCCTCAAATCCTGAAAATAAAAATTATTCGAAGTTAGTATACTAATTATGAGGTTACATATAATGACTTTTTGGTCATATTCAAATTCAATGAAGCAAAAATGTAAATTCATATTATAATGATTCATAAACAAATTAATATACATAAATACATGCTTTAATTACCAGGTTTCTCATGCCATTTTTCTGGGGTGGCAGAAACCTTCCATTTCAATGTAAATGGAATTTCATGTGGTGCTGAAAAGAGGATCAACTTTATATTTAAAATTGTTCATGATTTATAAACATCTCACATAAAAAACGCACATGCAAGGATCTCATAATGATGAAGAAATTCAGTTTGAAATGGACCAACAACAAGCTGATGAAGATGATAGAGATGTAATAGATGTTTTACAGTACTCAATTGAAGATCTCAATGTTCCCATAACAAGTGAGTAATCAGAAGGCAATCTACTCACACAGACGGTTCTAGATAAAAATGATGAATAATAATAATAAAGAAATTCATGCATATCTAAAGTATAAAATTCAACAATGCACCACAATTTTCAAAGCATTTTTAGAGGATTTAAAGAAGAGAAAATTAGAGAAAGGTTAGTATGGAAGGAATGGCTATTGTATTCTCAAACAAATTAATTCACATGGAATGAAAATGTTTCTGATGAAATAGAAAACCTGGTATAATCATTTCCAGTGGAAAAAAAATAACTTTACCCAGAGTTGCCCTTGGCCAGTCAAGAGTTTTAGATGTTTTGGATGGGAAAGATTCCAAAGTAGGTTCATTTGTTACTGCTAGGGGGAAAAAACGAAGGTATAAAAGATGGTGAGAGAAAAGCAATCTTAAAAAAAAAAAGGGGGTGCCTGTGGAAAAATATTTTTGGTTATAGAGGTTGAAGCGTTTTCATAGTTAATCTTTATTGCTTTTAATTCACAATTTATTAGTTGTTATAAATGAAGCACTCAGTTTAAATTTGACACTGGTAAGAATTCTGTTCATGAAAATGTAGCTGAATTTGAACAAATGCTGGTCTACTGACTGTTTTTATCAGAATCAATGCCACCCACTACATTTTAGAGATTTCTAACCATTCTACTCAATCATATGGTTGGAAGGAATTTTAAAGGTCCTCTACTCCCATCCTTGCTCTGTGCAGGATCTCTGACACAAGGTCATCCACTTTTTTCTGAACATCCCTAGTAAAGTTATGTCATGCAAATAAAGTGGCACAGAATTATAGGATTGTAATGAACAGATCAAACATTTGCTTATAGAAAGTCTAAAATACAATTATGTGTATTAATTACAAAATCTCAGTTTTTGCAGAGAATCAAAAAAGGATAACTTCCTTTTGAAAAATAAGAGCAACCTCCTTCATTTATTGAAAAGAATATTTGGGAACTTTCTTTTATTTCCAATTAAGACTGATATATTTCTATTTCTCAGTGTTTTCAAAAGTCTGGAGTATCTTCTATCACAGAATAGATTGGTAAATTGAAAAATATCAGGAAGAGTTTTTAGTTCACCAAATCTTCTAACCTAACCACCACTTTTAAAGGTTTTGAAAAAGAGGCAAGAAATCTTTCCATTCAGCTAACAAACTCTTCTCATTTTCAGAATGCAATTATTTGGATTCTCCCATATTATGCATTTCAGCAAAACAATGTGATTCTCAATTGCTTTTCATTATCAATGCCTTATCTACTTGTAAAATAGAAAAACAAACAAACAAAACTAGGAGTTGTTCAGGGGTGGAATAGTAGATCTCTCTACTGAAACCGAAAAATAAAACTAAATATGTTTAACAATTATAACAAAATCTAAATGAGTTACTCAGTGGCATATTTTAATGATGAAAAGAGAAAAGCAAGTTATTCCCAAGTATCTGATATGTAGACAGCTTACTTTTTGTATTTAGCTCTGGTATTAAAACCGAAATATCTACTATTAAGCCATAAGTAAATATAGGCTGGAATCCAATGAATATGTTCTAGGAGTTTGAGGTGCTGGGTGAAACTTTTGACTTACCTTAAACCACAAACTCTTTCACTTTCAAAATCAGATTGTGATTGGCTAGCAGGAAATGTAATTCAAGAAGTTTCTTTGGGAATCAGTTATAGTTTTTATTGACTTCTAACCCAGCCTATACTGAGTGGTCAAATTATATGACCTCTGAAGTTGCAGGGAAATGCTGATGGGTACATTACATCTTCTGGACTAGGTTTCCATGTTTGTCATTTCTGGGCCTTAGAACTTGCCTCTGCCTGGAAAAGGGCAGGATACCAATATTTTGTCTCAATGCCTTTTAAGGAAAATAATACATACTTATTAAAGTAACTTTTCATGTTTGAGAAAAAATAATGTGTTTTTATTTTCTATAGCTTCCTTTTTATTGTAGTTGGCACAATTATAGTGAAAGTCACTGATAAAAGCTTTTAATTTGCCTAGATTTGTTAATTTCTATAATTAATCCATTTTTTCTAAACCTTAAAATATATTGAATACATTTTAGCATCCCAGTCAAATTTTTAATTATTAATGTGCTCCAAAGCCATGTATGTATTTTCACATTTTTTCCAATTGATTTTTCTATTTCACATAAATGTTTTGGGATCAGTGGTGGCCTTATTGCAATCAATACTTAGGGTAGAAGTAATACATACAAAATCTGCACTATAAAATCATGCAAAAAAAAAGGACAACAAAAACTTTCTTTGTTATCTCCAAGCTAAAAAGTTCAATTTGAGGACAATGTGGGAAGTAATGTATTAATGGAATGCATAACTAGTGCTTAGAACCAGAGAAGAAAAACACCCTATAAATAGGTTTCAGTGCTTGAAACTGAAGGAAAAAATTGGGCAGGAGTTTATTATCTAATTTATTATTAAAATTTAAATGGCAGGCAACATCTACCTCAATAATAGATTATATTTCTGAACAGTTAAGTTTTGAGCTTCATCAACAAAGTTTTGTGTCAAAATTAGTGATAATACTTGTCTATTCTGCACTGATCAGAAAGCACCTGGAATGCTATTTCTAGTTGCCACAATACAAAGATAGTGCTAAGGAATTACAAAGAGTACCAAGAAGAGAGAAAAGTTGGTTAAGGGACTTGGCCAAATTCTACAAAGAGTGATTAAATGAACTTGGTATGTTTAGCCTACAGAAGAAAAGGCTAAGAGGAGGCATGACAGCAATCTTCTAGTACATGATACAATGCTACAGGACAGAAGGTGTGGCTTACTGTCCATAGTGCCTGAAGGTAAGACAAGAACCAATCTGTGGACACTTCACAGATCCTAAATTGAGAAAAGAAGAAGTTTCCCAACTATGAGAGCTATTAAGCATACGAACAGCCTCCTGAAATTGTGGATGCTCCATCAGTGGAAGTTTTCAACAAAATATCGAACGGACATTTGTCTGGGATAGTATGTGGATTCCTTTATTGGGCAGGACATTAGACTAGTAGACCTCCAAGATCCCTTCCAGCCCTGTGATTCATATTTTTCATATGCATCTTTTTGTCCCTCTTATTTCTTATATTGTGAGTGCCAAATCCAGTCTAACTATCTGGCTAACTGTGTGTGACCAACCATAATAATAACACACTATAATATTATAATATTATTTGGAGGAAAAAGTGTCAAAAATAGGGAAATCTTAAAAAAAAGTTAGATGAACTAAAACGTTTCCTGATGTATGCACAAAACACATTTCATTTATGCTGCTAATTAATCCGTTTACAAACATACTAACTTAGAAAAATGGTTTTTTGCCAACAGAAAGGACATAACCTAAGAGTTTTTATTAGGGAAAAATTGCATGAATCATAGTTTTTGACTGAAGGAATTGCATTTATCCTATTTACAGATAGATTCAGATTATACATTCAGAACTATTTGTGTGATGATAAATATAATACCCATTTTAACAAAGAAGCCTTTTACAGAAACTTTAAGCTCATAAATAGGCCACCCAAATAGTTTCCTATAGAAAAAACAAACATTTTTATTTCATACAACTAAAACACTTAAATATATTGTTTGAACGTATTTATTGAAATGTCCCAAGAAAATTTACTTGAAATAAATAACAAGCTAAGCAGTAAAATCTGACAGGCTTTCTTTGTAATATCAATTCATTAATGGATCCAAAGGAGTTAAGAAAAATTGAGAGAAAAAAACACCTTTAAATCATTAAATTACAACACACTCTCTTTTACAAAAAAAACTCACACTACACAATGTCTTAATCCTGTCTGATACATTCAGTCACAAATACCTTCCCAAAAAGAACTTCTCTAAGAGGGTCTCTTTCGTTTCAGCTCCAACTTCCTGCTGCTTAAACCTAAATACGAGTTTTGTGCGTCATGCAAAATAATAAACCATAATGTGAATTTTTCCTTTTGTCACAGCGTGATGCAGAGACTCTCCCATTATGATTTAGTATTATGTGTGTGAACTATGCCATTATGGCTTGATTAACAAAACATAATTCAAAGACAGGGTATTTTTGTATATCCACATACTCTGAATATTGTCTTGGAATCAAATAGGATAGCTTTGTTATAGTTAGGAATATATTTCATTTCCGTACCTGATGAGTGGGGCATTTTCATTTCTATTACCCAATCCTTCAGAGACAATTTGAAAATGATCCACAATAGTCTTTAAACTTTCCAAGCTTGAACATAGAGAATGAGGGGTTTTTACTGTAATTTTAGCTATACTGGAACTGAACCAGAAATAGAGTCATCATAATGGAACTGCCTTTAGCTAAATATTCTTTGAACATATACAAAACAGCTTTATTTCTAAATTGCATTATTCAAATGTAATATTGGAGAAAAATTATTACCTGCTTTTGTCTGAATAGTCTTTAGAACAGGTGTTTTGGATTCTGAAGGAACTGGCTGCATTTTCTTTACAACTAAAGTAAAAGAAATGGTCATTTTTTAACAAAAACATTGGCACAAAATTAATATTGCAAAATTATGATTGTTCTACAGTAAGTCTTCAGGGACATAATTTAATGCCGATTGAAGGATTTATGATATAAGGACTAAATCTATCCTTAAGATTAAAGAAAAATCTTAAATATTATCAAGATAGAGTTCTAGGACTTAAATAATCCAAGAATGCTAATCCTTTTGAAGAATTTTAAAGCAAAACTATAATTAAAATAATATTAAAAAGAAATCATCTTTACCCGATGATTCTGTGGGCATGTGAGGCGTAGGAGTTGGTCTTGCTTTTGGAATTCCTAGAAACTTGTGCAGATCTAAATATTAAAACACACACACACAAAGAAAAAAAAGCCACTATATGATTTTATAAATCTTAAAAAATACTTATGATTTAACGACATAATATAGTGGACATAATCTTATATTTTACACACTCTCTACTTACATAATGAAGATATAAACATTTTTACTAAATCAGACTAAGGGAAACAGACTTATGATCACAATTAGGACCAGAATTTCCATCGCTAAGTGATGCGGTTGTAAAGCAAAATGCCATGTGATTGCATCTTGCTTAGTGACTGCAATCCTGGAAGTCCCAGTTGTCCTTGTTAACCAAGAATTATACTTGTTAAGTGAGTATCAATCCCAATTCAAACCATTCCAGGCTTGGTGTCTCAATAAAGTAAGCAACTGCCTACAACTCCCTCACCCTATCTGTCCCAACTCATTAAGGAATGCTGTAATATCCATAACTTGAGGCATGGGTCATACTGTAAGTCCCTTTGTATAGTGCCATTGTAACTTTGAGCATTCACTATATGAACAATTGTAAGTTGAGGACTATCTGTCTAAGCATCTGTACAGGATGCTAGAGAGGGTAATATGTATGGTTAGGCAAAGACACCAATGGCTAATAAAAACAAATATGTGACTGGATGTAAAGGACCCTGTTGCTCACCAGCTTGTAAAAGCTTGTATTTTGAGAATTGTAACATTTTGTTTTGTTAAAATGCAATTGAAAAATATATTGGCTGCAATCCAATAGAGTGATTCATCATGATGAAGATTTATTTCAGTAAGATTAAGCATATTTAATGTCTGTTGGATTGTGGCCATTCCTTTACAAAAACAAAGCCAATCCTTTTTATAACCAATTGTTAATTGGTTTAATAGCAAAGATGGCTATTAACCAAGAAGTTTTTTTTAAAGTGAGATAAATGAAGTACTAGTAGTATTAGTAGTAAATACTGAAAGGCAAAAGATTCAATTCCAAGATAGGTTAATTTTCATGGTGATACTTTTAACTAATGTGTTTTTTTTAAAGTTATCATGAAACATGAATTCCGGGGGATATATGGTGTACTGAAGATATCTTCACAAAATCAGAGCCGGCAATGATGGCAAAGACCATGGAATCTCAAGACACAAGTGATCAGGCTCAAATTATTTTATTTTAGACATGTTATTTGAAGATCTAGATCTCCATGAAAGGCTTTAATTCTGGGAAAAATGGAAGAAAAAAAAGAAGAGGATGACTAGTAACAAGATAGATGGACTCAGTTACAATGGTGAAGAGTGCACTGCTAAAATACCTAAAAGATCAGATTAGGGGTAGATTGTGAAGGGAAAAAATTCTATCTATGTAGTTTCTAGGAATAAAAAAAGACTATATCAATAATCAAAAATCAAAAGATATATTAATGCAAGGTATTTAATTGATTTAAATATCATGTTTGTATTATACATATTAGTAGCACTATTCAGTAGCTTTGCAATGATAATTGTGTAAACAAAGTATTACCCAATGTGACAGGTGGCATTTCAGTCAAAGGAGCTTTGCTAGATTCCAGTTCACTTTCAGTGTGAGCTAAAAGGAATCAAAAGTAACACCTTTTCTTTAGATAGGAATTATACTGTGACCACATATATGGCATACTTCAAACAAAGCAGGGATTCACACAGTACTTTGTGTTTTCATTTCATTGCTCCAAATGCTGTGTTGCAATTGATAAAGGAAATGGAAATATTTCAGTGAGCAATTAATAAAGAAACATTAAATGACAGAATATTTTTCAAAATCTTACTATTGAAATAACCCGGGAAAAGACACAGGAAATATGTTTTCCTGGGGAATAAGTCGCTTTGAATAACGTGTGTCTTACCTTTCAATAAACAAACATTGGATTGCACTACTGGGAAGTGTTACACACTCCTCTGTTAAAGATAGGTTTCCTTATTATACTTTTGTTCTTCAAAATTAAAGTGAAACCTCATTAATCTTGGAAAATCTATTTCACCTGCTACTATCATCACTCCTTTTTCTAGTTCAAAAATTCTTTTCCTTTTCTCTTTTTATTCTTTAAATTTCTGAAGAAATGGAATAGTCACTTTTTTGTTAAATATTTTTTTTATATATAAGCAGATTCACTTAATATCTAAATTCATCTATATTCATCGACAGGAGACATCTCCTTTTGCCAAGTCCTTCCATCAACACCCCCAAACTCCCTTCCTTAACTACCATCTTCTCTTTGGAATATAAACCTGGAAGGGCTTTGATTAGCAGTCTTTATAATTGTTTGAACTATATTTGAATAAATGTAAAATATTCATAAACTTATTATATGATTCATTTCTGGGCTTTGAAGATTTAATTTCATTTCCAAAGCTTTAAAAAAATGTAAGGCTATTTTTATCAGAACTATTTTTTTCATTAGCCATTCACAACCAGATGTTTTCCAGATATGCCAGAACTACAGGCCTCAGAACTTAGAGCCAATAGAACTATTGCCCATGAACTACGTATACTTGCAGCTTATATAAAGTGAACCAGATTGAAAAACCTTTCCTTGCTTTCTGTCAACGTAGCACCTGCAGTTATGTTCATAAAATACCACAAATTAAAACTGAATAATGTTATATAATGTACTGTTTTTATGTGCCATTACTATGCACTTTTCTATGCAGCTTTTTGGGCAAATCTCACAATTATTCAAAAAGTTGACCAATGCTTTAATTAGAAATTCATTTCTGAATAGCACCTCATAGCTTGAAAAAAAAGCAGTGCATCATTGTGGCACAGTTTCAGTTCAGTACATGTTAATTTGTAATTCCAAACAGCAAAATAAAGCATGGAAATAATATGTTACCTTGACTGACGGTAGAATCTTTTGAGACACCAGCAGCTGTAGGTTTACTCTTTTCTAAATCTTGTTCAACCATAGTTTTATGAAGAAGGAGAGAGAAAGAGAGAGAGAGAGAGAGAGAGAGAGAGAGAGAGAGAGAGAGAGAGACTATTAGTGTAAATCAAGTTTAGCCTTATCAGTAAGCTAAATTATGGTTTAAACCTAAGAAGGACATACTCGTCTTAATAAAATACATTAGATTGTACTTGGGCTTGGAAGCTAAGCTAGTTAGTACCTGGATAGAATATCACCAACATATTCCCTGGTTTGTAAACTAGACTAAGAAACTGAATAACATTTCGAAAGCACTGACAAACTATTTTATTGCTGTTGCTAAGAAATGAACACTTATGTCACATGTAGCTATCAAATGTTAAGCTCGATTCCAAGGTGTTTTTTCTATATGGTTAAGGTTGTAGCTAACAAGTCAGTCCTACTCTCTGAAATCAAATAATTCTGAGTTCTTGAAAATGGAGCACAAAAAGCCTGAAATAGCAGTCTTACTTATTTGTAAAGTGTGTGGCATTATAAAAACATGAGAAAAATGAATTGCTAAAAAAAGAACTTAAATTCTGAACCTGCACTCTGATAGCAAGTCAGGTGTGATATAAAATACTATATGTGGCTTTAAAAGCACAATATATTACAAGCCCATACTCTTCAAGCATTCTGATAAATAATGTATAAAGGACAGACTGTGACTATAGTACCTTCACACTTAATAAAAAAGCAAAAATGATTCATCCTCTGCAAGAACTAAAAGCACTAACGCTCATTAAGTCCTTTTAAAATGCAAATTACTAAACCAGGGGACTCAAGTGCAAATTGATATTTGGCCTAGAGTTGATAGTTCACCTCATTGTCCCTCTTACAACCTCATTCTAAACCAGGAATCTGCATTAAAAAAAAACAGTTCTTTGTTCAAATGGCAGCTTTATTTTTTCCAATGCAAAATTTACTGGAATTGGGTCTGAAGTGAACTTGATCTCATATAAATGTCCAGTCAGGTTCTGAAAGAATATTTACTCAAAGGGAAACTGTATGATTAAGGTCATTCCTAGGTTGGCCTTCAAGAAAGAAGTAATCAAATAAGTTACAAGGCCCACAACCTTGTATTTCATCTGTATGATTTATCATATAAGGCTTCAGAAGGAGTCAGACCCTTGTATTTTTTTCTTTAGCTGAGTCTTACCCTAAATCAGGGGTGTCAAACTGCTGGCCCGTGGGCCGGACACGTCACCAGAAAACCGCGCCCACCCCATTGCCGGCAATGGGGAAAAAGTTCCGATACGTTGCGCGATGTCACGTGACATCGCGGGTTTGACATGTCTGCCCTAAATCTTCACACCCATCTGTAATTCACCAGCTGTCTAACTTCTCAGAGTTGCCTTTATCTTAGTCTCTAAATTCATTTTCAAAAGGGAGTATGTACAGCTGTTTAGGTTTACTGTTGTAGTAGATTCAGATACTCTTGTCTCATTCATCTATGTTTATTTCAGTAGCTCACTTATCATCAGTTTCTCTTTGTTCCCCAGCATCTAATACAAACAAACTGAATGAGGTCCTAGTTTATGTTACTCTTATATTTGAGCTAGGCAGATAAAGCATTAGGGAGTCTTTGCCCCAGGACCTCTTCTGGCAAGGTAGGTACCATCTGGGATTCAAACTATGGTCTCCTGTGTCAGAGGTGATACTCTAACTACTATACCTCTAACTACTATACTATCCAGCCACTATATGAACAATACTGTAATAACATATTGGAGAAAGAGAAGACAAACAACACCAGTGCAAAGTGGCTATAGGATATGAGAACAAACCACAGTAATTTCCTAGAATCACAATATCCCAGAATTCATAATAGCAGGCATCCAACAGTGGGTCAGGAACATGAAGAGCTGGGTAGCACCTGGCCCACACATAATCCCCACCTACTGATTAAAGAAACTGAAAGCAGTGCATGGATATTTACAGTACACTAGGGAAAAACACTAGGCCACTCAGGTATGAACTAAATCATATCCCTGATGAATATACAGTAGAGGTAACAAATAGATTTAAGGAATTAGATCTGATAGACAGAGTGCCTGAAGAACTATGGACGGAGGTTCGCAACATTGTACAAGAGGTAGCAACTAAAACCATCCCAAAGAAAAAGAAATGCAAGAAAGCAAAATGGCTATCTGAGGAAGCTTTGCAAATAGCTGAGGAAAGAAGGGAAGTGAAAGGCAAGGAAGAAAGAGAAAGATACACGCAATTGAATGCAGAATTCCAGAGAATAGCTAGAAGAGATAAGAATGCCCTCTTAAATGAACAGTGCAAAGAAATAGAACAAAACAATAGAATAGGGAGGATCAGAGATCTCTTCAAGAAAATTGGAGATATGAAAGGAACGTTTCATGCAAAGATGGGCATGATAAAGGACCAAAATGGTGGGGACCTAACAGAGGCAGAAGAAATTAAGAAGAGGTGGCAAAATTACACAGAAGAATTATACAAGAATGAGCTTAGTGTCCCTGATAACCACAATGGGGTGGTCACTGACCTTGAGCCAGACATCCTAGAATGTGAAGTGAAATGGGCCTTAGGAAATCTGAGCAACAACAAAGCTAGTGGAGGTGACAGTATTCCAGCTGAGCTATTCAAAATCTTAAAAGACGATGCAGTAAAAGTGCTACACTCAATTTGCCAGCAAATTTGGAAAACACGGGGAAACTTCCAATTCCAAAGAAAGGCAATGTCAAAGAATGTTCAAACTATCGCACCATTGCACTCATTTCACATGCAAATAAAGTTATGCTTAAAATCCTACAAGCTAGACTCCAGCAGTATGTGGATCAAGAACTTCCAGAAGTACAGGCAGGATTTCGAAGAGGCAGAGGAACTAGAGATCAAATTGCCAACATACGCTGGATCATGGAGAAAGCTAGGGAGTTCCAGAAAAATATCTACTTCTGCTTCATTGACTATGCTAAAGCCTTTGATTGTGTGGATCACAACAAATTGTGGCAAGTTCTTAAAGAGATGGGAGTACCAGACCATCTTATCTGTTTCTTGAGAAACCTATATGCGGGTCAAGAAGCAACAGTGAGAACTGGGCACGGAACCACTGATTGGTTCAAAATTGGGAAAGGAGTCTGGCAAGACTGTATTCTGTCACCCTGCCTATTTAACTTATATGCAGAGCACATCATGAGAAAGTCAGGGCTAGATGAATCAAAAGCTGGAATTAAGATTGCAGGGAGAAATATCAACAACCTAAGATATGCAGATGATACCACTCTAATGGCAGAAAGTGAAGAGGAACTAAAGAGCCTCTTGATGCGGGTGAAGAAGGAGAGTGCAAAAGTTGGCTTGAAACTCAACATTAAGAAAACCAAGATCATGGCATCCGGCCCTCTCAATTCCTGGCAAATAGATGGGGAAGAAATGGAGGTAGTGACAGATTTTATCTTCCTGGGCTCCAAGATCACCGCAGATGGGGACTGCAGCCAAGAAATTAAAAACGCTTGCTCCTGGGGAGGAAAGCTATGGCAAATCTAGACAGCATACTAAAAAGCAGAGACATCACCCTGCCAACAAAAGTACGTATAGTCAAGGCCATGGTTTTCCCAGTTGCAATGTATGGCTGTGAAAGTTGGACCATAAGAAAGGCTGAGCGCCAAAGAATTGAGGCCTTTGAACTATGGGCTGGAGAAGACTCCTGCGAGTCCCTTGGACTGCAAGGCGATCAAACCGGTCAGTCCTAGAGGAGATCAACCCTGACTGCTCCTTAGAAGGCCAGATACTGAAGTTGAAACTCAAGTACTTTGGCCACCTAATGAGAAGGAAGGACTCATTGGAGAAGAGCCTAATGCTGGGAAAGATTGAGGGCAATAGAAGAAGGGGACGACAGAGAATGAGGTGGCTGGGTGGAGTCACTGAAGCAGTAGGCGTGAGCTTAAATGGACTCCAGAAGATGGAGGACAGGAAGGCCTGGAGGAACATTGTCCATGGGGTCGCGATGGGTTGGACACGACTTCGCAACTAACAACAACAACACTGCCTCAGTAATGCCTGATCAGTGGGACTGGGTGAATATTATTTCTGACATATGTCCAGTAGCCTTGTCCACCAATGGACAAAAATGCATTGTATGCTGCACTGCCTAATCCATGGGGAAGGAAGGCAGATTTATTGAAAAGAAGAAAAGAGTTTGGTCTCCTACTATCAGGTCTCCAGCTGTTGGATAATCAGAAAAATGGTATCACTCTTTCTTATCTCCACTCATTGCATTTCTTGCCAACTTGAGGATACCTGTTTCTCTCCATAGTGTGAGAAGCGAAAAGCTGGTTCTCTTCTCACACATCTTTAACTACTATCTTCTGAATTAAAACTTCATAAAATTGCACAAGATTGCACAAAACACAGATTAATGTGTGTTCAGTGATTCTCTGGAAGTCACTGAATAAAAGAGCAATAAAAAATCAGGAAAATGTATGTCTCTCAATATATTTTGCTAAGTAATGTGATGTGATTAATGTAAGATAATTTTAGCGCAATATAAATAAATAAAAATTCTTGTCAAATCACTATGTAGAAAGAAAGAGCAAAATAATCACCAGTCTGGGATTGTGGGGTGATTTCTTTGACTTCTGATATCTTTGATTCTGGGAGCCATTCTTGAGTTTTGTTCTTAGCTGCATAAAGCAAGAATGCAATTCTTAGTTTAAAAGGAAAGATATTTCACCTAGATATGCAAATAAGGTTAAGTACTTGTAGTCAGGCTGTCTGAATCAGAATACATTGATTCAGTTTACTGTTTAAATTACTAATGCTATATTTTGGTTTATCATATGTACAATCTAAATAAAAGTGCATGTATCTTTATTTTCAACTTTCATTAATATAAAAACCTATACCATATTGCCTGAAAATCTATTATTTTTAATGCAAATTTCCCGGGCAATAATTTTATTTTATATACTTTCAAAGGTTTTTCTATATAATTTTTTTGATGCAAGCTTTAAAAAAAATTAAAGTGTATTTAAATGCTTTTTGAAAACCTATGTTTTTGCTAAATATATCTATCACAGGCAAATGTTTTCTTTGTGCAGATATTTGAAAATAGAAAGACAAATGATAACTAACTCCATTCAGTCTATGTTCTGGTGGAAATTGTTTATTTATTATGCTACATATTGCTGAATTTGCCCAGGATAACAGTATCCATAGTAAATGAACTAAACATCAAATAAATAATATATCTAAACAAAATTATAGTTTGAGACAAAC
Source organism: Azemiops feae (assembly GCA_023970755.1). Classification (NCBI taxonomy): domain Eukaryota; kingdom Metazoa; phylum Chordata; class Lepidosauria; order Squamata; family Viperidae; genus Azemiops; species Azemiops feae. Next base: position 1,743,055 of record JALGBA010000099.1, read on the forward strand.
ACTGTAGGCCAAATAAACTATCACACAAAACCGTATCAAAACTTTATGTACATTCCCATTTATGAGTCTTAGTTTAGTTTAGTTTTTTTTTTTAAGTCTACACTGATTCCCTAAATATAATGATAGGGAAACAATTGAATTAGTTTCTGAAGCACATCATGACCCAAGCAATTTATTTCAGCACATTTATCACATAGAAAAATTGAGCAAATAGACTTTGGAACTTTTACAGGTAATAATCAGAAACATTCAGTTCATGGGATTCTTAAATGGAAAAAGTCATTAGCAGCAAATAAGACGTGGAACATCAGAAACAACCATAAACTGCACATAGTTGGACTTTATCTACAAAGACTTACTTTTAAAGACCTCATTAAATAACAATTTGTACTGTCTGGAGGTTAATTAATTCTGGAGTCATAGCAGAAGTTAGTCTTCCCCCTTATTGTCATAATATTCTAAAATACAGAGTAATGAAACAAGGCTATTTGGGCATAGATCTAGCTGCTATATATTTAGATTTTTATCTTTATCCTTTCTTCTTCTTCTAGCCAATGTCTCAAAGAGTGCCTGTACAAGTCCCAGCAATATTTTTGCCAAGTTTTTCAGAAGTGGTTTGCCATTACCTTCTTCCTAGGGATGGAAGAAAGTGATGGGTCCAATGTCTGTCTTCTGCCTTAGTTCAGCATAAATTGTGGTTAGTTAACCAGATAAGTAAGGTGACCTTTTGGTAGCTGAGTAGTATACATTAAACAGCTTGTTTGCCATTTCACATCATGGGCATGGTTAAACATATGCCACTCCTATGTGAACGAGAGAAAAATTCTATTCACCCAAGATTTTCTACTTACCTAGAATTTGTTTTGGTTTTTCAAATATATCGAACCTTGAGGAAGATGGAGGTTTCTGTTTTGTTGCATTGAAATCAGGAACAATAAGGTGCACTACACATACAGATAAATGAATCAGTTAATTATTTAGAAAAGTTTCTAAGTTTCCAGTTATGTAGAGATTAGTATCAGTAGTAGAAAGAGTCAGCTGGAAGAATAGAGGCAGGAAAAGGATTATAGCTTCATCTTATAAGTATAGAAAATGATGTGTTTATTTTTCAATAACTGCCAATAATAGACATCCTTTACCACACCAGAGAGGCTTTATGAAGTTATAATACATCAGCTTTTTAAAATCCCTTTACCTATTTTCTGGATATAGCAGAATCCCAAAACAAAATTTTGATATCATTCAGGTTGTGATAATGCTAACAAAATAAAGCATTATTATTACCAGCAAAGTTGGCACTACCAATTACTGAAAAGCCTAACAATCTATTTTTAATTTCTTTTTCATACAGCTCCATGATCAAATGCAGTGCAAGCTAATAAGAACTGGGTTAGCTATTAAATCCACTTAGAGCCTCCCAAAAATAAGTTGTGAAAGTAAACCATAGAATGTCTATAAAAATAATGACCATCTTAATCACCTAATATTGGTCCTGATAAAGGAGGCCTCTGTAGAATTTCAGACTGTGTCCGATGTGTAATATTTTGAAGAACTGTGGAAATAATAAGAATGAATCTGTTAGAAATCTATATACTTGTTCTAATGTTATAAACCTGACACACTATGGTTGATATGAAAGATTCTGAATGGTTCTTATAAGCTACAATGTTTTTGATTAAGTTATACATATATATTTTTTTGTTATTTATGAAATTATGAAACACAATATTCAGTATTATGTAACATTATATAATGAAAATGTGGATTTGAAGGTGAAAAACTACCAGTCAAAGAAACTTTGGAAACTGCAGATAGGGCACTAAAAAATCAAGGTGATTTTAATGAAAAAGATTTGGCAGATTTACACCAGGTCCAAAATATGTTTGAAGAGCTTGGAGATAATACAAAATGTACCTGTTAGCTTATGTTGCAAATGAAATTTCTAAAAATGAAGGGAAAAACTATATTTGAGAAACACCTATGTGAAAGGGGAACTAATAACTTGGTGGTGGACTAATTATGGATTATTTCTTTAAATTGGTATGCAGCCCTTAAAACCAGCCTTTTTCAATACAGGTTATATCATCAAATATAATGAATAGGAAAATTGCATCAAGGAAATATATTGGCAGGCTAAAGGAATGTATAAGAATGCCAGCTCATTAAAAGACAAATGAGATGGGGCCAGAGTGAATCAATGGGATAGATCTCCGTTCCTAATGCTTTATGTATGTAACAATATGGTATGTGTTATTTCTAGTTAAATTTGAGCATACTTATAAAATATTCACCATTAACATCAGATCTCTGGGTTCCTGATATAATGACCATATGCAAAATTGGAATAGATCACCATCTCATCATCTCACCTTCCAAGCTTTCAAAAAGCTTTTGACCTATCTAATTGTTAAATATAAGTGTGGCTATATACATATTTTAAATTAAATAAATTAAATAAAATAAAATTTAAAAATGTTGTATTTCTGTATATCATTTTTGCTAAATGGAAAACTGTGTGTGTGTGTGTGGGGGGGAGTTGGTTGAGAAAGAAACATACCAAATTATACCACTCATAAAATGTGTCTAGAATGTTTTTAATAACCTACTTGATAAAGAGCACAGCACCTTGTGAATGATTAAAGTAAATATATTGATATCAATGCAGTTTTATTTGCAAAAAGCTTGTGATAGTTTTTCTGTATAACCTTCCTTGATTCATTCTTCTTTTTAAGGCTACATAAGGAGGGATTCTTGCTTTGTTGCCAAACCACTGGGGGGGTGGGGGAGGATGAACTCAATCCAGATTTTGTTTAATTTTCTGCAAGGATGACAAACTCTGCTATATAACTTGACAAATGCAAGATTTTTCTCACTCTGAGGGGAATTGTCTGAAACAACTGAATTTGCTGAAAGAGTTGGTATTTTAGAATATGTCTAGCATACTTAAGTTAAGCATATGTATTTTTGCTTCAATTGCATACAAACAACACTCTTTTTTCATGCACATTCTTTCTATTCTATAAATATAAGCACACAAAATCCCACAATACCTTGTTTGATTACTTTAACTGGAACAAGAGTTTTTGAATCTGGTATAAACTGAAGAAAAGTTAAAAAAATAATGGATACATGAAATATCATTGTATATATTTTTAAAGATACAAATATTGTTCTTTGCTTCTAAAATTTGTTTTTCTCAATAGTGCATATAACTTTCATATGCACAGCAAGTACATCAGATCACAGTTTAATTAAAATATTTTGTTTATTTCATAGTAAATGTTTTATGAAGTGTTTTAAACATGTCATACATATCCATTCCAGCTGCTGAAGGGCACCGGAGAATAAAAATGGTGCAAGGATATTGTAATCTAAGCATTGAAACAGTTGTTGCCAAACTTTAAAGATTCTTAAAGGCCTTGCTCAGAATGTTCATTTGAAAACAAACTCCACATCTATTCCCCTCACAATCCTATAACAGAAAAAAACATTTTTCCATTGTTTTTTGTCCAGTGCTGATAATCCAGAGCAGTGTTCTCTGGGGAATTCTGGGAATTGAAGTCCACACATTTGCCAAAGTTGAGAAAAACCTCTTTTTCTTCTTGAATGACTAAATTATATTTTGGATGGAGCTGTCCCCCAGGTGTGCAGTTTGGAATTTATCACCTTTAGAGAGGCCCCAGAAACAAAACTTTCAATGTATACTTCATAGTTAAATAACACCTCATATTTTAGTCTAATGAATGAATGATTTTTTGGATCCATTCCCACCCAAATTTTAATTTTTTGGCCTGCATTAAACTGATATTGTATGAACAAAAAAATCCTATGGATCCTTAAAGACTAATCTAATTAGTTATGCCATGATATTTTATACCCAAAATGAAAATCCATCACAAGTAAGGATATAGCCTTTAAAATTCATTTTTTTTGTTATATGTCAGGAACAAACAATATATTTTGACAAAAATGCAATGGAAGATGAAACTAATTAATAAAAACTAAATTAATTCCCTTTTTTAAAAAAAAAGTCAACATTCTCATTGCAATCTTTTAATAAGTACTCATAACATTCTCACAATTTATATCATTTGCATACAATAAGGGAAGGTCATTTTAGCTATTTATTGAACAAGCCATGTACAAACCTGAATCAATGTTACATTTAAGTAAAATAATAATGGCTTGATCAAACTGATTGATTATCTATGAACTGTTTCACTTAACTATCCCCTCCCATCCCTACTCTCCCTAATAATTAAATGAATGAACATGTTGTTGAGTGGAGCATAGAGTGCCTCAACAGTGGGTGAAAACTGGGAGGCCTAGTGCAGCATCAGCCCACCTGCTTCAGACCTCCCAAGGTCCCCCCACCCCCTAGATATCCCATGTTTTGCTTCCTACCCTTGGATCCACATAGCCACTTGGGTATCCAGCTACTTCTTCATAATCAGTCACTTATCTTCTGAAGATCTCCAGACCTCAGGAAGTTGGGGTAGGAACGGAGAACAGGATGCTCCTTTGCTGGACCACATGGCAAAATCCCGCAAGCAGATGGCCACTTGTGGGATTGTGCCATGTGGCCATTGGAGAGGCCTGTTCTTCTTCCCTATCTGAGGTCTGGAGAAGTTAACTGAGCGATTGGTGACTGAGATGGGGAGGAATGTGTGGAACCCAGTGGGGTGGCAAAGAAGACAAAGTGCCTGTAGGACCCAATGGGCAAGATGGGAAGGGAAAATAGGTGAGGGATTGTGCTGCAGTGTCTCTGTGGTTGGTCACAAGAACCATGGGAGTGCTATAGAAGCTGTAACTTGAAACCGAGTGGTAAATAGCTTTGGGGGGGGTGTCTGTCATAACTTCAAATGGTTGCTAAAGTAAGTAACCTTTATAAGTCGAGGACTACCTGTATTGTTTTCCTCACTTGATCTGCAAACACTTAGCAAAAATTAATGGAATATTGAAATGAGTAATAGGCTGGGAATGTCAGATTCTGGATTCAGACAAGGGAATATATTAACCAAGCTAGAATGTATATCTCAGCAAACCGCAATTTCCAGATGTCATTTGCTAACAAAAGTTAACTATTGTACAGTATAATGCTTGAAATGAGTGGTCATATTATGCTAAGCCCCAAACCAAACAATCTTTGATATGACATTGTGTATAAATTAGGTCATTAAGTGAAGGTAGCAATAGATCTACAGTTGAACTTATTGACAAAATTGACAATAAAGAAACTATCAGAACCAGATGCTGTCCTTTCAATTTGCATTCAAACCGGTCAAATGTGAAATTGATGTATTTTTAACAAAAATATGTACATACTGATACTGCATAAAACTACTTTAATAGAATATAGTAGGTGATGAGCTAGGACTGGGAACATTAGGTGTGAGTGCCCAGCCCAGTATAAAGTTCATTAGGTAATTCTGAACCAACCAAAATTTCTCATTACAGCCTACTTTGCAGTCCTTTTTATTGCATAGATAAAAAGAAGATAAAAAGGAGACTGCCATGAAAGGGTTGTTTGAATTTCAGGAAAAGGTAAACATAATATTACAATGACAACCCCTCCCCACCGCACCTCCTGGATAGGCCTCTGTTTCAAAATAAAACAAAAACAGGCTTTCTTTTTAATATTATTTTAAGAAATTATGATCTCAATATACTTTCCAGATTAAATAGTGGACAATGTTGTTAGTTAAAATTGGGAAGCAGAAACTAGTCTTACTAGAAAAATAATTAACATGATACCTGAAAATGTAAGTCAGTGTCACTAAATTTTAAAATTCTTTGACAATGGCAAGATATATTAGAAATTTGAATAACCTTTTTTTTCTTACAAATTCTCACTAAATATTAACAGTTGGGGGGAGACTACTCTGTTTGGAAATTCCAGCTCTTACTTGCTTGACTTTAAGTAGTCAAATGTAATTTACACAAAACAATTTATTTGCATAAGTCAGCTGCAAATTGCTTTAGTTTAGTTTAGTTTAGTTTAGTTTAGTTTAGTTTAGTTTAGCTTAGCTTAGCTTAGCTTAGTTTAGCTTAGTTTAGTTTAGTTATCACATTTCCTAGCTAGCTAGCTCAGACAATTTAAAGCATGTTTTACAACACTGAGCTTTTCTTAGATGATATTGTGAAATATTCATTCACTGATTCCCAGACTGCAATACATGTTTGTAACAAAATCTGTCAACATTATATAGTATAAATAAATCATACTCAATTGATGCTCAGTTACTGAAATAAAATAAAGTCAGTTATCACACATACAGGATATGTTAGGCAAAAGGTGGGGGTTTATTGGTTTCTGTCCTGTTCTATCCTGTTATCTTTGTAAGCTGCCCCGAGTCACCAAGAGTAAGTTGGGTGGCCATATAAATTTTCTTAATAAACAAATTAATTAGGATGTAGTAGCATGTAAATTAACTATCCTGTAAATTAACTAGGATATTATAAATTAAATGAATCACTGTACTACAACCAGTGTGAACAAATTCAGCTTCTGATATTAACAAGATGATGACTTGTGGCAGGAAATTTCCTTAAACTCTAGTGAAAGAAAGAAGAAAGAAAGAAAGAAAGAAAGAAAGAAAGAAAGAAAGAAAGAAAGAAAGAAAGAAAGAAAGAAAGAAAGAAAGAAAGAAAGAAAGAAAGAAAGAAAGAAAAGAAAATCCATATAGTAGTCCTCAAGATATCTAAATAAATGGAACTCTCTTATCAGTTTAGTTAGAATTTCCTATTTAGGAGATTTTGGATAGCTTCATATTAACTTTTATGATGTGATCTGCTTGTCTCCTTGAGAAGATGCCAATGACCATAACTGAGCCATATATCTACTTGGGCTGTTTAAAAGCAACTTCCACTTATCTGGAAATCATATGTTCGAAACAACTCACCAATCTCAGATCTGTGTTCCTGTGTTCATGCTTCCTGTTCTGCTCCTTAACTCGTGGGTCCTTGACTTGGGTCAGCTGACTAATTTTTCTGGGATTTGATTCCCGGAGTGTAGTGGATCCTTCTCTGTCATGGCTATGCTCCACTTCCCTGAATCTATGCGCTGTTTGTCTCCTATGGCTTGACTTGGGGCTAAAGTCTAAACTACATTTTCCAAGGCATATGTGCCTGCATAGCCAATAATGCACAGTAGTTGCTTTTGTAATTAACTGGAATACTATTTGTCAATGAACCACTTGTAAATAGAGTTGGTGTGTTTGAACCAGGACACTGAAGATCAGACATTTCCAAGGTGGTATTTTCAGTGGTCTCCAACAGCATTAAATACGTAATAATCTAAAAGTAAATGTTGAAGTCTATAAGTGATGCTTATAGATTAATACTGCCTACATGTCTGCATATTAAAATATTGTAATGGTATAGCTTAATTATGATAAAAATTAAAATTAAAATAAGTATGTTAAAAAAGTAATTTACTGATAAATTAAAATAGATACTAGTCCATACTCAGAAAAATAAAAATAAGCGAAGGGAAATATCATAATCTTATACATTTCAAAGGTAAAATAATTAGAATGTTTCAGTTCTAAAAATCTTCTTGAATAATTCACATAATCAAAAATGTATTCAATATAAAATACAAACAAGACAATTAAATCCAATTTATCTTCACCTTGATCTATAATTGGATAGAATATAGTTTTGATGTGAAAAATGAGTTATATTTGTAGGTTCCCTGAACAAGATTTAATACCAGTATTTGCATATATTATTAAATTTTATATGGAAAAGGAAAAATTTCAGATTCATATTTGATATATGGCATACAGGTAGTACTTGAGATATGACTGGTCATTTAACAACCATTTGAAGTTCATTTAACATTTGTCCCAACTTTCAGCCACAATGGGCAGCCAATTTACCTGTATCGATAATATGCTAAATAATAAAGATAAAAATAATTTTTATTACATACCTGTGTATGGATTTTAGGGAACTTGTAGTTGTTCTGGAGCTGTCCATTTTCTTTGTTTTTACCTGATATAAATATATATGTATGTATGTAAAAAGTCTCCAATAATCATATAAAGGTACATATACACACTAATTTTGTAATTCCAAATGTAATGTGATCTCATACAACTTCCCATTGTTTATGTCACGGTTAATGATAATTTTAATGAATGTATTGTAATGAATGTAATGAATGTATTGCCCTATTCCTCAACTTATATTTAAACTCCAGCTGATTTCTGCAGTTAAGTCAGTGATATACCTAACTAAGCTGGATAATATTTATGAGTAAGTACTCTTATTTTACTTCTTTATTACATTCATAGCCCATCATTTCTCTAAAGACAATGCTATAAGCATATAAATATAGTAACTAATTTAAAAAGCAAAATAATCAAAAACACACAAATTAAAAAATATAATAATAATCTCATAAAACTAATGTCAATTGCATATCAAGTTGCCAAAAGCTATTGGCATAAAAAAGCTATTGTTTGGCTGTCCTGTACTCCTATAGCAGTATGTTTCAAAATCTAGGTTCAGTCATTGTAAGAAGATCCTCTCTCATCTTCTTGCTGAACATATTTCTGGTACTAGCACAATGGAAAGGACTTCCCAAAGATTGTAACCTGAATAGGCCCATATGAAAAAATCAAAAAATTCAAGTAACCTTGGTTTAGGTTTTTTTATGCAACTTTATAAGCCATAACTAGCATCTATACATATACATGCTCAGAAATAGGCTATTATTAACTGAAGAAACAAGAAGGATGTTTCTCTCTCATGCTTTCAAAATCAATTGCCTGGGTTCATCTAAACTAAAACATTTAAGAGTTTTCATAGTCAGCCCTTTCAATAACGTGTTATATTATCCTAAAACATGGGATGTAACAAGATTTTATATAAACAGGAATGGGCATATTTGGCATAGTAGGTTTAGTTTTACTAATGAATCTTTTGTGTAACCTCACTCTAGAAGGCACACTTCCAGGATCCCAATGTATGACATTGCTTAACTGAAAGAACCTAGAACATGCTAACCCTGCCAGATTGAACTGGACAGGCAGATACTATGAAGATAGTTTATCTAGTCTGGGTATTATTCATGTGTGGTTATGTTATATGGTTATGTTCCTCTTTTAATTAAATTAAATTTTAAATTTTAAAAATCATTAGCCACATAGATTCTCTTTGGAATCAGGCAGCTTAAAATCCAATAAATAAATAAACAGTAAAAGTTTGAAACTGTTACAAATTACTTACCAGGAATAACCACTTTGTGAATGAAACTCTTACTCCAGATCCCATCATCTATATTGTCTTTCACTCCAAATTCATAAATAGTGTTGGGTTTCAAATTATCCACCACTGTTTCTGTAGTTGGACAAAGCTGCAGGATCCACTTCTTATTCTTGTCCTTTTCTCTGTAGCGCACTGTATAAAATCTAATCAATAACAGTAAACATAAACTTTCAATCTGAAGAAAATGCAGAATACAAAAGCAAAATACAAATTTATTGTGTGTTGTGGCAAACTTTATGTGTGCACTCCATTTTCTTTTTAGTTCAGACATTCTTGAATTGTGGGAATAGGAACCTGAGATGGTGAGATTTGAGTTATTAGACAGAGTAATTTCATTGTCTAAATTGAGTTAAGTGCCTTGAATCAGTTCAATTCAACTATCCAGGCTCAGGCAAATCTGATCAGTGCTCCCTCACACAGTTTTCTTAGCAACCTTGCTAAATTAGCTGACCTACATTATGCTCTATGGCAGAAGTCTCCAAACATTTTAGTCTGAGGGCCACATTGGACATTTTGCAAATATTCAAGGCCCTGGGGGAAAAAATCAGTGAATAAATGAGTGAATAAAATTTAATGGAACGAATTGTTTTAATTTGCTCAGTATGATATGATTCACAACAGCAGCAAAAGAAATGGGACAGCTACAAAAAAAAAGCAATACTGTGCTTGTACGGACAAATGATATAAGAAAAATGTCAAACATTAGAAAATACTTGAAGAAATAATAAATTAATAAGTGCAACCCAGAAATGAAGGCTGTTCTTTTTTTAAATACATTTACACAAATTTCACAAATCAACAGAAAAAGAGAATGTAGCACAGATCACTTCTGCCCACCCTCACAAGCAAAGTAAGCAACCTTCCAGCTGGCTTAAAGCCGGCACAAATTTTAAAGGGGAAGATGCTTCGCCTTCCTCATCCAGCAATCCTCAAGCTGGCTCACAACCCCTCCCACTGGAGAAATCAAGGGAACCCTATCTTCCTTTCTAAACAGTGGTGAATGCAACCCTACTTTTTGTCCCTGTGCTATTTGGAAAGGATTGAAGCACAGCACATGGCAGAATTTGTCAGGCCAGAAGGAAGCTTCCAGAGGGCCAGATGTAGCCTGCAGGCCGTTTTTTGGAGACCCTTGGTATATAGAAATAACAACTATTTATTTTTTTCATTTTATTGTAAATATCTTTGCAAATACAGAGCTTTGTAAACTTCCCATAAAAACATAATCTAGTTTTCTCATCTGCCAGTGTTATTTCTCTGTATAACATGTGTAATCAAGATATATTTAATAACAGAACCTCTTTTTTGCAAACTTAATTTTAGGAACTTGGCTGTGGCATAAAAATATTAAAATATATAACATTTCCTCATAAATTATGATAATTCCTCTATTTAATCTAGCAGTTTTTATTTAATCCCAACATGATAAAAATCAGCCTCAAAGCATCATAGAAATTATGTGAACAAATATGTTGAAATAGCACTATATCTACATCAGTTACAAACCGCAGGCTTATTAGTAACTTAGGTAGGGGCCACATGATAAATTCCTGGCTGAATTATTGTCAATTGCAGGTTTGCTATGTGAATGACTCTCAAATTATAGTGCTGTTACAATATTCTTTCATTTTAAAAATATATATAGCATATCCATTAGTACTGATTAGATTCTCTAAAAAATATCTTCCCAACTATTTACTTTTTTTTACTGTTTGTAATTTGTTTTTATTCACTTCCTGTGAAGATCTTATTATTCTTCATCCATTCATTTAGCAGTAGTGAAAATATGAATCTGTTTACAAGTTTATTCAATATATTGCATCAAAGATAGCTGAGTGATAACATTTGTAATTGTACAGGGCACCAGGGATTATAGGACTGGATGATATTGTGGATATATGAGGTCTAGGTCTAAAACAGAATGAATGTAGTTTAGAAAAGGATAATAGTGAAATAGTTTTACTTAGTTATTTTGTTATATAAATAGTGTGTGGTCACAGTGATTTATATGGGTCTCTTATTGTTCTATTCCCCCTCAACAAGTGAGAGGTTGGGCTGAGAGGATGTGATTGTTTTTGTTTGATGATGGATATGAAGCTAGTCCTACACAAGTCATAGTCTGAAACCTTAACCATTATACCACACTATCTTTAAATATATTTAATATGTGGCAAAGTTGCTCAGAGTAAAGACATTTTTACCTTCACAAAAAGAAACATAGCAAGAACTTAATTATTATAGTGCGGACCTATTCAAACAGTAATGTCATGAATATAGCATATTTTTGCATATAAAATAGATGTATTATGGGAAAAAATTATGGTATCAGTCCATTCCATTACCTGTCATTTGGACAGTTATTCATTGTGGTCCAGTCATGCTTTGGATTGACTAATATCCCCCAGGATAGGAAGACAGATGTTGGAGTTAAAGTGCCTATTACCAGTTGAAGGGGTTTGGGTGTCTTTGTTTTACCTACATAAGAAATATAAAATTGTATAGTGTTTTATATTCATATATATATTAAGACACTGTATATAAGAAAGCTTCTAAATTTATCATATAAAATTTATATGGTCTGTATACTATGAACCATTAGAATGCGATATACCTCTTTTCATCATTGCTAAAATTAGATATTGATGAAGAAGGTCCAAATCCATAGTTGATGAGCTACATTCAATTTAGAATCACTTAATTTAAAAATGGGAAGATTACGTATCGTGTATTTCAAAATGATACAGTCAAAGGCAGGTATTTATTGCAAAATGTCTATAATAGAACATGTTGATAATCAAAACCAGATCACATTGTTTATTCTGCATAATCAATTATCCATAATTCTTTCATTACAGAACTCTTTGGGCAATAATTTTACATCTATATTCCAACATATAAGAAGTAATGTAATGATTCCTGTGCCAAAGCACTTTCTATCTACAATCATCCATAGATCATCCACAGGTATATACAATTGTTTACAGTAGGATTTTTTGTGTATATATCACTCCCTGTTGCCAACAATCATACTGTTCTCATGGAAGAAGGTCCTTCAGTCATTTTATAACATGACTTCTATAGGAAATGACTGCTCAATGCAACTAGCCACTAAAAGCTGAGGAACATGAGTTGGAACTTGAATGTTGAAGCTATCCCATTCACCTGTCCAGTCTTTATTCTTGATCAAAGTTATTCATGAATAAGTTGAACACAGTTCCAATTCTTTTTAAAGACCACTTAGATTGTCAGCACAAATTCATCAAATAAGGAAAGGTTCATTTTACCCATAATATCTCTTTGTAAGCAACTACTACATTCACAAGAAAGCACATTATTTACATTTTACTATTCACAAGGAAAAGTGTGGTGGGAATAAGTCTGTCATTTCAAACTCTGTGAACAGAAGCATCCTCACAAGCAAAAACGTTTTCTACACTTAGAATTTTAACAAATTCAGCAATATGCAGGTTGGTTTACTGTTGATATGAGTCTTGTATATCAATAGTTGTATGCTCAACAGTTTTTTTTCTATTGAGAAAGAGCCCCACTTTATGAGTCAAGGATATCCAGAGAGTATAGTAAAAAAAAACCCCACAAGATGGTGGCAGTGATAGTGCATTTAAAGATCTGCCTATTTCTCAATTCATGTATGTCCTACGCACAGTGGACATAAAAGCAAATGATACTTTGATCATAGTATCTTGGCTACCACTTTGCTGCAGATACCCCTGTTATAATTAGATACCTCTAATAATTAAGGCAATACTCAATCCATATTAGGTGAACTAGGCTGTCACATAAGTACCAAGTTGAGTAGTGCCAAATTGAAGGAGAAAAAGAAATTTTACAAATACAAATTTATATTTTATGATGTAGGGTTCCAGTTGCTAGTAGCTAATTTAGGGCTTTTTTAAGCTTTTTTAAGAGAATAGAATTTATGCTGTTAATGAAACTAATGAAGCTCTAAAAATATATAGTTGTAGGTACACAGTAGATTGCACATTCAACTGAATTTTAACATTTCCCTCTGTGCATCAGTTTTATCTAGTTCTAATTCATCCTTCCTTCATAACTTTAAATATATGTTTGTGTGTTTATACTTACATGCCAAATTCTTCATCTCCAAATGTTCTTTTCTTGATTCCTTGAACACTGCTTAGTTTTATGAACACTCCTTTTGTAAGTCTTGTTAATTACTAGTTAACAAATATATTTGTCAATCTTTTAACAACAACAAAATGAGATTTCTATTCCTTAGGTTTTGAGTAGAATATGTATATATCTCATAAGATTTTGGGTTAAATTGTAAGTAGTGCTAATAGGCATTGTTCTGTCTTTAGGGTGGTAGACATTGAAGACACTTGCAAATACAAAAACAAGGTTTATTCATCACACACAGGAAACAGAACAGAACAGAAAATGAAACTGGCTCCGCCCTTTTATACAAGGAGCTCTGGGTAACTGTAACCAATCATTGCACAAGTTTCTCCCACGCTAAAAGAGCAAGCATGCCCGGGTCTCCAGACATCCAGTCTCCGCAGCAACCACGTGGCCGCTAGCTTCGCCTGGTTCCCGCCCTGCACCTGCTGTCTTTGCAACTCAGTACATTACACCCCTCCCCCATGGGTTGAAAGCATAATGCACTCAAATAATTTCTGCCTCCCCATGGAGGCTCTCTAAAATCACTCCCACTAACCTTGGCCCCGGCCTGGGACCTCTTAAGACGTGGCGCCTGCACATGGTAGCTTTTGAAAAAAAGCAAGGTAGTGGCAGCTTTTGAAAAAAAACAAGGTAGTTCTTTTGAGCATGTTCTGAATGCTCGGCTAGCAAGAGTGTTTATTTGAGAGAACTCTGAACTCTATGCTAGCGCTGACAGAACCCTCACGTATTCCCGTAGGAATTTCAGGGGTCCTCGGACCCGCTCTGATCTCTGTGGAAGTGCCGTGGTTGCCTAGTCTGCAAGCTTACCCACCGGGCTCAGCAGACCAGGACTTGGGGACCCGCTTAATGCGGTCGGGATTGGGGCATGCAGGCTGGCCGGTTGGCCCAACTCTGCGTGCTGGTTTGGGGTGGAATTCCCCGGAAGGGTGGTATTCCCTTGAGGGGTGGTATTCCCCTGGTTAGTGATCCGCTGTGGGGTGGAATTCCCCTGATCAGCGGCCCTCTGTGGGGCGGAATTCCCCTGATTGGCATACGTAGCCATTTGGAAGTCCCTCTGTAGAGTAGAACTTCCCTGGTCCGCATTAGCCTGCGGTTGGGAGCAATGTCCCGCAGGTGCAAACCCCGCCGTAGGAGAGGCTTGGACAGCAGATTGCAAGTAATGTCCCAAGGACGGGTTGCCCAGGACAGGGACCGCTTCGCTGTCAACCCCTTCAGGTTGATCATCTTGCTCCGGATCGAGGCCCCCCTCCCCCCCGAGAGCAGAGCAAGGAGTGGAAGGGTGGCTTGGCAACCGCCAACGAAGCTGATCAATGTGCCGACGGAGCACGCGACCGTCTTCCAAGGCCACTTCGTAAGAAAGAGGGACGGTGACCCTACAAACCACAGCTACCACCCACAAGTTACCAGGGCCGTAGTTTCGGGCCCAAACCAGATTGCCGAAGTTCAGCTGCCTCGGTGCCCGTGGTTGTGACACCTGCGATGCAACCCGGTCTGGGTGTAACCTATCCAGCTTAGTGATAAGCCGGTGACCCCATCGGAGCTTGGCGGGGCTCTTGCTCGTAGCTGTGCATGGAGTGGTGCGGTGGCAAAGGAGAAAGTCAGCCAACCAGTGATGCCACTTACCGTGCGTGATTCATTTCAATGAATGTTTCGTTGTCCGCACCATACGTTCCACTTGGCCATTCGACGCAGGGTGGAATGGCGCCAACGTAGCATGGCGGATTAAGTTTGCCTGCAGGAAGGACTGGAACTCCAAGGAAGTAAATTGAGCTCTGTTGTCGGAGACAATTATGTCAGGGAGTCTGTGAGTGGCAAAAATGCCGTGAAGCACCCTGATGGTGATAGTGGAAGTTGCAGCGGACACAGGAACTACTTCTAGCCACTTAGAGTGACTGTCCACGATGATAAGAAAGTGTTGCCCCTGAAAGTCAATATGGATCCTCGACCAAGGATCATATGTTGTTTCCCACCTATGGATGGGAGCTTGGGGCATTTCTGGCCTGGACTGCTGACAAATGTGGCACCCTTGGACCTGGGCTTTGATCTCTTTATCAAGCCCAGGCCAACACAGGTAGCTGCGCGCAAGCGCATTCATGCGAACTATCCGCGGATGTCCCTCATGCAAGGAAATGAGGACTCTAGACCTCAACGAGGTCAGGATTACAACCCAACTGCCCCACATCATACACCCCTTGAAGGTGGATAGCTCCAACTTCCGCTTCCAAAACCCCTGAAATTCCATGCCCGGACACATGTCCGGCCATCCTGATAACATCCAGTTCAACACGCGTGTCAGCGTGTTGTCAGCAGCTGTCTCAGCAGGTACATCCCCTGCGTGGAGAGGGGACTCAGGCAAATCCTGAATAGACAGGATGTGGTTTGCCGGTGCAGAGTCAGGCTCTATGTTCCTTAAAGGCAATCTGCTGAGGCCGTCTGCATGGCCCATCTCTTTGCCCGGCTTGTGAATCAGGCAAAAATCATATGCAGAGAGAAATATTGACCATCTCAACATTCTAGGAGATATTATATGGGGTGTCTGCTTGTTCATTGTGAACAACCCCAGAAATGGCTTGTGATCTGTAAAAACCGTAAAACGGCGACCATACAATAAGTCATGGAACTTTTTGATGCCCGCTACGATTGCCAGTGCTTCTCGATCTATCTGCACGTAATTACGCTCCGTGGCAGACAGAGTTCTGGAATAATATGCTATAGGGACCTGAGTCCCATCTGTTTTAAGGTGACTTAAAACAGCTCCGATCCCATAAGGGGAAGCGTCGCATGCTATACTGACAGGGAGTCGCTCATCGAAATGAGCCAGCACCGCATTTGAAGAAAGTAATGCTTTAACTGCAGCAAAACTCTTCTTGTGTCCACGTGTCCACGACCATATAGTTTGTTTGTCCAGGAGCCGGTGTAATGGCTCCACCATGGCTGCCTTGTGGGGAAGGAAGGCATGATAGAAATTTAGCAGTCCCAAGAACGTTTGAAGTTCTGCTTTTGTTTTGGGACTGGGTGCCTGCTGAATCGCTTCCAGCTTGGACTGAGCAGGATGTATGCCTTCCGCGTCTATGTGAAACCCCAGAAACTCTGTGGATGTGACTCCAATTTTACACTTGTCCTTCCTGAGCTTCAGGCCTGCTTTGCGAAACCGCAGCAAAACGGCCCTGAGTCTCTCAGCCAAATTTTCCACTGATTCCCCTGCGATGAGGACATCATCAAAGTAGGGGCATATGCCCAGAAGGTCTCTGAGCGTTTGCTCCATGACACTCTGAAAAATACCTGGCGCTACGTTAATCCCAAACTGTAGTCTTCGCACCTTGAAAGCCCCCCGATGGGTCACTATCGTTTGTGCCTCTGCCGTGGCATCGTCCACCGGCAGCTGTTGGTAGGCCTGGG
This sequence comes from Azemiops feae, assembly GCA_023970755.1. Classification (NCBI taxonomy): domain Eukaryota; kingdom Metazoa; phylum Chordata; class Lepidosauria; order Squamata; family Viperidae; genus Azemiops; species Azemiops feae. The sequence continues at coordinate 1,759,888 of JALGBA010000099.1, forward strand.
CCAAATCAAGTTTTGCAAAAATGCAACCCCCTTGTAGAGATGCCAGAATATGGCTGACTACTGGCACGGGATAGGAGTGTTGCTGCAGAGCTTTATTCAGTGTGCATTTATAGTCAGCGCAGATTCTGACCTCTCCATTAGCCTTGAGTGGTGTAACGATGGGGGTTTCCCATGGACTACTGTCCACAGGCTCTAAGATGCCTTGCTGGAAAGGTTTGTCCAATTCCGCATTAATTTTATGCTTGAGAGCGAATGGCACCCGACGAGGCTTGATCCTAATCGGTGCGACAGAAGGATCTAACTTCAAGGCAATTGGGGGTCCCTTGTATTCCCCTAACTCTGGGGTGAACACGTCTGTGAATTCTTTGCAGACCTGGTCCAGGCTGGCCGTTGTTAGACTGTTCAGCCCCGTTACCTGAATTCCCAGGGCCTTGAACCAATCAAGCCCGATTAGGCTTGTCCTGACCCCATCGACCACAACAACGTTCAACATTCCCACGAATTTCCGGAATTGCACCCTTAGTGTGGCCTCCCCCTTAACTCTAACCGGGGAATTCTGAAAATCGGTCAATATTAAATTCGACGGCCTGAGTTTCACCCGTTGGCCACTTCTGTCACAAATCTGGTTAAGAGTGCTCTGGGAAATGATGGACAGGGTGGACCCTGTGTCCAATTCCATCCTCAATGGAACTCCTTGCAACCTGACTTCGATTTGCAACTTTTTCTTTAAGGGCCTATGTCCCCCGGTTCTATGGATGCCATGCCTGCTGGCACAGAACCCCGCCCTGTTCTGGCTGGGGCCCCCGGTACCTTTCCGAGGCAACTCTTTCTTGGAAATTTCTTTTCCACGACATAAACAAACGGCAGCGATGTGGCCTTGCTTGCCACATGCTCGGCAAGTTGCTGTCCGGAACCGGCAGTCGGCTCGTTTGTGCCATCCCCCGCACCCCATGCACCTAGGGAAGGGATCTGCCTTCTCAAGAGGTCTAGGAAGTCCTTTTGCCGGGGGTTGTCGCACCAGGTCATCTTCCTGGTCCGACTCGGCCTCTTCCTCTGGTTCGACGTCCTCATGGTGGACGGTTTGCGATGGCTGAGGGTTCCTTGAGAGCCGCAAGGCCCTTACAGCTCCGCCGGCTGCTTCTTCTGCTGTGACATCTCGCAACGCGTCTTGGAATGAGACAGTCTCCTTCGCGAAGATCTTCTGCTGTAGATCTCTGCTCCTCAGTCCGCAAACTAAACGGTCTCGTAACCATTCCTCTAAGTCCTTGAATTCACACGGCCTCGCTGCCTGTTGGAGAGCGGCGATGAATTCTGTGATGGACTCTCCTGGACGCTGGTCCTGCTGCTCGAAGGCGTGTTGCCATGCAATGACCGACAGCTTCGGCTCGAAGTGCTCCTTGAGCATCTTTTTTAGTTCGACGTACATCACGGTCTCCAACGGCACTGGGGACACTAGGTTCTCTGCAATGTCGAAGATGGCTTGGCCACAAACACAGAGCAGCGTTGCGGCCTTCAACTTGTCTTCTGTGATCCTGTTTACTCGGAAGTAATTCTCAGCCCGGGAGACGTACGAGCTCCACCTAAGCAATGTCGAATTCAGCGAGCTGCCCCAGTTTTGCCATGATAGGGTCTCTTCTCTACCATGTGCTGCCACTCTGCTGGAGGGGTTCCAGGGCAGTTCCTCACAGCACTCTCCCCCAGTGTTTGTGTACTGGCAGGTGAGTGAGCCGAAGTAGGAACGCCGTCCCTCAGCGTGGTCTGGCCTTCCTTCACGGTGATTTGGGCCCTTTGTTATGGTGGCAGCAGAATCCCACCCTTGTCACCAGTTGTTCTGTCCTTAGGGTGGTAGACATTGAAGAGACTTGCGAATACAACAACAAGGTTTATTCATCACACACAGGAAACAGAACAGAACAGAAAACGAAACTGGCTCCGCCCTTTTATACAAGGAGCTCTGGGTAACTGTAACCAATCATTGCACGAGTTTCTCCCACGCTAAAAGAGCAAGCATGCCCGGGTCTCCAGACATGCAGTCTCCGCAGCAACCATGTGGCCGCTAGCTTCGCCTGGTTCCCGCCCTGCACCTGCTGTCTTTGCAACTCAGTACATTACAGGCATCCTAGGGTGTTTGGGTTTTTTTTTTGTTATTGTTGTTTAAAGATGTATAGTGGTTTTATTTCCATGACACATTCCCCAGACCTATTGACTCATAGCTTCCATTTTGTTATGCAAAAAGCAGACAAATTGAAAAAAAGTGAAATCTTTAGTGTCTACTAAATAAGCATTAGCCATTAATTAGAGTCAAGTGAGTTGCTCATGGAAAGAGGCCAGTGCCTGGCAATGCTGGTCAGAGATTAGCATCAATAAAACTGAAAGGGAACTTCTTTCTTTAGTTTTCATAGTTTGAGAAGAAATGTCCGCACAGACATACTTTGACAACTAGGGACAGCTTGCAAAGCAATCAGTGAATCTTGGAAAGGATGTAGTTGCTTTAACAGTTTGAAGAGCAGTGCTTCATTTTAGCTAACATACTTTACAAAGCATCTGTTTTAAATGTTTTAGCTTAGTACTGAAGCTCTATTATCTTCATAGAGATCGGAATAGTCTATTGTTTTCACCAAGTCACCTTTTGTTGTATTTGTTTACTCGTTTTTTAATTTGCCCGACTACATTTTTTTAAGCAGAATATTATTTTGGAATCTTTATGATTCCCTCTACTCTTCTCTGATACACATCCTTCATTTTCAGGTCAGAATTCTCCACTTTTTTCTTTGTCTAAATCTTGTTTAACAAGAGGAGACTTCTGCCTTGCACATTCAAAAAATTGTTCAAATTTCATATATAATATGTGTTATCCACTTTCTTCCTTATTTTCTTTTATGAAACAACAAATGCTGTGTCATTTGCTTAAACACTGTATATTTATATATCAGATAAATTGGATATAATTTAGGGATATTTCTTGACTGTCAGCTTCTGCTTGAGGAGTGGGTGGCAGCTGTGGTCAGAAAGCCTTATGCACAGATATAGCTTGTTGCCAGTTGTGCTCATTCCTAGTGGAAGACTCTGTCCATGCAGTGACTATTTGATGGTTAAACTATTGCAACGAACTCTACAGGGGGCTACCCTTAATAACAGTTAGTCCAGCATATGGTAGAAGCAATAACGGGCAAGCCTTGCTATGTCATTGTAACATCTCTGCTGCATGAGCTCCACTGGTTACCAGTTGGATGCCAGATGAAATTAGAGTTACCTACTGTATAAGCCCTAAATGTCATAACAAATAGGTAGCTGGAAGACTGTCTCTCTCTCTCTCTCTCACAGTATCTGCCCATTGTGTGTTTTCTGACAAGGTTGGCTTTAGTGAGACCCAGGAGACAAGCTTTCTTTGCCTTTGGGAACAATATCCTCCTGGTGAGCCAGATGACTCCCACTTTGCCAATTTTCCACTTGCCTTTAAAAATGTGACTTTTCCCACAAGCCTTCAGTTAAATTGATGAATGGCCTGTAGGAATTAAGAGGAAATTAGAAAAGCTTTTTTTGCATAGAATTTACTGAAATGGATTTGGTTTTTATTGCTGAAGATATTTTGTATTTATTGTATTGTTTTTAATTTTGTAAACAGCAAAAGTCATTTAGTTAGAGAGACCTACAAAATCAATAAATGCAATTCAGGTCAGTAAACTTGTCTGACCTACTTGTCTGGCTTCATATGCAGGAAACATGCTAATTCAAGATTGGCAGTGGCCCCTTGTCCTCAGATCATTGGATTTGCAGGTAAGCAGAGTTTTCAAAGATATTTTTTTCTGGAAAACAGATAGTTGACCATCTTGACCTATTTCCAAGCTCCTGCTTTTCTCCCTTCCCTTCAGCAGCTAAGGTAAAAAAGCACCTTTCTTTCATCTTTTCCAGTTGCTCTGCGGGCAGCTTCACTGACTGTCCTGTACAAAAGCCAGGTTTGTTTGTTTGTTTGTTTTTGTTTGCTCTTGGCATAAATAGCAAACATAGAGAATTAGGATAGTAGCATATTCGCAGCTCCATGGAAGATAGCGCTAAGCAGTTCCAGCGCTTATAGCAACATGAAACTCTGCTGAAATAAGAAATGTTTCTGTAGTTTGTTGTCAGAATTGATTGTTATACATGTGAATTAATTATGTCTTAGTTATTTCCCATTGTTTATGAGCCTAAGTGAAAACATGGGCTAATTTGTCTCTAAATTAACAGCAGAAAATGCTATTACTCAGATTTGTGAAACAACAGAGCAAATGGATGTGTGTCATATGTCAATGGAATGATGCTTCTTTTGGTGCGTTTCCAAGTATTCAGTTACATCATAAGAAAAGGGAAGATGCTAACATAGGTTTGATTTTATGAACATGAAAAATATATAATTCTTCAAAATATTGCTAAGTTTGCTAACATTAGTTTCTTCTTTAAAAAGTTGAATAGGTTGGTTCACGTCTTGAAATTGTACATATTTTTATGATATAATAAATGTATATTTACTATTTTTTATTTGTCAAACTTATATTTTGCTTAACTCTCGATTGAAATATGGGTCTCCTGAGTTTTTATGGGAAAAATTGTTTAACCTTTTGAAATACCTGAGCAGGATTTCTTGTTATTAGGAACGGGTGCTGGTCTCACTACAATCAAGTATCTTGGCTCTGCATCTGGAAAATATAAGTAATAACTGTTTGAAAAATCAAGCAAACAGGAAATACTTGAATAATCAAAACCATATCATGTATCATATTATTTTCCCCACTATATTACTAGTGTTTCATTAGCACTACATTTAGGTTATTCAAGTCCATTTTCAAAATACATAAAGAGTGTAATAGCATGCAAGTTTTGACTTTAAGATATCTTATATCAGTGGAATGCTTTAGTGATGCTTATAATAAGCATATCAGCAATGAATTGCCTAATAACTTCCTATTTCAGTAAAACAATATTTTTAAAATTCATGATCCATCACCTTTTCATTGTAAGAATCTCTTTCCCTAAATAGAATCACATGAATCTGAAAGTTTAGCTGTAGAGCTTGTATTTTCCATCAGGAAGAAAGAATGAATCTGGGATAAAAGAAATCAGGAAGTTGTGAGCTGGAATAAAACAATGAAATAAATGGTGCTACTTAGAAACGTGGAATCTTTCCTTTCGATAGATGATGAACAAAAAGTAATGAACCAGTAATTCTCAAGTAAAATTTTTCCGTTGGGGTTTCAACACTGATAACATTTTCATTTCCATTTACAACACAATAGGTTGTAAAGTACCTGAAATCTTAACAGACTCCTATCCTTTTATTTGTCCCAATTCTGATACTTCCCAGGCCAGTTTTTGCCACTGGAGCAATTACACAACTCTAGTTTAGCTCAATGTCATGTGAATGTATATCATAAATGTCCTTGTCTCTTGCAGGAAAAAAATTCATCTGATTGAAACTATAAAAACTTTTCCAACCAAACATGGAAGCATAAAACAAGATTTACAACAAAATTAAGTTACATAAGCACCATTTCCATAAAGAGAAACCAGTCAATCAGATAATTATTAATTTTTTAAAAGGTGAACTATTTTGGATTACAAGAAAAAGTTAAATATATGTTACTGCCTTGACATAATAGCAGTCATGAGCATACATGATTCTTCTTTCTAAAACTAACTGCAATTTTTTGGAATAAATTCCCTGTTGATTGAGAACCAGTTTTCAAATTCTTCGGAAATCATGTTGTTTTTTGGGAAACAAAGCCAAATGTGCTGATATTTTTACTCATAAGCTAACAAATTCTTAAGGATTTTCTATTCTCTGGAAAAACACATGGCAAGAGGCCATAAATTCATTTAAGGTTTCTAGTGAAAAGCAGTTAAGTCATCCAAAGCTTAATCAAAATAAAAACTGATTGAAACAACATTTAGAGAGAGACATGAGTTTTTATATAGTAATATGTGTGTAAATATATATAATTTCTCAATGGATAAGAGGCAAAGTTTTAATTAAAATATTAAAAAAAATTAACCCAAATATTTATCTTAAACTCCATACTTATTCAGGTTATATTGGGCAACAACGGTAAAATAAAATATCTTGAACAATGATTTAATTAAGAAAATAAAAATTATTTGGAATTAGAACTTTAAAACAGTAAACATGTTAATCAGTCTACTATTGTATACACAGAATCAGGAATTTCAGGTCAGGTGTAAGTTGTTCCAGGTAGACTAATCAACTTCCTGAGAAAGTAGAAACTATTTTTATTGAAATTGTCTATAATAATATGTCTTTCCTTACTTATAGTTCAGTGAATTAGGGACATTACTCCAAGCTCCCTTCCAACTCTGTTATTCTATTCTATTCTATTCTATTCTATTCTATTCTATTCTATTCTATTCTATTCTATTCTATTCTATTCTATTCTATTCTATTCTATTCTATTATTTTTAAATATTATCTTATATTGTAGACTGAAAATATGTTTTACTACTTGGCAAGCAATTTTACATCCCTCTGACAAAGTTATCTTTCTTACTTTCTACAGCAAGTATGGAAGGAACTGTTTAAACATTGGCTATGTTTAAGAATTAGATGTTTCCTCTGAAAGCTCAGGGCAGATTAATCAGAGCCTTATCTCAGATTCTAGGATCTAGGATGAGTACTGCTACATCTATTTACCTCATCCTTTTCTTCCTTTCCATCCTCCTAATGTAACCTCTGTTAACATCACAGTAACTCTATGCTTATAGGCCAGTAGTAAATCAACTTATATAGGGAGAGTTTAATTTCCAGATCATAATCACCATATAATGTTAACTAGAAAGATGTATAAAGAGGAAGATGTGTAGTTCCAAAATGTGTATTTATTCACTAAAGCACTCTTTTCATTTTTTGTGAAAGAACTTTTGTGAAAGAACTTTATCAAAATTATTAACATTGGGAATCACAGACTTGCTTCACATTATGCACAGGATCTTAAAGGTTTATCATTTAACTACATTTTAGGCTTCACACCAGGATTCAGTGGTAAATCTCACCTCTTCAGAACCTCAGCCCTTATTTAGAAGTTGCTTAATTTGTATGAACATTGTGTTTATTGCCAACAGGAATGAAGATTTATACATTAACATAACAGACAACTTGCTGTGCTGTAGTGCAAAGAAATACAAACCTATATATAATTCTATGCTCCAGAGTTTAAAACAGGCTTTTTCCTTCCATCATTCCAGGTTAATGGATACTTGATCATTCACCTGATGGTCTTGGGAATAATTTTACACAATATATGTTTACATGAAAGTTATTTCTAGACAGGCTGAGGTATATTGAATTATTTTTTTGATAGGTTAAGCATGTCTGTAATATTGCATTGTTGTTCAGTTTCCTTGAATTGTCTGTATGTCTTGTAATTCTAGCAGTCTTATTGGAATAGCTTATCTTATATGTTTCAATAAAGTAAGAGAAAAACATACTGCTGATTCTAGTACTTTGGTCTGATCAATAGTAAAGATGCACCATTGGGAAAACCTTACCATCTTCAGCCCTTGCAAGTATATCAAACATGATCCATTCTTCTTTTTGTAAAGAATAGCTTGTTTTACATAACAATCTTGGAAAGCAATATGGAGTTTTGTCCAAAACTGACATAAATCACATTTTTCCATCTGTATACTATGTGGAAACTCACTGAACTCTAGTGATGTTGATGCTTGGCAAGAAATATCATGTAATTATTTCACTATGTCCTCTAAACTATTACATTTTATTCTGTAAGATGTCTTCACTTTTTCAAACTCACTTTTAAGGGGTATTAACCCATAGTGAAGAAACAAGTAAGAAATTACAGGGTTTCATAGAGAGAGGGTTCATTGAACATATTAAACTAAATTCTTGACCTTATTAGGAGACAGTCACATTGGAGCTTAAGAAAACTGGAACTGAAGCAACAGAACATACAAGATATACATTCAGAAACGGCAAAGTAGAATTAGGGCAAAAAGGAGCAGAAGTGCCATGACAGACTCTTAAATGGAATGATTTTATTGATTACATATTTTACTACCTACATATTCACTGCTTTCAGTAAAAATAAATTTCATTTGGTTTGACTGAAGAGTTATTAAAATTTTTTAAAGAAATGTATTGATATTTTTAACTTACAATTCCAATCAAGGGATCAGGTTTTTCTGTCTATATTTTACACACCACTCAGTATAGATCTGATAATCCTTGTGGTTATTCCACTAATATTGTATATATTCAACTATGTATGTATGTATGTATGCATGTATGTATCCATGATGTATGTATAAAGGAGCTCTTTTGTTCTACCTGCTTTTAATAGCTTGCTGATCCCTCTGTGCTGAGAAAGATAAAGACTTTCTTGACTCCAGCCTAGATCCTCATGATAATATGAAGTTTTCTTGGCCATAATATGGACACATTTTGTTAGAGTCTTCTCCGGGATGATGTTTTTTTAAAAAATTAAAAAGTTACATATTGTAGTTTATTCTCCTGGAATTTATTGGTGCCAACTTGGACTGGCCTAGCTTAATTTTTTGAAATCAGTTAGGGTCACATAAATACTGTACCTCTGTAGCCCCTTCATTATAACTACATAATTCTTGAACGTATCTTTATGCACATGGCTTTTCCTCATTAAAATTGTTTAAAAACAATGTTTTCTGATTGCATTTTCATTTATTAAATTCTGATTCTATTGTGTCATTTGAAGGCTAATGCCAGAATATTGCCCAATTGTTTACATTGGGCTCTGTTCTCTCTGCATGGGGTATTTTATAATCATGCAGTTATTGAGCATTCTGTCCTGACGTTTTCATAACTGGACTATTTTTACATTTTATTTTCCTTTTGCAAATAACATAACAATGTGTACATGATGATACAAAGCAGAGGTCCAGCTCTATACAATGGAAATGTGTTCAAAGTGTTTTATACAGGTTTACATTTACTGAAATTTTATCCAGAAGTTAACACAGAAATTAACTAAGATGATTAAGGGCCTGGAGACAAAAACATATGACCAACGGTTGCAGGAATTGGGTGTGGCCAGTCTAGAGAAAAGAAGGACTAGGAGTGACATGATAGCAGTATTCCAGTATTTGAGGGGCTGCCACAAAGAAGAGGTGGTCAACTTATTTTCCAAAGCATCAGAAGGCAAGGCAAGAAACAATGGATGGAAACTAATCAAGGAGAGAAGCAACCTAGAACTAAGGAGAAACTTCCTAACAGTGAGGACAATTAACCAATGGAACAGCTTGCCTTCAGAAGTTGTGAGTGCTTCATCACTGCAGATAGAGCCACCTATCTGAAAGGGTATAAGATCTCCTGCTTGAGCAGGGGGTTAGACTAGAAGATCTTCAAGTCCCTTCCAGCTCTATTCTGATTGATTAATCTTTACATACCACAAAGGAAGCAGTCTATAGGAATTGTATCTCACTGACCAAAAGTGCTAGTCAGTAGTCTGCTAACTTTGGGTCTTCTGTTGAAAAGAAGCAGCCAGGAGAATATAGCAATTATGATAATAAACAGTCTATCTGACTGGCCAACAGCCTTCCTCCCTGAGCTCCCTTGATGCTCTAAGGCCTGGCACTGCAGTAGTCAGTCTTTTGTTTGAAGAATTCCTTTATTCATACTGAAATAATTCAGGAGATTTGTGTAGCTAGTTCCAAGATGTTGCTTTAAGATTCAGATACAATGAACACACAATTAGAGCAAATACTAGAAAAAATTATTTTGTATTTTAAACTAAATCTTACAGAATAAGAGCAATATAGAGAGAATATTCTTACATGCTGGCAAGGAGCCCCCAGATATTAGAGTGGGTGGATTTGTGGGCCCTCTGTGCATGTGGCCTTCTTCTGGGACCTTGGTTTACACTGAAACCTATTGTCTAAGAGTTTTTTAGAGATGCATACACTTCTATAATTGCATTGTAGATATCATTCTTGTTAGGGACCAGACTATACTCACAAAGGTAATTCAGTTAGCAATAGCAGAAGCACTTAGACTTATATACTACTTGATAGTGCTTTACAGCACTCTCTAAGCACATTGCCCCCAACAATCTGGGTCCTCGGAAAGATGGAAGGCTGAGTCAACCTAAAGCTGATTAGGATCAAATTCCTGGCAGTGGGCAGAATCAGCCTGCAATACTGCATTCTAACCACTACACTACCCTGGCTCAATCCTGTCAAAACAAGCTAAGATAGTATTCTAAGGCAACACCATCCTAACCTCCTTTTTCTAGCTGGTTGGTAAGCCAAAGACATTTTAAACATTTTATATTTTATAATCTCTTTGGGAAGAATTGGTGCTCTAATAGTAGAGAACTTATAATAAACCTGTTTGTGTCTTCAGAGATCAGTTGTGATTTAATTTTGGAGATGCTGCCTGTATGATTCTTCATATAGATGATGGTTGGATAAAAAATGGGCATCTGAGGGATGAGAAAATGTTAAAAGATGGTGCCAATCCACCTCATTTGTACTTGTGTCACTACAGTACACATGAGGAGCAGCGCTTATGTTATGATACCATGCACATTTTGTCATTTGGATGAAATTTTGACTTATGGCCATCACTGCATATAGTTTTGTTTTAACCATATGGAGGATTGTGTTCTGTTTAGCATCACCCACATTTTCAGTATATGATTTTATCTGCAGATTTTATAAAATGTTGCTAATATAAAGGGTGTGTAAAATCTGCCACTATTGTACATTTTGCAGTAAATGTACTGAAAACAAGCCTTACTTTCGAAGACCATAATCTCTCTTCCCAAATTATCTCAAATTTTCAATGCAGTTTGGGCATTATTTTGGACTGAATTGTACCTGAAAGATTAGCATAGTTCTTTCTGGCATCACTTTCAGACCTGTTGCAATCCAAAATGTGTACATTTGCTGTTGTATTTTTATATTGTAAGGACAATGTTTTCTTTGTTTTGTTTTACAATTCTGCATACTGATATAATTATAGGGTTTCCTGCCTGAGCAGAGGGTTGGACTAAAAGACCTCCAAAAGTCCCTTCCAACTCTGTTATTCTGTTAATTTTTCATTTTTTCTGTTTTAATTGACTAACATAAAACTATTTTTATTGCAAAAAGTTGATGCATTTGTAAATTACAATCGGGTATAATACTGTAGATTTTATAAAGGTGGTGAGGTCTGCTGCTCCTAGTGGTGTTACTGGATACTGCCTGCCCACCGGTGCAGTGCTGAGCTGAACACAGAGCAAAGTGACGTCAGGCCCAGGCAATAATCCGGTTGGGTGAGGGTTTTGTTTTTGTTTTTTTTGCAACCAATGGATCTATAGCCATATCCACCAAACAATTCTAAATTATTGTGAATTTATTTTCTTCATGATTATGTGGAACTCCCTGGCAAGTGTTTAATTTGATTTTATATGTTAGATTACTTTAATTCTAGGGAAAAACATTTAAATGGTTTCCAAGTGTCTGGAATTATAAAGAAAAATGTATTTAATTACAAAGTATGTATTGGATATATTTGCTCTAAAAGCAGGAAAAGCCTCGTGCACTACAATGCTAAGTACTTACAAGGATCTGCAACCTTAGAAATCCATCTCAGGAAAACATAGATTTAAACTTGCCAAAAATATCCAGAAGGCATTTAAAAGTTCCAGCTACTTCTTCATTCTGAACATTTGTCTAACACAGCTAACTCCCAAAACACTTACTATGAGGTACAATTTGCCCTGATGTTTGCCAGCAGTTGCTTTGAGGATCTCCAAAGTTTCATCAATTTTACTCAGCTAGTGCATTAAAGTTCTTAAAGTTCTTACATGTAATAATCTGCCTTAAGAAGAAATTGATATTGTATTGCAAAAAGGGCAGCAAAGAGGGTTTCTGAATTTCTCAGAGCTATTTAGTAGTTATCTAGGGTTTTTTTTGCAGCCTAGATCTGCTAGTTCTGATTTAATATTAAGTCTAAATCTAAATTTGCTTCTGGTGATTAGGGTTACATCTTTCAACATTAGTTACAGATCAACAAATTATTGACTAACATACAGCATATCTTGAAAAAAAAGCTGTGTCCTTAACTTACTTAACATTTGCAATAATGTCACATTAGCCTGTTTCCTTTACATATTCAGATATTTGGAAAAATATCAGTAATTGAAAACATGCAAACAAACAAACATCTTCCAGAATATAAAAACAACTTTATTGGTAACGCATATTGTTTCTTTTCCTTTCAAAGCCTCTCATCTATCTTCTAGTCCAAATTAGAATAAAATATGTGTTCAATTTGAGCAATCATTGTTTTAAACAAGCAATCTGTAAATTGTAAATAGCCTTACCAACTTCAGTTATGTACATTTTCCCATTAGATGGTAGGGGAATATACTGGTTAGAGAAGAAGCTGCTTCCATACCCCAGGATGAAACCTTCCAGTTTAGTGCTTGGAGTTGGACGAATGTATCTCATGCACACTGCATCATTGGTTACATTGATCTGAACTTTCAGGCTTTGTTTTTTAACTAAATGTAGCAAAAGAAAAGGAGAAAGAGAAATGTTATTACAGCATAAAATAATTGGCATTGATATTTGCCATAGATTCAGAAGCATAAATGGAGGACAGAACTATACTGTAGATCAACCCCCGGTCCATGGACCATTACTGGGCCACAGCATGCCAACAACCGGTCCGCACAAACAAGCAGAGCCCCATTCGCAAGATGCAGGCAGCACACAAAACCACACACTCTGGTCCGTGGAAAAACCTCTCTCCACAGAGATTATTTGAAATTATACTATGTAAACAAAATAATGGCTGATATTATACATGTTGGCTTGTTTTGTTTGCAATGATTCTTTCATAAGTCTTCAAAAATATTTTTATTGTAATTCTTCTCAGTGTGAACTATATACAAGTAAGACTAGGAATAATAAGCGCAGGTTTGAGGTTATATATGCTATTCATTAAACTGAGAGACATTAATTGTGCTGCAATTCAGTCATATGTTGTACCAAATAGTATGTATGGTTTTCAAAATGTTGACCATTTTATGAAATGCAGCAACTAGTTAGTGTAATATAGTGTCTGCAGAGTCAGTTTTGTGTCAATTGTTTCCACATAGTCAGCAATTGCCTGAATTAGTTTGCAATATATTTATCATACTTATTAGCTATATTTCCTATCACCGAGGTGCTCAAAACTAAAAGAATTCAGATATAAATTAAAGTGTCAGGAAGTTATAATTAAATAAAGAAATAGATTATTAGCCAATAGATTACCAGACCAAAAGCTTTCACGATTTAAAATTTGATTGAGAAATCTAGTCATTGTTAGCTGTTGAGATTATTTATCAGTCTGATTACACTGTCCAGAGCCATTGTTGTAATTTACAGAAACCTTACCCAATCAGATGTAAACATCCATAAACTATACTGTCACATACACCACAAGTCGTGGAAACCTAAATGCTAATACCAAGTAGTAGGTAGTAAATTATTCTTCTGAACAATATTTTTGTCATGAAATATGTGTAATTTAATCCAGTTGTAAATGTTACTGTTAGCCAAAAACACTAAAAGATAATATTGAGCTCACTGAGGATCTGGATTCAAACTAAAATGTATTCATAAGTTCAGCACTTTGCAATGCATTCTCTTGCTTAAGCACAACATCAACTTTATGAATATATGCTGTCATTTAAAAGAACAGTGAGACTACTATATGCACTGATAAATATGCTAAGGAAATCCAATATTGGTTAGTCCCCGGAGTCAAGACATCTTAATTCCCCTTTTTCATTTTTGGAACACATGAAACATCTTTTGATGTAGAAGTTAGAGTAAGGCCATACCACACCACATATGGCTTTGGTTGTGGGTTTGTTTTTGTTTTTTTTGTTTTCAGTTTTTACTTTGTTGAGTTTCTACAAAAATATACCGGGTCTTTGAGTTTTCATGGGTCATGCAAAACCTTCAAATACCAAAAAAGTGACATTGTTTAAGTCAGTCATTAAATAGAATGAAATGATATGCTAAAGTAACAATTCTGGAATGTACCACTATATATAATTAGGGACAGAGAAAAGAAAACAAAAGTAATTTTGAAGTAGTATATAAGCTTTTTTTCATAAACAAGCAAGAAAGATAAATATTTTGTTGAGTTCTGAGAGCGTTTGCTCAGAAAATGGATGTTCACATCCTATGTTTATGTGTTTTGCTTCTCATAATCAATATACCCCTTCTTGTTGCATTTTGGATGACAACTGAACTGTACAAATAGTATTAAATGTTTTTGTATCTTTCTATCCTTTAAGGTTTCTTGGTAATGGGCATCTCTACGTAGAATGTCATTTTCATGACAAATACCCTTAAGAGCATTAAATGACACATGAGTCATTTTCTGAAAAGTGAAGGTCACTACATTCGGACCAAGTGCTATTTCCAGGGGCAGAAATCCAGCTCATGAGTCACTGTAGCCAGATCATTTTGCTCCAGAAAAGGCTGGAACTTAGCCATCAACTTGAGCTGGACTAAAATATTTTTGGCTATGGCTACTACCAGTTCTTCCAGTACGAACAATGAATCTAAGACAAAGCCTCAAGTCATAGTAATATTGTCTCAAGGGCAGCAATTCTGTCTTGTTGAAATCAACAAGTTGAAATCAATTTTGTCCTATTTTGTCCCATCCATACTTTAACAGTCTCTACACACCAGAAGCATACTTTGACAACATCCGTTGCTGGTCCCAAGATCATAATACAGAGCCAAATATCAGCATATTGATATTAAACCATAAAATTGCTATGAATACATTAAATAGCAAGAGCAGAGAAAAATAAAATTTTGTGGCATATACAGAATGTAAAAATAGTCAACATCCTGACCTCATCCATCATCGTGGATTGGATTTATGTCTTAAGATATCAGAGGAACCACTGAGGAATGGTTGTTTCTTTCCATATTAGTGTCTAGCATGTCAGAATACAATAGTCAATGGCATAAAATGCCAATGAAAGATCTAAAAGGACTGCCATACTACATCAAGGTTCCTACAAAGGTTATCACTAGAGTGATCAATGTCTTCTCTATCACATGTTGGAAATGCTATAGGACTGAAAGGAATCTAGTTAATCCACTTCCTATAGGTTCCTTTTGAGTTCCTTTAAGCAAAGGTGCACCATAGCCTTCTTCAAGGCTTCCAGTATTGTCCCTTACCAAAGTGAAACAATGTCCACCTCCCAGTCCTACCATCTCTCTTTATATCCCCCAATCCTACAAAGAAGCCAAGAAGGACATGGATCGATCCCATATATTTTAAATATATTGATATTAAAAGTAGCACAAGATTCCTGTGAAAGTTGACTAATTTTAATAGTTTACTCAAAGGAAGGTTTCAAGAACTTTAAAATTAAAATAATATTAGAAAAACAGTATTACAATTAACATGGTCACTAGATAGCCATTCATCAGAACAAATCTACTATTTTAAGATCTGGGATAGAATTTTGATGCAACTCTGTCTTGAAAAATCCATCTTGCCGCTCCTAAGATAATGGTTAGCAGAACAAATCCTCAGATATCTAAGAGTAGTCAGCTGCTATTAAAGGTTTCTCAGCTAGTTGTTGTGGCATTCCATGAGGTCCTATTTTATCCCTCATAATGTTCAACATCTAAATGAACTCACACTCATCCTATTTATTCCCTAAATCATATTCAGGAAGCCTGCTCTATTGGACAATTTGAAGCTGTATGGAAAAACTCTATATGCTCAACACCAGCTTCAAAATGTGGGAGAGGGTGCAAAACCCTACCTCTTCACACATGTGCAATGCATGGAAGTGATAAACATTAAGAAGATAATTCCTGCTATTTATATATTCATTGGGCATTCTAGATTTCAGGTACAAAACCAAAACCTTCACTTATCTAATTACTTTTAAGTTACAAATCCCTTGATCAAGTGATATGATTTGGTATAATTCTAATATTTTGAAGCAATATAATAAGCTATTTTGTTTTTATATAGGAATTAAGTATCATATAGCTTCATTCTGGAAAAAGATCTAGGTAGTCCCTTAAAGATGACACTGACTTGATGGCGTACAGTCAAATAACTGATTTTGCTGAATTGCAGTAAATTGGAATAACATAATTTGCTAGGTTTTCATCACCTTTACATCTGAATAGAAATCAATGGATTATCCACCAGAGAAGACTACTGTTGCCAAGTCACAATATTATAGACACATGAGAAGTCCAACCTTATTGAGTTCAGTGGCATATCTACACGGTTTAATGAAGCCAGATTTACTTCATTAAAAAGAAATTATTGGAGAAAGCTTTGCCTTTCTCATTTCCAGATCTAGCTGTGATTATCTTGCTATCAAAAATGACAGACCAACAAAAGAAACATCTGCACTGTTTTTAAATTGCTCAGTCCATCTGTAGAATTCCCATGGTATCTGCTGAAATTAGCAAACTAAGATTCATGTTAACTTAAGGTTTTTTTCTTACCACTTTTTATACTTTTCCCCAAATAATCTCTATTGTATCATGGGAGATGAAGGAAATTGATACCATATGTCAAGCTAGTTAACAATAAATCTATTTAAATGACAGGATGATGTAAGACTTTTAGTTTGAATTAATATTTCAGCGTTCTCTGCAGGTTATTTCCTTTTAATGTTAACATGTTAAAATTACCTTCATGTTCTGAAGTACATGAATAGTTTCTCAACAAGTTCTGATAGGAAAAATGCATGAGGAAACCAAAAGAAAAAGTCCGTTAGTATTACTTTGCCTACTTAGTTGTAAAACTTATTACAAATTGCTTTTGAGTTTGCCATTTTTATTATGCACAGTTTTCAAATTTTACTAGGGAAGCAGCCAATTTGGGATAAAGATCCTATGACAATAAATATTTGAGGAGGAGGGAGGAGGAGGAGGAGGAGGAGGAGGAGGAGGAGGAGGAGGAGGAGGATATTGCTGGAAAAAAATTGTTAGGGTTCAGTGCAAATAGATTAAAAAGTATTTAAAAGGTTCACTAAAAGAAAGAAGTTCAAGTCTAATATAAATGCTGCATAGTAAGAAAAGTTTATTGGTTGCATCTATTGCTGCAATAATGAGTGATAGTATGATCAACAACTGAAGAAATGAGATGCCACACTGTTAATCTATAACCAAATAATATATTCAAAAGTCACAGTTGTTTAATATTGGATCAGGTAGGAATTAAAATAATCTAAAAAACTCTGGTTCAATTCTGTTTCTTGAAAATTACAATCCACTGTAAAGAACAATGTAGCTACACTAGAAAGAAAGGATATTTGCAAAAAAATACCATCGTGGGAAGGCAAAAAGAAAATCTTTTTGTTGTTCAGTCACTAAGTCATGTCCAATTCTTCACAACTCCATGGATCATAGCATACCAGGCCCCCCTCACTTCCACTGTCTCTTAGAGTTTGCCCAAATTCATATTCGTTGTGTTGATGACACTGTCTAACTATCTCATCCTCTACCATCCTGTCTGCTTTTGCCTTCAATCTTTCCCAACATCAGGATCTTTTTCATTGCATCCTCTTTTCTTATTTTCTCATCATTGGGGGCAATATGCTGACTCTGTCAATATGCTGTAAAGCACTATGAAGCAGTATATAGATCTAAGTGCTATTGCTATTACTATTTGATGTCCAGCATATTTGAGTTTCAGCTTCAGTATCTGTCCTTCCAAAGAGCTGTCTGGGTTGATTTCCTTTAGGACTGACTGATTTGATCTCCTTACAATCCAGAGGACTCTTAGCTCTTCTCCAACACCACAATTCGAAAGCACCAATTCTTTGGCATTTAGCCTTCCGTATGATTCAACTCTCACAGCCATACAAAAAGAAAACCTGCCCTCAAATTAAGATGATCTTATGATCATACAGAAAATTATACACAACTCCTGTTCCTTCGAAAACAAGGAACTCTCTTTCCATACTGGCTTAGGCATGCACAGACTATTTTTGAACTTTGGTCTGGGCCCCATTGTCATCTCCAGTCCTGCTCCCAAAAATTAGATGTTCTTAGCTATAATTCTTTGTGATTGACCACCTGAAGCATCTAATGCCTGAGGAAACTACCTTACTAACAATGCAAGATTCTAATAATAGGCAATGTATTGTAAACAGATCTGATATAATTTAGAGGATTTATGAATTTAGTTCATGATTTCAGCTAAAGTGAATTTCTCTACAAGCCTCTTTGAACTTCATTAAATGATAAAACAAATATTTTGGCTAATTCTTGTGTAATTCCTCATCCAAAACACAACTGTTTTCTGGCACTTTCATAATTATTGCAATTTGTTTCATTTACTTATGAGAAAGTATGTTCCGGCACATATTTTTAATACATGTTTGTAGTGCTGGAAACTGTGATGCTGGTATTATGTAATGAAGAAGAACAACATTACACGCTGAGAGTCAAATCATGTATTGTCTAGTGTGTGAAACAAATGCCACATGGCAAGGCACCATGCCAGAGATTGGTGTTTAATTGGAGAATGAGGCCACTATCAAAGAAAAATCTGGAGCTGTTTGAAGCAGAATTTAAATGAGGGCCTGAAAAAAATGGTATGTTTTTTTTAAAAAATCTGTATTTTGCATTTATTTTAAATGTATATCACAAATTGGATCATACTGTAGATGAAGTTGACAATGTCTTTGTTCTTTTCAAGACTTCTCTTCTCTTCAGTCCCAGAATGCAAGCAATATCCCCAAATCTTCACTAACAGACCTACTGATTTCTAATTTGAATCTGTACATTGTGCTGGAAAACAAGTAGTTACCTAGATTATCATATCAGCCTGTTTGAAATGACTCTTACTATTGATAGCCTCAGTGATGTAGTTACAATTTTGTGTTGGTATTTTACTTAAAACACAGAATCTGTTTATTTACTTTGTTAGTTTGCATAACACTAATCAGTGACCATAAATAAAGAAGTAACAGTATTATTGGGCTGAAAAGGTATTGGCTCTTAGACCTTCAGTACTCCAGCAATTTCTATTGAAGAACAACCTTGAAGGGAAATTTATGCTATAAATCATGGCATGTTTGAGATGAAATAATGCATGTTCATTTTGGATTAAATACTTTCCTGCAAAATTTAGTTTAAAAATGCCCTTTTAAATGGAAGGTTGGGAAAGCATAATCTTAATTATGATGACTTGCCAGAAATGTGATTTCCATGGTCATAAAGGCAAACGTGTTCAAGTAACAAATACTGCTAATAACTGAGAATCTTTGTTATACAGAAATCTTGAAAAATTGTCTTCATGGGGATCTAGATTTACACCAGACTTATATTAGAGTCATAAGGGATGCAGTGGCACAGTGGCTTAATGACTCTGGAACTGCCGGTCAGAAATGGTCTGCACTCCAGTGGTTCGAGGCTGGCTCCTGCCTACCCAGCAGTTCGAAACAATGCAATATTGCAAGGAGATAAATGGGTACCACTTTAGTGGGAAAAATTAGCTGCTTTTTGCATGAACAGAAAAAATGC
Organism: Azemiops feae; assembly: GCA_023970755.1. Taxonomy (NCBI): domain Eukaryota; kingdom Metazoa; phylum Chordata; class Lepidosauria; order Squamata; family Viperidae; genus Azemiops; species Azemiops feae. Next base: position 1,779,436 of record JALGBA010000099.1, read on the forward strand.
ACTTTTGAGTTATGGTTTTGATGATTAGGAAAAGATTCGGATAACAGGGAGGGGTTTTGGTAATAATAAAATAAGAAAGAATTTTGTAAATGTACACATTTTTGCTGCAAAGTAAATTGGAATCTCCTTCCTTCCTTCCTTCCTTCCTTCCTTCCTTCCTTCCTTCCTTCCTTCCTTCCTTCCTTCCTTCCTTCCTTCCCTCCTTCTATATTTTAAGATCAAGACAGTTTTATAAGCATATGTTATGACATATTGTATAAACAGTAGATTATGCTCGATAATAGGAATTCATTTAATATGAATAAATCTACAATAATTAAATCGGATAATGCTCAAATTCAGCTTTTAGTCAATCCTAAAAGAACAAGTAGTAAGATAAATTGCTGTTTGGTGGTTGACATTCTTTCAAAGTTTTCTAATCAAAACAGTGTTTTCTACTCTGACAAATATATAATCTAACCATAAACAATAAGGAAGACAACTGAAAGAAAAAGCAGACAAAAAATTAACCTTGACCTCACCACAAGAGCCTATTGGAAGACAATTTTGGCCAGCCTAGCAATACTGTGGCTAATTCTAATTATCAAAAGTTGTTGAGAGAACAGAGCCATTTTTTTTCTTAACTTTTGTTGCCCACCTAAAGGGAAAGTTTTTTGCCCTACAACTTTCAAGGACTATGTTCCCTTCCCACAAGAGAACTCTTACAAAACTGCATATACTAATATTTATTTTAAAAAACTCATGAAAAGACTATTCCCTCTTCATTATTTTCATGTTTGACATGTTGAGATATTTGGTGTGATATTAAAATATAGAACCGAACTCTTTCACTTCCAGCCACTTTTACTACTTATGTAGTAACAGTGCATATGAACTGTGGTTTTCAGTGAACAGTATGATACCTTTCTAGATTTGATGGAAAACGACATACTGTATATAGAAGTATGGCACAATGGTATTTTGCCAATCAGGCAAAGGAGAGATAAAACAGGCATAAACAGAGTTATATGGAAATACTGAGTCTAAAGCTATGTTCTTAACTTAAATATACCTTATTCTCTAAGGTCACCTATTTTTATTTAGGCTATATATCAATTTCTCTTTTGCCAACTTTCTACTTTAAGCAGCTACGTTTATTGCCACATTTCCATAACTGAATATATTTTCTCAGTAGTTAGTGTGTGAACATTTCATATTATCATATTAATATAGCCAAAGGCTAGTTCACAGGTATGTGCAACTAGCCATAATGCCCAAAGAATGAAGTGTACATTGTGACTTCAGGATGCATGCCTGTTCATGCTTGTGTCACAGTGTTGTGTACAAACTTGGAGCATTGGAATGTTCTTATGCACTTCTAATCACTTTTTCCTTAGTCTCCACTATAGCTGCTCATGAATGACCTGGAACCGCTCTTGGGATCCAACTCTCAAAAAGCAACCACTTCTGAGCATTTGATTAATCATAACTAGGCTACCTGAGGAACCCTCTCATTCCAATGGGATTGACCCATCCCACGTCTTCTGGCAGAAGAGGAATACTGTGGACAGTCAAAGAATTCCAGCTGGTGGGGTTCAGGAGAAGGGCCTTTTCTGCTGTGGGTCCCACCCTCTGGAGCATTGTGCTCCTCAAGGTGAGATCTGCTTTCATCCTTGTATAAGAACTTGGCTTTGCCAATTGGCCTGGAACTCCAATAGGACCATTCCATATTGAAGGTGGTAGTGGACTACAAAGAAAATCCCAACTCCAGCGCATGTTTTTGTAACTAATTTTAATTTTTTTCATTTTCATGTTTATTGTTTGTAATGTTTTTACATCTGATTTTATGATGTTGTAAGCTACCCAGTGAGCTTGACAGTGAGATATGGGGCATATAAACAAACAAACAAATAAACTATACTAGCTCAAATAAAGCTAAAATTATCAGAGCTGCTATTTCAATGTACTTTATTGCAAGAATAAGTTACTGATGTTTATGCTTAAAATGAGACCAAATAAAATTTAAGTCATATTGTAAATAATTCAAGAAAGAAAAATGCCGTTTTGACAAGGATCAATTTTTCTCAGTTACATCATTATAAGAGATGAATTAATAGCTTTCTACTGAGACAGAATTTAAATGGCATTGAACAAAGTGAGATAAGTAAAATTGCAGTTAAAGACATATGAGAGAAGGGACTAAGTCATGAAAAATGAAGAATTGCACCTGTTACCTCAGTCCATAAAAGGAGTAGCAAGCTGCCCTGAAGGCATTCAATGTCTGCAGAAGACTAGCTCTTGAAAGTGAACATTTAATACTTCCATGTGTGTATTTTTTCCTGTCATTTCTTGCTATCTGGTTTAACCAAGCAGTGATGGCTGTTTCTGCTATTCTTGATCATTCTCTTTGCCATGTGTAGATTCCCTCTTTCCCCTTCAAAGAAGATGAGATATTTTGCACAAAGATCAAATCACAGCCTCCCAAAATAAAAATATCTTAATAAATCCATTTGGTTGTGATTATTTTCTGAGAAGCTATTTGATAAAGGAAGATTGGTTTTAAAAATTATAAAAAACAACTCTGGCTGCAGTAGTGTCAGGACTATGGCAGTATAGTACTAAAGTTGTACATAGAGCCAGTTTGGTCTAGTGGTTAAGACACCAGGCTATAAAGTAGAAGAGTTTGAGTTGAAGTCCTGTCTTAGCCATGAAGGCCAGATGGGTGACCTTGGGCCAGTCACTCTCCCTCAGCCCAACTTTCCTACAGGATTGTTGTTGTCAGAAAAATAGGAGGAGGAAGGTATGTTGGATAAGTTTGCTGCCTTGAGTTATTTGTAAAAATAATAAAGGTAGATATAAATAAATAAATAATAACACCCATGTACCAGAATGAGAAAATGCAAAATATCATCACTGGAGTAAGATATGTAAGAAAGCAATTTTTAATAATCAAGAAAAAGTAGATGGCATAAAACTGATATTCACTTTATTATACACTCAAGTGTATTTTCATGATAAATAATAAGCACAAATACTATATTTCAGTTTTGGTAAGCATAGTATGGACCTTCAATAATGCCCATTTTACCATTCAAATGTTTGTCTTAGGACAGGCATGTCAAACTGCCTGCCCGCGGGCCAGATACATCGTGCCGAAACCACCCCACCCCATTGTTGGCAATGGGGAAAAAGTCCCGATACGTTGCGCGACATCACGTGACGTTGCGAGTTTGACATGCCTGCCTTAGGATGTGGAGTAATTATTACTCCTCCAACCTAAATTCATTAGATACATATGACACATTTTAGTATGAAAGCTAGTTCCTTTTGCTAAATTAATATGACATTATATGACACCATATAAATTCTGGCTATTTCCATTTTCATGCTTTATTCTTGACCATTTTCATGCTTTATTCTTGAACACAGTAATGATGTATGTAATAATACTATATCAACAGTAACACTTTTACTGTTGAAAAGATGCTTGGGAATAGAGTGGAATATAAATTTAATAAATAAATTTTAAAAACTGCAGAAATAAATCTTCCAGACATGCATTAATTTCAACATATTTTCAGACTGCAAAACACTTTTTAGATTGCATCAATGTGGGGAGGGAGAAAGCCTGCTGTCTCCACCCATGATATAGACTTATTGTTTACATATTCATATTGTTAATATAATTTATTAAAAGGCATGATATATTTTATTCTCTTGTTAACATTTCTATTACAAAAGAGCATTTAAACAGCATAAGATGTGATTATGGTGAAAATGAAAATGAAGAAAGAAGCTAGTAAGACAATAGATAATCTGTGATTAAGTTAAAGTTCTGACTGGCTACATAACTTAATATAAAGTTCTCACTGGTTATAAGATATGAGACATTAGCTAAAATGAGTTGGGAAAATATAAGAAAAAGTTGAGCTACATTTGTTGCCCGTGGAACCCAGTTTTGACATAATAGTCTTACACTGTACTGTCAGATAATGACCATAATACACCACAGATAAATATCTTTAAGCTCATTCACTACAAACAGAAGGATTACATTTCCTTTAATAGCATTGATGGTAAGGAAAATAACAGTCTGCTGTTCCATAAGCATAAAACATCTGCAGTCTTCTAAAATCCAACTTGTTTAATCTTGTTTTCATAGATATGATTTTTATTGTACTTATTCTATAACATTTGGCAAGCTGAGTCATGTACATTTCTTGCATTCTGTTCCAAGTTTAATTCAGGTATCTGAGCTCTTTGTCCTCTTTGTCAGATAAAGCTTAGCTTACCATCTGATCCACATTTCTAATCCCCTCACAGAGAAACCATTTTAAATCAGAGGTATTAGTAATATTGCCTTGTTGGAAAGTATTCAGTGAGGTAACCTTGTAAGACAGCTGGAGGGTTAATAGGATATGAGACATTATCTAAAAATGTGGCAGTTGTTTTATTTTCTTATTATACCATTTAATACTTGTAATAACAGGGTTTCTTTATATTACATTTTGGCCTCATTATATTACATTTTGGCCTCACAGCTACATTGCCCTTTTTGTCTTATTTAGAGAGTATTTTAAATGGAATGCAAACAAGGACATATTCACATGTATCACTTAGCCCATCATCAGTATGGGTTACTCACGTCTTCCAGAGTGCAAGAACAGGCTGATATTAGGCTATCATGAAGAAATGCTCTAAGAATAAGCAACCTCAAACTATCTGCCTGAATAACAATTTACTTCAAATAGTGTAATACTTTCTTAGTTTTGTGAACAAATGTGAATCTAACAGGAGATGTTTTAATAGTAGTGACTTGATAAAACGGCACAGTGTTTTTCAGAATTTCATGGTTCTAAGAAATGAAAATAACAACTACAGGATTTCAAGTCATGATATTACAAAAATGGGAAAGCAACTAAAGATGTATACATCTGACTTATACCCTGATAATATAGTGGCAAATGGACGCTTGCAGTATTTACCCTTATGTCTTTGACATTATTTTTGCCAGCAGGTTCCTGTAAACATTGTATTTACAGAAATGTCACTAAGAGATCTAAAGAGTACTTCTATTTCAAGCTCACTCAGATGGAACTCAAACTGGGAACAGAGGAAGGCTGAGTTCTACCTTCTACCATTCAGGTTAAAAGAGCAACACTTTCCCTTTCTAGAATACTTCTGCTGACATTAGAAACTTGAGTTCCAGAACCTAATAGTATGAAATAGTACTTATATACCTGCTTTTTATTAGTCTAATGTTATCTGGTTGGGACATGTGTCATACACCTTTCTGTATCTCTGGATAGAAAAAAATGTAGAATTGTAAAAATAATTCAAGAATTGTTCTAGAGAAGGAATGGGCAAGAGCCTGCACTAAACAGTTTAACAGAAGCAAGTGTCATAGCTGATATGGTCATACTATTCTCATAGACACGTTTTAATTGGGAGTGGGGAGATTTAGAGAGCTATTTTTCCCACTAAGTTAAATATAAATTGGGCTTTATATGTTTCTTCCAATCTCAAAATTGTGGGAAAGAATACTATCAAACTTTAGCAATTGAGGTCAGATGATGCTCCAGCATCATCATTGAGGATTCATGAAGACAAGGGCCTCAAGTTGTTCATTTTTGTACTAGAAGAATACTTTCCATTTATAACCCTGGTTTTATTCCACAGAAGGATAGGCTTTTTCAGTTCAACAATAACTAGCAAAAATAACTTTTGTTACTAAAATACAGGAAACAGGAAGCAGTACACAATGATCATATTATTTAATCTAGGTAGGAATGGTCACAAATCATTTGGAGTCAGTCTTTAAATCTAATAATAATAAAAATAATGGATACAAATTAAAAATGAAGTCAGACAATTCTTCCCTAGCATGTCCTTGGAAAACATCTAACAATGGCCCATGTATTACCAATTACGAAAGGCTTTCATAAAGAAAAAAATAGATGTTGAATAAAATATTCAACTTTGCTGCAGGTTTTTGGCTTTTGAAAAGACAGAAGTAATAAGGAAAATTGTAGATGAATTTAAGAAAGAAATCAAAAAGATATTACAAGAGAAAGAATTATTAGCCTCCAGGTATGTTTTACTGGAAAAAATTGGTAAAGATGATGATGATATTCAAGAAAGACAAGAAAGGCAAGGATCTTTTCATTTGGGAGTACAGAAGGATGAGACAGAAAAATAAAGGTTGCAGAAAAAAGAACTCAAATTCAAGTGGGCAATTACAAACTTGATTGTGAAAGCATTACCTAAAAATTAGAAATTCTAAAAAGAGTTACCCTCCTTTTTCAAAAAACACAAACAATATGGAGTAAACAACAATGTCCAAATGTTTGCAACTTCTCCTTATGGACTAATCAGGGCAGGTGCATACATGTTACCTCTCTCTGTGTGTTGTGTGCATATGCGACTGTTTCTCTGTTAGGGTCTGGTGTGTCTATGCAAATATATGTAAGTAAAGGTATAATTAGAACAAGAGTACATATGTTGCCTCTGATTATGTGTATGTGCTTTTCTGCTCTTGTGTTGCATCTTTATTTTTGTCTACAAGTAGTACTTGATTAACAATCACTTGTTCGATGACCATTTGAAGTTACGACTCCATCGAATGAGTGGTACTTATGACTAGTTTTCAAAGTTATGTCTGTCCTGATACCTTCCCCCCCCCCCCATTCACACATTCACAATCTGGGCACCTAGGAACTAGTTTGTGCTTACAACAGTTGCAGGATCCCACAATTATGTAATCTCCATTTGCAACCTGCCTTGCTGGCTTTCCACAAGCAAAGTCAATGGAGGGAAGATCACAAGTCATTTGGATACATCTCCCACACCCCACAGAAGTCACCGCAAGTCATGTCTTGCTGCATTTGTGCCACACCATACCAGATCCTTATGCACCCTCCTCTGCCCTGCAGGAACCACTTACATGCCTGCCAGCCTGCTTGCAAACCACCTGAAACTTGCATCTTTCCCACTGAGTTTGGTTTTTGAAAGTTGGCAGGAAGTTGTGAGGAAGTCATTGCTTAACAATCTGTGAAACTTGCTTAACAACAGCAATGGGAACTGTCAGTATTTCTGTCACTAAACAATGAAGTCATGTGACATGTTTTATGATGATATTACTTAGCGACAGAAATTCCAGTCCCAATTACTGTTGTTAATCAAGGACTACTTGTGTGTTTCTGGTCTCCTGTCATGTGGTGTCTCTCAATATTTGTGTAAATATGTGCAGACAGCATATGCTCTGTATCACATGACTTGCAGGGAAATAAAAAGGGATTTGCAGTGGATCATTCAGAAATTACCACCCAATTGCTGTTCTCTTTGGTATACAATATACTGGAATATTTTTGTTTCTGGAATTCTTTTCTCCATAGCACCAAGCCAGATATGGCCCATTTTTTAATTTGTTCTTTCTTCTGTCAGTTACTCCAACCATATAAAATTTAGTCACACTCTGATTAGTTTTGGAAGAGATACCCTGCAGATGGAGACACAGAATCTCAAACTCCCTTAGATAACTTTACATAAAATTTATATCTTTTATATAAAACTCTACTATTAAAAGAGCTATTTCCAGCACACACAGTGTATATACTTTAAAAAAAAGTATGTTGGCTTTTGGTGATTTTTAAAGTTTGTTTTTACAAAACATTTGGACAACCTTACTTTACTTTACTATGAGCAGCCACTTGTGAGCAATGCAGTGATATTATGATTACATTGGAACTTCAAAAAATCTAACTGTTCATAACTGAAGAATTCCACACTAGCAGAGTGTGGAATTGCATGTTTGTACAGATTTCGCAGAAGGAAATACTAAATAAACATGTGCAGATACATTAAGAAAAAAATATTTTGAAGAAGAGTGCCAGGAAACAGAGGCCTCTCTTGTTCAATGCTATGTAAGGGAGATCACTCCTTTTTATTGTTGAAGTGCTCTCACTATTCCAAAGGTGCTTTTTCAAAAGGCAACTGGACTTTCTTTGTTTTTCTCCTTGAAAACATTTTGCTTCTCATCCAAGAAGCTTCTTCAGTGCTGACTGAATGAGAAATGAAATGTCTTCAAGGAAAAAAACAAAGAAAATCTGGTTGACTTTTGAAAAAGCACCTTTGAGATAACCGTGACCTGGATGGCTGAGAATTTCCATAGACATTTGCTCTTACTAGTCATTCAGTTCATTCCAAAACTGATCAGAATGAGACCAAATATGGTGGAATTCATTCAGTTGGAATCTTCCTTCCTACAACATCAATGCATTATTTTGTATTCTGAACTCTGAACAAAAATACCCCTTTTACTTTTTTCTATGCAGCAAACTGTACTTTCAGGTATTTAAAGTGTACTAATATATTCTTCCTCAGTCTACTGTTCCGGAGTTCCTTCAATTTTTTCTTTTATAGGACTTGATAGTTTCTGAGCATCACTTATTGTCTTTTCGATTTATCCTTTTTTGTAGTTCCTAGAACTGGATACAGTATTCCAGGGTGGATGGCCTGATTAGAACAGAATCATATGGAATGATTATTTCCTGTGATTTCAAAATTATACTTTTAAAAAATGAATCCTAAAATTGTATTTGTCTTTTTGCACCCAAAATACTGTCAATTCATTCTCAGTTTGTAATCAACTACTCCGTCAAGATCTATTCCACAAGTATGATTACCAGGCAATTTTTCCCAATCAATTTCCATAATATTATCTTGAGCACATACCCATCATTTTCAAGGAAAATATCAGGGACAAGTTTGAAATCCTGAATGTTCGTAACAGGAAACTAGAATAATTTTGAAGTAAAATCAAAGAATTTTTAAGCATGAATGTGAAAAGATCAAGAAACAGTAAAATTAGAAATCTGGATGTCAGAACAAGGTGGAAATAGCCAAGACAGAACCTAAGGCCAAAAAGGACAAAGATCTCAGGAAGATTTTTTTTAAAATTCAGAACATTGTTAGATAAGACTAGAGGCAGCACTACAACATTGGTAAAGACAATGAAGGAGGAAACATGCATAGAAAAACAGGGAAAGTCTTCCAAAAGATCTCCAAACTGAGACGGAAATTCTAGCCTTGAATTGGTATGCTAAACATCATCAGTGAGCAAGTAATCATTGACTCAAAGAAGATTTTAAAGGTTGGAAAAGTATATTCTCTATAGTAGAGAAATCACATTGACTACAATAGAAATGTCCTATTCCAAGGTACCTTAAAAGTATTCCTTACTTTTAAGAACCTATAGACGGACACCCCTCCCACTCTCCTGGCCTTTCATAAAGTGGTCAAAACTATCTTTAATTTACATGTTAGCAACATAATCCTTATGAAGAACCAGGCCAAGTGCTTTGATTATGGAAGACTCCCGAGGATTTCTAGCTAAGGAAACAAGCAAATGGATCACAGAAAAAAAATGAATTCTCATTCAAGGCACTATGACCTGACTCATATTATCATATTTTGGATATATTATGCAATGGCCTAGCTTCCTTGAGAAATCTATGATAGGAAAGATGGAATGATAGAGAAGACAAACAGCAGGAAGATGGATGGATTCAGAACAGTGACGTACGTACTGTGGGAAGACTGAAGGCCAAGCTGAGGACAGATCATCCTAGAGAAGTTCTATCTATGTGGTTGCTAAAGATTAACTCTGACTAATAGCACATAATCAATCAATATAGAATATGATTTCACCAAGTGTGCTATGTGCAAGTTTGATCATCATAAGCTTCCACTTCTTTATCTAAATCATACAGATTCAGCTATATCATTTGTTTGCTCGTTGAGTATTTAGGAATATTCATTTCAATTAATTTTTGCTTTTTGGAAAAAATCTACACCTCCTTATTCATTCCATGACCCTGCCAAGACAATCAGCATTTGGTTTAATTCTCCTTTGCAGTTATTATTGACCTAACAGCTTCACCCTCATAATTTTCAAACATAATTTTTTAAATTTCTTTATGTTTCCAATTGGCCAAGAACTATATTTTTATCTCGATGAAATTATTGTGACATTCCTTTCAATTAGTGTATTGTTATAAACATTCTAAAAACTTTTATTTATGAATATAACTTCTTAGTTTGAAAAAATTCCCTTGTATATCAGAAACAACTTTGGGAGAAAGTTACACCATGTCCTTATTAATGCTTCTTTCTTTGGATTATCTGAATTTCCGACTCATTGATTTTATCATGATTAAATTAATTATGCGGTAGTTAAAAATAAATATAACTCCTTACAATCAACATTAGTACTCCACATGCCCCATGAACATTACATGGTAAATGTTGCACCATTGCTAAAGGGAGATTCAGATTGTCATATCTAAAAGAAGGGATCATTTAGGCCATTTATTCCAGCTCTGTCTTTGCATGCCTGATTCCATACTAAAGTATTCATAACATACTCCAAAGCATCCATGACATACATTAGCTTCTATTAAAAAGCAAGCAAGTATACCAAAAATGTCAGCACTTACAAGAACAATTCCAATAAAATTATGGAATTCAAACCCTAGTGTAGATTAACTTTTTAAGTTCCTGCTTTAACAGCAGTACCTGGAAACTTGGTTGAACTCAAAGCTAAGCAGACAAAACCTGTAGGAAATCTCAGGGCAATAATTTAGACTGGAGGGAGTAAAGGGAGTGCGATGGAGGAACAGCATCCTGGAATAAAGCAATAGCAGACCAAACTCCATTAATCTATACCCAGAAGCTAGGCTTGACTCAAAGAAGGTTGTTAGTAAAATATATATTTGAAATAGCTCCTAGACAATATTTATATAAACAACCATTATCATTGTTCACATAATCCAGTGAAGAAACTAAATAAGATGTCTCCAAATTATTGTGAGTCCTTTTGTTGTTGTTGAATGAATGGTTAATGAAGTATAAACTGTTACTGACAATCACACAAACTACTAATGGACAGGAACACATACACCAAATAGGCTTACTATTAGTATTGTGTATTTTAGAACTATTGGATACTGCAATCTTCAATCTGTTTACAAAATAAGCATCTATGAACACTTGGGAATAATTTTTGCATAATTATCCATAACATCACATTGTACAAGCAACATAACTGACAGACTGCAGGAGTCCTTATAGATTGTTCACTCTGCACATACATAGAAATTCATGAACACTTGCTGGCTTCACTCCATCAAGCTTTTGTGATATAGGCTATACCCATAAAACTAGATCAACAGGAGGGTGGAATCTGTCACTTTGGAGGTTTCTGTGGGGAAAGCACAGAGGTAAGTCAGATGCAGCAAGAGGAAAAGAAAAGGAAGGGCGAAATAACCCTGTTCTGGCAAGTGATGATCGTTGCTGGAAAATCATGTTGTTTTTCTTTCTAGAAAAGCTCCACACTTATTGCACATGAGAAAAAATGCTCATTAGTAAAAAAAAAAAAAAAAAAAGGAGGGAGAAACAGAAATTGTCTTAAGAGAGGTGACAATGAAAGTTAGTAGAAGACATGAGTTGCTATTCCTTCATAAGTCTTAAAAAATAAAACTGGCTTATGGGTTACATTATGGTTTGTTCTGTTCTGTTCAGCAGTCACATGGTCAAAATTCAGACGCTTGGCAACTAGTTCATATTTATGATAATTGCAGTATCCTGGGGTCATGTGATCACCTTTTGCGACCTTCTGACCAACAAAGTCAATAGAGAAGACAGTTTCAATTAACAACCATGTTATTAACATAACAACTGCAGTGATTCACTTAACAACTGTGGCAGGAAAGATCATAAAATGGGGCAAAATTCACTTAACAACTGTCTAGCTTAGTGACAGAAATTTTGGATTCAGTTGTGGTTATAAGTCGAGAACTACCTGTAAGTTGCATTTTTTAAAGAAAAAAATATTCATATTTTAAGCTTAATTGTATGTAATTTTGAGTATTTACTAAAATTTATCAATTAATAAATAATGTTCAATCCAGCATTTCCTTGTATCTAGTACAATTCCTATAATATTGCATTGTATTTGATATACTAAGATGTCTTTTGGTATTCTTAGGGACATATTCCCTAGGAACATTAGAATCAATAAAACTTCTGAATAGATGAGAACTGAATTGCGGTTTTGCTAAACTTGAGAAACACTTAAAAATGCCAACAACTAAAAAATGGAATAGTAAATGCATACCACAAACATTAGACAATGCAGCTCTGTTCCCATTTTAAATGTCTTGCAGATATGTACATCATCTAGCCACAATTACTTGTGCCCAGTCATTAATATTTCATGTGAAATGGAAATTAAAATAAATATTACTGACAGTTTTGTTATCCCTTGTCTGCAGCTATGTGGGCATGTCTATGTATACACTCCATTCCACATAACAAGGAGCTTAATTTTTAAATATCTGCAGCTATTGCAGGATGTTTCTGGCATTACTTTTCTGCCAATGTTTATCTGAAATAAGTTTACACGTACAGCAATCATTTTCTAAAATATGTGAAGGACTGAGGTTAGGTAGTTACAGAAGCACCAAGCTCAGAGTATAGAGACCTGTTTCCTAACTCTTCTGGAATGTCCACATGATCAGTCAACATTGTGTGGTTACACAGGTATTCCAAAAAGTGTTTGGAAAGAAGCCTATGGCCTTAAAAAGACCTGTTGACCTTAGTAAGAGTGTCATGTTTTTAAACAGTTAAAAAAAGATATAACATCGAAAGTAAGGCAAGCCACTTTTGAATTTAATCTAAAATTCTAAAATGCATATAGTTAAATGAGTAGATTTAGTTTGATTCACTCATTTGAGCAAATCATGCTACATTTAGCTCTATGTTTATTTTTGGTATATTCAAATTAGTATTTGATATATGCCTATTTAATTAGAGACCAGGATCTGGACAGGTCTTGCCATTTAAGAAACCATAACGTTTCAAAAGCAGAAATGGCAAGGTGTTTCAGATTAATACACTTATCTTTAAAGTAAGGGTATAAGAAACTGTATTTACATACATCCAGTATAGATGTATCAAAAAACCTACTTGGGGCATTACAGGTAGTTCTCAACTTATAACCAGTCATTTAGAGTCTATTCAAAATTCCAATAGATCTTCAATACTTGCAGGGTACTTATAGTCTGGATTCGAAGTTCTGACATCACCTATCCATGGTCACATGACTGCATTTCAGATGCTGAGCAACCAAGCTGCATTTATAGCCACGTACAGCATCTTGAAGACCACATTTTTATGATGGTTTTGCTGAAAACCGACATTTATTTCTGTTTTTTTGGCAAAATTGCACCATAGCGAACTATTGGTTTGTTTAATGACTGTCACATTCATTTAATGACCACCACATTCACTTAATGACTGCCACAAGAAAGTTGGGTCAGTCATGTCATCGACCACTTTATGACCAAGATGGACAAGCTTGCTTTTCTAGTCACATTTGTTCTTCAGGTGGTGATCTGATGTAACCATTCAATCACTTTCTACTGGTTCTTTAAGTATCAAACCAATTTTAGGTAACTCCTACAGAAAATAGTATTTCCCTACCAATGTTTTCAAGCTGAAATTTCTTTTGAGTGAAATGTGATATGAAATATGTGATATTGATTTCCTATTACTACATTTCTTTTGCTTGGTACAAAAGCAGGATTTTTTTTCCTGTTCTTGGAGCAAGGAATCCTTCCCTTCCCTTCCCTTCCCTTCCCATTTTCCGTACCAGGGAAAGGAAATCTACATTCATAACCTAATGTCAGGAATAAATTTCACCGAAATGGTTAAGTCTGCCCAAAAATAACTTTGGCAGCTCTTAGCATTATGAACTGAATTCAAAGCACTGCTGTTCATTGGAATCCTTGTACTATTTTGTGAAGACTGTGAACAGAAATGCTATATTGGAGAAAGTAACTTTAGTGTGTTCTTTATTTTTTTAAAAAATTAATAATGCAAGAGTTAAAAGAAGCAAATGTTATTAAATATTTAAAATAGCTAAAAACGTTTACAATTCCTTAAAATGTTATAATGAAATGGATAAATCTTTGGAATATCTTCAGATTGGCAATAGATGCAGTATATTAGAAAAAGCCTTACACTAGAGTTGTACATATTGGAAAACTGGAATATGTAGATGTTTATTTCTTTCCAAAATCAAGAATAATTGGAAAAATGAAAAATAATAATTAGTATTTTCAGCTGCCACTTAATTTGAGAAGGCATCTGCCTTACTGTATTGGGTCATATTCCTAGTGAATGAAAATAAAACATAGACACAGAATTTTGTCAGAATTCTGCACTCAAAGATAGCTATGATTATTATCCCATAAAAGTGGATAAGGAAGATATATAGAATTTTCTACATGTTCTAACGAAAAGTACTATACTTTTTAGCTCAAAAGGTAAGCACATTACTATATATCCATTTGATAAATGCATTACAATACATATTTAATAAAGACTACATTTTATGGAAGGATATAAACTTTTCAAATTATAAATAAGAAAAAACACATTATTTTATGATAAAAGGTTATTATTTTCCTGACATGAAATATGTCATACACGCATAATCTAGGAAGTTCTTTTCTAATTTAGCTTTCCTTCATCCACTGAATAAAAAACAAAATGTATTTAAGAGATTTCTAGACACACTGGGGACATCTGCAAAGCATACACTCTATTAAAAAGCATTTTGGCAAAGTCAGTAACAGAATGTGAAGTACCATAGATTTAAAAAGTACCAACATATTGGGCAATTTAATCTAGATTTATAAATATGCTGTTAATGTTAGAGTACAGATTTTTTTCAGTAAGAAGTTTAAAATGTCAGAGTAACATATATTGAAGAAAAATAAATTTAATTTTTTTCATAATTTCTTTCACATTATAGAGAATTGGGTCCAGTGCAGTACTCCTTAACGCTGCATTTTATAGGCACGCAAGCATACATTTTAATGGAAACTAAAGAAAAGTAATTGAGAAAAATAGTATTGATGATAAACAGTAAATCAAATCAGTTTTAAAGTGTTTACAGTGAAGTTGAAAGAACTGAAACCTGTTTACACACATATATCAGAGATCACATTACACACTATCATAAGAAATAAATGTTTAAAAAATAAACAAACTAGTTTTTCATCTGGTTGCAGTGTTCCTTGTTTAGGTCATGAAATCAAAAAGTATGTTTTATCCTTTCCCTTGTTTATGCAAAGAGTTTTAAATTACTCCATCTGTCTCTGTCTCTCTCATACGTGTTTTTGCAATTTTTACTATTTCATTTCTCCACTGCATTCTTAATCCTTTCATATTTTCTGAAAACAAGATTGTGTTATTTAAGGCTAAGCATTTCTTCGCTACGAAGTATGAGAACCATATCTACTTGCCTCTTGGCAATTTTCCAGCATTTCCAAGGATTTGTGCAAAATGTCCACAGAAAAGGAGAAAGACCAATCTTGATATCATACTTCCAAACAAAAAGAATCCACTGTTAAAGATGCTGAAGAGTGTCAAACAAGGTAATGCAGCTGCAATGAAGTGAACGGTTCTCTCTGTCACAGAGACAGCTAAACTTTGACAGTTTAGTTTACACTGTGGGAGGAGACAGGATGACATCACAGCAACTCCCTGGAAAGATAATTTAAATATAAATGGTATTACCAATCTCTTACTTGAAACACAGCACTTGGAGCTCTGATGTGAGATTCTTTCTATAAAATGTGTAGAAGTTTAATTATTTGCATGACCCTAAAAGTTTCCATAAATCCCAAGAACACATAATTTGAGTGAACTGAAACGGAAACAGTCTCTGAAACACATAAAAGATATTGAAAGCTTGAGCTAATAATTCTGTTAACAAGGTTAATTGAGAAATTGGCAGGAAGGATTGACTCTTTCCTCCAGTGACTGGACATTGCTCTCCACTGTCATTTTTGTTTTTACAAGTTCTCCAGTGAAACGTTGAAAGATTTTTTTCTAACAAGCGTCAATGCAAGTGAAATCACAGATTTCTTTATATATTGATTGATAGAATAATGCAAAGATAGACCCTTCCAGCCAAGGAAACATGCCGAGGAAACTGCTCTGGGTAAGTAGGGTCTGGACTGAACATCAAGAAATTGCTATGATCAAAGCTAAGGAAGGCTTTGAAATTCATAGTGGGATGTCTTTAACCAGCCTTATTTCTAGCTGGTTTAAACAGAGGAAATGCTGTAAATAGTTGAAGGCTGCAGTGTAGGAGAACCAAAAGTCAAATATGGTGTGATGCTAAAGATGTAAGAAAGATATAAGTGAACGACTACATTATGAAGAGGAATCTACTTGTAGGTGAAAATTCACTCTATTTTGAGGACTTTTTGTCCCAAATGCCCCCTTCAGAATCTTAACTAAATGTCTAATATTTTCCATCCAGAAACACGTGTCAAACAAGGAAAATTGTATGAGTTGCTGAGAGAAGAAAAATAGACCTTAAGCATAGGAAATAGACATCCTAAGAAATTAAGATAGTACATTTCTAAAAAAGGGGGCAGAAACCCAAATCACTTAGGTTTCTATTTATTTAGCAAACACTGTAGATCAAGAATCCTATTTGATGCCAATATAACTGCTTGCAGAGGAAGTTCCAAAGCCAATTTCAACAAATTTATGAAATGAATCTACATTTTATATGAATATTATATTTGAGCTCCCCTAAAGGTTTTACTATTTTATATTTGAAGAGTTGACAATCTAATTATATCATCAATTTCATATTACATTTATTTATCTTTATTTTCAACATATCCAAGATATTTTCTTTATTTATTCAGAATTCTAAAGTTTGCTGATTATGAGTTCTATCATCTTAGTTCCATTGATCCATGTAACTGAATTTCCTGCTCTGTATTCATAACAAATCCTATATTTTGCAATCCTTTGAGATTACATAAACACTAAATGGTATAAGACTTCTGTAATATGTGCCTTGTTTATTGGATTTCTTAACTTTGCCATAAGTGTTTCACAGGAATGGTTTCTGGAAAATAGAAAGAGCAAAGAATGTTACATAACATATGCTATATGGAGGAGGTGGAACTTTGAAGAATTTACAATATAACCCATAATTTATTATTTGATCCTCTTATTTCAAGCAACCATACCACATGATCTAGTTCTTTTTTAATATAGTTGTAGAATTCATGGATTTATTATATCTCTAGTAAATCCTATTAGTACTGAATATTAAAGAAGTCTGTTCCATAATACAACGGTATATGATTCTATTAGACAAAGATATGGTTCCTGATCAAAGGGTAGTACAGTAAACATTCAGTGCTATATTGTTTCTAATGGGGCAAACAGCAACTTGTGTAGAAAAGAGTGTTTCATAAGTAAGAAGATACAGATGGACTTAAATTCTCTTCATTGTAAAAATGATTTTAATACCCCACTGTTCTGCTAGTATTAATTATTATACTCCATTGTTCTAAAAGGCATTAGTTAAAGTATTTACACCTCCAGTTCTTCATGAAAGGTCCCACAGCAGCTTATCACATAATAAAAGACTTGACACCCTTTATAGATACAATAGAAAAACAGGCTGGAAAGCAAAAGGAAAATAAAATAACTTGGGCAACAATTCTTAATGATTTATGGAGCTGTAACAGCTATTTGGACTGCTATTATTACAGCTCAGGGAGTAACAGAACAGTTGCTATGTTGGTATCTCTCACAGAGTAATTGTCAAAATGGTTTCTATGTGGAGGGAGAGATAGATAGATAGATGTGCTTTATTTCAGCCAAAATTCAAGAGCTTAAAATAATATATGGGGACAAAATGTCCAGGTAGGAATATGGAACAAAATAAAAACACCCATTAATATAACTTGGTTGGAGGGAGGGGGGATACTGGTTAAGTACATTAACTGAAGAAGACAATAAATTTTAATTTTACAGTAGGTAAATCCCAATTCAATCCAGTGGTTTTGACTGTATTGCAAAATTTAGTCACTTTCCTGGAAACTTCAGTATGTAGTAAAATGTGTACTTTTCTCTGTTGCTGCCAGTTTGAATATTCTGCAGTTAAAGAGATCATCAATCCTACCTTCCAGGATTAATAGACTAGGTGAGTGTTGTGTATTGACCCAATTTATAATGGCAGTTATAAGCTGTTAATTGAATGTGTTAATTCAAAGTCTCTAACCGTTTGTGTATTGTTACAAGCCTGCACTTTAGGCGGCAAATAGTGCTTTAAATTCATTGGCTGCCGCCTAGTGGCAGTCCGGTATAAATAGAAGCCAAGCGGCTGTTAGAGCTGCTTCTGTGTTGATTGAATAAAGAACTGTTGCTTTAACCTTCGGTCTGATCAATGCCTCACCGATCCCAGTATTTAACAGTGGCGACGAAGGTGGGCTGTGCTGCTAAGGAAGAAAGAGCTGAAGCACTAGAACTTGAGCCAGAAGTCACTAAGGGGTGAGACCAGGCATCAGTGCCCTGGTAGGAACCGCATTCCCCCCTTGCCTGCCAGCAAGCCATGCTGGAGGCATCATTATCCTGAGGGATCCGTCCCTAGGATTCCACACAGAAGCCCTTAGCAGCATAAGGCATTGAAAAGACTTAACCGGTGTCAGCTATGGCCAAGGTTGGCAAACTAAACGAGTTTGATGTGTCTCACCCAGAGCAATGGAGCTCGTACATCTCCAGGGTAGAGAATTACCTGAGAGCAAACCAGGTGAGAGAAGATGGACTGAAGGCTGCCACCTTGCTATGCATATGCGGTCAGGTGACTTTTGACATAGCTGAAAATCTAATTGCACCAGCCAGTTTGGAATCAGTCTCCTACGCTCATCTGAAGAGGAGACTAAAAGAACATTTCGAACCCTGGCTGTCCATCATTGCGTGGAGGCACGCATTCGAGCAAAGAGAACAGCAGCCTGGGGAGTCAGCTGCTGAATTCATGGCTGCCCTAAGACAGGCATCCAGACTCTGCGAATTTTCAGATTTAGAGGATCGGCTCAGGGACCGACTGGTATGTGGCCTGAGAAACAGAGACTTACAGCAGAAGCTGTTTGCAAAAGAAACCTTGACGTTCCAAGATGCCTTGAAAGAAGTGATGGCAGAAGAGGCCGCCGGTGGGGCAGTAAAGGCTTTATGACCCTCAAAGACTCCCCCCAGCCAGACAGCTGTTCACCACGAAGACACAGATAGAACAGACGACCTGGACAAGATCGACCGGGTGCAGAAGCTACCAAGAAGGAAGCAGTGGCCATTTGACAAGGCAGCTTTCTTCCCTACCTGTGCTGGCTGCAGAGAACGGCACCAGCGATCAGAATGCAGATTTTGCACGGCCATGTGTCGAGCCTTTGGCAAACAGGGACACATCGCCATCGTCTGTAAAGGTCGCCAGAGGGAAGCTCTACCCGAAGACTTTCCCAGGAGAGGTAAATGGGCCACGGGGCAAAACAGGGTAGGATTCTGCTCTGGGAAGAGGAACATTCTTAGAACAGGAGCCCACCGCCCCTTCAAAGAAAAGCTTAAACTCAGAATCAGGCTACAAGGAGTTCCATGTTCCATGGAATTCGACACTGGGTCATCCCTGTCCATAATCTCCTACAAAACTTTTAATTACGTCTGCAGACATGGCGGGAAATGAGTCAGACTCAAGCCGTCAAATCTAGTGTTGACAGACTTTCAAAATTCCCGCGTAGCGGTTAAAGGAGAAGCTACAATGAAAGTAAATTTCAAAGAGTTTGGGGGTTCCCTCAATGTCGTGGTAGTCGAAGGCCAGCGCACAAGCCTGATTGTCCTGGACTGGTTTGATGCCCTGGGCATCCATGTGACTGGCATCAACAGGACTCAAACAGCTGACTTGACAGCTGTGTGCAAGGATTTTGCTGATGTATTCAGCCCCAGCTTAGGCAAATACAAAGGAGCACCAATCGCCCTCCACCTTGATCCAGCAGTAACCCCCACCAGGATCAAGCCTCGCAGAGTGCCTTTTGCCTTAAAACCCAAGATCGATGCAGAGTTAGATAAGCTAGTGCAGCAGGGAGTGCTGCAACCTATTGATAGCGGTTTGTGGGAAACCCCCATAGTCACACCAGTTAAACCAAATGGAGATGTACGCATCTGCGCTGATTATAAGTGCACTATTAATAAGGCACTTCAACAGCATGCATACCCAGTCCCCGTAGTTAGCCACATCCTGGTGTCACTACAGGAAGGTCGCTTATTTGCTAAGCTGGACCTGGGACAGGCATATCAGAACTGCCTGTGGACGATGCCACTGCAGAGGCACAAACAATAGTTACACATAGAGGGGCATTCAAGGATCGTCGCCTGCAGTTTGGGGTGAGTGTCGCCCCAGGGCTATTTCAGAGTGTAATGGAACACACACTCAAAAATATTCCAGGAGTGTGTCCATACTTTGATGACGTTCTGATTGCTGGTGAGTCAGCTGAGATGTTAGCAGAACATCTCAGAGCAGTTCTTCAACACTTCCGCAAAGCGGGATGGAAGCTTAAAAGGGATAAATGCCAGATAGGTGTGAACTCTACCGAGTTCCTAGGATTCCGGATAGATGCTGCTGGAATCCACCCCGCTGACTCAAAGCTTAAGGCTATACTGCAGGCTCCCAGACCTAAGTCAAAGGGGGAGCTGCAGGCATTTTTAGGATTACTTAACTTCTACCATGCATTCCTTCCTCATAAGGCAGCATTAGCAGAGCCTTTGCATAGGCTCCTGGATAAAAGGGCACCATGGGTGTGGACTAGCATCCATGAAAAAAGTTTCAAATCAGTCAAATCACTGCTGTCATCAGACTCAGTGTCAACACACTTCAACGAAAAACTGCCTATCAGTATTGCATGCGATGCTTCATCGTATGGGATAGGAGCAGTTTTGAGTCACTTAATGGCTAATGGGCAGCAATCACCCATAGCCTATTATTCAAGGACACTTTCCCCTGCGGAAAGAAACTACACACAAATTAACAAGGAGGCATTAGCAATAGTAGCTGGAATAAAAAAATTCCACGATTTCCTTTATGGTCGCCCATTTACTGTTTATACGGATCATAAGCCTCTTCTAGGTTTGTTTACTGCAGACAAGCAAACCCCTCAGATCCTTTCTCCAAGGATGCTGAGGTGGTCAATCTTCATGGCAGCCTACAATTACAGGCTAGTCCATAAGCCTGGCAAGGAAATGGGCCATGCTGACATGCTCAGCAGACTGCCCCTGCCTCAATCAGACCACGATCCCGCACCTGCTGCACGCATCCTGGCAATCCAGGATCTGCCTGAGTCTCCTCTTCACGTAGGGGATGTGGCTGCTGAAACAGCCAATGACAAAACACTCAGTCGTGTTTTGAACTGGGTGCTGAGGGGATGGCCGGAAGCCAGTCCGGGGCCAGAATTTCAGTTTCATCAGAAGACAAGATGAGCTATCAGCTTACAAGGGTTGCATATTATGGGGAAGTCGGGTTATAGTCCCACACACATTAAGAGCAAGGGTCTTAGAATCTCTGCATGAGGGACATCCTGGAATAGTCAGGATGAAGGCACTCACGAGAAGCTACCTGTGGTGGCCAGGGTTAGATAAGGATATAGAGGCTCAAGTAAAAGGATGCCAGGTTTGCCAGCAGACCAGACCTGAAATGTCTCAAGCTCCAATATATCGCTGGGAGACCACGCAAACTCCCTGGTCTCGAATTCATATAGACTATGCAGGACCCTTCCAAGGACAAGTGTTCCTCATTGTGGTGGACAGTTACTCTAAGTGGCTAGAGGTAGCACCTGTCCCAACTATGATGACTGCCAGGACCATCCAGGAACTGTGAAGAATCTTTGCCACACACGGCTTGCCTGATGTGATTGTGTCCGATAACGGGGCACAATTCACTGCTGCAGAATTCCAGTCCTTCTTAAGGACTAACATGATCAGATGGTCAAATGGTCAAGCAGAACGTATGGTCAGGATGACCAAGGAATCATTAAAAAGACTAACGACTGGTGATTGGCATCACCGACTGGCAGACTTTTTGCTCTGCCAACACACAACTTCTTGCACTTCAACGGGCCACAGCCCAGCGGAACTGAGATGGGGACATTGGCTGACCACAAAGCTGGGCCGTCTCCATCCAGACCGGACAGCAGCGGAAACAGCACAACCCAAACCTCTGCGGAATCTGCAGATCGGTGACAAGGTTTGGGCAAGAAACTATGGTCAGGGGCACCGTGGGTGGTAGCTGTGGTTTGTAAGGTGTCAGGGCCACTGTCATACAAAGTGGCCCTGGAAGACGGTCATGTGATTTGGTGCCACATCAACCAACTGCAAAGGTGGCAGGCTAATCAAACCCTGGCCGCTGACAGAGAGGAGAGCCGAGAGCTGCCTGGCATCTGCAACACACTTGAGTCCCCTAGGTCTTGTGAGACTCACAGGGAGATGCAGGATGACGTAGCCTCATCTGAGTCACCACAAACCTCCGAGACTCTGTCCACAGAACAGGAACTGTTGGCGGACTTGTTTCCTAGACTATCGGAAGGTGCTTCGTTCAGAGAAATGGGCACCGATCAACCCAACCGGGTTGTGCTGGACAGCACCGGTCTACCCGGCCAGAACGTTCAGAGAAGTACCGGTCTACCCGAGGCGAGCGGCCCCGGTCTACCCGGCTCATCAAAAGGGCTTGTAGACCGGGGGCCTCCAACGGCGCTTCGACGATTGGAGTGGGCGCGGAACCCGCCTGCCTACTTACAAGACTATATTCATTATTGTGATATGTGATTACCTAGGGGGAAGGGGTGTTGTGTATTGACCCAATTTATAATGGCAGTTGTAAGCTGTTAACTGAATGTGTTAATTCAAGGTCTCTAACCGTTTGTGTATTGTTACAAGCCTGCACTTTAGGCGGCAAATAGTGCTTTAAATTCATTGGCTGCCACCTAGTGGCAGTCCGGTATAAATAGAAGCCAAGCGGCTATTAGAGCTGCTTCTGTGTTGATTGAATAAAGAACTGTTGCTTTAACCTTCGGTCTGATCAATGCCTCACCGATCCCAGTATTTAACAGTGAGTACCAGCAAGAATACCAGCAAGAGTGTCTAGATTTGCCAAATTAACAGAACATATATAGAGCTTTGCCCTTTGGTGTGATAATACAGAAATTTAGAACATATATAGTACTGTAAAACATTATGGAGCAGTATATAAGCCTAAGTGCTATTATTATTGCTGTTTATTTAGGGATACTGAAAGGGTGGTGGTGTATGAGATCAAGATAGAAGTGGCATGAAATGTAGTTCTATCCATTTGCTGATTAACTTTGCTTTTAAGCTTTTTATAGGCTGGACTTATATAGATTTTGGAATAGAAGACCAATTTGGTCTAGAGGTTAAGATACCAGGCTAGAAAGTGGGAGACTGTGAATTCAAGTCTTGACTTAGCCATGAAAGCAAGGTGGGAGACTTTAGATTAGTCACTCTGTCTCAGCCTAACCCATCTCACAGATGGCTAGTTGTGGGGAAAATAGGATGGAGATATGTTGGATATGTTCACCACCTTGAGTTATTTCAAAAAATAATAAAGGGATATATAAATAAATAAATAATAAGTTGTCAGTATACCAATGGCAGATTTTGTTTGGTTATTTCATGGAAAAGTGCAGATTTCTAGAGGCACAGAGACCCCAAAATTTTTTGAGTCTATATTTTAATTGTTATAACCTTAGATGGGCTTTAACAAAAATACACCCTGCCTGTAATTGAAAAAGAAAACTGGTAACTGAACCTGAAATCCAAGCATAGATTTTAGGAATCTGAATTGTACTGAGTCTACAATAATGCAGAGGCATCTTTGTACACATAACACTGTGCACAGTAAAAGAAATAAGTTAAGACTCTGGACTTAAATGTAATTGCAGCAGACACAATTAATTTCCATTTAATTTAAGTTAATTAATTTCCCTTTAATTTGCATAGCTTTGGCTGCAGCATAAGATTAGAGGGCTGTAGTTTCCAAGAGATTGGAGATGAATGTAAGAGATTTGTAGGCCTTTGTCTGAAATGCTATTAATTATTCAGGTGCAAGCAAGCTTAAACCCTTGTAAAAATTATAGCCTTAGTTTTTATTTCAGTCTGGCAGAACAATGCAATGTGCAGACTTTGTCAATCTCACCCACAATCCCACTTGTGAAACAGAGAATTGTGGTGTTTTCAAGTAACATTATTAAGTGAAGAAGGTGTTTATTGATAGAAAAAGCTGGCAGTTTTCATCATAACCTCTCTCAAAGAACTAGAGTGATAGTTGCCTTCAAATCTATAAAATTGGCGTAGAAAGAATCCATGCAATACTATTGAACAACAGGGTTAGATGATGTCTAATTTCCAGGTTAGGATTTCTTTGATCATGTAATAAGTTTTTGGAAGAGATGTTTTGCATATAATTTATACTGAGCAAGCTGAGTTAGCTAAGTTGGACTGTGAGTTGGTCTTTTTTATATATATTGAAAGTAATATTTCAATTACTTCAATCTTTATAATTGCAAAGGTAGATATATGTGGGTAAGTAAGAGATCCACCATTCAGGATTTGGTTTTTGGAACAATTTTTTTTAATGAATCAGGTCTCTCCTGGAGATTTGCTGTATCCTTACTGATGAAGTAAGGCTAGTATTTTTTTCCCCCACAACTAGAGACTAGAATTGAAAAGAGGGATATGTAGACTCAGGTTCCTATAAAATAAAGTACAGAACTGTATATCCCAAAGTTTAGTTGGTATTAAGTGATTTTCTTCGAGTTCAATCTCTGAAGAAGCGGAGGAAAAAGGCACCAGAGCAAAGAGTCTTTTTTTTTTTTTGGCTTGGATTGTCTTATTCAACAGTTGGCTCTACATCTTTTTTTTTCTTTTTTTTTAAAGACCCATTATGCTCCTTTTTTCTATAAAAAAAAGAATGTTTCCTGGGAATAGCGGGACTTCAAAGCTTTGTGTACTGATAACTAACACTTTGGCCTGGGATACATTCCTTGTCAAAGCTAGATTTGGAAGATATAATGTGGAAATATGGTGAGAGCCAAAGGAGTAAATTTGAAACAGTTTTAAAATGAACTGATATTTTGATAAATATTTTCCTTGCATATCTCATAGAACCTTTTTTGTTGGAAAGCTTTGGGTGCGGTTAAAAATTGGGAGCATGCATTTGCTGATTCATTAAAATTTTTGATATGGGGGAGTTTCTTGTGTGATCCTTGGGCACTTCATGATGGTTTGCCAATCTCCAAGGAGAAGATAAAATGATTTAATAAGGGAAAGTGGTCACTATAAGCACTAGAGGCAATTACTGCAATCTTCATAGCACAAAGTCAGTTCTTGGGCAGTTAACATTTAATTGATTGTATTAGCATTTCTTCATTTCCAAAGTGTAGGCTATCCTTCTCTGTCACCTGAAATTTCTCTACCAACTTTCACTCAAACGTGTGAGTGGATAATGTCTTACCTAGCTTATGAAGAGGCTTCCCAGCTCTCCTTGCCTATTATTTTTTGGAATAAGAAACAGAGGATTCAGTTCATATGCCCACTTTCCCTGTTGTAACACTTAGAATGTGAAGCAGCATATTTCTCTTTCAGTATGATTGAATTGCAGGCACGGGAGGAGCAGTGAAAAGCAAGTTAAGAGAGAAGAATAGAGTAAACCTATAGTTCTAAAATTAGCTTAGGCTAATTTCAAGGAAATGATGAATCTCTTTATCGTCATTCTGTATCATTGATATATATTTAATCCACAATTCCTCTCTTTCTCATTTTGGCACAAATCTCAGACTTTTAAAACATTTTCATGGAAAATGTGAGTCACTTTTCTCTTGGTTTTGTTTACTTTTAGTGTCATGATATATTATGAATAATGGAAAGAAGTAAAATAGACATTTACTTGTGAGGGGGCCATATAACTTTGCAGATCTAGATCATGCCTTCAGAGAATGATTGATAGACTGGCTGGTTGGTTTATTTTCTTCCACATTGAGAAAGTAACAGTGGCAGAAGTTGGGAATCAAATGACATGTCCACATAGTTTCCAGGACTCAGATCTGATTTAAAGGCTAAACTACAACAACAAAAATTACAAAAAACATTTCAGGGGCCTTGTTCATACCACATAGGTGACCCAGTGACTCCTTTCAGAGTCACTTCCATATTTTCATGTGGCAATACTACAGGGACTAGGATAACTGGAATGGTTGACTAGCAGTCATGTTTATAATTTTTCTGTCAGAACAAAAATTGGAGGCTGTCATTTGGGAAATTACAGAGATGCTATTATTGCTGTAGTTACAAATTGAATCAGTTTTGTGTAGTGATTAAAAGTACTAGGTTAGAAATTGTGAGACCATGAGTTCTAGTCTGGCCTGAGGCACAAAGCCACCCTCTTTCACTTTGCAATTGTTTTATACCTAGTGTTGAAAGAGTGACTAATTAGAATCTCTATGCAGAAATCAGATACACTGTTTTGAATTCCCTGACAGAAGGAAGATAGGATAGAAATGCAGTAAATGAATTATATGTTAAAGATATGAATTGGTGGATCAAGAAGCTGAAGCTCTGGTATTGTTCTTATCCATTATCCCAGTCCATAAAAAAGGACTGAAAAAATTATGCTAAATGTTAGGAAAATCTTTAGAAAAAAATAGAAAAAGTGGGGGGGGGGACCCAGAGCAGTTCAATAGAAAAGTGCTAGGTAGGCTCTTCTTAACAGATTCACTTAACAACCAGGTTACTAACTTACTAAGTGCAGTAATTCACAACGACTGTGGCAAGAAAGTTCATAAAATGGAGCAAAACCCACTTAACAAATGTCTCACTTAACAACATAAATTTTGGGGTCAATTGTGGTCATAAGTCGAGGACTACCTGTACTTTAATTTGGATTCTTTCACTGAACGCTGAATTGAATTCAATATTCTAAGTAGTCTTTTATAATACTAGTTCTGTGGTTCTGGATTTACTTGGGGAAGGGACACACAATCTGGCACAGTTGATTCATACATAATAAAGAGAACGAAATAAGAAAAACTGTGTAGTGAAGACCACGAAGAGTAGGACAGTTTGAGGTGAAATTGCATTCCAAGGTAGTAATGGCATTCTGTTAGGTCCTGAAAGTAGGTTTATAACTGAGTTTCAAGAATTCAACTGATCTGATTTAACTAAAATCCAGCTTTTTGTACTAATAAAGCTGACATTCACTGTGAATTTTTGTATGTCTTTTCATAAGATCTTAATGTTTTATCACACACTTGGCCTAATGATCCAAATACTTTGGCTTTGTGGCAACTGCAGTTGTATATAGTATTATTTCCATTATATTTAGTTTTGGAATTGCCATTTATTTTGGTAAAGATAAATATATTTTCCACATGTCTTTGTCTTTACATTTTTGGCTGCTTAGAAAGTTTCTTGCTTAGAAAATTCATTTAGTTTTTTTTTTTTTTTTACAAAAGGTTGCTCTTTCCAATAGCACAAACATGCAAAATGTTTTGTATAAAAGCACACAGTAATGATTTATGATAGTGTATTCTATATATTTCTTATCATAATCCTTATAAAATATTTAAATTGTTCTTGCCTTACTTTTTGAAATACACTTATCCTTTATGAGTCTATAACATAACTAAACAGTCTGAAATATGGATTCATACAATTAGTAAGACTCCAAAAATGTTATATCACTTTTTCCCTACATAGCAATGTTCTTGTGCTCCAAAACATATTTGTTGAATGTTGGCATTGTTATTCCAATTAAAAGTATCCAGTCTCTACTACGAGAGAGTATGATGACATTCTGCTATAGTGAATCCCATTGGTTACAACATAATGTATACAACATTTCTTTTAATATGTCCTAAATAAAGTAAAGGGGGGATTAGAATTTTTATTCAACTTATAGTCATAAAGATATATATTTAGAATTTGTTTCTTGAGTTTCCTTCTACTTTTTAAATGATAGAAGACTAATTTCATAAATATTACATATCTAAAATAAATTATTTCCAAATAATCTTTCAAATTGGTTGATAATAGATATTGTATCACTTCAACTTTCTACAGAACTAAAAGCTGAAAGACAAGAATTTAGGACTTTTGTGCACCAATAGATAGGTACTGTATATATCTGTTGAACGCATTTTCAGATGAAAAACAAAAGACACAATTTTAATTTAAAATATTTGACATACACTGCTAACAATACTCAATGTGTGCAAAAGCTAAGTCCAAGATAACATTAAATCCTGGGATATATTTATACAATGCTCCTACAGAGCATTTCATTGGCATCTCAGTATGACTTTTATCTGCTTCTGGGGATGGGAAATAAGTTTAATGCTGTGTTGCTACACTACTAGATCAGAAAATGTCAGAACACCAAATTTTAATCCAAATTTTATTATTAGCAATTGCATCTGAAAATCTTACCACACTATTTAGATTAGTGCAGAATCACATCACTAGTTTTGTCTGACTTTTTCATTTCTTGACAGATTTAAATAACAGATGAAAAAGTACTGTGTGTGTGTATGTGTGTATGCATACACTTGATGAAAAAAGTAGTAGTGTTGATATTATTAACCATTTAAGGATCTGTCCTGTGTCTGCTTTTTAGTTGAGTGTTAAAGATAAATGTTCTGTTCCACAATTCCTAGAAGAATAGGGAACAGCTTTAACAGCTTTTGCATGATTGTACAGCAAAAGCCTTACAATGTTTCACTATCCTCAAATATATAAAATATATGAAGGCTGGAGACCAATAGTCTCAAAATATATTTTAAAATCTAGAAGCAGTCCAATTTCTCAAAAACATCTGCATAATTTTATACTTTTTGACAACTAGCTGCAAAAATGTACTCTTAAATCACATTTTTTACTTCTTCAGATAACATGCATCCACAGTTAGGCTGAGTTATCACTGAATTTATGTAAAGTAGATGTTGCAGATTCAGTATGAAGAAAGAGCACAATGCTGAGGAAAAGAACCATATTATATTGCAATTATTGTTGGCTACCTGCTTTACAAGAAGGAGGGATCTTGGACAACAATCTTATAGAAATAGAGAGCTGCAAGGTGGGAAATCCTGGGGGTGGTTCACTTGTTAGGGAAAATTGGTCTTTCAGGAGAGCAGCAGATCTGGAGAAGTCCATTGTTAAAGGAGATGAAATGTCAACTAATAGAGAATGAAAGATTAGTTGTAGGTTACAATTTCCTTATAAGTGCTACCCTTGAGTGAACTGTAAGCTGGGGAGAATGCTTCTATTCTTTAATTTAGAAGAGATTGCAGGGAGACTTTGTCTGGATGCAAGAAGGGTCAGTTTGGGTCTGACGGGATTAGGCAAAAAAATGTTGATTCTGGTTGTATTTAAAACACACTAAGGAAAAGGGTGCAAACTCCATCTTCTTTCCCAGGTTTATTTACTCTATTACACAGAGCAGAGGTCCCTGACCTTTTGGGCAACAGGGACCGGTTCTGTGGAGAGAGGTTTTTCCGTGGACCGGAGGGTGCGTGGTTTTGTGTGCTGCCTGCATCCTGCGGATGGGGCTTTACTTGTTTGTGAGGACCAATTGCTGGCATGCCACAGCCTGGTACTGGTTCATGGATCAGGGGTTGGGGACCCCTGACATAGAGGACCATGTTATGTTCAACATGGCATATGGAAGAGCCAGAAGTCCAGATCCCTTATTTAGAAATTATCTATAATTTCATCTTTGCATTTATTCTGTAGGAAGAGTGTATGTGTAATCCTAATTCAAAAAGTCCTAATTCTCCATTGATACTGTTGTTGCTACTATAATTATTGCATTTAGTTAGAGAAAATATGTAAATAAGTCATGCACAATTTTCTCTTAAAGGATTAGGCTTCATGAGTTTGGGAGTAATAGAATAAATTGATTTTAGAGTTTGTTGGGGAATGCTTTTCTATAGTGAAGTTTGAAATACTGATTTGTAAAAAGGATTAACCAAGAAAAAAAGATATCTGGAGATATGGAATAAAAAACAATATGTTTTGTCGCTACCCAAGGCTGAAAAGGAAACCCTGAGTGTTACATCTGAAAATTGGGTGTGGTTCTTCCAGCTGAGCAAGTTAAATGAGTCACTTTTAATTTGTTTGGTTTATTTTTATATAAATTTTGTTTGCCCATGCTTGCAAACTACTTTATTAACAACATATGCAAATGTGAGATTTAAATAATAATTCATTTATTTGCCCCTATTCATCATGCAAATTACTTGACTATCACTAACAATTAAACCCTTCTCCTTTTGGAATCAGACAGTTGACACTGGCAAAGATGTATTGTGTGTTGTATTTATTGAGTTAACTGCACACACCCACTAGCCAGAATATCGTAGGATAAGTCAAGTGAAATAGGGAAGAATTTACTCATTCATAAGGTTTAATTGGCAATGATTATCCTGTTGATAACATATGAGTAATGTGTGGTTATATTCTTGGCAAACAAAGTGATATGAGGTGCTGACATGCTCCTATGACTGTTGTAGGAAATCTTAAGCATATTGCACAAAATACAGTGCCAAAGGTTTTGACAGTCACTCATTAGCTGTAGCAAATTAAACACTATGCTGATGGGTACACAAGCAAAAAAAGTGTCTGTCAGCCAATTATGATATTTCCAAGAAAGAGATTAGTGAGTTGTGTTCTTAACACTGATATCCTGTACAAAATTAAATTTCATTATATTATCACAGTTTCTAGGCATTACAATTATGACATATTCACCTGTGAAGTCATTAGAAAGAAACATGTTTTTTTGATATGAAAGAATATAATGTAACTTTTAAGAATTGGCCTTCATGAATAATATATTGTAGTACTATAAACAGTAAACATTAATCCTATGCTATAAATTGTGCATGTATTGTGTGTGTATGTGTGTATGTGTGCATGAATTAATTTATGGAAGGAAATAATTTTTTTATTAAAATGATAAATTAGGCAATTAGCTATAAGATTTTAGTTACTTAATATTTACTATGTCTATTAGCAATAGTAGTAATAGTATATAATACATTTACAAGTGAGCAAAAAAAAAAGCAGTAACTGAATGGCAAAACAAAAACAAAAGCCTCTAATTCCTTTCTCTGCTGTTATATGATATAGTTTTGCTCTACAAACCCAATTTGGCTCATCTTTGTACCACTTTACTACTAGGGTCAAGCCAACAGATAATTACATTATAAGGAGGAGCTCCTTTCTGCAGTAAAACTGATGCTCTTACATGCTAGAAGAATTCTAGAAAGCATATATGATCTTGATGTGAAGAAATGCAGGATCTCCTCAATAAGTATATGGCAAATCCAATAGCCACAGAGAATTAAAGGACCCAAGGATGACCTTCCCAAACTAAAGACTGTGGATAGATACCCCTTAATTCTTTAGCTTTCCATTGCTGATGATTGGATCTTGCTAAAATAATGGCAGGTGTAACAAACTGAAAGAAAAGTTTCCAGAGCCATGTGCTCCTTCTTTTGCTAGGCAGAAGAAAGGCATATGCTTCTCTGGAAATCCATCTGGTTTTTCTTTTAAAGGAATCTGGAAAATCTCTCTCTCTCTTTCTTTCTCTCTCTCTTTCTCTGAAATCATTCAGAACTGTAGAGAGCAACAGCTAATACTGATCCTGCTCTCTCATTTGCCAACCTTTCACATATACTGATCCTGAAGTGGGCAGAGGCCTAGAAGAGCCTTCCTTTTTGTTGGACTTGCAATATAGCAGCATTTAAAAAAGGTATTTTTCCCTGTCAGAGTCATGTCTGTCTCAAGGGGTGGTACTAATCTCCATTTCCTAGCTAAGGGAGCCAGTGTTGTCTGAAGACACTTCGTGGTCATGTGGCCAGCATGACTATATGCCAAGGTGCATGGAAAGCTGTTATCTTCCCACCAAAGTGGTACCTATTTATATACTTCCATTTGCTGAACTCAATCCCTAGTTTTGGTGGTGAGTACAATTGAACCTCAGAAGGTAACATTACTTTGCTAACTTTGGTTGATTTTAAAAACTAAATAGGATAGTCTTGGTTGTATTTGGAGGGAAGACCACTAGGAAATTAAAAGCATGCAGGCTATATTGGTAAAAATCATTTAAAAATCCTGTTCTAATGAAAGATCTGAGTAGTAATTCAGCAACAGTCTACCACACGTAATTCAAAATCGTATTTATTGACATAGAAATTTCGTTTATACAGGAGGAGTGAGCACAACCATTAAAACCAACAGTGCCATATAGAGTGAAATTCACATGAACATTAAAACACATCTTACTCCTGAACCTTAATGCCAATACTTCAATTGTGAGCATAGTGATAATACATGTCGAATATCATTTTTAGTTGGAATAACTATAGCCACTTGGCTAAAAGAGACCACAGTGTACTGTATATTTTATTCCAGCATTAGATGAGGTAGAACTTTCTGTACTCAAAAGGGTGCTTCTTTTGGCTAACGGTTTGATTATTGCACCAAACTTCACTACACAAAAAATATTTTGTTCTCAGTGCTTTGCAGACATGATGAATATGTGCAAAGATATGGATAAATTACTCATATGTGTTCTCCTCCCCATTATGAATTACAACAACTTAGAAAATAACTTGTGTAGATATTTTAGTTTTCGGCACAACATTGTAATAGAACAAGTATATAACATCCTTCATAGAGGAACCAAAAAACTTTTGTGTGTCTGTGTGAGTGAGAGTGAAGCCAGAAACTACATGCAGTGGTATTTTTTTTTAAAGAAAACAATTGTATATTCTATTTGTCTTCAAGTAGCCATCCTAGACATGCTAATCCTAAGGTTGATTGCTGTTTTTATATTAAATATATACAGCCAACAGCTTTATGATTTCTTTGGCAGCTCTTCCTAATTTTTTCTTCCTAATGTTTCTGTTTCCATACTTTTTGTCAAGAAGCTTTCACAAATGTTTTCATATAGCAAATGTTTAACAGATCATGCTGTATTTGCCTGCATCAAAACAAACCTTTTCATATTAAATAACATAGATAAATGTGTTCTGCAAGAGGAGGCATACACTTGGGATCAGAAGCTTTTGAAACCATATGATTTGTATCTCTACAAAATTCTTCCCATAGGAGATGTTCCTATCTACAAAATGCTGTATTTCCCCAAAAATAAGACCCAACTGGTAAATAAGCCCTAGCATGATTTTTCAGGATGCTCATAATATAAGCCCTACCCCAAAAATAAGCCTCAGTTAAGATTGTCAGCCAGATGGATGCATTTAGTACCGTATTTCTCCAAAAATAAGACCTAACCAGAAAATAAGCCCTAATGCATCTTTTGGAGCAAAAATTAATATAAGATCCGGTCTTATTTTCAGGGAAACATGGTGCTACCCTAATGAGCATTGCCAGTCATAAAACATTAATTTGCCAGAAGACAAAGTGGAATCCAATAATTTTCTTTGCTATCTTATATAAGTTAGGTGGGACCAAAGACATGCTGCAGTCTTTGATGGTAAATCCTGGTACTTTGCTTTCAATCTAAAACATTTTCACAGAGTGTACTATAATGAATCTCTGTAGAAATAGAGTATGTGTATCCTTGTGATGTAAGGTTGTGATTCTGCTCCCACAAGATATACAATGGACTATTCCACTGCATGCTTAGCATGCTTACAATGCAGAAAGTTCTATTGAATATGTTCAAGCAAATATGCTTAGAACTGCAATGCATGCAAAATAAATACTAGTAATAAAAGAATGGTCTGAGTCAATTAAAAATCCAACTGAATGACATTGGAAGAAACCAAGAAGTTCAGGAGAAACATGCCTTTAATTTTCACCTTGGACATCTATCTAAAAATTTAACTTGGTCCAAAGCTGCTATAGAGATTAAGGATCCCTCCTGCCATAAGTTAATTATTAAGCTAAACAAGACTTATTTTGGTACCAAACTCAACCCAAAATCCGGCTTAAAATGAATTTGAAATGCAGCAACAAAATTTGTATTGTCTATTATTGGCAATTATTCCATGAAAATAGGGTTACCCTTATTTAGTTGTCTGCCTATTTTTATTGTATCATCTGAAAGCATTGGTCAGATGTGTGATTCGTTTAATAACTAAGCTTTCTTAGTTCTAAGTGCTCATACATTTTGCAATAGGTTTAGATTAAGAGTTTCATTTTGCAGTAACTGTTTCACACTTATTTAACTTCATCTTGCATTGGCTTCCGGTTTGCCATCGCAGCCGCCACGGATGCTGGAAGATGAGTTCTGTCTTCTGCGTTCGATTTCGTTCTGCTGGGGGAACCTGGAAAGGGTCAAAAGTCGCCCTGTAGGGGTAATGAGCAAGGAGGAGACTTCTGCTTGATTGCGGGAGGGCGGCAGCCCTTCCGCTTGATCCGGGGCAGCCCTCCAAACCAGTGGAGGAAAGACCGGCCATAGCAATATGGCTCGTCACTAAGCTGCTGAAAGCCGAAGTCAAACTTAACATGAAGCACTTCTAAAGCAACGCGGATGAAACTGGGTGAGATCTGATCTTCTCTTTAAGAACCTAAGTATTTTCTTTTCCTGTGAAAGCTGCCCGAAGTATTTTTTTCCCCTGTGAGGAGAGAGGGAAGGGAATTTCTACCCCACCCTCTAAGAACAGCGACGACTGACTACCCATGGGAGTTAAAGCACTATAAGAACAATTTTAATCTAATTCAATTTATATGTTTCTGAAATTTGGGGACCAAAAGTTTCCTTGTTTTTACTGGAGACTTTTGTTTTTATCTACAAAAAATAAAACTGGAAAAAGGATTATAAAAATTTTGGACTTAAAAAACTTTAAATAGCATCGGTGACATCTTGTGGCGAAGTATGGTATTACAACTTGTTATTGCCTGAAAGAGACTTGGCTTGAAGCCCAGACTTCAGATAAAACTCTTTTGACCTTGATAGATACTACCTGTGAGAAATTCAGCTGTAAAGAGAATTTCTGGGCAGCATAATTGGCCTGTTTGAACTATGAATGTAAACCTTTACTGACTTTCAGAGCTATATGTGGGGAATTGCTTTCCTATTTCTTTATATGAGAAACATTTGTTATTACATGAGATGATGGAATACCTTGGACTATAAAATCTTACTTGACAAACGACTTCTACTATAAAGATCACCTATAATACGTGAAATAGAGGTCCCATACCTAGTTATAAAATCATTTTTAACATCTGATTTTAAAATCCTCAATTTAATACACTATTAAGAGAATATGGATGAAGACCAGGAAACGATCCTTTCCATGTTGAAAGCAATATATGAAACCATTATTTCAGCTTGTGACAAAATAAGATGCAATATAAAAGAACAAGATGCTAGCTTAGATATATAAACCCAAATTTTGACTACAACCAAAGAACTAACAAAGCAGAAGATAACAGAAGAAGTGGAACAATCAAATACTAAGACAGACGACTCAATTGACTAACAAATACAGTTAATGAAAAATCCAGAAAAGGGAGTGACAACACTGAAAATGGAAAAGATTTTTTATATAAATCAGAAGAAATTTGAGGAGAAAGAAGAAGAACAGATTGAATGGAAGATAAACATATCAGGACAATCATGGGAAATTGGAATAATAGAGAGATGATCTAATGAATACAAATGAGCTAGCTCTTCCAAAAAAATGGCAACTAAATGGTCTCTCTTATTTCAAATAATATATATAATAATAAAGGGAGATCTATTTGATGATTTAAAAGCACTGACATGGAAGGCTGGTTGGGAAAGAAAGAAAGCTAGAATGAGGCTGAAGAAAATTGGGGTTTTGATTTATTAGAGGGGATTTCATATTACCAATTAGAGGGTTAAAGGGAGAAGTTGAGATAAGGGGAATTTTGATCATTTAATTTAAAATATTTGGAAAACAGTTGAAAATAAGGATTCTATTTGTTTAATATTTAAAAATTAGACCCAAAAGAAAAAAATTATGAATATATTTGATTTATTGATTAACCCAGACAATATATATAATGGTTTTGATTTATTGAAGGGGATACTGTATTATTAATTAGATGATTTAATATGGTGGGAAATAGATAACTTTTAGAAAATAGAACAAGACTATATTCAAATAGGTAAGATGTGTATTTTGAATATTAGATTCTATTATGAATTGAGATAAGGGAAACTTTGGTTACCTAAAGCCTGGAAATTATAAATATCAAATGTTAAATTTGAATATTGATGGGAAACTAAAAATTGAGAAAAAAACAATAACAGGATATTAATTGTCTATAAAGATTGCATGTAAAAGTAATTAAGATATGTATAAGCTAAAAATTTATTGATAAATGTAATAAGGATGTTTTTACTTAGTTGATATAATAAGAACTGTATTAACTTAAATACGAGATAGTAGATATTAAGGGAAAAAGAGAGGAAATATTTGATGTTGTAACTTGAGATTTGTACTAAAGATATTTTTATGTTATTGAATTATTAATTAACCCAGCCACCATGTTGCTTTTTAAATACCTAAATGTAAAATTAGAAAACTAATAAAATATTATCCCAAAAAAAACCCTTCGTCCTGCATTTGTTGTTTAATGAAGCTGCAAGATAAATGTCAAAAGCAAAGTGTCACATGAAAGAATGAGTCCCTCTTTAATTCCTTAGGGCCTGAAAATGAGACTTATAAGAAAATAACACCATTTATTATTAAAACTTCATGAAATAGTCAAGTAACTTATCCTGTGATGTCATATCTGCATATTGTTAGAAATTAGAAATTAGAAAGATATTATATGTACTTCTCCTTACCCAATAGTACCTCACAAAAGTCATACAATATAGTTTTTGTTGTTTTCAAGTCATTACTTGACACTAGATTGCATGGATTTCAGAAATACAGAAATGGCACATGAAAATAATATGCATCATTGGGATATGGCTAATAGTCTTAAGCTTTTGGCCTTTATTGTTACTAAGTTGATGTGATAGTCACTTTGGTATTCTGCCCAGCAATGAAATCAGAAGGAATCTTCAAGCAGAAAACGGGAATTTCCAACATGAACATTTCATTATGTGGTTTGGGTTTTTTTACATATTACTTTATGTTTTATCCTTAAAACAGTCTCAATTGAATTGTACCACATGTTATGCTTGGAGGTCTTCCCAGTGATTTGTTCAACAGAAGACAAGTAAGTTCCAAACTCATCCAGATTCAACTCTGATACCATAGTGATAAGTTTATTTTCTAAATAAAACAGTGACATCTCCTTATTTCCTTCAAGTTTGTTATCTATATTTCAGGTTTTTGTTTGTTTGTTTTTGTAAGCTTTTTATGTCTAGCCACTGTGAAGAAAAAGCTCAATTATACCTGCTTCTGCTATGATACCCTTGGATAAATAATATTAACGTCAGAATTATCTAAGGAAAATGTGTCAGGGCATCACCAGCAAGCCAATGAGTGAAAATATCAAGCTTGGGTTTGCTTTGTAATATATCCCAGAGACAAATATTGTGAATCAATACTTTTAGCAGTCTTATGACTTTTGCTGTTGGGCCATCATTCAACAGAGAGATGAAAAGGATTCGGTTCCTTGAAAAGGCATAGCAGACTCTGAGGCAATTTAGTTCAGGAGCTTTACTGCTATAATATTTCAAACTCTGTTTAACATCTCTGATTTAGTTCTTCTTACCATGGTGATTTTCTAAATATACACAGAAACATTCTTTGTTTCTGCTATCTATAACAAAGATAATTCACATTTAGTTTGTTTTTTATTTTTTTATTTTATTTTGTACTGTTAAAAGCCTACTGTTCTGATACATCTCAAAATACTATACAGGGCAAAAGGCCTTTTTTAAAATGTCCTTTTATTTTTAACACTTTTTAGTAGAAGATTAACCTGGCAAAGACAGAATGTATGAAATTTAACAGTTGTGGCTTTTGTATAGAAACTCCAACTTTACAATATAAAAGAAAGTCTTATATACATTGCTTGCTCTCCTAATGCACAGAGACAAAGATAAAGTATTCAAATCACTTTGATTAAGGGCACGATAATTAACTTTCGCTGCATCTTGAAAGGTATACTGTCTGGAGAAACAAATAAAAATTCAAAAATGAGAAAAAATATTCTCTCCAACAAATAATATACAGAATCCTTTGAAATGAAAGCATCAAACTCTACTTAGCTTACAGGAAAACCTTATTATTATTATTATTTTAAAGAGAAAGCTTGATTGACATTAATTGTTCCCCCTTTTATCTCACATTGGCAATTTTAAGACACATGCTTAGCATTTGTTTCCTTGACATACTTTTTTCCCATTACACCTATCACGTGCATTGTCATAGGAAAGGTCACATTTGACATGTAAAAGAAAGATTGTGCTTCAATAAATTAAGTAACAAAGTTCTTGGCTAAGGAATGCAATTTGGTTTCTCTCTGTACATAGCTAACTGGGGAAAAGACAAAGATTATAAGATTCAGTTGGAACGAGACACTACAAAAATCATCATAGGAAATCTTTAACAGACCTAAGGAGAGATACAATGCTAAAACCAGTTATAATTATAACTGCTTTTATTTTCATACGGGCATGCAAATTGAAGAGGTCTAACATTTAAGCTGTTAGAATTCATGGATATCAAATTAAATTGCAGCCTAAGGTGATTGCTAATCACCACAGTCTTAACCATAACCACAAGGACATTAGAAAAGAGAAAGATCTTTGTACCTATTTAGCTCTAAGATGAGAAAGAAGGCTTGTAAGCAAAAGACTGTTGAAGATTACATATCTACTGTACAGGAAAAACCAAGACAGAAAACACCAAGTCTGCAAAGCAATAGCTTAAATGAGTTCACAACTCCAAGCAAGTTGGGAGCTGAACCAAAATAAAACATTTAAACAATGTATTCTGCAGAGATCAAGTTCACAGACGCAATATGTCTGGATTTCTTCAAATGCACAACCTGTAACCATAGTGACATAATTGGAGTCCTAGGAAACAGAAGAGATTTCTGGTACACATGTGTCAATTAAATCAATATTTCCCCATCTTATTTGTGCTGGGATGTTGTATTAATTATGTTACATTATTCTCCCACGTACATCAGTGTTGCATAAATATGCAGAACTGTTACTTCTATATCAACTAAACTTTTCAGCGATTGTTTTTAGTGATCTATGGCTTTAATTTTGGGAAATAATAGCAGAGGTTTTGTTGGTTTTCCAGGTCTGAAATTTTAATATAACTTCCCTTTCTTTCAACCTTTTGTCATAATTGAAATTGCTAGGTGGAAGGGTTTAGAGATTTTTTTAAAGTCATCCCCTGCTTTATAAGAGTGAATTATCTTTATTTTCAAATGCTCAGTAGCTGCTTCAAAAAGCCCTTGGTTGGTGGAAATAGACACAAGAATAATCACTACCTGAGATTAGAAAACATCAAAGTATTTATCACCTGTATAATTGCCTTTACCTGGCAAACTGTAGCATTAATGAACCAATCAATCTTAAGGCTATATTCTAATTTCAGAGTAAACAAAAATTTAACATCAAATTAATAAGATGAATATTTATGTTTCTGCATCAGTCACTTTTTTATTGCTTTTAGTGTATAATTGAATGCACCTATACATTCAGATTGGCAGAACACATACATTATTTAATTCATGGGAATTCATCAGAGATGGGCGGTGATAATAAATTAAATAATAAATGAATAGGATAGGATAGGATAGGATAGGATAGGATAGGATAGGATAGGATAGGATAGGATAGGATAGGATAGGATAGGATAGGATAGGACAGGGCAGGGCAGGACAGGACAGGACAGGACAGGACAGGATAGGATAGGATAGGTTAGGATAGGAGCTGGAAGGGACATTGGAGGTCTTTTAGACCAGCCCTTTGGTCAAGCAGGAGAACCTATATGATCTCAGACAAGTGACTGTCTAGCTTCTTAAAAATCTCCAGTGATGGAGTGCCCATGATTTCTGGAGGCAAGCTGTTCCACTGGTTAATTGTCCTCACTGTCAGGAAGTTTCTCCTTAATTCCAGGTTGATCAGTTTCCAGCCATTGTTTCTTGTCCTGCCCTCTGGTGCTTTGGAGAATAATGTGACCCCCTCTTCTTTGTGGCAGCCCCTCAAATACTGGAACACTGCTATCATGTCTCCCCTATTTCTTCTTTTCTTTAGACTAGCCAAACCCAAGTCCTGCAGCCATTCTTCGTATGTTTTAGTCTCCAGGTCTTTGATCATCTTAGTTGCTCTTCTCTGAATTTTTTCCAAACTCTCAACATCTTTTTTGTAATATGGTGACCAAAATTGGCTGCAGTATTACTAGGGTTTTATAAAGCGGTACTAATACTTCGTGTGATCTTGATTCTACGCCTCTGTTTATACAATCCAGGATTGTATTAGCTTTTTTGGCTGCTGCTGCACACTGCTGGCTCATAGTCAAGTGATTGTCCACTAAGACTCCAAGGTCCCTCTCACAGTTTTTAAGCCAGGTTTCGCCCAATCTGTACTTGTACCTTTGATTTTTCCTGCCTAAATGTAAAACTTTGCTTTTCTCCACATTGAAACTCTTTTTTCTTTGGATAGGGCCCATTGTTCCAGTTTGTCAAGATCTTTTTGAATCCTGAGCTTGTCTTCTGGGGTGTTGGCTATTCCTGCCAGTTTAGTGTCATCTGCAAATTTGATGAGTTCCCCTTCTATTCCCTCATCTAAGTCATTGATAAAGATATTGAAGAGTACTGGGCTTATGACGGACCCTTGTGGTACCCCACTGCTTACCTCTGTCCATGTGAATGTAGTACCATTGAGAACTACTCCTTGAGTATGGTTTGTCAGCCAGCTACAAATCCACTTGGTGGTGGATGTTGTCTATTTCACCTTTTTCTAGCTTACCAAGGAGTAGGTTGTGGTCTACTTTATCAAATGCCTTACTGAAATCTAAGTATACTACGTCCACAGAATTTCGCTGGTCTACTGGTTTAGTCACTTTGTCAAAGAATGAAATAAGATTGCTTTGGCATGATCTTTTAATAAACCCATGCTGGCTACTAATTATAATTTTGTTTGTTTCTAGTTGTTTGCAGATCTGTTTATCTTTTCTAGGATCTTCCCAGGTATTGATATTAAACTGATTGGTCTGTAATTTCCTGGGTCTGTTTTTTTCCCTTTCTTGAAGATGGGAACCACATCAGCCCTTTTCCAATCCTCAGGTATTTCCCCGATGCTCCAGGATTTTTGAAAGATATGGCGCAGTGGTTCTGAGATAACATCTGCCAGCTCCTTCAGAACTCTGGGATGTAATCTGTCG
This sequence comes from Azemiops feae, assembly GCA_023970755.1. Classification (NCBI taxonomy): domain Eukaryota; kingdom Metazoa; phylum Chordata; class Lepidosauria; order Squamata; family Viperidae; genus Azemiops; species Azemiops feae. The sequence continues at coordinate 1,820,712 of JALGBA010000099.1, forward strand.
GGTCCAGGTGATTTATATTCGTCAAGGTCAGATAGATGTTCTCTTACCATTTTCCTACTTATTATAATTTTTGTCTCTAGTTTGTCTTTTGCAGTGGTTTTTTTGGTATGTTGGTCTGTAGTTTCTTTTTGTGTGAAGACTGATGCAAAGAATGAGTTAAGCAGCTCTGCTTTCTCCCTACTGTCTAATATTTCCTGTCTGCTGTCTGCTGATAATTGGCCTTAGTTATGTGCCCCTCTTTCCATTTTTGGTATTTATCCTTTTTATCTTTCAGTTTGTCAGAGAGATCTTTGTGCAGCCATGCTGGTTTCTTCTTAAATTTCTTGTTTTTCTTTTTCAGTGGTATTGTGCTGGTTTGGGCTTTTATGATCACATTTTTCAGAGTTTCTCATGCGTCTTGGCTTGTTTTCCCCTTTAGGATTTTCAACCAAATGAATGAATGTTTAATGTTAGTTTACTAAAACACTGTCTTTCTCAGTTTCTGGAAAAATATAATTGTTAATGTTAAAGGAAAAAATTAAATTTGATTCTTGATTATTCTTATGAAATACAGGATCAGGGATATTTTTGCCAGGAGGATAACTTGTTTAGTGAATAAAAGTATTATGATATGTATTACTTAGATGAAAGAGGATATTAAGAGAAGGATGAAAATATCTCTATATTTTTGGAAAGAATTAACATTAAGGAAAAGAATCATGCATCAAGACTGATACATATTTGGAGAGATATATTGATTCCACACGATTTATTTAAACATTTTAAATATTTCAAGAGGTTTCTTATATAGCGGGGTGTCACACTTGTGAAATGTCACAATGTATTGCAACTTTTTCCCCCTTGCTGGAGCTGGGGTGGGCACGGCTTCTGCATGAAACATCTGGCTCATGGGCTGGCAGTTTGACACCCTTGTTATATAGTATATCACAAGTGGAGAATACTGATATAACAACCTGGCTAAGGACAGTGGATGGATAAAAAGAATGTGGCTGGGAAAATGCCCAACTCGTGCAGATGTAAACCATCCAATAACATGTGCATTATCAAAAGAAAGAGCTTTGGCAAAACAACTTACAGTAAACACTTTAATGATCATGATGATAGTTATACAAATGGATGTAATCTGGAACAGCTTGTGATTCACTGTATCATGTAATCTATTGCCAGCTGAGATGGATAAGACAATGAAGATGAAAAGTGCAGAGGTTTATATGACTACTGCAGAAGTGCACACAACAGAGCAACTAGAATTAGAACTGAACTCAAGATCCTTCAAGGAAGCCCTGGATACAACATACATATTTGCATCAAATGTCCTTGGGATTAAAAATAATTCTAAATTGTGTTTACAAAGATACTAAAGGAATTTTAAATTTAATACAACAAGTGAAATTGCCAGAGGATGATTCAAATACTTTCAAAGGAGAAAAGATCAAAGGCCAAGAGATATATCATATGCCAACACAACAACAACTTTGCAGGGGAAATAGACAAAATAGTCATCAGATCCAAATCCAAAATGAGATTAATTAATAGATTTGGCAAAAAAAATTAAATGTGTATCATGAATATTGCTGATTGAGCAGGTGAATACATAGAAGGGGGAAAATGTTTTCTATAAAACAAATGTACTTATGCAGAGCAAGAAAACTCAAGGTAGAGGTTATCACCCAAGGAGTCTAGAGGCAGGCTGAAGATAATGTAATCTGTTCCTGCCATTCAGAAATAACAGTTGGTTCATCTTATGCTGCAGCAAATAGGAACTGCAAATCAGCTTTCTAATTGGTTCATAAGCCAATTAATCAATTGTCATTTTATTAAGTGTTTATAATGATTTTACCATGTGCAAACCCTGTGAAATTCACATTCAACACTTATCCTCAACATCTTTCTTAAATGTTCCTCTCCACTTCTGCTTTTGGGTTACTTCTAGCCTTTTTAAAAAAATTAATTTTTTCTCAAAGTAATCCTTGGCTTTACTATTTTCTTGATTTATTGCTCTTGTTTTCTCCAATAGTACTGAATCACAGAGTCAGAAGTGACTGAATACAATACAATAACAATTAATAAGTATGTACTTATGTAAATCAACATATTCATAGGGCATAAGTCCTATCTTCAAAACTTTCCCTATGCTCTCAGATAGATGATATAAGTATTGTGTAGAAGGCAATTGTTAGTGATGTGATAATATACAGTACCAACGAAATGGAAAAATAAAAAGCAGAAAATCTTGAGTATTCAGAGTTGATGTTTATCATGAAAGAATTTGTCCAAGTATTTTAATACTCTACACTGTTATTTTTCACCTGCTGATCTTCAACTGGAAAGTATGTTAAACAAAGAATGCCAAGAGGTTTCACATTACACATGGCTTGCATTTAGAACTGGCATGGCTACAAAAATCCAAAGCTATATACATCTACAAATATTCAGAAGAAATCCTAACGTTATTCTCATTTGTAATGCCAATCACTGAAATATAAAAGATGAATATTAAAACAATATGTACTAACACTATACTTTGATGTACAAACAATCCCAGAAGATTGTTATTGAGATTCTTTACACTCTAATGTAGAAACTAAAGAGAAAGAAATTTAAAAAATGGAAAAATCAATATTTTCCATTTCTTTCTTAAAATCTTAAAGTCTAAGATTATGTGTTGATGTGGATTACCAAGAATGGTAGGGAAATAATTAGTCCAGTTACTTTATACCACCAGTGTCCTAATATAAATTTTAAAAAAATAAAATTAAAACAAATTTATTAAATTTCAAAACTTGCATAAAATATTATAGTCATGCTAAGAGCAGAAATAAATAGAACATCAGAATTATGAGAAATTATCTACTTTAATCATTTAACTCTTATATAACTCTTCAAGAATTCTTTTGTCCCAAACATACTGCCATTGATACTGAGTGAAATAAACTATTTCAGGGGTTCCTTACATTTTTGGATAACAAACATAATCTAAAACTTTTCATTCCTAACACCCTTCAAGATGGGGGGGGGTTTGGCCCTTGAGGTACAGAAACTTGTTTCTTTCAAAAAATTAGTTTTGACTGTAAAAGAATACCAGATCTCATCCTGCTATACAATTAATAAAAGAAAGAAGACATTGGAAAAACCAGATTAAAAAGGTAAACTACTACATTGAATTAGTTGAGAAGTCACACTTCACCCATGCCTATGCTACACTTTATTATCATATTTATGTAATTAACAATGAGTTCTTCCACATCATTGGTCATTCCATTTGTAAATAATTACGTAAACTTTGTAATCCCATTCTGCAGTTCATCCAGTTTATTCTCACCATTGAAAGATCCATTATTTAGCATGATGTATTTATCCCAAGATAGCCAATGGTTGCTTTACAATTGGCATATAGTTAGTTTACTTCCCCCCTCATCTAGTTTACAATACTTTGGGAACAAAAAGAAAATTATGGAAAGTCCTGATTCAGCATGATATTCTTCTAATAGGTTTTTATAGTGTGTAGTAATGTATAGTGTGTAGTTCTTCTAGTAAACCTTGATAGCTAACAAGCCAGTACTGCAATGCTTCAGGATTTTTACACATTCATGGCTGAACAAAATAAAAAAGAAACATAGAATGTTTATCCATTGAGAAAGAAAATGTCCAAAAACATTTAATGACCTCCCTAGAATTGAATTTCATTCATAGTCAAAGGCAACTTGGGGGGAAAGGGCCATTTAGAAGGAAAATCAAGGGAACAGGTCCTTGTAGCATTTTATCATTGATATATTGCCAATATCAGTATATAATCAAGAGTGTGTACAATAGCAGAAGCACAATAAATCGTTATTACAGAGGTTTATTGAGAAAATCTCAATAAATCTCTGGTGGTAAGAGAAAAGAAAAAAAAACAGGTGGCTTGCTTCTATAGCATGCTGTTTTTGTATCGGTTGACAACTGCATAAGTATTTAAAATAAGTTTGAGAGAAGATTTTATGGGAATAAGGGAAGACACTACCTCCCTGGAAATTAATGGAAATGGGTTGAAAAAAAGGGCTACTGGTTTAAATCAGGCCCCAATCTCTTGGCGTTCCACAAAAGGGTCAAAACCTGGCTGTGTAGCCTTGTGTGGGGGACATAGGGGCCCACACAGCCAAGGGACTGGTTGGCTCTAGAGAAACTCCACTCCCCCCCCACCGCCTGTATTAACAATGCCTAATTTCCCCATCTTGAATAATTTTACTCTTCTATTCCATTAAGCAACATAGCTAGGCATCTAGTTGTAGAATTTGCTAAAATTATATAATTTGCCAAATTTCAATTCCATGGAAGTTATGGCTCCAGGATTTTGTCAACTTAGTAGACAAACAAAACCTTTTCAGGAAGGCCAACTCTTGGTTCATTTCTTTTCGCAAGAATTCTCAAAGATATTGATGAACGCTTGGCCGAGTTTTGCTAAACGTTTCTTATTGTTTCCCCCAACTGTGTGATGAATCAACAAAGCTATATCATAAAAATATTTCCTTGTTGCTGTAATTATTCTGGCTAAATCTTTTTTGGAAAGTTGCCTGTGTCTCTGTTGTCAAATACAACTAATTCTGTCTCTTTAAATAAGATTATAATCATAAACCCGGTTTGCACGGAGTAACAGATTTATTTACTAATAAAAATGCATAGAATTGTATTATTAATCATTTTACTTATGGAGACAGAATGTGCAGCCTACAAGTAATATAAAAAAATAAACATTCCATTGCTTTCTATGTTTTAATAATCAGCAATAAATATGTGGAAGATAAGAAGTACTCAGCTTTTAAAAAATAAATGTTAAATTCTTCTCCCCCTCTTCTCCCTTCTGTAGGGCTTATTTTTTGATTTCTGCAAAAGTATTCAGAAGATGATATTTCAGGTCTTCTACCCTTTAAAGTTAGAGAGAATTTTTTTTTAGCTTTATACAGTAGGAAGAAATTCAGTATTTGACACCACTTCCCACTACTATCTAAGACTAGCTTTTCCAGAGTCAGGAAATTTTGTCTTGGAAAACTTCAAAGGTGTTGTAGCATAATAGAAGTTCTTCTCTGTTAGTTCAAGAATTGGCTATTACTTGTGGCCATTATAATAAAAAAAAGATCGCCCTGCCCTGAAACATAAAGCAAAAGGACGAACTTTGAGTCTTCTTATTTTCTAGTAAGTAAGTACTGGGTTAATATACTTTAGTATCTTTAGACTGGATGGATTACCTGCTGTAAATCTACAAAATTATGTACAATGATGCCGAATATTTTCATTACAACATATATGGTTATAAGACTAATCTGAAACAGTAAGTTTTTTCTAGATCACCTAGAATACATACTGGAACTAACTATGTAGTCCTATCAATCTGCAAGATAAGAAAATTTTATTTCAAAACTTGTTAAATCAATTATTTATTTAAATATTTTTTCTTTTCTTTCCTTCACTGCTTTTTTTCATTATTTCTCAGCTGAACTACCTATACTTTCTAAAAGCTGAAAATAATAGTCTTTAAAAAAAATCAGAATACCAACTTCAGCTTAATTAGAAGCCAGAAGGTATGTTTCAATTCAGTGGTATTTCAATCAAAATAGAAGCTGCCATACAAAATTATAAATTAGCTTCATGGCTGGTTTCTAACACTGTAACTTCATTCTATTATCATTTTTTTGTCAATGACAATGTAGGAGAAAACACTCAGAGAAAAGCTTTTGTGCCATTATTTATAAATACCACAAGTTTTAATTTCTTTATAATAAGAAAAGAGATAGACATCAATAGTTTAACCTGTGTACTAGTGCATGAATTTTGCATGGCCAGTTCCTAAGGCTCCAGTTAGCTTTCAAAAATCTGTGCCAATAGAACAGTTTATACTTATTTTCAAAAGAGACACTAACCAGATGCTATGTGTTACTATTTTAAATCATACATACCAAAGAAGCCAATTATAATTTGCTTGACAATATATGATAGATCACTGTTAGTCTTATTATATTAAGAGTGAAAATAAGGCGTCAAGACAACTTGGAAATGCTTCCAGGTTATAAGCCAAATAATAACCCCAAAGCATCCCAACACCAATATAATGTAAATACTTATCTAATCTGTTGATTGAATTCAATACATACATTATACACAAACATACAAATAAGCTTACATAGAAAAGTCAGGATGGCATGGCATAGTATATAGATGAATCCCATGCATAAAAATAAGTATAAAATCTAGACTAATGCTCATGCCCTTATTAAGAAGATGTTATGGAAAGGCAACTCTATCTAAATGTGGTGTTGTCTCTTTAATAAAATAGGAGAATGAGGTCAATGAAATACTGGTGTTCTCTCATGTCATTCACAGCTCTTAAATAAAATAAAATGATTTCTCCTACCAACATTTTGGTTCTCCAATATAAAGCTCTAAAAACTTTGGTCTACTGAAACAAACACCATGCTTATGTAATGGTTTTCATAGAATTCATCTGCTTTGAAACATTTCCTTGCCAAACATAATTAGATAATTTGGCACCAACCCATTTGATATACAACTATAAGAAGATCATATCCATTCAAACTTTATAAATAACAATATGTATTTCATTCTCAGCTTAAAAAGTACCGTAAGACTATAGTGAAAGAAAATACTATGTTGGCATGTTAATAAAGCAAAGCATTGCAACTTTTGTCAACAGTTGTCACCTTTGGTGAGAGGGGAGGCTACATAAATTTGATTAATCAAATGTATTTATTTATTAAATTTATTTGTTGCCCAACTCACCACAAGAAGACTCTTCCCTATCTTGGATTTATGTATATCCCATTTTCTTTCAAACAAATTCTAATATTCCTCGTGCAATTTGCTTACTAAAATATCAAGCAATTATCATCACGTCTGCACATGATTTCACTCATCATTATTGCTTTTGGGCCCTGTTTCATTTCCTTTCCAGCTGAATAACACATATAACATCTTACAAACTGTTTGATGAAAGGCAATTGGTCTGAAGAAGTTTAATGTCTTGATCTTGAGATTATCTGGAAATAAATGGATTACTCCAGGAAGAGTGAGATTTTAATGCTACTACAATTATAGCAATGTTCTGAATGGACATTAAACTTTAAAGTTTTTCTGGATGACCCCTGTTTAAAGCAAATAAGATCAAGATTCAGATATAGAAAAATTTTGGATCCTACAGGTAACATGTAATAATCTTTAGATATTAGATTCTATTAGAATTAGTCCAAGAAATATTTAAAAAGGTCCTGGCAGTTAATAATAGGTCTCAGCTATAAACAGAACTAAACAACTGGCATCTTTCATGAACAAATATAATCCCAAAGAATTAAAAATATAGTCTAGAAAAATGAGAAAGTGTGGAAAGAAAATTAAAGAAGCTAGCACTGCCAGGCTCCATATAGTATTTGTAAACTATCTAACATTATAGAGAGTTTTCATAATGGTATAAAGTGATCTGCTATCTGCTTGGCAAAATATCAGAGAGCTAGGCATAGTAGTGGTGTCAGATTATAAAATACCTCAATTCCACTGGGAAACAAAGCAGGAGCCAGACTACTAATGCAGGAACAACTGTTCAAGAAAAGAAAAGACAAATTAACCAGCTGACTAGTATCTATCACTTATAATAATTCCGGACACATTATTTCTTAAAAGATTTAAGAAAAAAAATACTTGGGAAGGTTTATTATATAGATGTATCTGAGCCACAGTTCACTGTGGCTTAGTTCTAGAACTTCATTCCATGGCTTTGAGAAAATAATAATAATGAAAAAATGTTTCAGACAAAAGGAAAGTGCTTTTTACTCATTATAAATAATCACAATTCATTTTAGAACAATTCCTAGTAATGGGTAAGTATTAAGTTTTACCCCAAGCTAAATCTTGACTTCAATTTGTGTCAAAGGTATTTCTAAAGCAAGGCTTAACTTAATTCTCTGTGTAGATTGCAAGCCTATGGGAAAACTAGGCATACCAAGATTGTTGGATTGTTCTCAATGATAACCTCTAACTCTTTGAGGTGATGACAGGAGATGCCATAGAGAAAAGATGTAACCAGTATAATTGTCAGACTATTAAATACAAAACATCTGAAAGGCCAAGACCCTATTCCCCCTTAGTTCAAACCTTTAAAAACCTAGTATTACCATAATCATGGGCATTCTAAAGCACTGTATGTCTGTTCTTAGTCTCTTGGTACTTAATAAAACTAAGATGACATAAACATAAGTAACAAAAGTCATTTTAGCTGTGCTAAGTTCAAATGTCACCATTGACTGTTCTTAACAATATGTTCTCTAGTTCAGCGTACTCCAACCTTTCCATGTTGGCAGCCCAGCTTGGGGGGGAGGGGGAAGAGGGGAGGGTTTTGTGTGAGGGGCTTCATTTGTGAGAGTGGCAGGTGCAAGTGGGACTACATGTGCCAGTGTCTGCCACTCTCATGAATGGGGTTACGAGCACCAGCACCCCAACGTGTGCGAATGAAGCTGCGCACGTGCTCACCCGCCCAGCACTCATGCCGTTCGGTTGCAAATAGGCCATTGCCCAGTAGTGAGCCGCAGTCCACAGGTTGGGGACCCCTGCTCCAGATAAGAGTAATGATCACTTTGATTGGGCCTATTGAGAAGAAATTTCAAAGCCAAGAACGTCAATGAAAATAGTCCCTCAATTAGTCACTCTCTCTGGTTGTCCCACTATATTTCAGATAGTCTTGGGATTTAAAAATCAGATTATAAACAAACTATGCATGTAGATTACAATAAGAATGAAGCAGCCCAACAATATTTGTACTTCTGACATATGAAGGAAACATGAATTGACTTTGGAAAATTAGTAGTTTATCAGTAAAATTGTAATAATACAAGCAAGTTTTTTTAATCTAATCCTTTTTAGCAATCTGAAGAAATATGAATTAACTAAAGTTTCTGAATTGTCTTCTTCAGCAACCCTATGCCAAGAACATCGCAAAATAAAATCTAAGCATTGACAATACTGTTAGAAGATGTTTTGAAATGAATCCAACAGCATCTCTAAATGATCTGCTTCTTTGCAAAGAGTATAGTACAGTACTACTATCACGGAGCTGAGTGACCACCACTTTCGATAATTACTTGAACTGACCACTGTTCCAAGTGAGTCTGTTTGGATAAATAAAGGAGAATACAGTATTTCAACTTATTTTTCAGTACACAGCATACTTTATTAAAAGACTTTCGTCAATCCATCTTGTATATAATATCATTAAAAGAGTAAAATAATTGAAATGGAAATGGGCTGGTCACATAGCAAGAAGAACTGTTAGCAGATAGACAAAGGCAGTTATAGAATGGATCCCATTTGATAAAAAGCATCCACAAAGAGACCTAAAACAGACATACATACTATATAGATAATATAATATATAGCATATAATATATTCCCTTGAGACCCGAAGATTTTGGTGTCTAAAATGTGTTGGCAGATAATTTATTTTTGATTTTGCATGTTCTCAAATGAAGTATCTGAGGTCCTTGCAATGACTGTCATTTAGATACTTTAAATAACTGCAGTGCTCTTTTCTTTGGGGTGGAAAAAGCATTGTAAAGGCCAGAATTAAAAACTTTTGCAATAAATTGTTAAGAAATCAGCTTTCTGTATGGAGCTTGAATTGTCTTGTTAGTAGTAGGTAAGCACCACAGAATTACTTGTCTGGCTGCCATTTTTAAAAAGTCTCTTTCAGGAACTTGTTCTTGGCTGACTTGAATTCTGGCTCTTTCCCAAATCTTCTAAATCCAAGGCTTTGACAGCTTTTTACCTGGACATTTTCTGCTAGAGAAAACTAGCTGATCCATTCAAGCCAGCTGCAAAGAATTCCCTCTATTTTCTATCATTCCAGTCATTTATGCTTGGGATAATCATCTCAAACCAAGGCAGCTCAACTTTTCAGTTTGGGCCTATAATTCATGGTTTCTAGATTACTATCACTATATCCCTATTGGTGAAATATCCCAGTTTTAGGGCCTATGCCATTTGACAAGTCCTTCATAAAATGTTATGTAGAGTTAAAGCATCTGCAACAAGTTTTCCCCATATGAAGATCCTGCTTGTGTTCCTACATTTTTCACAAAGCTGCATATGGAATTAAAATGTCTCTGGTGACTTTAGTGGGGTAGGGGAGGCAGGGTCTTACTTATGTTTATTTTCATTAGCACACTGAGATTCCAACACAGACAAGTCTGTTCAATTTTGTGAGCAATGACCATAGAAAAGAGCAGCATTGAGTAGTATTAAGACTTAGATCATAACAATATGTTACAAATTGAGAAAGCTTCCCCTTTCCAAAGCTCAATGCAGTTTAGAGAATTAACAAAGCAGGTATAATAAATATAACATTATAACATAGCATTACATAATTTCAACATTTTTTTAAATAGCCAAGATAACAAACTGAATTTTTTTTTCTAAATGACAATATGAGGAAGTACTATGACCACATGGTAAAGAAATCATCCCACAACCTCAGAGCAGTTTAGGTAAAGATCATTCAATGAATAATAATTAGAAGGAGAATGTATGTATACTGAACTACAATCAGTTTGTGGAATGATATAGCAACAGGCAGTCTTGAACAGGATCATAGCTATAAAGACCAATTAAATGTTTAGATTTTTCTGTCTTATGTTTGGAAAATTTAAACAAAGAATAATTCATCAAATAAGTCTACTTCATTCAGGTTTATTTAGTTATTTAAAACATATTCGCTGAGTTCTAGGTTTGAGCTAAAAAATATTTCCCAGAAAAAAGAGAAGTATAACATACATCATAGTAGTAGAAGAAATATGGAGATTTAAAATTAAAACAGCATTAAATAAAAGCAAGCTTTGTAGATAATGCAGTGGAAAATCACATAAATAGTTGTGTAGCAGAATAGTATTCATTACTGGAATTAACCAGACAAATTTCAGATCCATGTAGCTGGAAATGAAATAAATTAAATCTGGGACTTGATCTGTAATGCATATGTTTGGCCACTAAGTCACCACAGCCTCCCACCCCCTCTGGCTATTCTACTGGAGGCTTAACATTTTGCCATCTTACTTCATTCAACATGTAGTATTCTACAAACAGCAGATGATAAACATTTAAGTTTGGCACAACTTTGTCAGAATTTGGAACGAACTAGCAAAAACTGTTGTTTGTAAGCAATGAAATATTTTAAAAGAACCATTTTTATGGTGTGGCAGGTTTGTTCATAGCCTCCCACACACTTCAGATTTATTACTGATAGTTCCCTGCTAGGGTAGGAAAGTGCTGAATATGGTGAAAAAAAGCAGGTCACACAAAATAAATGATAAATTCATTTCCAGATCATAAATCCAGACATTTATAGAATACATTTATTTAAGTAAGTGTCACAAGATACAGTCTGAAAAACCTTGAGTTGTAAGATCAAGAAGGATCTACAGATTTTGACTGGCCTTGATGCCATTTTTTTGTAGAGCTCCTGATCTGCTGAATCCCTATGGTACCTACAGATGTTCTGGAGAAATTATAAACTATTTTTTTTTCATTGCTTTGAGCCAGGAGCAAGCAGGAGTTTTGATACTCAGGGCCAAATTACATGTTAGGCAGGAGATTTGTGATTGAATCTTATTATTTTCCTCCTTTGTAATGTAGGAGAGCAAATTGATCTCATTTTCCCTCATTAATTTTTTCACTATGAATTTAGAAGAAACATACAGTATTATGTCATATTCACATTGCACCCTTAAAGTGTTCTTACTGTATCTTGTTTTTCGAGGCAGATCAGTTCTTAGCTGGATTAGGAAAATCCTGTCTAAATAGAGACACTTTGATAATAGTTTGCAAGATTTTCAGCTAAGACAGGAGACTACCATGTTCCTTCATTGGACACACCCACATATTTCTGTATCCATTGTGAGAAGGCTAGAGATGGATACCTTTTCCTGGCCTCCAAAAAGTTGTCTGCCCATTTTAGTCATGGTGCAGTGAGGTAATGGGGATAAGCCCTTAGCCAGATATTTCTTTATGATGTTATGTTGTTATTTTAAACAAGAGAAAGGAAAAACAGCAATGCAAGAGACCCTGTACTGACATCAATATAGGACAATTAAAAGCTTTATTCAAGGGGAAGTAAGAATCTGTTTGCCAGTAATCAGTGAAATAAAGTAATAAAGATAGAGTGAAGGAACTCGATACATAATAGAAAATTATGTTGCCTAAAGAAAAGAGTATTGTGTTCTACATTTTTCTCCTCAACAGGTATATAATGGTGGTAGGATGGTATGGAATGATGGAAGAAACAATGAAAGAGAGACAGAAGTATTGAATAAGATATGCCCTCTTATACACCAGGAATAGATAACATGGTCTGCAGATAACACCCTCCTGAAACTTCAATGTGGACTCCAGAGCCTCCACTTTGGCCATCTTGATTTAATGGTGTAGTTCACTGTCAACTTTTGGCAGCACATAGTGACACTAAGATTTTTGGCAAACTATTTAGAAATAGTCTCTACTTATTCAAAACATTTTTAAATGATCTGTTTATTTTGGCTCATAACTTCTAGAGTTCTGGAACACTCATAATGAGCTCCCTTTGCAATGCATCAATTGAAAGTTTCTTACTTAGGTTATTCCACAAATATCCACTCATATAAAGAGCACTATACATTTAGATTTTATTCAGCAGAAGAGACTCTTTTGATAGCCAAGTCTGCACAGCAATTGAGGATGGGCTTAAGGCTTCAGTATGAATTGCATCAAGTATATTAAAGAATGGAGGGGGAGGGAATTTGGAGGTTCTTTTATTTTTAACTGTGAAGTACTTATTTTATTTGAAAACAGTTTTCAGCAATCACAAATAAATGGGATTTTGAGTGCTACACAGACTTGGTGATAATACATTGTCCATCCTTGCTTTAAATTAGACTAGGAGTGAGTGCACTTTAGGGCACTATATGCTTGACCCATCACTTCAAGCCACTCATCATTTCTTGAGTGCAAGAACAGATGACATTACCCTCCTCCTACTGACTGCCCATTGCAAAGGTATCCCCACTTGTGATTTGAAAAAGGAAATTTTCCATCCTGGACTGTTTTTAGTTCTTCCATGTGGATGAGTATAATGATAAAGTGAAAGGTCAGCTCCAATCAGTGACTTTGCCCCTGCAAAGCATATGTCCTCCAGAGCATATGCAGCTGTTCCATTCTGGGTTACCTAATTGCTATGAATTCTGTTGGTTAGCAGCTGCCATTGTTGTTCTTGTTGTACTATTATTAGGTATAATAGATACTATTATATCTAACAGTTAACCCAATAATAGTCTATTTCTTCAAACCATGATTTCCTATCCCCTCAAGAAGCTCTACAGTTCATCCAACCCTTGTCCCATTGGCACACTTTCAGTTTCTGCCCATACTGGATGAACTATGCTCCCTTTGTTTTCCTACCCATGCATTGCTACAAAAGTTTAATCCCCCCCTTAACTTGTAAGTTGCAATATAGTAATGTTAGAATAAAACTACAAAGTTTTAATGAGTGTAATAAACTATTGGCTTTCCTTGCTACAAAACGTGTTTGAATCTGCAGTGGACCAGAAGAACAACCTGTTTTTTATTGCTTTGATTATTCTAGCATCTGAACCAGATGGTCCATTTTAGAATCAAAAGACAGGAATATGGAGACCAGTCCACACAGGAGACAGCCAAGAAAGGAGAAGGGCAAGAAGCAAGGGAATGACCAGTCATGGTCTGTAATGGCTATGTTCCAGAGTAACCCCAACTTAACTCCATTGGTAATCCACAGCTGAGAGGCCTAGCTGTAGTGTGGAATTATCCTTACTATTAGAAACTAAATGCATCTACTTCCCCTCTGTAGGGTTTTTCCCCAGTGAAGGTATAAAGTCATTTTAATGAATTTGGAATTACTGTTCAGTGGTGGGATAATGGTTCAACTAATTTTTCTCCCAGGGCTCAGAAAGAAATATTGTATCTTGCTAACTCAAAAGTACTATTGTTCTTTTACCTAATTCGACTTGGAAATCTGTAAATTACTTCTTCCTTGACAAATGGCTCTTTGATTATTTATTTATTTAATTTTAAAGAGTGGCTCTTTATTTTTGATTTTTGTTCTGGCATTCACAGAATACATGCAGTATATGAAATTAGCAAAAGAAAGCTTCTCATTCAACTTCCTTGCTAACCTTATTACCTCTTGTACAGTTAATAAGGTCTTTTCTTGTCTTCCACTGAAAGGATGCCACAAGCCAAATGTCTTTCTTGTCCCTTTAAGGCTAGCAAATTCAAAAAGCAAGAACCATGGGATTTATAGAATTAATTTTATTGTCAGTAGGCTAAGGTAACAGAATTCTTAAAGCCAACCAAAGCAGTGTAATTGAAGGAGCATTTCTCTGAGTCTTTTGCTCACATTCCTGCACATAGACTATCATTGTATTGCATCCCCCTACTGATAGTGGACATTGAATTATATATTTATTTGCTAGATTTCTATATTATCATTCATTCAGGAGCTCACTGTAGTGTGCTTCCTAATCCTATTTTACCCCAAACAACATTGTGAGATAGCTTGGGTTGAGAAAATAACTGGCCCAAAGTCACCCAATGAGTTTCCATGGCTGAGGATGAACTCAAACTAAGTCTAGTTAACACCTAAGCACTACAACACATTGATTCTCATGAATTGTTCCCAGTTTTCAATATGTGTTCGTATCTAGCAACAATATTGTCATTCATGCTCCTAGTTCCCAATTATATCATCTCCCAGGGACATTGTGAAGATTATATTGGAAAAAAGTTGAGCTATAAATGTACTAAACAGAACTTCTGCAGCATTGTTTTGTTCATAACTGTTTTTCTTAAATTGACTTACAGTATTTCTCTTTTAAAATGGCTATTTCAAAATAGTTATTTTATTGCTTTCAACTGATGTAAGAAACAAATCTTAACTTTATGACTAATCTAAACATTAAGTAAACTTTATTTCTAAAATACCAGATATTCTTACGAGATTCTTACATGTAGCACAGATTATCCAAATCTAATTGAAACAGCACATTTCCTCAGATGACAAGGTAATGTAAAGGTTCTGATCTGTTTGTTCCCTGCATAAAGGACATTCTGTGTTGCTGTGTCAAAGACATGGATGAATACAATTTTGAAATATCTGGCTTTTGTTACAAACCTATTACGCTCTAATAAAAACACTTGAGGTTTTTTTTTCTTTCATAGAGACATGAACATGAAAGACACTATAATGAAGAAACAACCATCACTTGAAGGAAAACAATAGGATTTTTGGAATCCTTTATTTCTGAAAATTAAAAAGAAAAGCATGAACATTCTTCTCACTAAAAAGTATGTGTGTAATTTATAGTCATCATTATTTTTTCTGTTAAATGAATCATTTCCCTCCGTCCCTTCTTTTTGATGTGCCTTTCAATTCTTTGAACAAATGCTTGCTTTGCCTCACTTCAGTTTTGGTAGATAACATTTAAAGTTCTTTCCATAATAACTGTGCTATTTATGTGTAGTGATCATGATAGATTGGCATTAAAAAAAATAGTGACCAATAT
Organism: Azemiops feae; assembly: GCA_023970755.1. NCBI lineage: Eukaryota > Metazoa > Chordata > Lepidosauria > Squamata > Viperidae > Azemiops > Azemiops feae. Next base: position 1,836,317 of record JALGBA010000099.1, read on the forward strand.
TCCAGAATTATACAGTATCCCTCTCTACATTATAACTCCCATGAGTCATCAACATAAAGAAATCAATAATTTAAGGAAACATATTTATTTATACATATTTTTATCCATTTGTATCCTGCCCATTTTCATGGATTCAGGGATATAAATAAATAATGCAGTTCATGTAGAACACATTGCAGCAACCTAAGTTGAAGATGATAAAAGCATGAGACACAGTTTAGAAGCTTGCAACTGGTGCACCAGTGAAACCTGGGTGAAAACAATCTATTGCTTGAACAAGACCTCTATATCCAGGAGAATCCTACCTCCCTGCCAAGACACAGACATATTGTTTTAAAGTAAATTGCTCAGAGCTAAAGAGATTCTGGTTTCAGGAAAAATCAATCATTATAAACTCTTTCTTGCTTGGATTTATGCTGAGCTTGTTACAACTTAATGACTCCCTCACAGGCTCTAGACATGTGTCAGAAACCCCATAGCATCTTTAGAATAGCTTGGGATGTCAATTGATTGTCAACATTGATTATGGCTTAGACCAAATTGATGGATAACCTTCCCCAGTGGATTCACATAGATATTAAACAACATAGGAAAAATGGCTGATATCTGTATGAGTCTATACTGAAACACAGTCATCCTTCCCTCCCCCACACTAATTAGAACCATCCATTTCAGAAAAAGTATAAGCACTGCAAAATGGTGCCTTCAATATTAAATCATTGCAAGTGGTTCAGCAGGATCATATCAAGAGGTCTCATAGAAGCAGGAGGTTCTATGTTTCCATCAGAGGTTATGTATAGAGCAACTTATGCTGTTTCTGTCCTGAACCTAGGACCAAATTCCAACTAGAAGGTATCCAAATAATTCATTTCTTCTTCTAGGATGCTCTATAATTGTAACCCTAAACTATTTCTTTAATATATTATCGAATGTATTGAATTCAATTTCAGTAACTGTTTAAAATCTTCAATATTCGGATCAAGAAAGAGAAGATTGGTGATTGGTCATATATTAGCAGTCTTTCTTTCATCATATATGTATAACCATATAAAGCTTTGCTTAAGAGTTTTGTGAAAACATAGGGCTGAGCTATTCATATTCAATTGTCTTAGTTTTTGTTGTTAATTTTGTTGCTAATGTTAATTTTCATATTTATTATTTTATTGTAAACTGCTCAGAGTTAATTTGGATAGTGAGATTGAGGGCATATAAATTTAATAAATAAATAAATCTTGTTTTTTCTGTACACGCATTTTTTAATTCCTTGTGGGAAGGGGAAGTGATGTTCATGCTTCTTTTTTTAAAACCCGTGTAGCAATGTGAATAAAGCATGTGAAAGGGGGGGCGAATATGAACATATAGTCGTAAATTCCTGTCATCCTACTGGATTCCTTCCTCTTATGTAAAGAGTGAAGCAACCAAAGATATAAATGCTGGACAGTGCAGTGACAGAAGAAAGGAAGTGTCCTGGTAATCAGTATGATAATACAATATGTATGACACAGCTGCTTCTAATCCAAATGATACCAATCATAAACCTAAACCTACATCTGATCTGTTTGCATTTTGTCTTTCATCTATCGTATCATGATACATTTTGTACTCTAAAATCTGAAAGCACATTTATGCCAGATGTCAGCAAAGAGAGATGAGTGAACTCTGGCCCAGTGGGCACATCTAAAAGAACTTTCCTGTCCTTGCTGCCCTGTGCAAATGTGAAACAACCAAGATGGGACAGAAACCTGCCTAGAGATATTTAATTTGGAACCACTGCAAAATAAACCTGTATTTCAGTCTCTCCACATTTTCCCCAATGGACAAAAGCACAGGACAGCATATTTCCATGTTTTCCCTGAGTATCTTCCACTGACAAGATACTGTACATTATTCATTGGTAAGGGAAAGTTGTTCTGTACAAGGCACAATCTTTTAGGCAGGTAGAGCTGGGGACCTGCTCTTTGAACAGTTGAGAATAGTAGGATGAGAATAGATCTTGGAAGGGTAGGCTAGATAACCTGGCCAGGTGGATTAAATATCTTAATCATTGATCTAAAGGACTGATGTAAAGTAGCAAGAGATTCTTATACTGAATTTTATTTCTTCTGCATTGGGAAGGTAATTGTTAGAAATTCCTGTTACACATCAGTGCAAAAAACAAAACAACAACAACAATAACAACAAAGACTTTGTACCATCTCTAAAGCAACTGCCTTTAACAAAAATAAAAAGGTATGGAAAGTAAAATAATTATGGCATAACTTGCCGGGAAGTGCAATGATGATGATGATTTATTTTTAGAAGGTTACCAAATCATGAAGGCTTTATTAGAAAAACATATCTTTGCAATAGACTTATGTAAGGTCATATCATAGGTTGACCATATATTTCATTTTGTTTGCTTGCTTGCTTGCTTGCTTGCTTGCTTGCTTGCTTGCTTACTTAGAGGCCTCATATGATGGCTCTGAGTGGCTTAGGTATTCAGGATGAATAACGATACAGGACATAGTACTAAAGATGAATAAAGCTCTGTATTCATGAAACTCCAGATTACAGGAAGGAGCAGCAGCAGCACCCCCAAGACATGTTGAAAAATTCAGGTTTTTTATGGCTTTTTGGAAACCCAGCAGCGCAGGTCTGTCTTTTATCCTTCTCCCAGTCTATGTTGTTTCAGCTGTTTCATGTGGATTTTTCCCATAGTACCTTTACTCCTTGTACTTTACCTGCAAGAATAATGCAAAACTTAGCAAAATACATACTTGTTCTTTCATTGCAAGATGTCTGTATTTCTGAACATACAATAGGTAGCCCCAAAAGAGATTATATACTTACAGTGTATTTGGATTTTGTTTGTTTTTTCATTTTTGTATTTAGAATTTTTTGAGTGAATTTCTTAAAATATACTCAAAAGAAAGATATTCCCAATTGAGCTAAGTACAAATGTTGCAAAAATCAAAATGCTTCTATTTCTCACTGATGCTATATGAATGTGAAAACCATAGACTACCAGATCTGGGCTGAGGGGGAGGGAGAGAGGGAGGGAGGGGGAGAAGGAAGGAAGGAAGGAAGGAAGGAAGGAAGGAAGGAAGGAAGGAAGGAAGGAAGGAAGGGTTTATATTGCTCCTTGCCAGCTTCCCACAAGGTAATTCTATGGGGAAGCCAGCAGGAAGTCAAATAGCTCCCAGTCCCACTGATTTTCCCCCCAGTGATGATTCTGTTTAGGTAAGGAAATATCTCTGAAATGATATTAAAGTGGGTCACGAGTTGTCAAGTAATGAATAACCTCTTGCAGATTGAAGTATGGCACATCTGCAGGGCCAGATGCTGCTGTCCCTGATTTAGAAAAATTCTGATCCTAAAAAAAAAAAAAATCTTCTAGCAATCCAGCTCTGGAAAGCATCCTATAAATTGAAGCCTGAATAGTATTAACTTGCCAGCTTCTGAATGAATAATAGATTTCAATTCCCTCCTCTTGATTTTTACCAGGAAAAAATAGCGTATATATAAAAGTGAACATAAAAATAACATTAGCATACTTTGGAGTTTTGTGCAATATATATATATATTTATAAGCCTAAAAAACTCCACATCCTGAGTTATTAGTAAATTTAATAATAGCAATTTTATAATAACTTAGTTGTCATAACTATGTCTTCTTAATATTTAACATTAATTAATCCAGATCATATAACAAAAGTACTATTATCTACTTATATCATTTTGAGTTTTGAAATTCAGGTACACATTTTGATTCTAATTGCAATCTTTTCTATCTTGTATTCTTACATTAATTTATTTTATACATCAAACAACCTTGGGGACAATATGCATCCTTGTCTTAGTAACCATCTTATTCTGAAGCACTAATTTTCATATGCAATTCTTACAGTAGCTTCTTGTTTGTTGTTAACAACTCTGATAAAAATAGTTATGTCTCCTGTTGCTTTAATATATTCCACATTTTGTGAGTTTTGTCACCAAATGTATTAATTTATAAATCTACTTACAGTATAATCTTTCCATGTTCTTTAACCTTATTTGCCTCTACGAGTTCTTCTCCATGATTATTCTTTATTGTCCCAATGTTAATTATACACTTTTTTGTGATTTCTCTGAAGCTCTAAAAACATTTCTCACTTCCCCTTCCTTGTTATTTTTTCTATTTGTTGATGTTCTTATTTGAAATATTGTGCCATGTTTTTTCTTGCTTGACAACTGAGTTCAGCTGTCGTATATTCTTGTTGCCCAATTTTTCCCCTGGTATTATACTAGTTTGTTCTAAAAGCAACATGTTTTTATTAAATTAAAAACTCTTCAAATTCACATCTCTATAAATTAAAGATACAGATTTTTTTCTTATATTTATCTGAATATATTTTCTCCAGGTCCAGCCTTCAGTCATGTTTTAATTCTGCCAATCACTTGAAACTTCATTTATAACACATACAATTTTACAATAAATGTCAGTTCATATGATTAGACATTAACCAGCATTTGATTTATGAACTGATACATACTTTGTTCTATTGATACTCTGGATGTTTAAAATCTATGTCAGCTAAGCTATCACCCACTAAATGCAATTATTACAGTGGGGTATGACCATTTCAACTAACTTGAACATAGAAGAGCATTTTTTTGTAAATAAATATTCTCCTTGTTTTGATCAGCTGAAGTAAAAGAGATGCAGCAGAAGTTCCATGTTTCAGAAAGCTTACATCCAGCCATCAAAGTTTTGAATATAAAAATTTTGGTTCAGGAACGAATTATAAAGATTTATGTCTTACTACATTTCCGTCCAACATCAATAAAATTATAATGACTATATATGTATGTACATACTCTCAGACTTACCTGAGTACTATTTAGACTACACAAGTCATATTCTATGCTTCATAAAACATATAAAAGTCAGCTTTTCCCTTGAGCATCTAGCTTGCCAAATTCTTTCCAGCAGTAATGCTTCCATTAATGCCCAACATATTTCAACCATCCTTTGTCATTACCCTGATAGAATACCTGGGAACCACATCCCTTCCCCATGCACAACTGTTAGAAAGGGCTTGTGATGACTGATTAATTTAATTGCTTCATAACAGTGAAACGGGTTTGGATTCACATAAGGGGCAAACAGTTGTAGCATTTTCTTCCCATATCATAAAACACTATGGAAGATTCACAATGTTCACAAAACAGACAATTGCTTCCCAGAAGAGGTTTTTTTTTTTATTAATGTTTGGTGGAAAATCCATATGTGACATATGTATGCTTAAAAATGTTTTTGCTGATAGATGATTGTGACATGCTGTGTTTAATTTATAGTGTTATTTCTACATTATATAAAATGAGTTCTATTTTTTTTTAATATATTCTTTTATTTTATTCTGGCTAAAAGCAACAATTTTCCAAGTCAGATTACAACTATTCATATATCTAAAGAACATAATGAAGCAATCTTGAGAATGTGTCAGTAAACTACATAATCATCCTAATTAGTGGCATTCAAATATTTTGAAGATTAAAGTTCTGAGTTTCCCTAGAAGAGAATGATCACATCAGATATTGGCTGCACTTGTGTCTTATTAGGCAAAATATGACAAAAAGGATTGGTACTGCCTTTCTATTATACATGACACTGATGCAACTAATGCTGGTAAACTAGTCTATGCCTTCTTTATATTACTTAAAAGCATTATATGAAATCATCAACTGACTAAAATTGCAACAGAAATCAATATCTATAGTGATGATAGTGAGCTATGGAAAATTACATATAAGAAGACCATGAATTAAGAATAAAAGAAAAATGGGTATATTAATTGTGTTTGAAAGCAAAAGGGGAATGAAGAAATAGGTGTGAATGAAGGCAGTTTGAGCTTGTAGAACGAAGTTGGCAAATACATGTGGAAATGAAGATGTAGCTTTTACAAAAATATTAAATATATGTAAGAAAGGATGAACTGTTATTTTGTACGATATTATGGATCATATGAAAATAAGAAGACAGAGCATACTGATAGTTGCAATCATATGTATCATGAATAATAACAATGAGAAAAAAGAGGGGGTGGAAAAGGGATAAAAGAATGTAGGAAAACTAATTGGGCCATGGAGAGATTCCAGAATGAATGAAAATGGAGACTAGTAAGTGACAGCTTAATTAAAAAAAAAACTACATCAAATATGTAGTTCATGTATGTCTATTCTTATGGTAAATATAATTTAAAACCATAGCTGATTTGATTGTTTAAGATGAAAAAGTTTCTGAATATGGTAAAGAGGATCTTGACAGTGTCAGAAGTAGATCTTGGCAAAAATAGACATGGGGAACAAAAAGGAAAGATGGGAAAGAAACAAAAACAAAAGTAGAATGTTTCCAGGAAGGGAAAGCATGAATCCTACACTTCAAAAGCATTAAAGACAATTTAATCTCCCAAGACAATAAATGGAAAGTAGACTTAAGAAAGAGCATATGGAAACTGTGTGTGAAAGTAATTACATTATTAATTGCCAAAGAAGTACATGAAGTTACACTAATGGGAAATATGTAAACGTACACTTAATGGAATAACAAAATGAAAGATCCAGATGAGAAAAATGCCTGTAACAAAATAAATAAAAATGAGAATGAGAAAAACTTGTATATATTGCATATTCAGGGGGAAATAGGTGTGTGTGGGGGAAACAATATAGTGAAAGGCAGAGCAAAAAATTATATGGATTAAAGCAGGGATAAAAATGTATATAACAATAAAAAAATGTTTTGGAAATGGCTGAAGATTTGCTGCTTGCTCTTTAGTTTGGATGAAAGAGTGGGTGTTGCTAAGAAATAGAAAGTTCTTGGATTTAGAAAGTCATGATTTGATATTTGAGTGGCATGGATACGTATGATATGATAAAATTAAGATGAATGTAGACTTTAAAAACGAATATGTTAGACGGGATATTCTTAGATTATAGAATAAATATAAACTCAGGTTTTGCTTTATGTCTTTCAGCACAAGAAGCATTTTATAGATGCTGGTTAACCTACTAAAATGTAATGATGGTTAACCTACTAAGATGTATTAGAATTGATGGTTAACCTACTAAGATGTATTAGAATTTTCTCAAGGGTATAATAATAATAATAATAATAATAATAATAATAATAATAATAATAATAATAATAATAATAATAATAATAATAATAATAATAATAATAATAAGTTGGAAGGGACCTTGGAGGTCATCGAGTCCAACCCCCTGCTCAGGCAGGAAACCCTATACCATTTCGGACAAATGGCTGTCCAGTCTCTTCTTAAAAACTTCCAGTGTTGGAGCATTCACCGCTTCTGGAGGCAGGTTGTTCCACTGGTTAATTGTTCTAACTGTCAGGAAGTTTCTCCTCAGTTCCAGGTTGCTTCTCTCCTTGACTAGTTTCCATCCATTACTTTGTCCTGCCCTCAGGCGCCTTGGAGAATAGCTTGACTCCCTCTTCTTTGTGGCAACCCCTGAGATATTGGAATACTGCTATCATGTCACCCCTAGTCCTTCTTTTCATTAAACTAGACATACCCAATTCCAGCAAACGTTCCTGATATGCTTTAGCCTCCAGTCCCCTAATCATCTTTGTTGCTCTTCTCTGCACTCTTTCTAGAGTCTCAACATCTTTTTTACATCGTGGTGACCAAAACTGGATGCAGTATTCCAAGTGTGGCCTTACCAAGGCATTGTAAAGTGGTATTAATACTTCACGTGATCTTGATTCTATCCCTCTGTTAATGCAGCCCAGCACTGTGTTGGCTTTTTTGGCAGCTGCAGCACACTGCTGGCTCATATTTAAGTGATTGTCCACTAGGACTCCGAGATCCCTCTCACAGTTACTACTATTGAGCAAGGTACCCCCTATACTATACCTGTACATTTGGTTTTTCTTGCCTAAATGTAGAACCTTACTTTTTTCACCATTGAATTTCATTTTGTTAGATAGCGCCCAATGTTCAAGTCTGTCCAGGTCCTCCTGTATCTTAAGCCTGTCTTCTGGAGTGTTGGCTATTCCTGCCAGCTTGGTGTCATCCGCAAATTTGATGAGTTCCCCATCTATCCCCTCGTCCAAATCGTTGATGAAGATGTTGAAGAGCACTGGCCCCAGAACAGAGCCCTGGGGCACCCCACTGCACACTTCCTCCATGTAGATGCGGTTCCATTGAGGACCACACGCTGAGTACGGCCGGTCAGCCAGCTACGAATCCATCTGGTGGTGATGCTGTCTAACCCACATTTTTCTAACTTATCAAGTAGTAGGTTGTGATCTACTTTATCAAATGCCTTACTGAAGTCCAAGTAAATTATATCCACAGCATTGTAAAGTGAAATCCAGAGAACATTTGATAATGTAAGGAGATTCTTGTCAATTGTTTTCTTATGTACAATTACTAGATAGGTTTAAAATGGACAAAAGATTTTATGGTTTTGAACAAAATAAGATTGAATTTGAAATAGAATTTTGTGCTAATGATCAGCATGTTACTGCTAAAATATGAAATATGAGACAGAAGAACAAGTAAAAGAACAAACAAGTCTATCACCAGACAAATTATTTGGAATGTATAAAGATATATTTTATCATGTTTGTGGACATGTAAAACAACAAATACATGTATGTGTATCCAAACATTTTGAATACTCATACATGCATATACAACTCAGAATTGTGTGGGTATATAAATCTGATAAATAAATAAATTGAAATAATCCACTGTCATCTTCTCAAAACCTTATTGCAAAACCAGTCCAAGACTTTTCTGAACAACAACAATTCAGTTAGTATTACAATAGCACTGTAAATTTAGTTTCACTCTGGTTTGGGAAAAAACAAGTACATGTTCAAGTTAGCTGTTGACCTAAGGATTAGCTTTTCCAAAGATTGCCTTTTCATACAAAGTAGTAACTGATTTTTTTAACTGTGGATGTTAAATGTTGAAATTATGTAGTTCCATATGTGTGACTTAAAAATAACTTTTAAAGTGCCAGAATCAAGAATTAATTACTTCATCTATTATTTATCATTTTTCCTCACTGGTAGATAGATTCATATAGTTTCATTCATTTAAATATTAAATATGATGTAGATTTAAATATTTACCTCACTATCATCACTCTACAACAGTGTTTACTTTTAGTTTCCATTTTGTTAACATTATGGAAAGATTTTCACAAGTGACTAGTATATTAATATATATCACTTGCTTCGTTATCAGAACACACTGTGCATGTTCCAAGCTGTGCTTCTGGCTGTTGGGAATTTTTTCCAGACAACCCTCTTTTCTAAACCCTGTTGAATATAATGTGATAATTGTAATATTTTATATTTCGTTTCTGGGATATGGTTGATATCCATTACGTACAGTAGAAATAATTCAATTTACAACAACACCTGTCCAGTCAAGCTTCACAGCTAATATTTCAGTTCCTAGTTTTAAAAAACTGGCTTTGTTCTTCCAAATCCCAAATCATCTATAGTATTACATGGTCTAATGGAAGACTGAAGTTGAAATAATATTTATGCTAGAAGATGTTAACAAAAGGATGCTGTCACATTCATGTGCTTCTCCAAGCAGTAGCAATTATTGTTTATTCAATGTTGATCCAAACACACACATTTAATCATAAAGAAAAGGGTGTTCCAAACCATTTGGGTTTGATTACACAGCTGGGACCTTTAACACATTCTCAAAAATATTACTTATACCCATAAAAAACCCAAAGCAAGGGGGCAAACTTTGAATTTGGTGAGCATTAAATTATTTATTAATAATATAGCTTGGCTAAGAATGAAATGATGGGGTCAAATTGAAATCTATCAAAGCATGCAGAAATATTTTCATAGATTACTGTAAACCAATACCCTGCCAATCTATACTGGATCTTCTCAGAATATTTATACAAGAATTGGGTATAAAATATAAGCTCTATATTTTCCTATATGGTTAACAGGCTTTACAAACATCAGAAAGATAATGTGACATTTTTTGCAATCACTTATAGTTAAAAACAAGAATTTAAAATTTGCTAGAGAACCCTTACCTACACCATGATCCCAAATACCACGATCCCATATCTTTAATCTCAATCCACACTGACACCAAACAGCACCAATTCGATTGGAACAACACAAAAATTATCAGCCGCACTACCTCCTGCCACTCTCATGAGTTCATAGAAGCCTGGCATTCCACAAGTAATTCCATCAACAGACACATTAACCTACAACCAGCCTATGAACCCCTCAGAATCCAAATCAACCAACAGCCAACCAGAGACAGCACCGGCCCTCAACCAACCCACTTAAGCCCCCCACCACCAGCACTTCACTTCCCAATGACCCTCAACTGATGTAATCTCCCCGTCACAAGACTCTCACTGATGATTCACACCTGACCCATCACAAGACTCACTGACCACATGAAGCCCATATAAACAGAAGAACACTGATACTGACATCCCTAAACTAGATGTTACCTAGCCTGGTAACAAAATGTTCAGAAACCAATCCACAAGCTTGGAGAATGAATTTTTACCCTCATCCTACACCTGAGCTACGGATATTCGCCACTATTGCAAATCTTTACCTAACCTGAAACCATTACTTGCATTGGATTTTAATTCTCTAAATCTCCAATGATGATGACTTGACAGTCCCATGCAAGTGGAGAGCACTAGATGGCATAAAGCTGCTTTTGACATGTTTTAAATTGTAGGACTATGTGAATCTTTGGTTTAGAATTTCTGTTTGAAGTGGATTCAACTGACTGTGCAAAGCAAATTGACTTATGGAACTGAATTGGAAAGTTAAATCAAACTGCAGGGTTAATCAATTAATTAAAATTAATGCCTTTGAGTCAAAAGTTTCTATGCATGTATAGAACTAGAAATTTAAATCAAATCAACCTTATCTGAAAATTTAGATTCAAGTATCTAAAATAAACCAATTCAACTTAAAAAATTGGTTCAAAGCATTATATGGTATTGCATCTCACTTCAGTACAGTACTGAATAGAGTATTAAGGCTGATTTATATAACTCTGTATATTAATTTTTTTCTCTTCAATCTCAGAACATTGGCCCTGTGTAGTACCTAACTGGCCTCTGTCTAATTGGCCTAGTGTAGTACACTTAAAAATCTTCACTATTTCAGTCCATAGCAACAGTAATCATATATGAAATGTAATGCCATACTAAGGTACAGTATTTCTAAGATTAACAACACAAATGTCCTTCTTGGCTACATTCCCACTATTTGGAATTAATATGGATATTAAGGACTGTGAACTTTTCACACATAGATTCATGCCAAAAGTTTATTATAGAACCCTGATATATTTATTGATTGAAATAATAGATTGTTGATATGTGTTACCTGTCAATACCTATCTGAGGAGGAATTTTAAAAAATGTTTGTAAAGGGCCACACTTTTTTTTTTCTTTTGGAGAATAAGAATGAAAAATAATAATAAAAGGATCTATTAGCCACCATTTTTATTCCTTTTGTACCTCCATACCTTCTCAGAATACCCCAAACCATCAAAATTCATTTTCAAAAATCCCACTGAAATTATATGGCAAAATATTCCAGTTTTTATTTTGCCAAAATGTAAAACAAAGATTATTTTATGTAACCCATCCCAAATTCCCCCAAATTTCAGAAATGTTCATGGTACCCCAACTGTTACACCATTACAACAGCTCTAAATTCCCTGGAATTCTTGTAAAATAAATCTATTTTAAAAATGCAACCTTAGCAACAAGAAGGTTGTTGAACTTTAGAATACAGGGATCTCCCTCCCTCCCTCCCTCCCTCCCTCTCTCTCTCTCTCTCTCCCTCCCTCTCCCTCTCCCTCTCTTCCCTCTCTCCCTCTCTCCCTCCCTCCCTCTCTCTCCCTCTCCCTCTCTCTCTCTCTCTCCCTCCTCTCCCTCTCCCTCTCCCTCTCTCTCCCTCTCTCTCTCTCTCTTTCTCTGTGTGCATGCGTGCACGTGTGTGTTATATAATTTTCCCATGTATAACTTGTCACATTAAAATTTTCTATTTAGCAACAACTTTTGATTCAATTCAACTCTTTTATGGCTGCATGAAATTCTGAGCTTTATGTTGGTTATCCCTGATAAAAGGTGATGAAAAACATTCTTACACATTATTCCTGATGATGGTAATACAATATTGAGTAAGACGAATAGGGGAGGTTCAACACCTGTCTTCCAATTATGACACATTCAATTGTTTTTCTTTATAAAGTTATCTCCTTCCCCTTGCTACTTATAGTAGCATGAACTCCGGCAGACTATTTTTATCCAAATTTATTTGCTATTAGGAATAGAAGAAATGAAGAATATATCATTATGCTCATTATTGAAATAAAGGATGAGAACTGCATATACTGTAATAGCTTACCTGGAGCCAACAGTTACCTGCAACAGAACAATGAGTTTTTGACTGAATCATTGACATAAAATTCTATTCTGTTCTATTCCATTCAAAGCATCAAATGTGGAATCATATCCAATGAACAAATCCAGGTTAAAGTATATCTACCAAAGTATGTCTGCCAAATGTTTATGCCTGAAGACTTCCTGCAAAGGAGACCTTATCTCTTCTTTATATTTGGTCAACTTTTCTAAGTAAAAAAAAAAATGCAGTAATATTGCTTCATCATAAAAATAATGTGAAGAGCTTTTATGAAATTTTTATTTCTATGCATCTTAATATTGGACTAATTTCTCACTGGAACAGCCACATGGGCAGATGTTTTCCCTTGTGCGCTATTCATGCCATAATCAGAATAACTGAATCTGAACTATAACTGAAAAGACAAATGTGCTAAATCCATTAGCACATGACAAAGTGCTAAACTTTGGATGATCTTTTGGAAAGAAGCATCAGATGATGGTTGATACTGCTCTTTAATGAACTGTGCTAAAGATGTGAAGGAGAATGACCTAGATAGGCAGGCATGGCTTCCTGCCATTTGTTTCTATTTTAAAAAATTTTTTTACCTTACCTTTTCTTTCTGTGTATCTGGGTGTATAGACAAGCTCACAATGGTATACATCTATGCAATAATGAAATGCAGTATGTTTTATTCATAAGCAGTTCTAGACAAAATGACGTAAGCAGTTCTTCACAAATTAGAATTTAATTTATATTGTAAAAGATAGTAGTTCCCACAAATAGCACAAGTTCCTCCATTGGGTCATCTGCTGCGATGCACAATGGGGAAATGGTCGGTGAAGAAGATGGCAAAATTGATTTGTCTAATTATAGAAAATACAAGACATTCATTTATTAGTGACTGGAAATGCCTTATAGACTTTTGCTGAAGAAAAAAATTAATTTGTGATTTATGAGTTTGATGGTTGATAGACTATGGAAAGACAGAAAATATTATGTACTATTTTAGAGAGGGTAGAATATACATGCTATTGTTAATAAGATCAAAAGCTGCTTATTTATTATTTTTCTTTTCTTTTTTCTCACTTTTTATTTTATATCTATTCAGTATTTTTCTCCCCCCCCCTTATTTCTTCTCTAAAAGTTGTATTGTTTTTAACCTGTTAAAAATTTACTTAATAAAAACACTATTTCATCTGCAGAGCCAGTTTTGCCTAGTGGTTAAGGCATCAGATTAGAAAGCAAAATATTCAAGTCCTGCCTTAGCCATGAAAGCCAGCTGGGTGACTTTGGGCCACTCTCAGCCCAACTCACCTCACAGGGTTGTTATTGTGGGGAAAATAGAAGGAAGGAGGTGTATTGGATATGTTTGCCACCTTGAGTTTCATAAAAATAGCACTTAGCATTTAGTACTTAGTATACTACCCCATAGTGCTTTTCAGCACTTTCTGGCAGTTTACAATATCAACATATTTCCCCCAACCATATGGATCTTCATTTTACTGACCTCACAAAGGTGGAAGGCTGATTCAACCTTGAACCTGTCAGGATCAAAATCCTGGCTGTTGGCAGAGTTAGCTTGCAATACTGCATTCTAATCATTGTATCACAGGGCTCAGGAAAATATTTCTACATTATAGCCTAAAGTAAATTATACTTCAGTTTGTATTCTGTTGCTGTACTTCTGCTGGCCTCTGTAGACTGGAATATAGAGTTTCAGGTAGAAAAACTTAATTTACAACGTCCTCATATATGTGCATTTAAAAAACGCTCCCATTGGTATGTTTTTCCTTTTTTTCTGGTCATTAAATTATGTACTAGTGATTATATCATCACTAGTTAACATACTCCATCTACATTTTCCTCTTTCCTCTGCTTTTCTCCAGGTATTTTCTCGTTATCTTTAGCTTCTGGTCAGTGGTTATCTTACATAACACATTCCATAAGATTTTTTTTTCTCATGTTCTCAACCCTGGTCATCTCTTGTCTGGATTATTGCAATGCACTCTACATGGAGCTACTCTTGAAATCCATTTGGAATGTTCAGCTGCAGCAATACCAGTCTTTGACGCCCCTAGGATGGCCCATATTACACCTCTGCTCCACAAACTTCACTGGCTACCAGTCTGCTGCTGAGAGCAGTTCAAGGTGTTGGTTATGATCTTTAAAGCCCTTAAAAGCATAGTTCTGGGCTACCCGACCAACCACCTTGTCCCACTAGTACAGCGGCTCCCAACCTTTTCTATACCCCGCACCTCTAGAACGCTTCTGATATATTCTTGCACCCCTTACAAAAGTTCAAAATAATGGTAACAAATTATGCAGATATACTATAATTTTGAAAAGCCAAGTTTTCACACCCCCTGGAATATTGTCTCACAACCCCAGAGGGTGCGAGCACCCCCGGTTGGAAACCCCTGCACTAGTACAAGCCTGTCCTACTCAGGCTGGCAGAGAAGTCCTACTATGAATCCCATCAGTCAAAGAACTCCAATTATCAGTATCCAGGAGGAGAGTCTTCTCTGCTGCAGCATCTGCCCTTTGGAATAACCTACTTTCTAGGGTAAGGTCTGCCCCCACTCTCCTATCCTGAAAACCTGGCTCTGCCAATTGACCTGGGGACCAAATGGGGGAGTTCCACACTGGAGTTTGCTGCTGGATTGATGGCAGACTTCAACCCCCCCCACACACACACACTTCGTTTTCTCTTCTCCACCCATCCATCTTTTTGGTTATCATATTGTTGTCTTTTTGCTGGAGGGTGTGTGTTATTGTTTACTTTATTGTTCTATTTTATTTATGTTCTGTTTAAACTCTTTTTATTTATTTTTTACTGTTGTAAGCCACCTGAAATAGCCCCACAGTAAGACAGGCAGCAAATAAATTTAATAAATAGATATTTCTAAAAGAGCATGGGTTTAAATACTGTAATGTATATACTTCTAAATATAGTTTATATCTATAAAATTAGTATTTCTTTTTATAAATTTCTTTATTCATTCATCACATTTCTACACCGCCATCTCACTTAAGTGACTCTTGGCAGTTTACAATAAAAATTTGAAAAAGCTTATTATAGCATCAAATTATAAAAATCATTGCCCAATTCTATGGGAACAGCTAAAGAACTTGATATGATCAAAATAAACTTGACTATGAGGGTTTTTTAAATCATTTATTTACTAACCTTAAGTGCATGGAAACAGAAGAAAAATTGCATAACAGTAAGGAATCTAGAACATCCCCTCTTTGTTTTGGAGTTTGAGATTATTTAAGTTAACATTACAAGAATGGTATGATTACATAAAAAAGAAAAACTGAATTCTTATTTAGCACAAGTTAAGACAAAGTATAATATGTCCTTAAATCCCCTTTGCAATTATGTACACATGTTACTTACTGCACAGCAATAAAAAGAAATGATTTAAAAGGTTTGACAACACAAGAACTTTCCATTCCAAATCCATGAAATGCTTATTGTTTATATCTTGGAGCAATATATAACATAGATAGACAGATGACAGATAGATGATAGGGGATAGACAGACAGACAGACAGATAGATGGAATATGCATTTGATAAAAAGGTTCATAACAAGAGATTTAATGACAGCAACTGGAAGAGCTCTTTAGAGGTCAAAGAAAAAAAAGGCAGACTTTGTAAACTGAATTACTATGAAATGCATGTTCAATTTACATATCTGCTTTCATAAAAAAGGTGATGTGATGCTAAAAAAAGGATCTACTCACATTTGCTTCTAGTACTAAGTCCAAGTAAGGCTATAAAAACTCACAGAAATCTATCTTTTCTTTTGGGAAGCTATCAGTAATCATTTATATTTATAAATATATTCTTATAAATTCATGGTAGCTCCTAACAATTAAAACATTATTTTTAAAGTAAAGAATGGGTAATAATTGTGGGTTCATAATTATCATTTGCAAAGACTGAGAAACAATAACATAAAGGTATGTTTATGTCATGCATATACATATCATGTTTTTCTCTAATTTTGCAAAGGCATTTGTTTTTCATATTTGTAAAAGCTATTTCAGGATTATTTTAGGGTTTATAAATCATAGGAAACTCAAATGATGATTTTGGATCTATAATCAAAGAATGTCCAAAAAAATGACTTAGAGCCATAGGGGGCCTTGCACCACAGGTAGTCCATCTCTGCTCTAAATGCTCATTGACCACTAAATGTTGTGGTATATCAATGTCTGTCTGATTGGTTTATCTGCAGTTCTGGATCATTTTTTTTTAAATGGGGCCCATATGTGCTTATCCCCATTCATTCTTAAAGAATTTTTAAGTTCTTTTAAAAAAATTAACCACTCTATAGCATCAGTTGTTGACAGCCCTGAAACATCAGCCACAAATTCTTTCAATATCTTGGTATGTAATTCACTCATAGAAATTAATGTTAGCAGTTCTACATAAAAACTACTCATCTATCGACCTGAGCATAAGCACTATTATATGATCCAAATGCAGGTAGTCCTGCCCATTCCATTCGTAACTCGAGGATTAGTAGGAGTCAATCTCATACTTGAATGAGATCACTCCCTGCTTTCGCCCACACATTCGCTAATTGAATGTGCAGTTTGCTAAGTGCACAAGAGGTATCTCAGGGTGGGAAAGGCCATGGGGGGGGCTAGTGATGGAACAGGCCCCCAAGGTCTTCCCGGCCCACTAAGATACCTCATGCTTCCCCCTCCCTTCCTGCCACGCTGGACTCATTACCTTGCAAAGGTCTGTCTCTTCTGTGCCACTGTTTCTTTGCCTTTGAGAGAGAGGAAAGTCGATGGAAGCTCCTGGGCACGAAAAGTGTTTGCAGGGCCTATCTGCTGCTCCTCCCCCCCCAACTCATTTCCGCCACTACCAGAAAACCTTTCGCCCAGACGGAGACCTGACGGAGACTGGAAGCTTCATCTGCTTGCAAATGGGACACTTGGAAACGGATGGAAATGGATTTGCTCCATTTCCAAATGCCCCATTTTCACGCAGATGAGGCTTCCAGTCTCCATCAGGTCTCTGTTCGGGCAAAAAGTGTTCTGGTGGTGGCGGAAAGGAGTTGGGGGGAAAGAAGCAGGAGACGGGCACCGCAAATACTTTTCATGCCAAGAATGAAAGTTTCTGGGGTCTGTGATCTCGCGAGAGTTCAGGCACCCGTTCTCTGCAAAAGAGGATGGGTGCTTGAACTCTCATGATATTATAGCACCTAGGAGCTTCCATTGACTCTCCTCTCCCTCAAAGGCAAAGAAACCGTGGCAGAGAGGAGACAGATCTTTGCAAGGTAAGTGAGTCTGGTGGGGCAGGATGGGAGGGAGAAGCAGTTGTGGGGGGTGGGGGGTGGGGAAATAGGGTGAATGTTGCAGAGCCTCTGCAGTCATTCGTAAGAGTGAACTGCCGTGGTGCTGTAACATTCGTAATTTTGGGACTTGCTCGTAGGGGGCGCTTATCACGTAACTTCAAACAGGCTGCTTGTTTTCTCTGAGGCTGAATATAAATGGTCTTGTGGGAGAAGACTGAGATTAGAGTTAATTCATTCTAATTTGTCTGAATCACCTGTTGAGTTTCACACTCTTACTGAAGGAATGGAGCTTAAGTAGGCATATTGTGAACCTCTTCTGCCACCTAGAGACCATTACTTTTTATAAAAAAGCACTTTCAAACCCAAGTTTATCAAAACCAAAATTACAAATCTTATTAAATTATCATGAGTACAGCATGCAATTTTTTCACATTACCAGTCACAAGGTTATAACTCAGAAAATTTGTGTTCTGATATAAAAATGGATATTTCTTCTCTTTTCCCCACCTTTGCCTGTCTTTATATCCTTAAAGATTAAACTGCTCAAATATTGTTAAAGATTAAATATGAAGTCCTGACTTGGAATTCGTGTAATGTCTTTTGTGGTTGCTGTTTAATGATGTTATTGATCATGGCTGAATGTCACCATATGATTAATATTCAGATCTATTTCTGACAAATGCCAACGGAATCAGACTGGATTAGTGAAGTAGCTGCTGACATACTGTAGAAGCAGCCTATTTTTAACCTGATGTCGGTCATCAAAGAGGATAAAGAATTTCATCTGACTTTAGAAACCTTATAACATATTTTTTTCCCAGATATAGAGGACTTGGAGAAGAGACATAGAAATCCTAAGGAACAAATATATGTTTGATTTAGTCCACAATTTTCATGGCAACTTGATAATTCTTCAGTATCTTCTTTATTTCTTTTAAATTGAAAAGGAAGCAGAACTCCTGTCACTTGATCTTCATTCTATTATGCTAGCTGTTTTAGCAGTGACAGAGCTTAATCTGTTTAAGCCAAAGATCACGGATGACCTAATTGTTCAGGATACTTGGTTTGAAACCACTCTTAATAACATACGGTTGATGTAAAATGACTGGGTCAGAAGGTGAGCAGCAAATACTTTTACAAGTACTTAATGAAGTCTACTATTCCATACCACAATAAGCCACTCAATTTAAAACCATCTGAGCAAAATGAAGATTTGGTATTTTGAGAAATATTATTACTTTACTGTATTTACTGTAATTTCTGGACTAAATTGGGATCTTTTAGATTAAGAAGCTTGCAGCGATAATCAAAATTACTAAAAATGTATGACATCTAAGGTGATTTGTCTGCCGAGTTGGGTGCTGGCTGAACCAATGGTACTTACACCCAGTTCCTGATGGCTGTTGGAGAAACACTGCTGTCACACCTTTGACAATCTTCCCATACTTACTATGCAGAGGCAGTTCAACACCACCACCCCACCTGCCTATTCCCACCACCACCACCACCAATCTCGGCTCTTTTGGCCATCCTGCACAGTCCTTGGAAGTGATCCTGAGGCTACGGTAGAGGCTCAGGGCCTTCAGCAGCCTCATTCAACCAATGCCGTCCCCCCCCCAAGCATCTACTTTATACCCAGTGCTGCTGCTGCTGCTGCCAATGCCAAGGAGTGCCATTGTGCAGGGCAGCCAAAAGTACAGAGAGGATGGAGGAGATAGGCTGGTGGGGGCGGGGGGAGTTCAACATTTACACACATACTGTGTGTGTATGTGTACTGTATTTGCTGACAGTTGAATGGCCTCTAGAAATTCAGTGTCAGAAGTAACATTTTAACAAGTTTTGATCTTTTCTACATGTCTGCTCATTATACTTTAGATTAATATGTTACATTATTTTTTCTTGGTGATTTTATCTTGTTTTCTTATCCTGTTTTTATCATTCTTATTGCTTTATATTTTATTTATATTCACTAATATTGTTTATTCAATTATATTCTATATTTCTGTTCAGATAGACTAGAGTGATGCATTTTTATTGTAAATATACTACGTTTTTACAGATGGTATGGTTTGGCATCTTTAAGAAAGAGGCAACCTAATTCTCAGCCTCCCTTAGATTAAACCTCAGTCAGCCTCAATTTTAAAAATATATATTGAAAGAGGATGAAATAATTTGTTTCAGTCGGAGAGAACAAAATTCAATGAAATAATATGTTTCATAGAATACAAACTGCATATTTGTCATGCCTGAGAACCAAAATCAGTGTGAGTTAACATTAGTAAGTTATGTCTGCTATTTAACAAATCAAAATCTATTGTCCAATAGTTTATAGTGATCACTGTCAAGACTTTGATGTTTTATTGTTTTATCTCAGTGATAGGATTGGCTTCACTGTCCATAGCTTGAAAGACTAAGATAATATTCTGATATTATCAAGAATCACCCTTTATAATGCACTATGCTTAATAAAGGACCAGCTATTTAATCTTAAAGAACAATATATGTAGGTTCTTCCAGAACATGACAAAAATCATGCAGTTTTTTAATCACTGAGTATATATTTATAGTTAAGATTGCTAAAATTCTTATTTAGATTTTGTGTTTTGCTTAGCATAAATGGTGTAACACCAGGCAAGGGGCTATATGAATACGATTCAGTGCTTATAATCATGCTACTGTGTAGCAGTGAACACTGCAAACGTACCTTGTTGCTTCCATTGGATCCTCAAGTAATCATTCAGCAGAGTTCTTTGGAGACATGAAGGTCTTAAAATCATCTGTTCCACAAAAAACAATGTCAGAGTGTTCAAAACCTGGTCTGGCAGATTTGTAATGCCCTTTGATGATAAAATTGAATGTTTGTGCTGTTGTAAGGCTGCTGTAGATTTATTATTCATTGAGACTACCGGCGCATCATCTAATATGAGATCACTTTCAGGTTATGAGAACTGATGATATGTACTCTTGCACTTATCATGACAACAGGTTATCAATCATGACAACAGGTTTTCTTGATTTCTGTCCATCTTGGCACATTTGATTTAATCCTGGGGGATTAACTGGGTGGATTTGGGAAGTGATGAATCCATCAATGTGTAATGGGATTGGGCTGCCTGTCTTAAAAAAGACAATGGCTCACTGATTCCTGAAATAATTTCTCAGAGGATTTTGCCAACTATTACCCAATCACAAATATCCCTTTGGGGATAATATGCTTGGCATATTATGAGTAATATGAGTGGTGTGTTTGCAGTTCTTAAAAGATAGCAATTATTTCAACACTTTTAGTTTGGGTCAGGCCTGTTTCTGGGACAGAATCAACATGATCACTCTGCTGAATGGCCTTGCACAGTAAAGACACAAAGAGAAAGTGATTTTATTAAGCTTGCTTTATCTTTCAGTACTCACCATGTTACAGTAATTCTATTCCTATTTACATTTGGGTGACTGTACCTCTGGCAATGAAGTGCTACAAAGCAATTTCTGTCCTTGATATTATTTAATATTCATATGAATTTGCTAAAGATGGGCATTAGGAATTTTGAAACTGGATGCCATCAATATGTAGATCATGCTTAGTTGTACTTTCCCATAATTTCTTAATTTAAAAATATGTATGTCTCTAACATCAGTATCTAAATGCAGTGATGGAATGGATAAAGGCCAATTAACTGAGATTTAATCCTGACAAGATGGAAATGTTGTGAGTAATAATTCCCTGATTCAGATATTGGGGAGTATACTCATTTTAAATGGAATGAATTTATATCAAGAAAAAACAAAAATCAGGTATATTGTGAGTGGGATGCTCCTAGAGGTATCACTTTTATTGGAGGTCCAAGTGATCTCTACAGCTAGAAATGTACAAATTTGGGGGACAAGGAAAGGAAAGAATCACAATAGTAATCTCAGATAATTTGAACTTGGTTAATACCTATCTGCTGGATCAAATAAATGGAATATTTGAATCTTTAATTATGGCATATAAAACTTGTTATAAAAAGAACAAGAAAAAAGTATATTGATAAAAACTATATCCCTTATTTAATGAAAAGTTCTGACAATTGTTGTCATTTACTTTTTTTAAAAGAAAATTTTAAATGTGTAGAACATTTTGTTTCTATCTAAAGCTATTTTTTCTATTGCACAAGTAGAAAACTAGTGAACGCACAACTGACAGAAAAGAATAACCTCTCAGATATTTAGTTCTATTTCTATAGTTAGCTTGAAAACCAATAATAACACTATCTAGTGGTAGACGGGGAAAGTGGTAAACATTCTTTATTTACAGTATATTCATATGAATGCAAAATGAAGTGACACTGAACTTGTAGAACATAGTTCCAGCATAAGCACTATGAACTATGGGACTGCAAATTTGGGACAGTAATATCAAATAATAATAGCCATTTCTAATTTTTCCATTCAAGAAGAATTAAGGACAATGAATCAATCCAGTAATCATTAAGATCCATAAACCAAAACACCAAACTAAAACATGAAAACACTAAAAGAAACTTTACAACCACATCTGTGTCGTCCCTGTAGCAACAGTGTTTAGATTTATCTCCTATGAACATTGTATTGGATCCAGCTTTTAAAGCAATTTCCTGAAAAAATAAAGCATTAATTGTTTAAATCCTTGGCAACACTTGTATATCATGATCAAAAGAAGGAAAAGGAGGAAATTTGATATAAAGGAGACTTTATTAAAACTGAATCCAAATATATATTGAAGGATATAGTGTATCTTTGTCAGAAATATATATAAAAAGAATACTTACAATACATTAAACATACAGGATTATAGGGATGAACACAGGTACAATACAAATTAAATAATTTAAACCAGTGAGAATTGTGTACAAAGAAAATATATAGAGAGACACGGGAATGGGTATCTGGCTTATAAAGGAAATAATGTAAATCAGTTAAGGGTAGCTACACAGAACAGCATTAAATGAATGATAAACAAATAGATAATGTCTATCAAAGTGAAATTCTATGTTGCATACAAACTCATGATGACAGAGTAAGTGCTGCATGATTCTTGCACTAAAAGAAAAAACAATGCAACTCCTCAAATTAAGCCTAAATTTAAAAATGCAAAAAGTGAAAAAATAAAAAATAATAATATGGAATGAGAATCTCAGTTCCATGTCTCACAAACAAGAAACTGAACAAAATACTGAGAATGAGAAGGCATTATGAACTGGCAAGAAGTAGTATGAGAAATGAGAACACAAAGCTAATTTCACGCAGATTTAAAAATCATATAAAAACCATACATTCTGCATAATTAACTAAAACATAGATAATTTAAAATTCAAAAACACAATAATATTGGAATTGGACTAGACTAAACATAAATAAAAAGTGAAGGGAATACAAAAGAAAATATAACTTGGAATAACTACACAGAAAAGAAACAAACAATTATATTGAAAATGTGACATCATAAACTGTCAAGTAATGAATATAAACACCCGCATTTGTCTATAATGTCAATAAAGTCACAATGGAAGTAGAAAAGCGTAGAGCTGGATTACAACAGACGCATCGTCACCACTTTGACATTTTCAACTGATTCCTATGTTGCTTGCCTTTTAAATGCTGTAATGTTTCAGTTGTTTTTCTATTGAAAGAAAATTCATGTTCATGTTCCATAACCAACCAAAGGATATTTTCTTTTGTTACCATATTTCAGTACAATGATTCACAACAAGCTTCATTTATCTTGAAACTCTATCCCAGAATGTGGTTTTATACCAAACTATACAACATTGAAATAATTTCCAGAAGAGTATAACATGGATATTCTTCTGAAACTTATTTCAATGTTATATAGTTTTGGCATAAAACCACATTCTGGGATAGAGTATCAAGATAAATGAATGTTGTGACTCATTGTACTGAAATTTGATAAAAGAAAAAAATATTCGTTGGTTGGTTATGGAACATTAATGTCTTAAGTCTTATTCCAAGAAATTCTTGTAAATACAGCTGAAAATATTTTCCATAATGAATATTTAAAATGCCAAACATAGCACAATGAACTATGCAGTTGTATTTTCTTTAAGATAAATGCAGCTTCCATTTCATTTCAATTTGACTTACTGGATGAATCAATAGCCATCATAAAGGTTTTCATTAATCACTTGATAACTCCATCCTGAAAAGGCAATTCACATGGCCTTATTTTTAAAGGATATTGCATTTTAATATTCATCATATTGAATAGGAGATATTTTAACTGAATTTGTATTTAACATGAGAACTAATTCTGAATGAATCAAAAAAATGGCCAAAACTTGTAGACTAGTTCTAGACCTATATATTAAATTAATCTGAATTATGTTTTAATGAATTTCTATCAAAAATACCAAATAGCTGGCTATTGGCACTTGAAACAACCACTGGAATGATAAGTATACAAGTTCCAGTGCTCACAATATTAGATGTCATGTTTTGATTATTGACTGAAAGTTATTAATTCATTACCTGGATGGAGGACTAATTCATAAGATTTATTTCTGATAGTTTTCAATATGTATTTTAAGGGGGAAACTACTAGTTATAAATAAGCAAACTGAACAGTCTTAATTGCCTGTTTAATATCTTATTCTATTTAGCCTCAAACACAGGAGTGGTGGTGAAAGCTGGATATTTATTATATGATTTATTTTGGGGTGGTTGCTTGTTATAGGTAAATGGGATAGGAGATAAGGATGGGTTGGCCTGGGACAGAGAGAACCCAGGGGTGGATCACACTGCGGGAGATACATGAGGACTGGAAGCATTATTGGTACACTGATGGGCAGGAGTGGATATGATAGGAAACCTGTGGATGGCCTGCACTCAAGGATGCCAGGAATATTCTTGGAAAGAAATCCCAACATCTTGCCCTCAGTATTTACCCTTGGGACCAATTTAATGGATCCTTGGTGGCTCTGGACTCTGGCTGCTGCTTCTGAATGCAAAGTTGGTATGCAGTAAATCTGACCATTATCTTACAATGCATGAGTGCTGACCTGGTGTGCATGTGATCAGGAGGGTCCTGAGGAAGGTTCACCTTTTGGAATATACCTACCTTGGTTTTGTGTTTTGTATCAGCAAAGTTCCCAGGGAGGGATGCACAACATACTTTTTCCACCAGCCATCATGGAACAAGCAGATGTAATCATAAAGAGGTAGTCCCTCAAATAATCCAGCCCCATGCCATAAAGGGCTTTAAAGGTTAAAAACAGCACCTTAAATTGGACCAAGAAGCAAACTGGCAATCACTGCAACATGTAAAGCAGAGGTGTAATGTGTGCTGTTTTGTGACACACATAACGGGTCTATTTGCCATGGCCAACTTGCCATAGCCATCTCACCATGGCCAACTCACCACAGCCAACTTGTTGTAGTCAACTTGCTGCAAGACAACTCACCACAGCCAATTTGCTGCAGGACAACTCACTGCAGGACAAGTGTTACACTAACATCAAAGAAGTAATGGAATAGAATCATTGAAGAAAGGATGCAAAAGGAGGGACAGAATGAAATGTGAATGGCAAAAATTAAAATATTTTTAAATTTATTTTAAATAATTAAATAGAATTGTTAAATTGTCCCGCAGCGAGTTGTCCCATGGCGAGTTGGCCATGGCGAGTTGGCCGCAGTGAGTTGACTATGGCAAGTTGTCCCATTCCACACATAACTGCCTGTACTATCACATCCTGTATCATCTGAAGCTTTGCAATATTCTTCAAGGACAGCTCCATCTAGAGGACATTACAGTAGTCCATGAATTGAATGATCATGAGCAGAGCCTCCTAATTCAGGAATGGGCACAATTGGTGCATAACACAAGCCTGTGCAAAGATCCTCTAGTCATGATGGTCACCTACTCTCTGAGCAGAATTCATGAGCCTAGAAGGACCCCCAAGATGCACATCCAGATTCAAAGATGGTGAAGTCCCAAAATTAGCAGAGCCAAAAACCCAAAGCCATTCAGTCCTGCCAGGATTCAGTTGAAGCCTACTATTCTCCATCCAGATCCCCACCACATTGAGCATCAGGATAAAACATCAACGGCATCACTTAATTCACCAGGGACATATATATATATAAATTGGGTAACACCAATGATGCCTCACCCTATAGTGATGGATGAGCTCACCCAAATGCCTCATGTATTAAAGAGAGAAAACCATACCCTCAGCACCCAATAGAGTAGGGATCAAAGGCAGAATCACCATCACCACCGAATGATATTGACCCCAGAGAAAGGAAGAGAACCAGCACAATACAGTGCCACCTACCCCAATTCCCAGAGCTTATTCAGAAAAATATCATGATTGATGGTATCAAAGGCCATAGAGAGATCAAGCAGAGCTAGGATGGATGGACAACCACCACCCCATACCTCCCAGAAATCATCTAAAAATGCAATCAAGACCAAATCCTGACTAAAAGGGGTCCAAATAATCCACCTGAACCAGGGTAAGATGTTGTTTAGTGATGGGAAAGCCCTGGGCTGCTCATTTGTCAAAAAAATGTTACTTTTTAAATTTAAAATATTGGTAGCTGCTGGAATATATTTGATCACAAATACAAACAACACAACTCAAGATTTAAAATCTTCCTGCTAGCAGCTTTTTTTGTCAATCCAACATACAAGGTCTGTTCTTTTGGCCTCCTTTTCTTTCCCTGATTGCTTTTGCTTTTTTCTCTTGGTGCTAAAAGTCCATTTATAATTCATAATTCCTAATATAATAGACTTAGGTGTCCCTGTATCATTTATATACATTTGAATTCTTTCAGAAATTCAAGTGATTTGACTTCTCTGGGTATTGTTTGTATAATGTCCTTGATCGTCACCTTCTGGTAGAACTACTGCACTAGAGAAGAAATGGATATCTATAAATCCCAACCCCCTGTTTTTTCTCAGGAATACCTGAATCTGTAGAAATGTAGCATCTCATTATGCCATGGCCTTATGATTATGATATTATAACAGAGATATCAACAACCATTTTCATGCCATGCCTTCTGCCAGCTTTTAATAGAATGCGCTAGGTTGCATCAGTGGTGGGATTCAAATATGTGAACAACCGGTCCTCTGTGTGGATGCCGCTTCTGTTCTGGGCCTGGGCAACAAAAAATTAGCTACCAATTCTGCCGAACTGGTGCAAGCCAGCTGAATCCCACCACTGGGTTGCATTCTAAAAGTTTAAAGCATTCTAAAATGTATGGGGTTTAATTTAATTTAGGTAAAACTGAATAACAATTGAATGAAAATAATTAAATGCAGGTGATATAGTCACACATTAAGTACTAAATATTTCTTTTTACTTTTAACAATTACAATTCAAGAGCAATAAAGCACCGAACTCTATAATCAAAGCACTGGAGGGCTGAAGCAGCTCTAGAATCATAACTTAGCCCTGGACTAAAGAAGAAGCGGTGCATCATATTTAGATGCAAGACACTTGGCTTTCCTTTATTTAAAAATGATAGTTTGTCTTTATTAAATTGTTATTTTTAATTTTATATAACTTGCTATTTTTCAGCCCTTTCCTAAATGCTTTGGACAATTTAGTTCTTTAGGTAGCACAGAAACTAAATAGAATAGAATAGAATAGAATAGAATAGAATAGAATAGAATAGAATAGAATAGAATAGAATAGAATAGAATAGAATAACAGAGTTGGAAGGGACCTTAGAGGTCTTCTAGTCCAACCCCCTGCTCAGGCAGGAAACCCTATACCATTTCAGACAAATGGTTGTCCAGTCTCTTCTTAAAAACCTCCCATATTGGAATATTCACAACTTCTGGAGGAAAGTTGTTCCACTGGTTAATTGTTCTGTCAGGAAATTTCTTCTTAGTTCTAGGTTGCTTCTCTCCTTGATTAGTTTCCATCCATTGCTTCTTGTCCTGCCTTCAGGTGCTTTGGAGAATAGCTTGACTCCCTCTTCTTTGTGGCAGCCCCTGAGATTTTGGAACACTGCTATCATGTCACCCCTAGTCCTTCTTTTCATTAAACTGGACATACCCAATTCCAGCAACCGTTCTTTATATGTTTTAGCCTCTAGTCCCCTAATCAACTAAATGAAACAAAACCCAGAAGCATAATAAATTTAAACCATCAAAAGGCCACAGTGAAATTCAACATCAGTACATGCAGTAGACCAATGGAAAGTATGTACAATATAACGTGATGTTTTAGCTGTTAATAAAGTATCCAACAAACTTCAAGTAGAATAGTACTCATTTCACTATGGAAAGAAATAAAATTATATTCTTACATGCTTTCTTCTGAGTCAATCATGCTGCATAACAAACAGGTTCAAATAAAGAAAATTATGGAAAAAAATACCTAAGTCACATTTGATGTCGTTTTACAAAGTCTGCAAACTGATGATCCTTGGCATAAAGTTCTATAATCCTTATTCTGTCCTGAATCTCCTGTAAAAGTAGGGGGGGGAATCATAGCAATTATACAATAATCCTAAATAAAGCACTATAGTTCACATTAAGAGTGTTCTGTATCTATTTCAGTATAAAATAACAAAATAGAAAATGATATATGATATCCTTTTTAAATTGTTTCATCAAATTTGAATCCCACATTTTGACCTGAAAATGTGTATTCAGTTAGGATTATTAAATCCTTGGGATGCACAAAGTGAAAAATGAAACAAATATAAGTTGATAAGTAGTTACATACCTCCTTACTTAATTCTCTGTTATCATAAATATGTTTGATCTCTTCACTGCTATATTCAGTGGAAGTCTCATTGCTTGTGGAACTATATGAAGTTAGCTGTGGACATCTCCGATAATAGTGGCTATATCCAGTGGTATCACTTTCATACATTGGGTTGTATTTGACTGCATATTCAATGGATGAAAGACTGTCTCCTTGCCTATAAAGAAAACAAACTGAACAAATGTCAAACGACACTGTTTGTATAATATTTCCCAAAACTGAGTTGACAATAGCTATTCTTAGGTAGTCAGAAAAAATGAGTGAGGAGAACAGAAATGCATGCTGCTGTCCTTCACTCCAATTTCCATGTGTTGACTGGAAAATCTGAAAACAAAGTATAGCTAAATTTGGATGAGCTACATTCCATTTTCCATCTCATAAATAAATTCCCATGGAAAGCTGTAACTGAATTCATTTGATTGCCATCTCTATAAACTTGTCCCATCAACACTGAACGACTGGAGGGTGAGGGACAGGGTTCAGTGCACAGTTTTTAAACATCACCTGAAAGGAGTTATGTATCATTCTGAGCAATAAATAATCAATATCTGTGCTGGAGAAGGTTTCTACAAACTAGAACTCCATAACAAAGCAGAAAGAATAAAACACTGTCTCCAGTATTCAAGACTTTCAGCTTTTCCAGTAGTAAATCCATAAAGCTGCCCAACAGTAAGACGTAGATTTTCTCCTTCATTTATGAACCCACTATTTATAAACTAAACTTAGCTTTAGGCTTTTATTAATATATAATTTTGTCTAGAGGAACAGTAAAATCCAATTTTAAAAAGGCACTGGTTCAGAAATGTATGCAACATTTATGCTCTGTGTACTGTGTGTTCGCCTGTCCTCTCTTCAGCACTAGTGAGTGAATAACATAAAATAACCTCCAACTGATACTTACACAAAGGAGTCCTCAATTTCACTTTTAGTGTTCTGTTCTCGAAGGGTTCTGGCCAGGAAGAAAGTTACAGTACAGGCTATGAGAAGAAAGACAGCTACTGAAGCTATTGCAATTCCCACAACAAGTGGCTCTGAGACATACTCTTCACAGCGCTCTCCTCTATACCACCAGTTTTCACCTACACGGCATCTAGCATTTGTTCATGCCAACAAGACAGTGAAAAAGAAAAGCAGTGATGAGTTAGTTATTCTACTGTCACCAGAAATGACAGAATGTCAAATGCTAGTCTTAGCTAATGCAAGATAACAACAGAACAATTGCTCATATGTTATACAATTATACAATCATAACTAAATTATTGAGACTAGTAGTTGAGGCACCAGACTAGAAACCAGGGAACTGTGAGTTCTAGTCCTGCCTTAGGCGTGAAAGCTGGCTGGGTCACTTTGGTTCAGTCATTCTCTCTCAGCTCAAACCTTCTCACAGGGTTATTATAGTGAAAATAGGAGAAGGAAAGAATATTAGGTTTGTTTGCCACCTTCAGTTATTTATAAAAATAATAAAAGTGAAATAGAAATCAGTAAAATTAAAAAATATAATAGCTGTGATTTTATTCATTTGAAAACCAGTTGAACAACTATGCACTTACCTACATATTGCTCCTTGCCCTGGGATTATGTCACATTTGCCATCATTTTGACAAAAATTACGTTGCAGAAGACAAATGCTATTACATGGCAATCCATCAATGCTTAGATAACCAGGATAACAAACACACTCAGCTTCTCCACTCCACTGGTTTACCAAACACTCCGAAAACTCATTGCATGCCTGGAACTTGCAAGGGTCAGCCTGGACTCCTGAAAATGATGGGGGGGAATGAATGCATTGGGAATAGCAGAAGAGTATACAACTTTCCCTATAGGAGTAGATTTTTTTTAATATAAAGATAAATATTTCATTCATATATATATATTCCTCTATTCTGTTTTGGGACAAATAACTTTATCCAAAGTGAAAATGAGATTAAAAAAATAAATTATAATTTTAAAACTAAAAATCAATCTTTAAAATATAGTTATTAGCTCAAGGGAACTGACACATTAAAAACTTGTTGGGAACATGAGAACAAACTGTGGGTGAGGCAAGTATGCAAGTTAGTCAGCATTCTCCTAAGAGGCTCATCAGATACACCCAAGAGGTCTACAAACCAGGCCTCTTTTGCCATTGTAGCTCCCATGCACCAAATATATAGAAGTAGACTCTCCTGTGCTTTGATGTAGCACCCAATAATCAAAGCTTCATTGCTACAGTACACTCGTTCTGTATATCAAGCCATTATTTATTCTTGCTAAATGGAACAGTATAAAATTTGCACAACAGCAGTTATATATAGTGCTGATCTTACTTTGTATCATGAGAAGTCTGAGGTCCGAAAAAATTGATATGGAATGATAAGAGCTGTGGTGATGCAGTGGTTCAAGTGCAGCACTGCAGGCTACTTCTGCTGACTGCCAGCTGCCAGCAGTTCGGCAGTTCAAGTCTCACCGGCTCAAGGTTGACTCAGCCTTCCATCCTTCCAAGATTGGTAAAATGAGGATGCAGATTGTTGGGACCAATATACTGACTCTATAAACCGCTTAGAGAGGGCTGTAAAGCACTGTGAAGCGGTATATAAGTTTAAGTACTATTGCTATAATTAGATACAATGGAGTGAGATGGAAAGGATTTTGATAGCATTCAGTTATCTGAATCTGTTGCATTGTTCTTACAGTCTTAAAATGTGTTTGGTAAAAATATTCTGCCTCAGTGAAAATAAGCTAATGGAACAAGCAAAAATTCTTTTAATACCTGATTCAACATCAAGTGAGTACTTATCAATAGCCAGATTCATAGTCTGATAGGCCGTGTTGCAAAAATCTTCCAGAATCATGTACACAGAATTAGTGACATTGCGAGGCACAGGCCGTGCAAATTTCATTCGGCTGTTAACCACAATACTACCATTCCTGAAGTTCAGAATTTCCAGATTCTGGAAGCCAGTTAGGTTTGATTGCAAATAAGGAACCAGCTATAATGCAGGAAAAACAATATATAAATGAAATATAATGAAATATATCTACAAATATAAATTACATATAAATATAATGCATATATCTACCCATTCAGTCTGCCTTAACCCATTGCCCTAAACTATAAAGGGGTTTATTGGGTCTGTCTTAATATGATGCATGAGCTTAGCTTATATTGATTGTATATTATAAATTATGTTATGATTTAGTATCATGTGTGAAACAGGCTGCTCAACAAATGGGTTGCTCAACAAATCAGCAAACATTGGCTTAATACAGCATGAGGACAGATCCATGAGCTGTACGTGATAATGTATATTCCTGGTTAAATATCCCTTTAAGATAATAGCATCAATAAATGTGCCACAGATGGAAAAAGCTATTAACTTTATAATTGTGTATATTAATTAATTTTTACTAGTGGCAGATGTAGCGACAAATAAAAAGTACTTTTCCATTATGTCTAAATAAGACAGATCAGGACATTCTAGGATAGGGAAGTGACCAATTCAGCATTTTAAAGGACCTCAAAGGGAACAAAATATCATAATTTTTAGGACAAATTCCTTTGCATGGGCAAAAAAGTAAAGTTAAACGATATAAGGCAAAAATATACATTAAACCGATAAGAAATAGATGTGCTATGCTATGCATGTTTATAAATACCATAACCAGGGCTTTTTTTGTCATAGAGCGCCCAGAACGGAGTTCCGGCATCTTTTTTGGATGGAACCTTGTAGGGTAGGCAAGGCGGGTTGTATGATGTGTGTGAGTTCCGGCACCTTTTTTTTTTTTTTTTTTACAAAAAAAGCACTGACCATAACCATCCCAACCCTAGTATCTGCTTCTACAGAGAGATAAAACAATTTTTGCTGAATAAAATTTCCCTTTGCCTGCTAACCCTTTTTACTCATTGTTACTATGCAATGGACATAATGGGTAATGTATGTTGATAGTAAACAATAAAGCACATTTCAAAGCTTGAGTTAACCAATTCAACAATTAAAATAAGAATATGTCTGTAACAATTTCAGTCAATGTTAGTTCATTGAATATCTATAAACAAGCAATATTAAGTTGGATATGAAGAAAGTAAATCTGATTGTTGTTTTTTTACTTTATAATTCTTTGTCTGTGAATTGTCTGTGTCTGTGAATAGCTTAAAGTGCAAATTAGCCATTGCATATCATTAAGTTAAATGTTACTGTCTTATGAACTGTCCAACAAAAACAGAATCAAATATGCCCCTCCAATGGTCACACATGCTAAAACAATAGCCACTGGCAAAAATAATAATTTTTTCTTACCAGTTCTAGAAATCTTTGCTCCAGGGCTTTATATTCAGGGGAATTTTTGTTAAACAAATCTTCTGAAAAAATCATGTTAGTAACTCGAAGGCTAAAGAATACAACTAAAGCACGTGCAGGGATAGTTACATTGTTGGGATTTTCAGGAGTAATCCCAGATATTTCAACCTTTTCAGTAGAATGGGCATGGGTTAGTAGTTCTACATGACTGTCAGTCATAATTCCTTCTTCCTGGTTCATTTCATGGGAATAATAAGTTGTGACCTCATAGGTTTGCCCTGTAACTTCCAGTTCTTTTGTGACCAGGTCTTTTTCAAGTTTAGGCAACTGGATCACTGGGCTGTCTGCAGTAGAATATGGTGATAAAATTATTTCCGGCTTTTCTGATCCTTTTATTATAATGGCTGTATGTGACTGAGTTTTTGATGACTGTTCTGTTAATACTAGGTCATAGATTTCTGTTGCTTCAGAAATGATTTCATCCTCCTCAGTAGAATGCTCTAATTTTATTGTGCTGTACATTTCAGTAGTTGTCACAACTCTTTCATCTGAGGTGACTTCTGTGTCAAGAGATGATTTGGAAATGGTTGTATCTAGTATATCCTGAATTGTATCATCCTTTGGAGAAACTAGTGTAAAATATGTTTCATTATATTCATGCATACCAGATCCTTCAGTTTTCAACCAAGTCTCTACATTGGCTTGTGGCTGTTGTCCTGAACCAGAACCATAATAATCAATAGTATCCTTTTCTTTATTTATAGGAGATTGCTGAGTTTCTTCTTTTATAACACTTGTAGATAATTCTTTCTCAGTGCTAGGCTCTATTGCTAAAACAGAAGCTGATGGTGATGTAAGACTGAGAGGAATTGCAGAATCACTTGTAGGCAGAATTTCCTTTGGCACAATATGAGGGAGAACAGTTGAAGGCACAAGCAAACCTTCCAACTCTTTCTCTTTTTCAAGTCCTAGAAAAAAATCAGTGCATAGTTAAGAATGCATTTTGTGAATGAGACCCAAGGATATTAATTGTTGCTCAGCAAATACTGAAGTTTCTTTAGGTCATACTCACTCTTGTATCAATGACAGAAAAATATATAATTCTTCTCTTTATTCAAAACCTTTAGGATAGTTGTATTAATACCAAATGAAAATAAATGGAATAAAACTATACAAGGAGTTTTAAAGCATATATCCCTTTCATTTAAAAATGCTTCTAATTTAATTTTGATTATAAAATATACATA
The DNA here is from genome assembly GCA_023970755.1 of Azemiops feae. Taxonomy (NCBI): domain Eukaryota; kingdom Metazoa; phylum Chordata; class Lepidosauria; order Squamata; family Viperidae; genus Azemiops; species Azemiops feae. The sequence goes on from JALGBA010000099.1 coordinate 1,870,342, forward strand.
CATCTCAATTAATTCTAAAAGCAGCAATCAGTAACAAGACATTGACATAATGTAGAGTGGAAGGTTGTTATTCTGAGCAGCTTTATACATCTAAATAAATAAATGTCAGGATTTAGTGACGGATTTCCTAACATCAGAGTTTCTATTATGTTCTGAGAAATCAAGATTAAAGCAAAGGGATTTATGCAATTATTAAGAAGATATATTATATTATACTATATCTTCGAGAGAGATGATCAGTTAAAAATATGAAATATAAAATATAAATATAAAAACTGCACAGGACTGCAGTTATAAATGTGACTCCTCTGTCAACGCAATTAAAATATTTTCCATCATAGTGCCAACATGTGACAATGTCTGTCTGATTGTGAAAAGTTGTAATTTCAATTCATTCTTGAGGACCAATTTTGAAGTAGCCAATCAAGAACTCTGGCAAAAATACTCTGTCCATAAACATGTCTGAAAAAATATACTATCCTAAGTCTTATAATTTATACAAACAAGTCAAATTAACTTACCAATGTCTAATAAAGACAAATTAGAATGACTTTCCAAGTCTATATGAGAATCAGTTCCAAAGAACAGTGGTGTTCCAGGATGTATTTTTTGCTTTTCATCCATAAAAAGCAAATCTTCTGGGGAAAGGGTGATATCAGTTTTTGAATTGGTTTTATCCACTCCATCTGGTTTTATCCACTCATTATTGTCAGTATCAAAGATTAAATCTGGTCCTGGCAAGTCAAATGGCAAGTTGTTGCTTGCAGTTGACTTATTGGCTGAAGGCCACTCAGATACTATGGCATGATCCTAAAATATAGACCCATAATGGTTATAAACAGTGATGATAATAATAATGGCTCAAATTACCTTATAGTTCACTCTCACATCACATTAGTTGTACAACTTACAACAAATCTATGAGCAAATGAGAACTCTAAATATATCATAGGTTGTGACTGGTTAAATATGTCATCAGAGGCATCTGCAGGGATAGTGGTGGTGGGGGCAAATGACAAAAGTAGTATCATACTAAAATGGCAGTCTTACAAGGTAGACCAGACTAAGAAACCAGTGCCATGTAAATCAGGACTTCTTTTATTGTAAGAGCAAATAGTAACATAATTTTGCAAATAGGGATGTGCTTTTCTATCACTTACTTTATCTTTCTGTGGTCTAGAGAAGGCCTTGTCTGAGAGGTTAGCTTTTCTACTTTGCTACACTATTTTCAGCTTAGTTTTTAACACCTTGTATTACTTTCAGGAGAAACTACAAATTGAATGCATCAAATTAAAAAAGAAAGGAAAGAAACAAAACACCCCTAAACCCTCTCATAGGATATTTTTAAATGCAATGTTAAGAGAGACTAAGCTGGACTAAAAGGCTTCTTTATGCATAATTGTGTTAAGATATTACTAGATTCCTATTCCCATAAAGCAGACAAAAGACCTGCTTTTTTGTTAATTTAAATCCTTCTCACATGTTCAGCGATTAGCCCATCAATAATAACTATTTTTTATTCAAAATGCAAGAAATAAGTAATATAATGTAGAAGAACCTAGAGAAAATGTGCACAATTATATTTCAAAATACCATACCCACAAAGACTGAGGACAATTATTTTCAATAGAAATATTTGGACCAACTGTCAAGAATTACAGTTCATTCTTTATTTAAATGCAGAGACATACTGATATTCAAATATTTTCAAATCATTACAAAAATATAATATTTGGGGCATATTTTAGATTCTTTCACACACACACACACACACACACACATATATATATATGTGTGTGTGTGTGTGTGTGTGTGTGTATACATATATACATACACACATATACATTTAAAAGACTGTTCTGAAAAATAAAATATTTTACAAAATCTTTTGCCAGTAAAACAGCAAATTCCGTAATCTTTATACTGAATTTGTGTCAAATAAAGAAAAAGAATTGAACCTAAAATGTACCATAAATAATTAAACCTAGATTAAAAGAGCACGACAATCTTTGCAATATTGTTGACTTTTATCTTATATTGGGTAAATGTACATAATACCAAGAACTTCTAGAACAATCTTTTTACAAACTCTTAAGATATGAAATTTGTAAATTATGTGAGTTGTAATCCAATAGTCTATTGAGCATCCAATTGGGAAACGTTGTGCTGGAACAAGATGGCAATACAGGAAAATCAACTTACATCATCAATGGGTTTAGCAGTAATCCACGATGGGATTTCAGTCACCACTTCCTTTACTAAGAAGAAAATATTAAAAATCAGTTATGAAATATGTTGATTTTTAAATTGTTTGCGGTCCTATTTTCTAATTCTCATTAAGGGAGCATATGTAATTTAACACTGCCAATAAGAATTTATAGAGTCGGATCTAGAACAGATATACATACGGTAATTCAGTGCTTCAAAGAACACAAAGGGTGTATTGGATATATTATATCTGTGATCAAAGTAAATAGAGCCACTAAAAATTGAATACACAATTTTTCTTTTTTTGTGCATGTTCTCTAGAATTTCACATGTTCCTCTTAGCGCCTATAGAATATAAGAAATATACTTATACAGCAATTCTTAAGCACACACATAAAGAACTTAAACTCAAAGAGGTAACAAATGCTGGCAGAATAAGCTGGAACAGAAAGAATAAGTCTAACAATCAATATAAAAAGAATAATAAAAATAGATACAACATTGTTTGTATGGATCTTTTTATGATGTTTTCAAAGCTGGTCTACTGGTTAAGGCACCAGATTAGAAAGCAGGAGACCATGAGTTCAAAGCCTGTCTTAGTCAGGAAAGCCAGCTGGGTGGCTTTGGGCCAGTCTGACTGCCCAACAATAAGACTCTCCGATTTCTAGTCTGGTGTCTTAATTACTAGACCAAACAAACCACTAGAAACAAACAATGCTGTATTCTACTTTTCTTATCCTTTCTTAGCCCAAACCACCTCACAGAGTTGTTGTTGTGGGGAAAATAGAAGGAAGGTGTGGTAGATGTATTTGCCACTTGAGTTATTTGTAAAAATAATAAAGGTGGGATACAAATAAATAAAATAATAATAGTCTGTTGGTTGTGTCTGAGATGTTATTGATGTATAGCGATCCTTTTTATACCTTGTGTTGCTTGTGCTGTGATGGGTTGAATAGTGGGTTGAATAGTCAAGCACTTTTTGATAAATAAATGAAAGCAGGAGAAATACTAAGAAAGTAGTGGTTGATAAGATCGTCAAAATAAAAAGAAATTTTAAGAACACCAGGCAAGTAATATATGAAAATGGTAGTTGCAAGTAAAGATATAGTGTTGATATGAGGTTGTTTTAGCTATGTTTCCCTTTCTTTTTTATCTCATGCTTTTTATATTTTGCTTACTCTTTTTCTCCTTTTCTGTTTTTTGCTTAATGTTGCATACCTAAAAGGCAAAATAGTGCAACCCAGGATTTTTTAAAGTTATAAATCCTGAATTAACTCCTTTAAATCTTTCTTCTTTTATAGTCTTACAGTGGAGGTTCAAATATCACTGTTGGGTTTCATCTAAATCCATGAACCCTATAACACAGAAGCAATGGCAAGAACCAGATAGCTATCCATTAAAATAAAATATACTTTTAGAAAGAGAAATGAGGTTTTTTAATACTGTAATCTATTAAATTCTTAATGTTTTTGTTTTTTGCCTATTTTAAGAGTGAAATCATTTGAGTGAACTGAAACAATATTTACAGTATATACCATTAATAAGCTGAAGAGAACCAGGATCCAAGGACAATGAAGTATTTTCAAATAGAATGTTCTTATGGAGGATCTCAGCAATATAATGTCTGAAGTCACTATCTGTATAAATAACTGTGGAGTTGTCTTCAATTTCTGAAAAGGAGTTCTGTTCCACTTTGTTTGGCTGAAGGTTAATCCAATCCCAGATAATATTGCTCATATCTTCCCTGTCAAAAACCACACCATACAGGACTTCTACCCTGTTAAAGGGAGAATTAGAAAGATGTATATTGTCATTTAAACCCTATATTAACAGTTACAGCTTATGTTTTGTTTACAAGTCATGTAATATATTTCTTTGCATCCTTTCTGATAATGACTACATTTTTGTAATTTAAGCTTCAATTTAGATACTATTCTTATTATCTGGGGACAGCAATTACATCAATTATATTGCTCGATATAAAGTGTTTTTTAACCAAGATTCACACATGCACAGATTAGTTTTATATTAACTGTAATTTCCCTGAAAATAACCCTTTCTAAATTGCAATTAGATTCAGAAGAAAGTCCAATTGATATCAATAATTATTAATGGGTTATTTCAATGTATTTAGTAATATAAACCCTTCTAGTGCAAGGATTTTTGTTAATTTTCCAACAAGTATTAGAAACATATTTTAAAGAACTATTTACAAATCCTTGGTTGATTAGTTGAATTCTATCTCACAACATCTACCAAAACATTGAATTTATTATAGAATGCTAAAATTTATTGAAACAACTTTTTGCTGATTCAAGTTGCTTCTAGATATAGGAAATTTTCCTAGAAATGGACCATATCTGATTAAAAGAAAACAAGTAACTATCATTATGAAAAAAGTATTTAGAAATTTTCTTTACCTGTTATCCTGAGTTGACCTAAATGTTAAGGTAAGATAGAGAACACCTGTTATAAATTAGAAATATTGCTCCCCAAATAAAATTTATAAATCAAATCTTCCCATAAAGCAAGAAAAGAGAAACTGAGATTTAATTAATGGTGTGTATATTGCTTAGAATTTGAAGTTTAGTGTATTAGTCTAAATTTAAAGCAGTTCTTTTGAGTTGGAAATGGTGCTTTATATTCAATATTGACTGTTTCAATCATTTTGGAAGTAAAGATTGAAACAGCTCATTTCAGACACAAAACAGCAGCTTTGAATTTGAAACAACTCATTCAAACTCAAAAATCAGAGTCTTTTAAATTCAAACTGGTTTGAATGAAGCCTATTGCATACCCCTTTTAATAATGATTCTGATTTCATGCTTGCTGAAGGTTTGGAAAAAATGTAAGTACTATTTTATTCAGTGAACTTTTTAAAAACTTTAATGAATAAGGCCCAATCATGCTTTCCTTGCTCTATGATAAGCTTAGAAAGATTTGAGTTTAGGAGTCCCTTAGATTTTTTTTTTTGTCCTGTTCCCATATCAGCTCTGACTTGGCTGTTCCCATGAAGTTGGCTCATTTCAAGGTTGATTTGGCTTCTAGAAGAGAGGGATCTATGCTGGCTCTTCAAAACTAAATCAGACCTAAACATCTTTGCAACATAGGAAAGTATAAGTTGCTTGTTTTTCTACTGCTTTGATCTTGCTCACTGCGGCTTCCAACTCTGGCCATTACTAAGTTATTCATCCATGCTTGTTATAATCTAACTATTCTAGGGACGAAATATAGACATAGCTAATTTTCATCCTTTCAGCCAGTTTCACAATCCCTATAAAAATAAATCTGTTGGACCTGAGCTTTCCTTTTATCAAAACCAATTCCATTTCTACAAGGAGCAGTAGAATGTAGATAGAGATTTAGGGTCTCCTCCTAGCTTTCATTCTGCCTGGTCTTTATCTAGGAGGCTTCTAGTCTCAAGATCTTGCAACAAACTTGTTTTCTGGTTCTCCTCCTAATATAATGTAGCCAGCTAGGTTCTAGTTTTGCATATTCTGTATTTTCATAAATAAGTCTTCTTTCTTTTCAAATTATAACCTTACTTGATTAATCCTGGCCCAGATTATATTCCTGCTCTTAGGAATGTTTATGCACAGGAATCTACAGATATGGTTTCAACCTTCCTCTGGATTAAGCAAGCCACAACCATCCCATGCACATAAGGCTTTTATATTGCAACCAGTGATGATTGCTTAGAGCTTTTGTTAAAATATTTGATTATAAAAATTATTGCCTTGCTATCCTTTCAATTTGATAGCTAGCAGAACATTTTTAACAGAACAAAAGAAATTGTACATTTAGAGCAGGATGGCTTTCTCCCATACAATTTTCATATTTTTACAATATATTTTATAATATATTTCAATAGGCATACATTATGGGACCAAATTATGCATCTAATTGTTTTGTGGTCTGTATAATTATTTGAAAATATGTGTAAGAAACCAATACTTAAATAAAACAAATGAACACTGCCCAACATATAAAGTAGAATTTAGGAGAGCAAACTAAACCAATTTTGCTTCTTTGATATATTTTTATTTCATTATTGGTAATCATAGCTATATGACTAATATAAGTATACAAATGTATACTGTCTATCAACAATGGAGCAAAGATACTGCTGTTATATAATGGTCATACCACATTTTAACATGATAGCAGTGTTCCAATATCTCAGGGGCTGCCACAAAGAAGAGGGAGTCAAGCTATTCTCCAAAGCGCCTGAAGGCAGGACAAGAAGCAACGGATGGAAACTAATCAAGGAGAGAAGCAACCTAGAACTAAGGAGAAACTTCCTGACAGTTAGAACAATTAACCAGTGGAACAACCTGCCTCCAGAACGTGAATGCTCCAACACTGGAGGTTTTTAAGAAGAGACTGGACAGCCATTTGTCCGAAATGGTGTAGGGTTTCCTGCCTGAACAGGGGGTTGGACTCGATGACCTCCAAGGTCCCTTCCAACTTTATTATTATTATTATTATTATTATTATTATTATTATTATTATTATTATTATTATTAGTAGTAGTAGTAGTAGTAGTAGTAGTAGTAGTAGTATTAGTAGTAGTAGTAGTAGTAGTATTAGTATTATTAGTATTAGTATTAGTATTATTAGTATTATTAGTATTATTAGTATTAATGTTATATTGTATTCATATACAATGAATTATTGTAAGATGCTTAATTTTCATTGCTTATGAAATTTCATACCTGAATTCAGTTACATGGATATTCTTGTATCCAGGCAGTCCTTCATATGCATTCTGAATCTACATGAAAGATAGAGATACAGATCCTCAAACCCTTTTATTTTCAGAACTCACTGTCTAATTCTCTCTCTCTCTCTTTCTCTCTGTGTGTATGTAATATAATTCAGTTTACTCAATTGTTGTGCAGTTTCCAGTTGTATTCCATCTAGGAATTGCTTTGCCATTTTTTTTCCTCGAGCAAACTCCTGAGGGAATGGAATTTATCCACTCAACATGCAAATGTAGCATGAAGTGCAGTTATGAAAACACCATAAACACTGGTCTGACATAATTACTAGAACATTAATTTTAGCAGTAGAAATTCCAAATCTCGAAGCTGTCAACATACCAAGAAGCTAAAGTAAGATGTATGGAGGAAGAACCGGATAAAAAAATAATGTGGACAATTTTGGATTCTTTGCAATGAGAAGCACCATAGAAATATAATCAATTATTATCTTGAAATGGTCTTAGTAACATAATTATAAAGTCACATAAATAAAGTCACATAATTATAAAGTCACATAATTATAAAGTCACATGTGTACACTATTTGCAAATTTTTGAGAAGTTCTATTAGAACATTGATTTGGAGGCTGGCCATTTCTACTTACTAAATATTCCTCAGCAAATATTTATTTCTTTTTTTTTCTTCCAAAGGTGACAAATCCAATCTTTTTCATTTATTAAAATTCTCCAACTTTCATTAATTTCTTGTATGTTTCATTTAAAATTTATATTTTTTAAGCTGAAAAATACTATTTCCTTCTTGTCTAAATCACTTGTTTAACTACCATGTGGTTATTCTTACTCTGAATCCAGCACTCATTATAGTTAAATAAATAAAAATGAAGGAATTATGTAATCCACATCCCACATCAAGAATGCTTTGTAGGCAGAAAAATAATTTGACTATCTCAATATTCCTTCTTTCCCAATAAAAAATCTCTGATGTACATATACTCTAGCCATAATCAAAACATTCTGCAGTAGAGAAAGATTGTCTAACACTGTGAGACCATGGCAAAAGATGAAGGAGGAAAACTGTAGCCAAGTTGCCTATCTGATCAAGCATTTATATTATGGCATGGCTACTTGGCTGCACAGCTAGAAAAATGATGCTGTCTAGCTTAATCGAGCCCTATAACAGTGATTTTCTGTGACTACACTATATATATTCTTCTCCATATGAAATGCTGTCAGAATACTAAATATGTATATTCATGAGCTTGTAAAAATATTGTAACCATTATTTCATAGATTACTCAACCCATGTTCTATTAAGTTGAACAATGGCATACATAAATCAATCCAGATTAAAAAAGTATATCTGACATTCAGATTCAGGCCTGGTATAAAAATCTGTTTATACCAATTTTTTCTAAAGAGGAAAAGCAAGATCTAAAACCAGTGCCTTCCCCTTTAGCAGATTATAATATAAATAGTTGCAGCATTATGACCAAGGCCAGAAAATATGAGGAGTCAAGGACTGTTTATAGTTACAGCAAGAATAACACATAGAGCTAGGGGGGGAAATCTCTCTTCTCAAATAACTAAGCATGTGTGACCATTATTAATACAAGTCTGGTTTAGGAAAGCTGGAAAAGCTGGATAAAACATACAGTTAATGTTTCTCTTTTTACTTTTTTAAACACCAAAATATGATAAACCCGACTGGTTATCCTGCATTTCTCGGTTGGCATTTAGCATGCTTATTCTGGATAGGAATAAAACAGGAATCCTTTCATTTCCAAGACATCTTTCACAGAGCACTTGAAGCAGATATTATGAAGCTTGAGCAGAAACAATGAGCGCTAATTGACTAATATTGTTAAATATGTTGGGCTGCCATTCTCACTATTCAACTATTAGCTAACTTCAACTGAGTTATCATTTTTTGATTAAGACCTGGAAAAGAGATTGCTTAGACAATCTCTATTTACTCTTGCATATTATGAGATAACAAATGTCCTGCTCTAATCCCAATTAAATAATGATTTCCAATGTTTGTCTTAGCAAGGCCCAATACCTTAATCCTCACTAATATATAACCTTTTCTTGCTATTGCCTAAAACTAAGCAATTCTGGGGATAAGTGGGAGAGAGAGGTTGAAAGACTATAAAACATGCCCACCAAATGCAACTCTTTGTGAGTCATGTCCAAGGATTGCCTACCTCACCACAATCCAAACTAATTGTTATCTTCTGAGGAGGATGAATCTCTGACACTGTAAGTATAGGAACCATTATAATAAATATTTATTAACGTTAAGCATCCTGGCTTCTTTCCTAATGTTCATCTTTCCTGATCTCCAACCCGCAAAAGCAACTCTTAAAGTGTATAGCAAAAATATATGGGTAGTATAATTACTTCAGAAATAAATTGTTGAGAGAGTTGTTGATATTCTTCAGTGGAGGGGTCGCTTAGCTCATTGACATATTTCTCTTCAGGAAGAAGAATACTGAACACAACCAACTGCTCATGAGCAGGCTTCATTAGTTTTGTATAATCTCTTGTTATCTCATTACTGACCTGGTAAAGCACACAAGCAAAAGAACAATTTGATTTAATGAATTCTAGTCATAAACAACCTCCCCAGACTATATTTCTATACCCAGAGCCCCTTTGCACCATGTTCCTGAGTCAGATAGGGGCTGGACTTTTTACTGAAAATAAAAGAAAAAAACTTGGAACTGTTTGTAAGCCTGGTTCTAGGCTTCACACTGCAGAAAGAAAAAGAAAGAAAGAAAGAAAGAAAGAAAGAAAGAAAGAAAGAAAGAAAGAAAGAAAGAAAGAAAGAAAGAAAGAAAGAAAGATGCAAAGAGGCAGCTCTGAGACTATTTTTTGCTCTCTTTTTTTTGCTTTAAAGGCCAGCCTCAGCTTGCCCCTGCAGTAGTGGGAGCAAGAAGATGGGGAAAGTCAGCTGCAGCAGGAGAGTGCAGGTCAGCAGAGGACTTGGGATGCAAGCTGCAGCTTCCTATAATGTGACAAGCAGAGCTGCACATTTCTGGAGCTGCTTGCCACCCTACAAGGTAGGGTGAAGGGTGGCCAAAAAGCCAGGGATTGGGGGAAGAAAGGTAGTTGGGTGGGAATTGGAGGCAGTCCCTTACCTTACTCAGAGTTGGGGCTGGGAGGAACCAAGCCCAATATGGCTTGGATTGGGGTGGGTACTTGCTTAATGGCCAATATTTCATGTTTAATAACAGCAACCAAGACTGCTGAGATTGCTGTCACTAAGTGATGTAGTAAAATGACATTTTTTAAAAAAATAATTGCATTTTTTATCTATAGAAATTCCAGTCCAAATTGTGGTCATAAGTCAAGGACTACCTGGAGTAGAGAAAACTGTTGTGGAAGGAACTGGCTGGGGATAAAGGTAGACTGCAAAGTTGTGTGAGCATATAGGTTCACAGTAGGAGAGGGAGAAGAAAATCAGTTGGTGACTTCTAAGGAGGAAGGGATGTCTCAGAGAGATGAAACTTCACCCAAGACCCAAAACAGGGAGGAGGGAAACAGCTGGTTATGGATATAGCTGAAATCATGGAAGTAGATGGTGATCAGAGAAGAGAACCATGTTTTGTTTTCATTAATGGTCTTATTCTATACCATTTTATATAAAGTTGGATTTTCAATTCCTTTTGATAATTTTCCAGCTTACTATTAAATGCAGCAGAAATAAAATAAATTCATTTTAAACAAAACTTGATGAATTCTGAATTTTAAAAAATGTTGAACTACTAGGCAGAGATTTTCAATATTGTTCTAATCTTGGTTAGCCTTTGAAGTAAAAAAATAATAAAGGGTTTTTTTAAACTTGGATGAAGTTATTACTGCTCCAATACCTATTAGGCAACATCTATAAAAATTAAAGCAATCTTATAAAGCACTTAAGCTTACTTCATGATCTTCTGTTTTTTCAGTTCTCTCCAAATGACTATCAGTTGAGACCACATCAGGAGGAGGAATACTGGCAACTATATCTAAAGAAAATAATAAGTGTCACCTTATTTTTAAATTAATTATTTTGTTAAATAAAGAACAATCCAAGCATGAAATGATTAAGATCAAGTCAAAACAAAATAAGTCTGCTTAAAGTTTTAGTCACATTTAACACTGACCATTGAAAATTGGAATCTAAGTTATTGCAGCGAAACAAATATTGACTTGGCCCATCACAGGTGCAGCATTTCTCTGCACAGAAAATGTCATTCCTTTTTATAGCTAGGGACCCCAACCCACTTCCATGTACTCTGTTCCCATGCAAAACTTAATAATCTTGCTCCATCCTTTTCACTAATTCACAAATCAGACAATGGACAAATTAAGCAGAACAGACCTCTCAGAGTGGTAGTATCACCAACTGGAGAAGGAGTTGACATCCCAAAACTGAAAAATAAGAAAAACAAAAAGAAGTGTGTCTATGTGTGAGCAAGAAGGAAATAGATTAAATATTTTCTTTCAAAAGTAACAGTCCTTATTCCCATGGATCTTTCAGAAAAGAGAGGTAAGTGGATAAATAATCTAATGCTATTTGTAGAATGCTTTTACAACAAATCATGAGTGTATGTGTGCTTGTGTGTGTCACAGTTTTTACTGTGATAATCTCACTATTAATGAGGAAAACCTGATCATGTGGAGATCATTAAATCCAGAAAATTATCAATTATATTTTCATTACAATCCAAAGCAACTTTTTATATTTTCTGTCTCAAATCTAGCAAAGATGATGCTTGATATTTTCTGGATATGCCTCGCTTTTTCTTTATTGTAAGTTTATATACATGGTGTTTTAAAAACACATTCATCCATCCCCAAGTCCTTAATATAACATTTCTATGGTGATTTGTACCTAGTTTAAAATGTATATCATTTTCCAATATTATTCCAATAAGAACAAAATAGAAAAGAAAGGACTGAAAATAATAAAATACAAAGAAGTGCAAACAGAAGTAGAATATCAGTGGCAAAAAAGAAAAGAAAAGAAAAGAAAAGAAAAGAAAAGAAAAGAAAAGAAAAGAAAAGAAAAGAAAGATAGTATTAATAATTATAGGAGCCTTGGTGCAATCCCAAAACATCTGAGCATCACTTAAAACTTAAAGCAAAAACCAAAGACAGTATTTGGTATTTTGTTGTATTTAATGTCACAATTCTCAGAAGAAATCTTTCAGAAATTGAGATAACTAAAAGTTATCTATTTATAAATAGATGATTATTCTAAAATCAATGATGGCACCTCAGAATACAAACTGAGCTACTTAACTGCCTCCATTTTTCCCTTAAGAGTTAAGACACATTACAATTATAAACCTGAGAAATCTTTGTTTATGGTGATTCTCAGTCATCCAGGTCATAGTTGTCTCAAAGGTGGTTTTTCAAAGGCAACTGGACTGTTTTTCTCCTTCTTCTCTTCTTCTTCTTCCTCAAGGAAAAACAGTCCAGTTGCCTTTGAAAAACCACCTTTGAGATTGAGAAACCTTTAACTTCTACAGAATTGATATTTTTATGAAACCCAAGTCAAAGCATAGAGACTTGAATATTCCTGAAAATATCCATGCATAAATACTGTATATTATGTAGAAATATCTCTGTTTGTTTCAATTTATTTGATTTTTGATCTGAACCATTTATCCACAATTTAACAAAAACACAACAAAAATACCTCTGCGGAATGGTGGATATGATGTGCAGTTACATCTGTGAAAACCAATGATTTCAGTGGAGAAAAAAGTTTCAGGAGACTAAGATTAATTAATTCAGTCAAGATTTAAATCTAAGCAAACCAAGTGGAATAAAATAAAGCTCTAATATTTGTCATAATTGAAAGATCAAGTGTGACAAGTAGTAGATATAATATACTGTAAGCCTGGGTTTGGAATATATTCTTTGACTGCAGAGGAAGGAACTCAAATCACTGGAGGAAATAGAACCTATACAGAAAACCTGCCATTTTACATTTTGTTTGTATACTGGCTTTCGTTTTAGTAATTTCCCTAATTACTATCCAGTTCATTTTGTTCAAGAAAAACAAAGTCAGATTTTCAAATGAATGTGAAATGAACTGAAAATATCCTGTATTACCAAAGGCATTTTCTCTGAAACAAATATAATTCTACATGACATTCTAAGATGCAGTTCTAGGCTTTAGGAATTACAATGGTTAGGCTGGCATTAATACATAATGCCAATAACTCTTATTATGTGTAGGTGGTACAGCATTCTTCTTTACAAAGTCCTTATGAAGGCATGTTTTAGCCTGTGCGCTTAAAAGCATACTTAACATTATAGCTGCATATACTGTATCTTCATTTTTCACTGTGTGCATGTAGGTAGCATGAAACAATTTTGGTTTAGTGTAAATAAGCTGCTATCCCATTTTTCTAAAAGAGAAAAAATGATGTAGAAATGGGAACAAGTGGCATCACAGGTGTTTTTTTTCTTTTACTGTTTAAATTTTATAACTGCTCTTTGAAAAAAAACAATAACTTTTTCTCTGGGAAGGTAGTATTCAATTTCAGTATTTGGGGATATATATTTTATGCTTCAAAAACCTTTATATTATAAAGACCTCTTCTGAAATTACCTGAAATTGTTTGTGTCTTATGAACAGTGATCATTTTCAACAAATTTTTGAAATGATCTTGTATTTATCAGGCAGGCCACAACTAGCTCCAATTTTTATGATCAAGACCTAAAACACTCTGGAATTGTTAAGTAAAATGATGCCAAAAAATTGCAAATTGGTTTTAAAACCATAAATGCAGGAGTAAAACTGAAAGCAAAATCAATGGAGGAAATTGGATTTGCTTAATGACCACATGGTTCACTTAACAATTGCAGTAATTCACTTACACTATAACACAGCAAAAAGGTCATGAAATCAGTTACAACTGAAACTGCTTTGCTTAGCAATGGAAATTGTGGTTCCCAATTGTAATTGTAATTCAAGGACTACCTGAACTATAAAATATAGAACAATATAGATACTCACCCATCCATTGCTTCTTTAGTATAGGACAATTTCTAGAAAAATCAAAAATCATATTTTAAATGTGGAACTGCATTTTGTAAATTTGTTATATTTTATGTTTTATATATGTGCTTTTATTATGTGTCTCAGGCATTCCAAATAGCCAAACCCATTCATTCTTATTTATTCATAAAAACATTCAAAAGAAAGCCCCCAGTAGGCTGAAGACATATATGTTTACTGAAATAAATGCATCAATTCAATAGATGCTTAAATTTATTAGCCACATTATTGGGGAATAGGGTTATGTAAGACTTCAGATGAAAGGTCCACGTTTAACACATAAAAATGGGTGGGGCTTCAATTGTACTATCATGGCAACATCTTGATTTGTGTTGTCATGCCACCTCATTCACAGATGTCCGGTCACCAGGATTCAAACTTGAATTTCATTCCCAACAACTAATATTTGTTTAAAAAAGTAAAAGGTTTCAGAGAGATGTTTATTTTCTATTTATGCAGGGCACATATAATATAATGTGTTTATTTGAAAGTGAATTGCTTTCATTTTATATTTTTCCTATGTTGATAATTGCCTTAGCTGCTTGGCTAAACTGGAATATAAAACAAATATATAAGAATTATACAGTGTGCCGATTCAGATTAATTTGTACATTTAATTAAAGGAAAATCCATATATGTTATTAGTGTTAAGGCAGACAACGATTAGGCAAACTAACTTTCTTGATTCCAGTTGTTGAAAAATAGGCACTGGACACTCTGAATAGGTATTATGATTTCTAAGGCAAATTAGAGAAGGGGCAGAAATTTGAAATATTTAGTATTCTTGGATAAGATTAAGAGTTATTTCTGTTTGCTTTTATTATGTGTCCCAAGCATTCAAAATAGAACAATCAAACTAATGAAGATATTAAGCATAAGCATTGCCAATAAGAAATCATAAAGCAACATTCACATGCATGTCATTTATATTGTTGGGAAGATAGGATGCTAGACTTAGCACAAGTTAGATATATTAGGATACATTGTTTAGGATATTTTAAAGATTATTTATAATGTTATTATTTGGCAGGCATATTTATGAATGGATTCCCTATCTAAAGAAAGAAATTCATTGAGAGAAATAAAATGTGTCAATGAGCAGATAAGAGTGCAAGACTACCGATATACACATTTGTTTATTTTTATTTTTTTACTGGTAGAAGCAGAATTTATAGCCAATAATTGAAAATTAATGGGGGAAATTAAAATATTTTCAAGAGAGAAATAACAGTTTAAATTTTCAAATATTGCAATTGAGGTGGCTCCTAACAGGCATCTTACATATCAATGAGTAATAGCTTCTAAATGATTGCATTAATGAAAAATCAGTTAGAAAGGATCTGGATGGGGGAAAAGACATACACAGAAATCTGCCCAAATATTAGTCACTGACCAGCATATTTATTTATTTAGAAAATTCGGTGATTCCGAATGGCTTACAAATCTCTCTTCCAAGTACGGAAACCCTTATATTATAGGCAGATTCAAACAATGGGATGTAAATGCACATTTAAGGAATAATATACAAACATCACAAAAATTGCAGTGGGAATAGTCATTGTCAGAAATATGGTTGCCTATTTATTGCACATTTTAAATAAACAATTAAGTAAAATGCATAAACTTTGAAGTTTTCCTGAATATTCAGCAATTATTTGTTCATATGATAGCTTAGGTGGATATCACAATACAATTCTGTTTTATCATTTTGTAAACTAACTACTGAATTCATATTCACCAAATATGAAATATCCACTAGTTTTGCAGCAGGCAATGATCTATCTCCACTATGACCTGCACTTCGTTGGATTACTCTATAACAGTGTTTCTCAATCCTGACAATTTTAAGAGGTGTGGACTTAATTACCTAAACAGCCATGTTGAAGTTAAATTTGCCAAGGTTGAGAAATATTGGATTACAAGGTGCAAACTTGGAAATAGTGGGCGCGGGAAGAGGGGACTCTGTTAGCCCAGGACACGTATCTGACTCTAAATCACTTAGGCAGCTGGTCTGATGAAAACCAGCAGGTTTAAAATAACGCTTACTGGAAGTGTTTGGGCTAGATGGTAAACATAATTATGCTGTCACCTTGGATACTGTGGGATTAGGCACTCACTCCTGGTGTCTGGTTTTAGTATTTGAGCAGATGATTTTTACAGAGACCACAAAACAACTCAAAGAAATATTGATACTCTATTCTGGTCTTGGCAATTTTACTGCTGCATAGTAGGAGTTTAAGACTAAATGCAAATTTAGTCTATCATGGCAGAAAAGTATAACATTACTTTCAACAGCCTGTTATGGTTCTGATATGTTGGAACCATTCCACCTGAACAAATTGAGATTGCAGAAATGGATTGCAATTTATAACATTTGTAGTATGCCATACGTTTTTGTTTCTTTAACTTTTTTTTTTAAAAAAAACTAGAATAGTTGGCTTCATTAAATAGGTATGTGTTGATTAAATTGCTCCCATATGCTTCTGAACAAAAACTTAAAATGACACTATTTAAATAGTTTATTTTTTCTTTCATTAAAATATAATCCCAAAACTCACTTAGAAGCCTTTATTAAAGACTCTTTATTTTTTAAAAGTCAAATGCTACTAGAAGCATACATTATACAATCATTATATGTGCCTTAGCAAAGACATTACATTTCTCCAAACTTTTCATTTAAAAAAAAACTATTTTACTTGTAGCTATCACTGCAGCCTTCACAGAAATATTTCTATAGTTTTATGAAGCTGATTAAAATAACTAATTCCTTAATTAGGTTTTTAGGTTTGTACAACTTTTTTTGGGGGGGGGAGTTTAGATAAGCATATATTTAATATCACTTTACTAATGTAGTGGGTTTCATTTGATATCACACAATTATAATAATTAATTTGTTGAGTTCCAGCTTTTGTATACTTCCTTGCCACAAAGGATCCTCAGAAAAAATGACTCTAACATTTTTATGGACAAAAAAAGAGATCAAAGGAAATGACAATATCACGGCATGGAATTAGTTTTGGAAAATGCAGAAAATAACATTAAAATGCAACACTCAATTCAAAGGATAGAATCAGCAACCCATATAATTCATTTAGCCCCAATTGCCCATTGATTAAATCAAATATATTATATCAGAACATCATAGCAGATTTATTATTGAAAAGTGCAGTACTTAAAAAGCTACTTAACATTAGATGATACCAAGCTAATTTCAATTATTTATTCCTTCTGAACATTTAGCTAAATCAAGCCTAATTCTAGCTGGCTTGATTCAATTGCTAAGGGTATACAACAAATCTGAATATTAGCACCTCTTTGATTCAATTTCTATATAAATGGTATGGCAGATAAGTTGTGCTTTGTTTTATGCAAAACTGATGAACAGGTCAAGAAGCCACATTATGGACAGAGCATAGCAAACAAACATTCTGCAGGTAGCAAAGGAATGAGACAAGGATTTATACTCTTCCGTTATTTATTCAATCTATATGTTGAATATATTTGTACCATGGAAATCTGGATTGGAAAAAGATGAGCATGTTTTCTTTTCAACTGGAGGAAGAAACATCAATAACCTGCCCTATATTGATGACATTTTTCTGATACCAAAAATGCAAAGGGTCTGCATGTGCCAGTAATAAAAATCTAGGAGCATGGTGAAAAAAAATGGGACTAAGATTAAGTACAAAGACCAAAATAATGACAGCAGCCTTAAAATAAAATAAAAATGAAGTGTTAGATAGTTTCTGCCCTTTAGGTTCAAACATCAATTGTAAAGGAATAAGCAGCCAAGAAATAAACTGCAGAAAAGCACTTGGTACTGTAGCCATTTAAAAATATTCAAATATCTGGATGATCAGTAGCAAAGTATATAGGCTCGGTTACAATGGCAAGAGATGAAATATTGGAAGACTCAAGGGACCTGGATAGGGACAGATCATTATGGAGAAAAATCTATCTGTTTGATTGCTAAGAATAGATGCTGACCTGAAGGTACATACATAGCCAATCAATCAGACCCACTTATAACTCTGATTTGCCATAAACTGGCCCAAAGGTTTGCCTTGGTCTATCAACAGCAAAGTTATTAAGCAAGTATTATGCTTTAAATACCTGGGCATGGTCCTCCAACTAATGGAATTAAAAGAATTCATTCTAGCCGTTAGACAAAATGTGAGTAAGAGTGCAGGAGTTATTCTACTACTCTAGGGGAGGTCAATATATGCCTGCAGCTATTAAATTTTTTAGCCTCTAGCTAGCACAATTACTATATAGAAACATACAGTGCTTTAATTATTTATCTTTTGAATAACATTAACAGGATTTACTAATAAAATATGTGCAATTCCTGCTTTCTACCATTAATCCTGAGATTACATACTATGTAGCTAGGTTCACGTTTATGCTGGTGCTCTCTGAGTTTGATTGCTTGCTGATGTTTTATTTTACCCAACTAGGTAACATCATCACTGTGACTGAGTAGGGTTTGCTCCCTATTTATATGCAATAGCACTATTGTAAATACATAGCAAGCACACCCCACACTTACTCGCACTGATGATGTTACCTTATTGGGTAATGAGATGTCTGCAAACAAACAACCAAGCTCAGAAAGCACTAAAAACTCTCTCTGTGTTTAGTTATATTTGCTTTGTGTTGGTTAATGATTGTAATAAAAAATAATAATGATTTCTCAGAAATATATTTAAAACTTTCTTTCTTTCACAATTTATTTCCCAACATTTGTTACTTGACATTTGCAAGATGACATTCAAAGTAATTTTAGACACATCAAATAAATACTAAAATTATAAAAATGAAAAATAAATTTTTAAGAGATTCTTCAAATTAGATATCAGGTGCTAATTTCCCAGAACCTGAAAACTCTGAATTTATTTTTATCATGTCTAGTATGACATAGTAAAAGATTCAGGTAACTGGTTTAATAGACTAATGAATAAAAAATAGAATAAAATAACAGAATAAATGAAAAGGCAGTTTCAAAAATGCACATCCTTTTTCCATCATATAGCATCTTATCTTCACTATAACTGAAATTATGTCCAACTGATATTAAACTTAAACTCCATATTTCTTACCTTTGCTATGAGGCTTTGATACTCTTCAGATTGACTAAAATTGGTGCCCATTTCAAATATATTCATAGTTCCTGCCTCACATTCATTTAGCCACTGTTGGTATTCTTCTTGTCCTGGCAGTCTCTCCAAGAAAATTTTGAAGGCTTCCCAAATAGCTTCTTGGCAGACTTAAAAAAAAGAAGAAAAAAATCTATTACTGTAAAAGTACCAGTATCACTATTATGTAACAGCTATCTTGTTGTATTACGTCATAGAGAGAGAGAGAGAGGCACAAACACACTGCTAGATACTGTTGTTGCTACTGCACAATAACAATCCTGATGGATTAGAATTTAAAAAGAGATACTATATTCAACTGAATGTTAGAATGTACAAAATTTCTAGACATCCACTAGAGACCATGAAATAGCTATTACTGTTCATATGGTAGAGGGCTATCTGGTCTGCAAAAATCTGGATGGTATCGCACGGAAGTGAAAAGAGTTGCTTTACTTAAAGAATGAAAAAAAGGCACAGCTCTTTGTGAGTATAGAGTTTCTGAGAGTGTACATCAGAGGAAGTGCAGAGACAAATTGGTATGTTAATATTACATGAAAAGCTATCAAGATTAAAAGTTAAACAATGACAGAAGAATGTTGAAAGTAGATACAATTTTCTAAAGAAAAGGCTAAAAGAATAGTAAGAAAAGAGAAATGGGAAATAAAAAATCAATAATTATTTTCAATTATTTCAATTTATTCTTAATCTAAATGCGGCTTAAATTGCACTAGGTTTATTGAGTGTATATATTTATAGTTAATTGTTCTATTAGTGTCTTCATGGATGTATTACAATGTAGAATTACACTGCCAGAATGTCACATAATTATGAACCAACATCAGCAAAAATGAAAAATGAATTTCATGATTTCCTGAGAGAAAGAGCTTTAAAGTTAAGATGAAGAAAATAAAATTTCAACATTTGTGCATGTAGACAACGATCTTGTTCAGATAAATCACACAGAAGTGATGCCAAGAGAAGCTTTCTTCAACTAAAATTGAATGCAGACATAAAAGGCCTGATTAGAATATTATTTTCTTCAATCTTCAATCAGCTGTAGAACATGGTTCATTGTCTATTGTTTTTGTTATATTTTGTCTGAAATAAATTTCAAGAAATCATCTAAGGCTTTGTGGTATAGACCTTTTAAACATTCCACTTAGAAAAACCTCATTTTTTGTATAATTACATACACCACTTTTCCTTCCTCTTTCCAAATGATAGAATAGCTTTAAAACGAATGTATTAAATAAGTTTAAAATATAGAAAATTATATTTCAGTCTACGCCAAGTAGGCAGTTTTTTTCTATAACAAATTATTTGAGCTCATGTAGCAAATGTATCTGAACAGACTGAGTAGTAAGATAAATCTGGTCTATCCTAGAAATCAGAATTCCTAAACAATCAATCACCATGAATTTTTCAAATGCTAATACTTGAAACTTCTTGTGTAATTCTCCAGAATATTGGGTAATTGGATTGTTTATTTTTTGTTTGTTTGCTTCAAATGACTACCCATCTCATATAGATGATTCCTAAGAAAGAATAAAAACTTAATGAATAATTACAAACATAAATAATCTAAAAATAATACCTGAGAAACTTACAAAGTTATGTAAAGGGCTTATCCATTTCAGCCTTCTGCAACCTATTATCTTCCAGATTTACATTTCACAATTTACATTATTCCCAATTTTTACAGCTTAGATGATCAAATTGGCAAAGGCTGAGTTATTGGCTTGTTATTGACACTTGACAATAACATTTAGTATGATTTCAGTCCTATAAGGGTAGCCTCTTATCATTATTTATTTGTTTGTTAAATTTATGTGCCGTCTATCTTGCTATGGGGGATAGGGGGCTTACAACAAGAAAATTAAAATTAATTTGTGTCTTAGGAGGATTCACTGTGAGAACAATTTTCTTTGGGAATTGTATGTTTTATTTAAACTTTTAAGTGAACAGTCTAACATATTGTATAAATCGTCATAATGCTCTCTATACAATGGGTCTTCCTCACAAAAAGCTTTAGTCTTTTCAGGAAGTGCCAGTTAACATTGCTATTAAATGCCTTTTCATCATTACACAGTAAGATGCTTTAGTCTATTTCTTGTCATTCTCCAGAAAGGGATTTGCTGGGGATCAGTGCCTGACTAGTCCTGCTTAGTTACTTGGGGGTTGGAGAGCTTGCTCAGTCATTTATGTAAATGAGCAGTTCTTCAATTTAATCCAATTATAATCCCATTTGTGTTTCTAAAACATTGAACCATGTATAATATCTTGGCTCAGGCAAACTAAACTTTTAAAATTTAACTCCCAAGTGTCCAACAGTTTGTTATTCAACATGAGAAAATTAATGAGTTAAAGCCTCAAAGAAGCCTCTCTCTTCTAGAATTTTACACCATTAGCAGTATTATTATTAAGGAGCACTTTTAATCAGTATAGGTCAATCTTATCTAGATATCAATTCATTCTCTTGTTGGTAGGTAGCCTAAGAGGAGAGAAAGAAAAATGTCATGTCAGTTCACAGCTACTTTGACCATCTGGGCTAAAGAATCCTTGTCATTCCTCACAGAGGCCTTTGGGTGTGACAGCCCTTATCAGGGGATCAAACAACCATCTGTTGTAGGCCTTCCGGAGAATGGAGCAGTTCTGCAAAATGCAGATCACATCAAATAAATAACAAATAGGGACAGTAGAAAAATGAAATATTTGAATAGATTTAATTATATAGTAAACTGCTGTTTGGAGTTGAAGAAAGAAATGAAAAGATGACAACAAAAGAAAGAAAGAAAGAAAGAAAGAAAGAAAGAAAGAAAGAAAGAAAGAAAGAAAGAAAGAAAGAAAGAAAGAAAGAAAGAAAGAAAGAAAGAAAGAAAGAAAGAAAGAAAGAAAGAAAGAAGGAAGGAAGGAAGGTAGGAAGGAAGGAAGGAAGGAAGGAAGGAAGGAAGGAAGGAAGGAAGGAAGGAAGGAAGGAGACATGAGTATGTGAGAATGTATGTTGCAGAAATGGCAGGTTACTCAAATGAAGCAGAAGAGATGAAACATAAACTGAAGACAGAGAAGGACATTTAATGGCAAGATATTTTATTGGTAAATTGGCAGGATGCAGGAGATATTTGTTTAGGTTTCTGTGCTGTTAATTTGTGTAAGCACTTTAACATCAGATGTGATGTTAAAATATTACCTAACTTCAATCAACATCTACAACACTACATCTATCACTTCAACCCTTTGCAGGGTTCTGGTTTCTAATTTATTTTAAGACAGCATTTAAATGTCTTAAATATAGCCCCCGCAAATCCCTTTTATTAAGCTTGCCATTCTTAAAGATAGCACTAAAGATAGCAGATAAAATTAATTGATTATAAGTGTGAAGAAACGTAGAGAGAAGCAGAGAACTCTATACATAGAATTAAGAACATTTTGTGAAAAAGAGCTGTACAGGTTCTTAGGAAACTAACCAATCTGTTTGGATGTTGAGACATGGAAACTATGGTCAAATTATATAAATTATAGAGGCAAAATGTATAATGGAAATGGACATAAATAGAAGAGAAGGAATGAAGCACTTTCTCCTTTATCTCAGGATCACAATCATTTTTTTAAAAGACTATACTTTAAAAGACTATACTATATCTAGAGATACTACACTGCTCATTGTAGGAAAATGTAATGCCTCAGATCCGATTCCAAAGAAGATGCTTTGAAGCTATCTCTCTACATCTTCTTATGGCAAGCATGCCTTTTTCTGATCCTGCTTGGCAATGCATAAACTCATGATCTCTGGAAAATTTCTGTCTTTGTGGAATTGAATTTAAGCACTACAAGCTTTATGTTATTCTCATTTGTAATATCCACATAGTCAAGTAAATGATACGTGTGTATATATGTTTCCTCCAAACCCCTACTCTGACTGAGCTGTCATATTTTTTCATATATCACATAATGTTTTAAGCCTGCCTGCACTGAGAGGCAACATAAATTTTCCAAACAAAATTTACATTGTCTTCTTCTATCTCCCATATGTTAGTGGCTATCCCTTGAGGTAACAGAAATAACTTATATACTAGTCCTAATATAGTGAAAGGAGAATTTACTTTGCTAATATATAGTGGAACAGTAGCATAATAATTAAAATACTGGATTAAGATGGGAAAATATAGGTTCTAGTATCCATGCAGCTTTGAAGCTTTAAGCCAATTGCTGTAATTTAGTTAGCATATCAGACCGGGCTGTAGGAGTACTATGCATATTGTCTTGAGCTATTGCAGGAAATTCATGATTTAAGGTAACAAACAAGAGAAACAAAGCAAAAATCCAAATAGACAGCTGTCCTTGATTGTCCTATTATTTGCTGTAATTGTTACTTCGGTTGCAGTTATCTTTGCTCAGCCTATATCCTTCATTGGTACAACTTCCTGATGAGTAACAGGAAGACAAGGCAAATTTTTAAAAAATGGCAATAGACCCAACATCAGCCCAACAGGATTGCTTTTCTGAGGGTTTCTAACATTCACATAAATCTCTCAAGAAACAGCAGTTGCCTTGGTCTGCTCACTTACCTCTAAGTTTGAAATATTTAAGATGATTGGCAGTAGCCTGTTCTATAGACTCTTCTGGGCATACTTTAATTCCAGTAGGAAAGAAAATGGATCTCTTCGTTCGAAATAAATGCCTGCTGAACTTCCGTGATTCCTTGAAGTCAAGAAAAGGCTTAGAATCCAGAAATTGAGGATGATTTCTATTTGTTCGCCAGATATCAGGTGAAAGATCCAAAGAAATATCCTTAGATACTAGTTCCTCTGTTGGTAAATAGAGAACATCACAAAGAAATATCTTTAAGGAGGTACAGATATGCTATAATACTACACTATCTTATAAGTTTCATTAAGAAATATAATCTTTCAGATGTTTCCAGTCTACTTTTCTTATACACATCTGGTAATATGGATGATAACGAAGCAGTGTAGGAGTTAAAATGTTGGACTGAGGCTAAGGAGATCTATATCCTAGTCCACCATTAGTCACCAAAGGCCACTAGGTGACTTTGGGCCAGTCATTCTCTTTCAGTCCAACCCAACTCATACAGTTGTTGATATAAAGAAAAATAAGGAAAGGAAGTCCTGTGTACATTGCCTTCAGTTCTTGAACAAAAAGGCAAGATATGACTCTAATAAAAAACAGTGTATCATAATAATTATAATACCTTTTCCACTAAATAATTATACATTCTTTGTTGTTATAGTATTGCAAATAATAACTCTTAAATATAAATATTTTGTTATTAAAAACGTCATCATGGGATTTTTTGTGATTGGTAGATAATAATCAAGATTTCAAAGGAAAAATGTTTATTATATAGATTTGTGCCGCAAAATAAGAAAAATAAACTTGTTTTACAATTGAAGAACAAGAAGAGCTAACATTTCTGTTTCCATAGATCTCAAGAAACTCCTACACTATTGTTAAAACATATTTCTGCCTAGGTGATGAGACTGATTTCTATATAGTCCATATAATCCTTTCTCATATACAGAGACTATATAGAGTATCTCATACGTGTTCTGCATATATCTTACAGAATTTTCCTACCAGATCAGAGGGCTTGCTATGACTCGTTTCTTAAACATTTTCTATTTGTAACAGCCTAACTTGGACAAACAGCATAAAACTTTCAAGCACCATTTATGCATCTTATATGAATGGGCTAATCTAAATCCCTTGATGATGGCTACGTTTTAAAGATGGAGATGAGATTAGCTCCTGCTTTATATTTTTTAATGTGGAAACTAATCAGACTTAGTTCACATATTTTTCCATTTGTATACTGTAAAAATTAACAAAGAGAAAAATGATAAACAGCTGAACAATTCACTGACTATATGAATAATAAAGTATTAGCAATGTTTAAAAATGTTATTTGAAATGAAATATATATATATATATATATAAAAAAAACCATTACAAGAAGAGTTACAACATGATATTCTTGACACTGGCTTGAAGACAAATATGAACAATATTAAGAGAGTAGTTATTTTCTGAGAAAAGCTACTACTGAGTCTACTCTGTAAATATAAAAGACATAAGCTTAGTATTTATTCTTATGATATACATATTTCAATAAAAGCAAGCCTTAGGTAATGCTTATTCTTATGTTAAGGATAGGGACATTGTAGTCTACAATTAATTTTTCCTGTCAGTTTTAAGAATTGCAGATAATCATTGGATTCCAGTACAGAAAGACTGATTCTAGCTCCATATAAACATAAGCTATTCCCTCTCATTCTAATTAAATGAATTTTCATTAATTACAAAAGCATGGAATAACTGTTTAACTAATAAAATGGCTTATAAATGAATATTAAAGCACATACAGAGAGACACAAATTATTAGGTATATTTTCTTACCTGCAAATGTTGGAAAATCCCTTTTAGCCAAAACAAATATGCATATTCCTAAATATATTTTCCAAGGAAAGTCACACATATTTATCTTTTATTCTATTTTATATTTAAAGGGAAAAGGGAAATAATCAAATCCCTTTTTCACTGGACCAGCAATCCTGAATGCATTAAGCATCCAATAAGATTCTCTTCCAGGAAAAGCACTGGTGTCGTATATTATTCCTTTTGATCATTAAAAAAAAGAAAGAAATTACTATAGTTTCTTTAACAAAAGCCCAACAAAATATCTAAGATTATTTTCTCTAAAATAAATTATTTCATTTTTCATTTTGGGAGTTACAGAAGTGCTGATGGAGAAGCTTCTTGATACTAGTCATTACAGTGCAGACAGGTTTTTTTTTAAAAAAAAAATTAAGCTGGTCAGCTGAGCCAGCTTTACTGGAGATTATCATGCCCTTAACTGGCATTCCATACAAGGACAGTACCATTCACACTTAACAAAATACAATTTTAATCAACTTCTTGGGGGAAAAGTAGTATTTAAGCAATAATGTATGTTAACATAAGATAAGTTATAGACATGTCTAAGAGATTTCCATCCTTGGGTGATTTTGCTGTACCTCTGGATGGTAACAACACATGCATGATTTAATTTATCACTATGATTCTCCAAGCAAAGCAGGGAAATATTTAGGAAATAGACCAAGAAGAATGTTGTTGAATAATGTTGTAGTTATTTATAGTTTTAGTTTTTATAATGCTATTGCTAGCCCCTTTATAAAGGAAATAAAACAAAAAACTATGGGCTTTTATATATACACAATGACATATACATGAAAATAATAATTTTAAAATTGACACACCTGAAAGACCAGTTCACATTGACCTTGATCCCCAAAAGGTGAGCTTTATTCTTTACTTACCCAAAGATGTGTTTTGCATAACTGGAATAAAGTATCATAAATGATACATAACATGTGACTTGCATTTTCCTGCTTATTATGTTTTAATCTGGTTTTAATGGAGATTTATTTATTTATTTATTGTGGTTGTTTTAACTAGGTTAGCTGCCCAAAGTCATGAATGTGAGATGACAATCAAATCAATCAATAAACATGGCACAATAACAATACTGGACAAGTAGTGGTTAAAGGCTAAATAGATCTAAATATCTACTAGAACTTTATTCTGGGATACATCATTGTCTGACAAGGGGTCACCAAGGGCTGACCATCATACCATCATCTACAGGAAGCTGTCTCAATCTCTCTGGTAGACCTCACTGACAGGGCCTTTTGGTAGGCAAGTTTCTCCTTGCATGGTCTTCTATATAGCTTTTTCGGTGGCCTCAAACACTGCTCCACTTACAGCTCCAGGACCTCTTTCTAGGTTTTACTTGCTAAATTATTTCTAGCCTTCCAAAACAAGTCCATTGATGAACTTCTTCAAAGTATTCCTCAGATCTTTTCCATCAGAACACACTTGGGTCTCTTCCAGATCTTCTTGATACTGTATATATATATATATATCTGCTCCGGTCCTTCTGGCTGGAGCTAATCAGCTTAGAGGAAAAAGCCTTTTCATTAGAAATATGTGTCCTTCCGCATCTTCAAATTGTAGGCGCCACTCTCACAACTTTCATACACACACACTTACGTACACATATGGACATATACATATCTATACCTATTTCTACAGCTACCTATATACATATACATATATACACACAAACACACAGTACATACCAATATTGTAAATTCCTACTTTTACCTGCATATCTCCATCAGTATAAACAGATGGAGTCATACAAATATGGTGGGGACAGAAAGGGCTTGAAGGCATTTCTCTTCTATCAAGGCAGAGTCTTTCCTTCCACAATGAGCCATGAAAGTGGAGTTTGTTACTGCCGTGTACTGAAAACCATTGGATAGCAGACTAATAAAGAGCAGGCTGTTTTGTGCACAGAATTTGAGAGTACTGACCACAAAGCAGCTTAAACCACAGTTTGTGTAATCTAATCATCAGCTTACAACCTTTAGAAAGCTGCTATGTTTGAGGAATACAAAAAATGCCAAACACAATTAAATCAAGATGTTCAAGACTGACTATTTGGACAGCTACTGCCAGTGAGTGTAGATAAAAGAACTATATAAATCTGTGAAATGGCCAGGTTGCTCCCCTTTGCCCTGATTCAGTCCCATAAAAGGTGAAGAGATGGCAGAATCAGCTTCTACAGTCAATTATATATACTTCTGCCTAGATCCATTAACATGAAAATGTGTGTTGAAGTAGTTTAATTATCATGGGAACAATGCAACCCCCCCCCCCAAGTGGAAGTTTCTTTCTTCTCTCCTGGTTGACACACGAAGAAATTGGATGGAATAAAAAGGCTGTGAGCGCTCCATCTATGTCATTTGTGCATTGTGCAAACAATCTATGACTTAAAAAACATAATTCAAAATTACTTTAAAAAAGCGATTGATTGATTTAGGTCTACTTGTCTTTGATGAGATGAATTAGATTTATCTCAGTGTGTTTTACACCGTGGAGGTGGCAAACTTTAGTTTGTAAAGCAAAAATAATAATAATAATAATAATAATTTTCTTTAATGAAGCACTGTATTGCCTTAAAACATTAGGGAAAGATTGGGGAATACTGCTCAAAGAGAGTGTACTTTCTTTTTCACATGACTGTATCATTTTTCCTACAGAGATAACTGATATGCAAAGGAAAGTATATATCCAGGTAAACATTATATATATATTGATATGATTACAATCACAAAAATATGTAATTAAAATATATAAGCTACAACTAGCCAAATAAATAGCATTTGTTTCTTCTCTGTGCAGTATTTATTTCATGTAAGAAAAAATTCATTTGAATTGAATATTTAAAATAATTCTTGATTACAAGGATTCCAGCATCTGCCAAAGAAACGCCACTGATCTGTTGCAAACAACTGTTAAGCCAAAACTTATTTCAACAGAGTAATCGTGAGACTTTTATTAAAGAAAAAGAACTCATCAAAAAACGTAATAAAATAATAATTTATTCAATAGTAAAATTCCTTCTTTAACATTTAACAGCTCCCTTATTCTTTAGGGTTCTTTAGTCCAGTAAAAAATCTTCTATTAACAGCTTCAATCTCAAATGTAAATATTTGAGGGAATCATAGATATTCAATTTTTCAATATGTATTTTCAAAACAATACAGTATCTCTTTTGACTAAGAAAAGTTTGTTTTATGTCATTTTTAAAAATTATACCTGTAGTTTACTTGGTGATAGAATTTAATGGGGCTTCCTCCTAACTGTTAGTATAGGATTTCAGTCAAAGTGCCTATTAAACACATTTCTACTGACTCCAACCACAAAATAAATAATTGAAATATTAATAAATTTCCCACCAGGGTGATATCTTGTCAGATATAAGCTCCAGCTGTACCCAGTACAGTGAAAACTTGTGTTAGGTGTCTTATCAAATACATAGTATTCATATACAATTTCTGAGCAACAGAAACAGATCAGGTTTTGAATCTGGGCTATGTAACCCAGTTAACATGGAAAACAAATGACACTTCTATTTTATAATAATTTTGAAGCATGATTTTACATTGTGTTCCGGCATTTTAAAAATACAATGTAGAAAGTAATTGTTCATATGAATAAGAAAACCCAAAATATAGCCAAAATCCAATGGATCAATAACATATCTATTATATTCAACAGCAGCTATAGATATATTTTCACTGTCCTATTTACGTATTGAAGTGCTATTTTCAAAAATATTAAATATAACTTTTAAAATGTATCCATTTTGTAAAGACTTACTTTCTATCTTTTGAAATAAAATTATTTACATTTCTTACAATTAAAGTATTCTTCCATCTCTGCTGTTTGTAATTTTGTTTCTATTTTTCCCATTAAAACAAAATTAGGCAATGTAATAACATTTACTTTAAATTACATAATTATAAGTTATAAGCCTTCATTTTCTGCAAATACAGTTCAAATGTAACCCTTAAAATAAATATAGAAATGCATCTCTTTACAAAAGTAAAAGAACAAGCAGTGCAGATTAGATTTCTCATACTTCTGGATCTATGCTTTTCATTTTCAAGACCCAGAAGAAAAATCTGCTAGCTTTTGCTGCCACTCTGCTGTTGAAAGTGTAGTTGCAAGATCAAGTCTCTAATCTGTTCTCGCTTTCTTCTCACTAGGTGAGGTGGGAACCATTGCTCCAAGTGTACCGGAAGCTCAAAGTTAACAATAGGATTCTGATGATTTAAAGAAAAAGGATTCTATGTAAGTATTTTTTTTTAAAAAGTATTGTTTATCTTGCTAGCAATGTTCTTTGTACTAATGTTAATAAAATAAATATATGATTCACATAATAACATCCTATCAATGAGTTGTATCCAAAAAACATAAGCACAAGTTTAAACATGTATTATATTCAGGCTAGAAATCAGGAAACGGGGACAAAGCCAGCTGGTGACCGTGGGGCGGTCATTTTCTCTCAACTTTAGGAAGGAAATAATGGCAAACCACAACTGAAAATGTACCAAGAAAATTGCAGGAATCAAAAGGCACTGAAATAACTAACTAATGAGCTAACTAACTAAGCTAGCTAAATAAATAAATACTGGATCAGCCTTGGAAGATCAGAGGATCATATAATATGTTGTATCCATATTGATAAACCCCAGAGCTATTTGGTTGCTAAAAGCTTTTTCATGAAATGTAAGATCTGAAAGAGCATTTACTACCCCAACTTGGGCACTCTCAATACGTGTGGGAATCATTTCCCCAAATTTCCCAGCCAGTCTAGTTGTTATTGGGAGTTCTAGGAATTGAAATCCACACATACGGATGGGGGCGTGACTGAGGAAGGCTGATGTGGAATATTTCTAGTCATCAGTCAGGGCACCACTGGAAACAATCTCAGGGTTTATCCAGAAAAAATAAAGGGGCAACTACAAAGTGCATTAAAATTTTGTTGTACTTGTACCTGAAAAAAAGTTTCCACATACTGCAATAAGTATATTCCACAATCACTGTTATTATTTTGTTTGGGGACTCTTGGACAAAAATCTACCATTGTCGATTTGCTGAACTCACGACAAGTTTTGCGTTTAGCTTCCCATTCTGCTTCTAGATATCTGAAATTGAAAAAGAGAAGTATATTAAGATGAATTCAAACTATGTTACCTGCTTTCCAATGCGATAACTTGAAAAATTAATTGCTGTTTAGTTAAGTCTCAGTAACCTACCATTGATTTACATGGTTTGAATTCAAATCCACCCTCTGTGGATATATGAAAACTAATAATCACTATTAAAGTGACTATTGTACATTTGGTATAGTATTATGTGAAGAGAAAGTTTTCTACACTTCTGCCCTCAAATATTTCAGCTACTTTTGACTTGATTTGTATACAGCATAGATGTATACAGTAAGGCCTCTGACAGAGAAAACTGATGTGTATGAAGAAGATAAAGTATGTTTCTAGCAAGATGAGAAGTAACTGGGGTTCAGCTGAATCCCATTTTTTTATCTTTGTCAAGCTAAGTCCAAGAATGATGTGGAACAATTCAACCACAGTTCAGTTCTTTATTTGCTTACACTTAGCAAAAGAATCTTGGCAGACTAAACCCTTACTACTTCCAGTCTACAAATATACCCTGGGAAATTCTATGGAGTGCATAGATGTACTATTCTAATTTACTGCTCTAGATAAATGTACATATATTTTTTGTTTAAAAAATTGTCTCATGTCTTGAACTTCTTAAGATTCTATGCTTTACATACCTCAAAAACGAATAGCATGTTAGATATGCATTCATATATGTGTGGATACAACTATATCTCTATTTAGCCTTTTTATTTTTATTTTATAATGTTACATTTCATTCATATTATTAAATATAGATGTTTACAGATTTAGCAAAATAAATACATAGGATGTGAGGGAAATCTGGCAGTGGCATTGATAACCTAACTCAAATAAATTTATTGAAATTTTAAACTGTATGGAAACCAAAGAATTCTGATATTTAAGTATGATATATGTATCTTCTGATTCATATATTATGAAATGTAAAAACAGAATCAAAATGCAGTGATACTTACTCTCTCAGGACCTGAACAGTATTTTGTACTGAACTTGCCTTCAGAGAATCTAAGATAAGGATACATGGCCTGATTAAAGAAAAAAAAAAGGTTCCATTACACAGAGCATCTGTCTTGATTTTGAGTATTTCAGTGTAAAATTCAATGAAATAACTTTGTATTTAACTTATGACTGTGGAGACAGGATAATAGCTAAGTTATACGTAAAAGTATGGTTTATTCTACCGGTAGTAGTTAAAGCACCAGGATAATAACTAGGAAACTGAATTCTAGTCCCGCCTAAGGCATGAAAGCCGGCTGGGTGACTTTGGGCCACTCGATCTCTCTCACCTTACAACTCACCTTACAAGGTTATTAGTGTGAGAAAAACAGGAGATGAAAGCAGTATTAGGTATATTCACTGCCTTGCAAACATACAGAATGTATGTGTATATGTATGTATGTTCATGTGGATATATGTGTATATATTCTTTTAAAGAATGAAAATAAACAAATGCACTTGCCTACCTTTTACAAATTTTCTTGATTTTTAAAGTGTCTGAGAATTTCTGAAAGACATTCACAGTATTACCATTAAAAGCAAACCAGAAAAGACAAACCATCTTATAAACTGTTAAATAAACCTGAATTTAAACAATTAATTTTGGTCGTTAATTTGGAACAGTAAGCAACTTGGCCAAATTCTTAAGTCTAAATTTAAAAGTCAGTTAATGCATACATAACTGATATTCTGAGATTTTCATTTTATAGCTTATTTATAAACCTTGGCTAACAAGAATGTAAATGGTATGTGTAACGTTTTGTTCAACGTAACAGGATTCTCATATCATGGCAAGCAAGACTGTCACCGATCTTGGATGGTGCAGATTTGTTGTAGATTTTGTCATTCAATTCAAAATTAGTCTACCAATATATTCAACTTCTTATTACTCACCCAGGATTGGCAAATATGCAACTTTTTATGACTCTGTGATATACTGTTTTAATAGCAAGAAATTCCTTTCTGCTTTAATGTAACTGTTTTGTTTTTTTAAATTGTTACAGTCCAAGTCAAAAACAATTTTACTTCTCATTATTACAGTTATGTTACAAAACTCTTATGAAAAGTCTAGAATGTATCATTTTCTTTCTTCCCTTTAATTGTGTCTGATTCTTGAGGCTCCCTAGAGAAGTCCCTACAGTTTTCTTGGCAAGGTTTTTCAGAAATGGTTAGCCATTGACTGCTTCCTAGGACTAAGAGAAAATGATTGGCCTAAAGCTGCCCTGCTGGCTTTGTGCCTAAGGTGGGACTGAAACTCGTGGTCTCTTGATTTCTAGCCTGATGCCTTAAACACTACACCAAACTGGCTTTACAGAATGTATTATGTATTATTGTATGAGATTGTATTTATCATAATTTCTATGTGTATTTTGCAGAATCTTACTCTATATGGATTGTATATAAAAAGGTAATCACAATTCATATTCATATGTATTCTAACATATCACATTTTTTCATTAGTCCATAATCACAGTTTGACAGGAGTAAGATCGATTAAGGTCAAATATATAGAACATACTCTCTCCCTTTTTGATGGAATACAGGTAGACCTTGGATTATGAAGAGAATTTGGACCAGAATTGCTGCCACTAAGGGACGCAGTTGTAAAGAACAATGTATGTGACCTCACTGCTTAGTGACAAGAACTCCAGCAGTCCCAGTTGCCATCATAACACCAAGACAGATGGGTTGTTAAGTGGAAAGCAGTGGGAATCCCAGGTAAGGATTGTGAGGGCACAAGAGAAATTCTGGGAGAATTTGGGAGGTCTGGTGCAGGCCATGAGCACAAGAAGATCAAAGTATCAATGGTGCAATGCGATGTGAGCATAGGAAGGGCAGGGAGTAAATGGCATGGTGCAAGCACAGGAAAGAGAAGGTGGATGGCACTGTGCAGTACAAACCAAGAATGCTGTGAGGTGGATGATGTGGTGGGGCAGAAGCGCAAGAAAGTCAAAGGGACTTATCATACTGACTTGTGACCTTCCCCGCTGGCTTTCCCATTAATTTTGCTTAAGGGAAGTTGGCAGGGAATATTGCAATGGTGATCATGTGATCGTGGGATGCTGCCACCATCATTAAGTGCAAGTCAGTTTCCAAGTGCCCAAATTCCAATCATGTGAACACAAGGGTGTTGTGATGGATGAAACTTTTGCAGATCAATTGTAAATACCACTTGTTTAGTATTGTCACAACTTCGAACAGTAGATTTTATTATTTATTTATTTATTAAATTTGTATGCCACCCATCACCCTGATAAGGTGGCTCGACAGTAAACATTTTTTTTCATCTCTATAAAACACTGTGAGTAACTGTTTTGGGACAAGTTAGGATATTAACATTTTGAAATTAGTTAATATCTTGGCATCTTCTAAATCAGTTTCTCATGCACAGAATGAAAAATATTTCCTGGTTTCATTACTAATTCCAAAGAGAAGCATGCACATATAGAAACAACCTTCCAATTGCAAAACCTTATAAGCAGAGATACAATCATATGAATGCAATCAAAATACTTACTTTTGAAACTTTGGAACTAAATTCTGAAGCTATGGTGCCTGGTTGAATATCTAAGATAAAACAAAATAGGTTTAAAAAAAATATTGAGGATGGAAGATGGCTTTGTATTGAAAATGTATATTTATATATTTTATTGATTTTATCTATAGTCTGTCTTTTCAATATGGTTTAACTACACACACACACACTTTCAGCATTTGTCATAACGAATAGCACTTCAGTTAGAGACTGAGACAGGCACATTTATAAGGGTATAGGCCTGGCTGAGCGTAAAGTTACAGTATCACATTAATAGTTCAATGATGGCAACCTAAGATCCCAGGGTGGCATTACCTTCCAATTTTTCTTCTTTTCCACCAACAGAAAATTGGAAATAAATTATATAAAAATGTGAAATAAGATCCAGGGTTACCAAAAAGGTTGCCTATACTTACTCCAGATACCCCCACAGGTAGGACAGAATTATTGGCTATGGGGGTACACTGGCACCCGTGAGGTAGGGATATGTAACCCATGAAATCCTGGAAATCACCATTAATTTTTGAAATAGGATAATCCAGGACTTTCAAAATAGATTTCCCTGAAATGTTATCTGCTCCATGAAAATGTCTCAACTGAAAAGGCAAAGCGTGGATTTGTGATTTGTAGTTTCGGAAGCAGCTTATGTATGTTGAGACATTGACTAATACTGGGACAACTTAGGCTTGTATGCATGGGTCAACCGTGCATGAATATGGAACTAGACTATCAACATGAAATGTAAAACAAAACGACGAGGTAATTTTACTGTAACTCATGGGGGGAAAAATCAACAGGAGCTATGAAACTTTTGCTTGCCACTAGATCATCCTTAATAAGATGCTTGGATTATCTTAATGAGATAGCAAACATGCACTAAAACTTATAGCCAGTTAAGCAGGCTGCAGAGGGGAAAGCACACCAGAAAAATATATAAGAACAGTATTCATTCACTGATCCCCAAGAGCTTTACATATAGGTCTTTTAAAAAAAAAAAAAAAAATCCAGTACATATTCTTAAATCATTACCTTCATGATGTAAGTTGCTCTTTATATCTCGTTCTTCAGGATCATACCAGATATCACTAAGAACCAAAACACTTTCTTTTCTAATAGTTCCATTGTCACTTTCTGACTGATGTGGAAATTGCTGGAAATCAGATTGTGGCAAATGTTGACTTTCACAATCCTTATATATAACTTTTTCTAACCAAGGGAAGCAAATTACTGCAATATACCAATGAGACCTGGACAAGAAAAGGAAGAGGAAAATCATATTGGCTTCTCTAAGAAGAATGAACAAACATTTTTGGACTATGAATGCCTTTTATTCTTATTTCCACTAAGGCAAGGTATTTATTTGGTGTAAACCAATTACTATGCCATTTTCCCTATTGATCTTTGTTTCTTTAGATAGCATCCAAATTATAAGTTATGACTATAAAATTCATATAAATTTCTAATTTTATTTCTTGCATTCTTTAAAGATGACTTCATGCCATTTTCAAGAACAGTTGAACTCTACATATACCAAAGCAGTCACACTGAATATAAGCTGACACAGATGTGGATATTACAGCAGAAAACATTAATTGTGTTCCAAAGTATATAGCAAACTTACTCTTCATTTACAGGTACAAAAATGTAATCTTTATTAAAAATGTTTATGTATCGAGTCCATCTTTTTACTCTTCGGTGTCTTCTTTGTGCTATTCTGTGTGAATATAAAATAATAATTAATGTTTGTCAGAATAACAATAAATATTGATTTTCCTATCTGGAAAGAACATATAAACTACTTTATATTAGTCCTTATCTGACAATAGGCAAATTCGCTTTTTGTGAATCAGCTGGCCAAGACTACAATTACTACAATCACTACAATTATTCAAGCTCCTATCTCCTTCTTATGGAAGGACTCTGAACTGACAGAGTAACCAATGGAACTATACCTTTTCTCCATTCTGTGCTATGCATATAAGAAACTGAGACCTAAGTTGCTAAAAGTAGAGTCCTCATAACTTTCACAGAGAGACCTTGGTAATTCAAATGAGTACTTGGCCATTTATAAAAAGGTTTTCTCTTCTGCACTGATGTCTTCCAGATATTTTGATTATGTTTGCCCTTATCATTGGCTGTGCATGTTATCTGAGAATTATTGGAATTATAAATAACAATAGTTACTACTATTATTATTCTAAAATATAAAGGCACTGAGTTAGGAAAAAGAAGTATCATGGCAGAAAGCATCGTCAAGAAAAATCAATTAACTTAAGTTTTTTAGGAGAAATATTGTAGATTTTGTTTACATATATATTTTTACAATATTTTTATTAAAATGCACTCCCCCTAAAATTATTACAGTCTTGTGATACTAATATAACTTCTCGGATTACAGTTCCTTACAATTCTCTTGATCATATTTAGAATGCAAGAGATTAGCTGTAGCTATTCAAGTCTAACTCTAAAAAAGATGCACTGGTAAATCAACTAAAACTTATTAGAGAAAAGTGCCACATCTTCCTTTACAATTTTTTATCAAAATCCATAGCATTAGATCAGGAATAATTCTTTGAAATAGTTCTATTTCCTTTGTTTTAAGAAATACAAATGTTACTTATTTAAAATCAGCTTACGACAGTTTGGGGTTTTCTTCCGAGTTCTTCTCCGTCCTGGTCAAGCACTTGTAGAAGAAACTGCTAAATATGTGTGACCGATCTGCAAGTTCCTTGGGGGCTTTTTCTAATTGCAGATATCTACCAAACGGACCAAAAAAAATGCTGTTCTATTTCTTATATGAAAATTGATTTTTTTGTTACTCATTTATATGCATTTTAGCAAAATGTAATGCTCGTTATTTTTGTTCTTCAGTTTGCCTGGAGAAAATGTCAAAGGCAATAAAGTGACTGGCTATTTATACAATTGATTTCTTTTACACTAAACATTTGAAAGTTGTGTTTTTGACATTCTAAAATAATTAGGAGTGAACTTAAATAATTAAATTTCAAACAAGCTGAAAAATCACTTACAGGTTGATTTAGAGGAAGGGGAAACTTCTTTCAGCATTCCGAATTGTCTCCTATTAAGCAATAACTCTGTCAACTGCAAAGGAACTTATCATCAATTTTACTTACTTAAGATAAAAATCAATGATCACATCATTAAGGAATTCTCCATATTCTAAACACTCCAAATCCTCTTTTGTGACACCAAGTCCTCCTTTTGCAGGTGAAGGAGGATAAACAATCAAGCTGAGAAACAAAAACAAAATGAAATAATTATTGTGAAGTTACTACTAATGTTCGGACTGAATAATTTGATTTTTATTTCTTGATAAAAGTAGTTTATTTTTATAAACATAAAATCCAAATTTTATTCTATCATTGGAATCTTAGGGTTTTTTTAAAAAAAAATCTTAGCTTTGATTTGAAAGAAGTATACAGCATAGATGCATATATACACACGTAATTACTGAATAATAGGAAACACAGTGAAAACTTTAAAAAGATATTGAACATTTTATTTCCAATTGATGTTAAGACTTTTCCATTAAATGTGATATCATATTTCAGGAAGGTATATAACTACATTAAGCTATACACACAATTATTTAAGATTGTCTTTAAATTTCTAATCCTGGCCCAGTTCTGCTGTCTAATCAAACATCTAGATAACAAAGTTATTGCCTAGAAAATACATTGCATGTACATGTGGATGGCCTATGTTAGTAGAAGTGAAGTCAGCTGTTCTCCTTCCCCTGAAAACTTTTCAGAAGATGATTTAAAGCTCAATGAATTAGAAAATACTGTAATGCCTAAGATTTTGGAAGCAGAATGGATGGCTTTTATTCATATAAGTAAGAACTGCTCACATCCCTTCCTTAGGTTGTAGAAAGCTTATCTGATACTGAATTGCATGAAGAGGCACTTCCACTTTGAGGAAGGAGAGGCAGTAAAGCTATAAGCTAAAGATATAAGCTAAGTAAGGAATATATCAAATTGCTGCTAATCGCTTATCCCAGTGCCATATTGCACTATTCTGGAAGATCATTTGATCCTGAGAAGCAACTTCAGGGAAAGGATTGCAGTGGATGGAAAACTGATAAATCCTAATTTTGCAAGAATAACTTCATTTTTCATTCTTTGGATATAAGCCTCCATTTTGGCTGGAATATTATTGAGAATAAAATGTTAAATAACAGAAGCAAAATGGTGCTATTGTGAAGGATGGTAGCCAGAACATAAGTGCCATATGAATGTAGTATGTTCCTATAGGGAAACAAATACCTACTGAGATAAACGGACCAACATTTATTTCTACTGTGACTTTTTTGAACAAGAAAGCTTTACGGGTTTGAAAGAATTGCACATTTTGAACTATAATTTTATTTTTATGTGTTATGTTATATTCAATTATCAAGCTAGTACACAAAAAGTAAAGTTGTTAGTAAATAGAGGCCTGTGTCATTAGTTGGATGTTTCACTATTACATAAAACTGTCTTACATACTTCTTCATAGGTCCAGTCTCCTGCAACTCCTTCCATCCATTTCCTTTCCCAGAAGAAATAGAAAAGGAGTGTTGTCCATTATGTTGTTTCTGTAGCAAGGTATAATTGGGCTTGATGAGATTTGATTTGCATTCCTGGCAAAAAGAAAGTCCTATATTAGAGCAGATTAAGTGTATGATGGGACGGCAGTACCCAAACATTTAAATTGCAAAAAAATAGCACATAGTATTGCTTTCAGAATTAAAAGCCATTTCATATTCCTCACCAAACC
The DNA here is from genome assembly GCA_023970755.1 of Azemiops feae. Classification (NCBI taxonomy): domain Eukaryota; kingdom Metazoa; phylum Chordata; class Lepidosauria; order Squamata; family Viperidae; genus Azemiops; species Azemiops feae. Next base: position 1,909,373 of record JALGBA010000099.1, read on the forward strand.
TATCATCTGGACTTAGATCCTGATAGACCATTTAAACTTTTTGTTATAAATTTTCCTCCCATCAGGGATGTCTCAGTTTAAATATTGCAAGTAGGAGGAAATAACTTAAAATAAGTTCTGACAAGAAAAGATATTTTTATTCTGCAGTTATGATTCCATGTTGGAATTATATAAATACTGTAGCAAAATTATGAAAGTACTGTAGCAATAACAAAATGCTATAATGTTCTACATTAGTTTAGGTACCCCTAAATTTATGAGCTTCAGGAAAAATATAATTGTTTTGCTTTAAAATGTACAGAAAAATTCAAATTTTACAATTTTTTTGTTTCAGTACAACGTATTTACCTCAAGGGGTTGCTCTGCTGAAACTGAAGTTCTGTTCCTTTCTAAGTGCTTCTGAAATGTTTCATAGCAATAGTGCATGAAAGAATTTTCTTCACATGAGATTTCTTCAATGGCTTGCTGCCAAGGTAAAAAGTCGGTAAGATCTGCAGAATGAATCTTTGTGCTTATTTCTGCAATTATCCTGTTCAGCATTACCTGCTCCTTTTCTGTGAGCATCTGAGATAGCTGAATAAAAATAAATTTGCTTCCTTTAACTGTAAGAAATAATGGAAAAAAACCCTATTAGGACCACAAAATTAGCATCATCACCAACTAATTCTAACTTTAAAAACTGAATTAACAATTTAGATTGCAATGTTAAAAATGTACTGAAATAGTAAATCAAAAATATGAAAATCACAACAGCACCAGCTGGTGAAAAAAATCATTTTAAAAAGCTGAATAAATAAGAATTACTAGTAGAGGGCAGGAAAGAGTATGTTCTGTATAGGTTTGCAGCCACATTTTTGCTTCCCAGAAACCCACCAGGAGGATTCAATGATTATGTCTGAATCTAGTTAAGATAAATGACAACACAGGTTACATTTGTTTTATAACTTCCCTATATTTTCTTGAATTTCTGGTTTACAAGTTTTACATACCATGAAGTTAAAATATTTACATCTTCCAGAGCTGCATGAAAGCCAAAAATTCAAGACTACAAATGTATGTTAAATGTTAATCAGCACTATTCAGGATTGATCAGAAATGGCTCTCATGACAGAATAGTATCCAGAAGGATCAGGAATGGAACTATTTTAATTAATTAAATTTAGTTAATTAAATTTAATGCATTCAATTAGACACTGCCCAACTTCAAAGTGATTCTGGGCAATCAGAACAGAAAAGGCAATGCAATAATTATAAAAGAAATAATAAATAAAAATCAAAACCTGATGATGAGCCTGGCTAATCACACCCACACTCTCAAACAATTGCACTCCTTAAAATTTCTAACCTATATTTATTTTATTAATCACATTTATATTGCAACCCATATCTACACATACCTTGCTTATTTAATATAATTCTTCCTAGTTGATTTTCAACTTGTTCCATATAATCTAATGACAGCCAAAGGAAAATGATAGCACTATTCCCAAAATCTGATGAATCTTTATTTGTCCACAGTCCAAATCTTTTTAAGTGCATGGAATCTACTGAGAGTACAATTTTCTTGTTCACTGTGATTGTAGAGAAAATAATTTAACACATATCAATGAGATAGCAGATCTGCTCTGGATCTATGGAAAAATATGCAGTTGTAATCTTTCTGCCACTAGCAGTCTCAAAACAATGTTCTCTAGAAAGGGACAGAGGCAGGCTTTAGATTTGACAGATTTGGGGTCTCTGAAAGAGCTATTTATGCTCATTATTTATGCTTAGCTCACTTTTTTGACAATCATGTTTATAACTGCTTTAAAATGAAAACACTACTGGCAGAATAATAATTCTTCTGCTTCTTGTTTGGTCAACAGAAGTCAGAAGGTTTTTAGAAATGCCACATTATCTGTTACTTTAGTACTATAATATTTAGAACTATTCTGATAACAGGGATTAGAACCATGATTTTAGTGAAAAGGTATATATATATATTACATTTTTAGAATTGATCAAATAGCTCTTTTTATTGTATAGGAAAGTAATGATACCAAAAGAAATTAATTAATTGGGTACTAATTTAATTATGAAGTCAAATTTGAGTAAGGTTCTTGTAAGGTTTAGTCAATCACTTGCTTAAGAAGTACAAGAAAGCAATATAGAATCTTACCTTCAAATGGGATTGTAAAGCAATTGATGGTAAACTTCAAATAAAAAAAGCAGAAATAGAAAATTAAACTTTCTTAGTAGAAGGAATTAGAAATATAGTCTTTGATTAGAATTTGTATGGTAAGAAAATAGATCACAATATTTCAAACAATATTTTAACTATCTAATGTGTTTCCAGAAAGTCCTGTTGCAGTTTTAAAATTTTAAAATTCTAAAATACACCTAAGAATTTTATGACAATTTGTATTTTTTGTTTAAATTCATGTCAGTCGTAAGGTATCCCCTCAACTGTAAAATGTAATAAAATTACTTTCAAGTAAATAACCGATTTTCCTTTCATAAAGTTCCAAAGAGACATTCAAATAAAAAGAGCATACTAGTAGGAACTAAATGGAGGATTTAGGAAAATCTGATGAAAAGTGTTGAATAACACTTGATTGTTAAAGGGGTAACAGCTATAATGAGGAACAAATTGAAACATTTATTCAAACTGATAGTAATATTATATATAATAGAAAGTTTTAATAGAATATAATATCAAGTTTTTAAAAAGTAGTAGCAGTTTTCAAATTATTCACATATTACTTTTTAAAATGTTACTACTTCTTTGAAGACTATATCTAAAGTTTATTTTCCACCTTTTCTAATTTTCTAGAACAAGAAGAAAGATGGATTCTTTGTTTGAAAGTGCATATCTATTCTCAGTTAATCAAAGAATACATTAGGATGGGATTTCCGAAGGAAATCCAGTCCAAAACTAACAATTGATACCATTATTTCATATTCACCAATTCTTCCAAGTTATTTCTTTTATTTTAACAATTCCTTGAATATTCAGCTGTATAACAAATGCATATAACAAATCCATGCCAAAATCTTGCATACTTTAACAGTGCCTACATGTCAGTTATTTCAGTAATTTGTAGTTACAAGCAAGATTATGGCCCTAAAACAAAATAGGTTAATCTTTATCTATTTATTAGGATTGTGCAGAGGAAATCTAGATTCCAAGGCTAAAGTAATTATGAGCAAGCATAGGCACACACACAATCCTTGAAAACATATTATCGGGTTTAAAGTATTCTTGGCTCTGTGCACCCCTACATTCACTGTGAATCACAGTCTGTTTTGATCTGAATCTCTCCAGAGCTATTCTTCCAATGTCACATTCACAAATTTCTTTAGATTTTTTTAAATTCAGTTTTAAAAATAGATTTCTGCAGAGGAAGATGCCTGGCTTCAATTAATAACATAAACTTACTCTAGCACATCCTGCTGCTGCTCCTTTATATTTTCCAAAATACAGCCTTTCAAACTTTATATCTAAGGCAAGGGGCACGTGTTCATTGATGGTGCTGTGATCTGCAGAGGAATGAAGAACAAGTGGATCAGCTGATACCTATGAAAAAAAAAAATGCACAAATTAATTGACCATTCTAACAAACCATTCAGCTAGCTGTTTTAAAATAGCTTCTCCAAATTCCAAATGCTTATTATGATTTCAGAATTTTTATTAGCAACCATAAACAGAAGCAAAAGATAATGTATTTTACTCATGTACTGAATACCTGATATACAAGAATCACATGAAGAAGCCAGTTACACAATCACTAAGCATTTAGTACCTTTCTGAGTCTCTCTCTCTCTCAAATCCATACATATTAAAAGCAGACTGTGTAAATGTGATTACAATTAATATGCTTCTTTGATATCTATATGATTGATGAGAGAATAAATATGTAAGGTTATTACTTCTGCATAGTGCAAAGGTGTGAATTCTAACATATAATTAATAGAGCAAACATTTATTACTTGTTTTGTTTTGCTTTTAGTCTCAGACTGTGATGGATCTTCTGATAAATGTAGAACATTTTTCTGTTCTTTATCATTATTCTCCATTTCATGGCCTTTCTCAGTCTGGAAATATGTCTCAGGATCCTGTAGCTCAGAAAGATCTTCTTCATCACTAGAAAGGACAACTGAAATAAAATAAAAGCAAAATAAATATGATGTAAAGCCTGAATGTTCCTATAATTCAGCAGCCCCCAACCTTTTGGGCACAAGGGACCAGTTCCGTGGAGAGAGGCTTTTCCATCGACTGGAAGGGGCATGGTTTCATATGCTGCCTGCATCCTGTGGATGGGGTTTCGCTTGTCTGCCTAGTGCCAGTCCATGGACTGGGGGTTGGGGACCCCTGCTATAACTGATGAAATTAGTATAGCTTATTTGTGTAAACTCATTTGTGTCTACCTAACCCAATTTTTAAAAAGTTATAAACACTTACTTGGCTCTGATGACTCAGCAGTCCCCTTATTCATTTCAGATTTATTCAATGGATTTTTCAGTGGGGAAGTTATATTCACTTCTTCCTTCACAGAAGAGCTGACTACAGACAAAACTGATTTATCCTCATCATTTGAATTATTTTTACTTGGACAGCATCCAGTAATGCCTAGATCAGTGGTATTTAATGTTTCATTAAAATCTGATTCCAAAGGCTGATGAATATTTTCTTCCTGTAGATAGTGCGTAAGATTCTGATGGTTCTCACTTGAATCTTGGTTGCCAGGTGATTGAACTGATTCTGTCTTGTGTTCTTTCTGTAACAATATTAAGAACTGAACATTCTTTCAAGCCTTAGAAGGCATTTCATCCTGACTCCAAATGCCTTTGTTTTTGGAGCGTCTGTAGATCGCTGTTATGTTCTCTCTCGTACTTAACAAAAAGTGCTTGCTACTCTGAATCATATGAGTATTGTCACCAATCACATGATTAACTTAGCAGCCTGTGTCTGCTTTCTCTCTCCTTCCACAGATGAACAGTTAAGAATGATATACTACCAGAAGGTACAAAGACTTATAAAGATTAACAAAGAATGAATTGGCAGCATGAATTTATAAATATAAATGTGTGCCCTGCCCCAGACCCAGTTTTACTGGCCTCAAATCTTCCATTCTCTTCATATCCACTATGAACCCTGACAATTTCCACTAAGATGATGCAGATATTGAAAAACTTTTCCATCCCTCTTTTTATGAATTCATGTACAGGTACAAATATATATATATATAAATATACTTGCCAGTAGTGATTTTTTGGGAGAAGCTTCATTCCAGTGGCTGCGGAAAACACCTCTTCTTTTTCTGCTTTCATTATTCTGACAGCTTGACTTCCTCAAAGAAGGAGAAAGATTTTTGAAGTCCTCTTGCCTTTTCTCTGCCTTGTGTCCACCTTTATTATTGATGCTACAGTCTTTATTTAAAATAATGAAATATTGAAGAGATAAATAGAAATACATTTTTATTCATACTTCCATTCAAGCCCATTTAATTCCAGAAAACAACCACTCTACCTCTATTTCTCCACTTTGTACATGCTACTCGTGGTATGCAAAGAGAAACCGAAAGCTAATATGGCAATAGCAGAAAACCAAGTGTCTACTGGATGTTTTGGCAAAGCTACAATCCTCAACTGCTGGTATATGAAGTCTAAAATACCTAGTTTGCCAATCTCTACATTAATGGTTGGAAGAATATATGAAAGATATCATTTAAAAATCTTACTAAACAAACTGAAACAATTAATTTTGATAGTTCTAGATGCACAGTCACTACAACAGAAAAAAATTTCATTCCAAATATAACACACTTCAAATATTATTCTTTGTGACCAATTTTTAGATACCTCTAAGAAGGTTGCAAAATATTTATCAATAGCTTACTGAAGCTGTCGGATGCCGCTACATATTACTAATAATTTCAAGCGTGTCCTATACTCACTGTGTGTGTTTTATCTGCTTATTTGATGTATTTTTAATTACTATTTAATTATCATTTCTTCAATTATTAGAAAATGAAGAAAATATCCATTCTGTTTCATCCTAAGCTATATTAAAATGAAAGAAGTTTTGATGTCTGACATTATGATCTTTGTGAGTATTACGTTCTATAGCAGGGGTGTCAAACTGCCGGCCCACGGGCCGGATGCGTCACACCAAAACCGCACCCACCTCATTGCTGGCAATGGGAAAAAAGTTGCAATACGTCGCGACACGTCACGTGACGTCGTGAGTTTGACACCCATGTTCTACAGCATTTAGTGCAGCATGATTTTCAAATAATTGCTTCAAAAACTTTCATATAGAACTATAATGCAAGTTGTGCACATATCTGTGAGATGTGAAATACCATGTAAATGAACAGAATGACTTTGTGGATGAAATTATCAATGAAACTAACACTGATATGTATTTTATGATAAAACAATATGTATAAAACATACTTCAATAATACAAAAACACAATGACTGTGCTGACTTTAGATCAGAGATAACTCTATCCTGGCCAACTTTATGTTTTATCTAAATATTACAAGGGGTTAAAAATATATTATTTACAAACCTTCTAGCAATACATCACATTTTCTTAAAGTCTGCAAAGCATTACTAAGTTCTGTATCTTTAGATTGTTTCTTTTCATGTGATCTTTTTGAATAACTTTCATATCTGGGAAGAAACAGAATTATTAATTAACAAAACAAAAATCAAGTAAACAACACCCCCCCCCCAAAGTGTAGATCAACTCCTGCATTTGGCTCAATCCCTACTGATAGTCAGGTTTTATTTGCAACAGTATTGAGATAGATTGCCATTGCTTTCTTTGGGATGACTTTTACTTTCTAATCTTGTCTACAGACCAAACTAATAATAATAATAATAATAATAATAATAATAATAATAATAATAATAATAATAATAATCACCACTTATTCAAATACTACCCAGGCTCTGCTTAATCTTGCTCACTTTTGAGCTAGATTGCCATATGCTATGTAACAGATAAGAGTTTTGCTAAATTAATATATATTCCTCAAAACGGATCTCAATAAAACTGCCAATAATAATAATTCAATGAAGAATATTTGTAGTTCTTGGTTGAAATAAGGGGTTCTTGGTGCTCTTTGAGCTTGTTTTCTTGCAGACATTTCATTACCCTAACTAGGTAACATCATCAGTGCTAGTATGGAGTGCTGCTTGCTGTCAGTTTATATTCTGGTGTCTTGCCTGTCTGGGTGGGTGGGGATGGTTTTAGGAATTCTTTGATTTGGCTGTTTACTAATGGCTCTTTGGCAGTTTCTTGATTGGGGTATTGCTTACTTGACTGTTGGTCTGAAGTTGACCTTGGAGTTCATCTATGCTGATCTGAGTGCTGATTACTGGTGGAGAGGTGCTGGAGTCTTTTCCCCTTTTGGGCTGGTTGATTGTCTCTTTTGCATAGTGTATAGATGTTGTTAATGTCTATGTGTCTATTGATGGCTGATTTGTCAGAGTGCCAGGCTTCTAGAAATTCCCTGGCATTTTTGGATTTGGCCTGGTCTAGGATTCTCACATTTTCCCAATTGAAACTATGATTAAATCTGTCTATATGTTGTGAAATTAAAAAATGTTCATCATGCCTTTTGACTGCCAGTTGGTGTTCATGGATGCGTTCTGCCAATCTTCTGCCTGTTTGTCCTACATAATGGTTGTTCAGTTCTTATATTGTATGTTGTAGATGACTCCTGTTTTTTTCTTCTGGGGTTGCTGGGTCTTTGGGTTTGCTTAGGATGTTTTGAAGGGCTTTAGTTGGCTTGTGTGCTATGCTGATTCCATGTGGTTGTAGTAGAATAATAATTCAATATCCAGGGAAAACAATCCTCTTTGGTAAATCTTATAGCTCTATTGGCTGTAGATGGTCAGAGCACTGAATATTGTGTTTACCTTTTATGGCTTATTGTTTTTAAAAATCTCCCCTAATGCTCACAGTATTTGGAAATAAATGTTAGATCAATATCAGTGCTGGCTGAATGATAGGTAGTGGGGATGGCATATTTGTAGGCTTGCCAGAGTAGCAGGAAATGCAGGATTCAGTAAATCATCCTGTTATGCCCACTTTAAGGGATATTCTGAGATAAAAGTTTTCTCAAGTGTTCAAATGAAAAAGCTTGGAGCCTGGTAGAGATTTATGAACAGAATCCAAAGTTGAATTTCCATTTCTAAATTGTCCCAGACCCATAGGATTATAGACTCTTATAATTACAAGATTATATAACTTGATTCTATCAATCAAAAATCTGATTTAAAAACATACAAGTTTTCTTTGTCTCACTAATGATATAAAAATCCACAAATCAAACTATCACTGAAATGGTAAACCAGCATCTCAGTTGTTCAAGACTACAAATAGTTCACAGGACTGAAGGCCCCTGGGAAAAAATCCTAGCCTCACCTCAACTCAGCTCAACAATAATGATAATGGTGATTATGATGATGTTGATGCCACCAAGCTCTTCATTCAGAAAACTAGAAGTGAAAAAATGAATTTGTTGAGGGACAGTTTATTTTACGTTACTACTGATACTTGGAATACTGGTCCATTTCCTGGGACTAACAACCTGAAGAAAACCTATCATCATCATCATCATCATCATCATCATCTCTAAATAGAAAAAGCTCCAAAACAGAACATATCAGATTGCAGCTTTATTTCCATGTCATGCTACTACTGTAAGCTACTTTATATGGGATTACTTTTGTAAAATATTCAAAAGTTTTAAACTATAAAAAATGTAATTGCTTGGGTATACTGGAACATATATGCAACACAAAGCTAGACCTACAAACTAATTAAATAATAAAACGCAATAACGTTACATTTTTATAAATAATTTGCTTATTATCCGTATCATAGTACTTTTAAGGAAGTGAGTGAGTAACATAACTCAGAAGAGCTTTCTTATAACGAGTGAATAAAGACAAAAGTTATTACAATAATTCTGTAGAAACAAAGTAACATTAGAAAAAGGAATAGCCTTAAATAGTTTAATAAATAAAACATAAGAATGTTATTGTGGGAATAGATATAATTATTATGTTAGGGAAAAGGGAAATGAGGGATACCCAAAGTGTTAATAATATGTTTATTTAAGGCTAATTGGAATATGGTAACTGTAAATTAGTAAAGCTTAAAAACAGGACTTGGATCTTTATAACTGAAATGTGATTGATGTCTGACTGGATTGCTTGAACTCTATTTAGAAATGTATTAATTTGAATATGTAATATTATATGAGGGAAATAGAGAGGGAACTTATAATGAATTAATTTGAGCTACATATTTATGATTTTTCTTTTGGATGTTTGATGTACCCATCTCCACGTTGTTTCCTAAGCACCTTGATGTAACCTTCCCACCCCTATAAAAATCTAATAATATATATATATATATATAAAAAAAAAGAAGAGCTTTCTTATAACGAGTGAATAAAGACAAAAGTTATTACAATAATTCTGTAGAAACAAAATAACATTAGAAAAAGGAATAGCCTTAAATAAACTTATTAAAATGACTCTTAACCAATTTGATATTGTTGTTTTATTAAATAACTTTTGTCAGACCTACATGAGACATTGAAGTATGAAAACTGGTTGAAATGTACATTGAATATGCTTGTTTACATTCAAAATAAAAAATCCTAATCTCAAAAAAATAAGACATTTTTAAGATAGTGGTACAATTAAAAATAATTCCATTTAACTGAAATCCTAGAATAAGTATAATTATATAGATAATAGTTTAAAACTATTTTGAAAACACCTCAACAATTGCAATCCATCAGTATTTACAACCCTCAATAAAATATATCTTTTATAAAATGAATAATACAATATCTCTTCTTAGAAGACAAAGACAGAAAAAGACAGAAAAAATGACAATTATACAGAAAAAATGACAATTCAAATTCTATGGTTTGAATATATTAAGATAAGCTACTTGTTCTTTATCTTCAAAAAATGTTTTGAATTCAGGCCTTATTTTTTGAATGAAGTTTGAAGATTTCCACTATATTTCAATGTTAAAACATGCATCTATTAAGAAAATTATGTTTGTCAACATGGAAGTCCTCCCAGTAGAATATATTATAACGGAACTTTCAGTCTATATACATTTTAATCTTTTCCAATGATTTCCTATGTCATCCATAGAGCAAATGCTCCAGTGAATGCCTTAAAATCAAACCAATAAACTGAAAAAAGAGTTCAATGAGCATACAGACGTTCTTCATAAGCACTTATGAAGAAAGGATGCAATATAACCAAAATAAACTTTCTACTTATATAAATCAATAACTAAAGCATGCATGAACTTGTTCCAACTGAACTCACTTTGGCATAATTTGTGTTTTGTTGTTTTACAGCAACTTCAAATATATATTCCCATATGCATTAGTTTGAAACTCTATTTTTAGTGATGAAGAGGAACACAATCATTGAAACATTGTTTTGAATGACATACCTTTTAGGTAAAATACAGCTCTGTTGAGAACTTATTGTCTGACATGATTTTAGGCTGGAAATAGATAAGGAGGGTTGTTCATCTGATTGCAGCTTGTTAGCATCAGATAATTTAGCATCAGTTAAAAGTTGTTTTTGCATGTATTTTCTTCCTGTTTTTGTCCTCAGAATATTCGTCAAGATAACTTTAGGTTGCCTGCTATACATATAATAATTAATAGTCTTCAATGCATCAAAATGATGAATTATTATAGTGTAACTGTCTAAATAATCTCAAATTTTCATTCATCATAGCTCCCCCCAAAATGTTCAAAAATGAATGAAAAGAGATAACAGAAAGTGAGTGAAGTATTCCAAAAGAAACATTCAGATATGATCAGTTAAAAATGCTATTGATGGTTTCATTGACTTTGGTACTTTAGCTGTTGACACTGGTATTAATGTCATAAAAAAAATCAGTATGCATTACAATGCAGTAAATAAAATGAGAAAATCCATTTTGAACAGAGAAAAATATTCATCACAATCAAATGGATGTAAAAAGTCAATAAAAAATCCTAATTACATTTCCATCAGTTTAGTAAGCTATTGACTGGTGTTTTGGGTTACAAGAAATATTTGCAGCAATACACACACACACTTATTTCCTTCTGAATTCTGTATGTAGGATTATCTATAGAAACTATTCCTAAACAAGAATATATTTTCAATTTGACTGTTTAGTTTGGAATCATATATTATGGTGAAATTACCATGGGAAGGAAATGGAAGGGAAGGTTTGGCATATTAAAGGGATCTGTTGCACAATGCCAATGAGCACTAAGACATCTGTTGATCCCCAAAAAGGCATTTGCAGACATTCTGCATTTTCAATGTTTTAAAAAAGGAGTCTTCTGCTAGGATGCTAAAGTTCTATGCAACATCAAGGGATCTACAAAGGAAGAAGCATGCCGCTATTCTTAATGTCTTCTTTGGAAATAGAATTGAAGAACTAGTTTAATGAACACTCAAGGAAAACGTTAAAGGAAAAACAGCTGGGGAGGGGGGAAGAGGGAAAAGAAACTGAATTTTCTTCCAGATGTTAAGCTTAAATTAATTCTTCCTAGATATGAACTGTCAAAGAGATGTATCTTTACAAATTCCCTATCAAATGAAACAATTCTAAATGGAAATTACATGGATGCCTCAGGAAGCGTTAGTGAAGATATTAAAAGTGAATAAAAATGTACTATGGATTGCTTATTCATGAAGCACAATTGCATACAATTATTTTAATAACATGTTGTGTTATGTCTAAGACAGACTTAATAAGACATACCTTTCTGATAAAAAGGGGGATTGATGAAGAGGATTTAATATGTGCCATATCTCTAGAGTGTCAACAGATGATGAGGTTTGTTGATTTGACTGCAACTTGATAGCATGAGATAAATTAGCATCAGTTACAAACTGCGTCTTTATATATTTTCTTCCTAATTCCGTCTTCAGGACATTCGTCAAGATAACTTTGGGTTGCCTGCCATACATATAATAATAATGATAGCAAATAAGGAAGTCTAATTAGGATACATGAATTCAACCAAGTGTCCTGTCATAATCCAAATGATTTCAGCTAAGGTTATTTATTCTACTCTACAGAGGGAAATTGTTTCTACATTTTCCTCTTTGACACAGCTTTATTTGCTATACATTTGCTTCACCACTGTAGTCTTCTTTGTCTTCGGATCAGTAATGACTGAAATCTTTGATAAAGTTTGCATTAGAAACATATTTTGTAATAGTATGCAGGTCATTGTGCCTAAATGGCAGAATTGAATGTCTTGTTTGAAAGATTCTGAAATTACTGTAGGGATATCCATGATCTAACTTTACAAGTTGTCAATACAGAAATGGTCACAGAATAACAATGAAAATTCAATACCTAAAACTGGAAAGAGAAGGAACTATCCAAAATCTGAATCAGAATTTCCAGTTAATTACAGATGTATCTTCTTGGCACAGTTCTGACATTAGCTTAGTCTTCGCTCTTGGTCTTTTTCAATTAAATTCAGAAATTCAGTTGGTGAATTAGGGCTGTTTAGTAATACTGAACTGACATACATTCAGCAACTTATAATTGTAATCCAGAGATAAATTTCAAATTCTAGAAGTTATGAATTTTACACATAAATGAAACCCAAGTCTATAACTAGACATATCTATGCTCATAGTGATCATAGCATATTAACAAGTCCTAGAGATTGTAGTTATAGGATATGCTTCCACCAAAAACAAATCAGCAAATGGAGAACATTTAGATTACATGTGATAAAATCAAATTTTTCTTTATATATTCTACACATTTGGGCAAAAGCAAAGCAAAGCAGCTGGACATAAAAAGCACAGCAAAGACTCTTAAGAGTACTTTTTGAACTAGATATGCAAGCCTGGAAAAAGATTCATCAACATTAATCATTTAGAAAGACGCTTTATGCATTACAGGTTTTTTCAAAGTATTGACACTGTACTAGGGCATACAATTATTTATATTATCAACAGTAAAGAGCTGCTAGTCCCAAGTATTTTCTAGTTTGTCACTCTCTGTGAAGTCCATCTTACCAAAATGGAAGAACTGCATCATGGAAAAAAATGAAGAAAGCAGATTTCCAAGGGCCTTGATTACTATTAGGGCTCTACGAAAATTCAGAAAGTAGCTTTGAATGCACTCAACTATGGATATAGATGGGTGTAGCTTCCAAAGCAGTTTTGTGCACCTTGCAAAAAGTTTCTGCTTTAAGAATTTGAAAAAGTATTTTCATATATGCGCCTGCACATTGCAAGTTACCTCTTTTAACTGCTTTGTGTAATTCCATTAAAACCAGCTATGTAATATTTTCTTTGTCAGCAGAGACATCATTCAACCAAGAATGAAATACTAATACTAATCTTATTATTTTCAACAATAACTGAAAGTATAAAATAAAAATATTATTAGTATCTCTGTGCAAAACTAAACTGTAGTCTAATGAAAGGGTGGATAACTTGAATCACATGGCCACATATGTCCCTCAAAGCCTAGAATGCAGTTCCCAGGTTCCTCTAAAGGTTTATTGAAATGTGACAGAAGATATTACCTGCAACTGAAAAGTTGCTAATTGAGATAAATTGGAGATTTAGAACAAAGTCTACTGGTATGCTAACTCAACATTTCATTTTCATGAGATTCAGATGAAACAGTAGAATTGATGAACTCCCTGTTCATTATAATGGACTGGATGATGTTTAACAAATCAAAGTTGACATTAGCTGAGGCAGAGATGCTACTAATGGTTCGTTTATTTGTCCAGGTGAGTGTTCTGGATGGAACTTCTACTCCTCCCCTCAAGGATCAGTTTCACAGGTCAGGACTGATTCTGAAACTATTCTTGTCTTTAAATACAAAAGTGAACTCTGTACCCTAGTTATAGTAGTCCATGCCCTGTAACCTCTTTAGATTATTGCAAAATGCTGTATCAAGAGTATTGCCTGAAACTGGGTGATAAGAACACCTACCAGTTTGTTATGATCTTCATTGGCTCCAAACCACATTTGGTCCCAGTTCAAAGTGCTGGTTTTAACCTATAAAACTCTTCATGGCTTGGGACCACCATATATGAACAAATGCTTCTTCTCATGTTCTGACTCACACTGTATGCAACCTTTCAAGGATCTGCTCCATATGCTCCCTCTTACTGAGACTACCCAAGAGTGGGCTTTTTCATTCATAGTGCCCCAATGTTGGAATTCTCTCCCCAATGATGTGTACCTGGCATGTCTTTAATATTTTTTAGTACCAGCAAAATAATTTTTATTCTCTTAGGACTTTCAAATATACGTTAACCCTACTATGGTTTTAATTTTTTATTGTTATTTTTGTAGTACATAGTATTAGTAATCCTCGCAAAAACAAATTGCTCACTTTTTTCAAGGATAAAAGAAGGAAAAAAGATTCCTTCCCTCCTTTGTGGTGCATCTCTCTTTCCCTCTCACTTTCTCTCACACACTGCTGGATGCTTCCAGTTTAAAGCCATATTTTGCAACCATGTCAACTTTAAAATATGTGGACTTTAACTCCCAGAATTCCCCAGCCAGCATTTTGGGAGTTCTGGGAATTGAACTCCATTTCAAAGAAGCCAATGTTCAGAAATAATATATTGTTTACAAAGTGGAAGGGCGTAGTTCACTTATTCTTGCAGATATTAGATCAGAAATAAGGAACGGCTTGCACTGCTTGCTAAAAGGACAAAGCAAGTTTAAAAGTTTTGGAGCTGCTTCAAAAGTTTCAGAAAGTTTACATTTCCATTGACAGGGAGTCATAATCTAAAACCATATGGAAATTTCTTAAAGTTGGTACAGGCTGTCTGAAAATGTTGTAAAACGGATATCCATTTCCAAACTGCCAAGTGCTAAACACATATGATTTTACTTTTAATATACTGTTTTGTTTATTACTGATTTCAGTATTTATTTCGGTATTTGTGTACCTCACTTTAGTACAGATAAAAACAAAATGCTTTATTTATTTATGAAATTGGTTTGCCACCTAACTCACCACAAGGTTAGACTTCATGGTAATACAAATTTGGTAGGAAGCGGGTAAACAAATAGAACAATTGTCTAAATAGACATGTATACAACTGATTTAAGTCGCACTCTGATACATATTTTAATCCAATAAAACTATAGTTTTACAGTAGTATACTTCAATATTAATCTGCTCTGGGAAAAACTATTTTTTCAGATGATGCATACATCACCTCAGGCATTGTTTTCCCTGCTTTTCTTTTCTTTTTTTAATGTGAGAGAAAACAGAGATCTGTCAAGCCCATTTTTGTCAGTGACAAATACTTTTTATAACAGATCTATTACATTACAAACAAGGCATCAATACTTCATAGGCCTTATCCTCTGCAAGTAATGTACATACTGAGAATCGTAGGTTTTAAAATCCACCCCAAAACTGATTTTGGCTTATCCTCAAATCGGCTTATGTGCAAGTATATATGGTAATACTTTTTTTAAAGTATCTCTACGTACTTGTGAATAAACTCATCCAAAAGGTAGCTGGCTCATCTCATGAACTAAACTGACTCATGGATAAGCCAACTGTGAAAATTAAAACACATGAAAATTTCAAGGTCTGGCTTGGCTTATCAGAGGTAGCCCATTTTTCATAGTATTTTCATTAAAAATTTGAGGATTAGATTATCTGCAGATGGTCTTATCCACGAGAATATACAGTAATAGATTATGGCATGGATTTATGAAAAATCATCAGCTCACCCCAATACTGATCCTTCATCACCAATGCTTTTCCTCTTCCAGTTTGACTGAATCCTTTTATTGTTTGATCCTGTTGCCCACTGAAATATTTAAAATATTTAAGGAAAACAGAGCATAAGATACATTTTGAAAAATCACCAAACATATAACATAAATTGATATACAAATTTTTTTGTCTAATAAACACATTGTTGAATAAGATTTTGATTATAGAACTATAATTTCCAATAGATTAGTTTCCAATGGATGGAATTAATCAAGGTATGGATGAGAAACTTCCTAACAGTGAGGACAATTAACCAGTGGAACAGCTTGCTGTCAGAAATTGTGGGTGCTTCATCACTGGAAGTTTTTAAGAAGAGACTGGACAGTCACTTGTTTGAAATGGTATAGGATCTCCTGCTTGAGTAGGGGGTTGGACTAGAAGACCTCCAAAGTCCCTTCCAGGTCTATTCTGATTGATTGATTGATTGATTGGATTTATTGACTGACTATAACATCTGGAGAACTGAATTTGATATTTTCATTCCCACATCAAATCAGGAAATTTGAATTAGTAGAATCACATTGAAATATCAATCAACAAGCAAACAGTACAAGTTCAGCGGGAGCTTTTTTTTGCATAACAATATGCCCTTATTCAATTTTAATCAAAAATTTCTCTAACAATTCAAAACTTGCTCTAAGTGAATCTTCTTAGCTGACAGAATTTTGCTTACAATTAAAGACATCTAATTATCAAAAATAAAACTGGCAAATTACTAATTCTCAGGGACTATTAGTGGAGATAGACAAAGTTGTCAAATTCAAATTAAATATAGCCATTCCTCTTCTATCAGAGTGCTTAAGGTATCACAGTCAAGCAAAACCAAAACAGATGCATCTGTCACTCTCAGCAGAATTTCCTCCAAATCCATCTTAATATAATGAGCTGATGTTCAGACCTAATGAAAAGCTATGCACAACAGAAGTTAAATGCATATGGGCATGATCAAAGTAGGTTGCTGAGTGCCCTACAGGGGGGCATGGAGAAGCATTGATGTAGTCAGATGGACTTTCTGATATTCAGTGCATTTCACCTATAGGTTGTACCCTACATCAGTTAAGAGGAGAGGAAATGCTAGCATTTTATTTAATCTTTCCAGGAATGGTACACCATTCAATGGAATAGGACTTCTGTTTTGTCTGCACTGGGATTCAGGATTTTCTTAACTTTCTTGGTATCAGTTGAATGGACAGATAGTGAGCTTAATAAGTTCAGGCAGTCCTTGCATAATGACAGTAGTTGGAACTGGAATTTACATCATTAAGTGATGCAGTTATAAAATGTGACATCACTCACACTACCACACTGCTTAGCAACAACAATTCTGGCAGTCCCCAGTTATGGGACCAAGTGGTCCATTAAGTAAGCACCTCACATAACCATGACTTCCAGTTTCCTGCCGGCTTCCCCTTTGACTCTGCTCATAGGAAGCTGGCAGGGAAGCTCACAAATTGCAATATGTGACTAATGAGACATTGGAATGGTGGAAAATCAAGGTCCATTGCTGAAAGCATGGATTGGGATCATGTGACCATGAAGGCACTGCAACGCCTGGAACTTCAAGGACTGGTATAAGTACAACTCATTCAGTCCTGTCACAAATTAGTCTTTGAATGAGTAGTTGTTAACCAAGGACCACCTCTACACTGATCAGGCACAGCTGAAAATACCAGACCAACTCAACCAGCTCATGTAGATGTTAAACAGCAGAGAGACAAGGCAGAATTTGTTCTACTACATTCCTAAAGAATAAAAGCAGAAGGATTGATCAACCTGTTTCCTATGAATTTTCACACTGGCTATTATGGCAATTATGAGAATTGAAGGGCATTTACTTAGGTATGCTGTTCTAAAACTATGAAGTTAAGATCAGTTCTAGAATCATGAATTTAATTCCAGGTTTATCTGAAAATAAGCACCTCAAGATATTCTCTTGAATAACTAGTTTGTTCCTGAATATTAAATATTGCACTCATACAATTATACAATTACACTTTTTAAGTGATTATCAAATATCTAATTTTAAAAGTATGGCTAATAGACTTATCCAAGAGTAGTTCTTAAATTCTCCAAAATATTGAAAAAGAAAAAGGCTATTATTTACCCCTTGAAATGAATGTTGCCATTGGTGAATTAATTCAAATCTTGACAATGGAGATTGAATATGGTCATCGTCTGGCTGTGTGTTTGATCTTTTCTTTGGTATTCGATACTGATAAAAAAAACATGCATTCATAGTTGCAGATCAAAAGAAAACAAAGGAATATTTAACAGCATAAGAATGTCTATGGAGATTGTCAGTCACCCAGGTCATGATTATCCCAAAGGTGCTTTTTCAAGAGGTAACTGGACTTTCTTGTTTTTCTTTGAACACATTTTGCTTCTCATCCAAGAAGCTTCTTCAGCTCTGAGTGAATGGTGGGGAATGGAAGGATTTATATTCCTTGCAGACAGCTGGTCATTTGCATTTTTTAGAGAGTCGTTGAGGCCACTTGGAGGTTGTCTGTGTCCTCAGGGTCATCTAATAGTGCAAATGGTTGTGGAGCCTGCTCCACAACACAGTCCTTTCAGCAGTTCCAAGAAGGCTCCACACCCATTTGCGCTATTCAGGGTACCTGGAGGACACAGATAAACCTCCAAGTGGCCTCAATGACTCTCTAAAAGAATACAAATGACCAGCTGCCTGCAAGAAATATAAATCATTTCATTCCCCAACATTCAGTCAGAGCTCAAGAAACTTCTTGGATGAGAAGCAAAACATCTTCAAAGAAAAACAAGAAAGTCCAGTTGCCTCTTAAAAAAGCACCTTTGGGACAACAGCACAAGAAGAAAAATGGTTAAAGGACAAACTTGCTGAAAAGCATTATATATAGAGTAATATATCTTTTACAAAGTCAATACACATTTCAGAATATTCATTATATATAGAATTTTAATTTGCCTTAAACAGTGACATTATGATTTTCCTTGCATTATAATGCACTAAATAATTCACTGGTTGTTATTTATGTGCATTTATTTTCCATCCTAAGCGATGTACCAAATTGCCAAACTCAATGAAAACTTACATTTTGTGGATATGAAGATGATTTTCCAGATCCTTCCATAGTTGCAGCTGCATAAGACAGACAGAAAACAACACCTTAATGTATTATGTCATAATTAGCATTTTCAAAAAGAGCTAATTAAGATTCACACAGTAATGCTAGGAGACATTATTTATTTCCCACATGTTAAAAGATGTATATCTCTTGTGAATAAGTAACCTACTCTAATGATTACTTTTTTTCTAAAACAGTTTATAGCTCCACGGTAACTGCAGATCATAACCTTGTCAAGATATAATGTAGAGATACTTAATTTAAGTTGCGCTGATAAACAAATTTCTTCAATGATTCTCATCGTGTTTCTAGACTCAGTTCAGATCATCACTTGCCATAATACCAACAATCTAAATCTGCAACATTGTCCTTTGTAAGGCAAATGTGAATTACCGCATGATATTTCTGACGCCATGCCAAGCAAACACATTTTTATTCTTCTAGGTGTCATATTATGTACATTTTAACATTAAGTCTTATCCTTGCTATTTTTGTTTTCTTCCATTCAATTGTGTCTGACTCTTCCAGACTGCCTGGATAAGCCCCTGCAGTTTTCTTGGCAAGGTTTTCCAGACGTAGTTTGCCATTGCCTCTTCCAATGTCTGAAAGAAAGTGACTGGCTCAAACTCACCCACCTGGCTCCATGCCCAGAGGTGACTAGAACTAAGGGTCTCCTGGTTTCTAGCCTGATGTCTTATACATCACACCATACGGCTCTAACCTTGCCATAGATATTTTTAATAAATCTTATTTCTTCTATTTTACTGGTTCAGAATTAATCTTTGTAAATCATGCATTTTACCTGCTCTTTAAAGTTTTTAAACTTGTGATTTCAAATTTGCTGCTGATAAAATCTGTTTTATAAATGTTTAAAGTTTGAAACTAAAACAAAATGACTTAAAAATTCTACAAGTATGGTCATCCAAATGAATTTTCAGAAAGACAACCAAATGAGTGATACTGGTGTTACTCAATGACCATGACTTTTTATGCCAAGAAGTGACATACACTGCTGTACAGTTTTTAATCACATAGTAGGTAGGATTTGTCTGTAGTATCAAGATCATGAGAAGTAACAGAATGGCTTTATACCACACTAGTGAGGCCACACTTAGAATACTATGTGTAGTTCTGATTACTATACAAAAAAGATGTTGAGATTCTGGAAAGTTTGCAGAAAACAGCAACAAAGATGATAAAGGGTCTGGAGGCTAGGAATGTCTAGCCTATCAAAGAGAAAGTGTGATGGTTCTGTCAGATAACGATTCCGATGAGGAGGATGAGCGAGGTCGGGGATCATCAGAAAGGGGTGATATGGGGCATCGGGTGGTTTTGGAGCTCAGTGGTTGAAAGAGAGGCATTCCTGGGAACATTGGGAAGTAGGGTGAGTGACTGGAAAAGCAGACACCCATGCAAGCAGGAGATGGAGATGCATGACTGCCACCAGTCAGCTTGGAAAAGTGATCTGTGAGAAGACCAACCGATGAGGCAAAACAGCAATGGGTCAACTCTGATGAGAAACAGTTGCCGCCCCTGCCCAATCCATGGATGAGAGGAGCTGAACACTGAGAGGCACAGCAGAGCTCAGTGAGGCTACTCATGAGGAGGCAGCCTTACCCCTCCTAATGAGAAGCACCAGTTGGGTTGATTTAAGCAGGTAGAGGGAGTTGGGTGGTTGTCAGAGACAATCGTTTGTTTTTTCAGTGTGACATCTTCAGCTTCTTGCCTTGCTCTTTTGCTTCATCTCAGTGTTTTGTTCCTGGGCCATGGTTCATGCATTTAGTTTGAGGAAGACTTCATTGCCTTGACCTGGTATCTGGGACTCGTGTTTGAACTAAGACTTTCTTGGGAAGACCTGCTCTTCGTTTCATTGTCCTTCAGAACCACTGAAGCCAAACCGTTGGCATCCTTTTTAGTTTGCTTGCTGTCAATTTGCCTTCCTTCGCTTCACTCTTGAGCCTCGCTACTTTGTGTCCAACCAGTCACCTCATTGTTGCCTCCATTAGTCAGACTCCATTGGTGAACTCATGTTGCCCTTGTTGGAAGATGTCCAGTCACTGAGGTCGCTACAAACTGTGGGAAATTGAGTTGGGGTTTTGGGGAATGCTATACCATAGTTAGCTGTGAAATAAACAAAATAAATCCTTCTCAAGTGCTACTTGTGTGAACTGGGACAGGACAGAAGGATTAGGAGGACAGGATATCTGTCTTCCAGTACTTGAGGGGTTGTCACAGAGAAAAGACGATTGACTTATTCTCCATAGCATCAGAGGGCAGGACAAGAAGTAATGGGTGGAAGCTTATTAAAGAAAGATCCAACCTAGAAGTAAGGATAAATTTTCTGAGAGCAAGAATAATTAATCAGTGGAATATCTTGCCTCCTAGTGTTGTGAGTGCTCCATTACTGGAGGTTTTCAAAAATAGGCTGGACAATCATTTGACAGGGATAGTATGAGGCTCCTGCCATGAGCAGAGCATTAGACTATGATTCTATGTTCTATTGATGTATAATGATACTCTGTTTTAACCCAATATCCAGCATTGTTATTATTTCATAGGTACCTTTTTTCTGCTTAAACAAAAGGCAAATGAAATTGTAGCTGTCTCTAAGTACAGATAAATCATTGCCGTTTTTTGATCAGCAGAACTAGTAACAATTTAAACAAATAAACTCTAGTAACTGTTCCCAGAGTCAGAAAGGCAAATAAAGAGAAGACATCTTCTTCATACATCTCTTTTCACTACAAAAACATTTTCTAGAGGGAAGGAAGCCATTCAATTCATGCCTTAAGCTTAGCAGATTTAATTAATATGCTATGTCTGAACACATGAGAGATCAAAAGCTGAGATGGAATCCAATTTGAAGAAAAAAAGAGTAATTAAGCTCCCCTTTTACCTTTAGCTTATACATACATGCAATTTGTTTGATGATTTGATTTAATAAACAAATTATGATCAATTAAAATAAATAATTAAGCTCTGTACAACAAAAAGAGCAAGGGAGAACTAAGTACCTTTATTGTCCAAATGATTCTCTGGTATCTAGATGTTAAGTCAAGCTTCACTACCTATAGATGCCACACTATTTTTTCTTTTATTATTTTTTAAATTAATGATTTATTTAAAAATGTTTAGAGAGCTATCTTGCATGGGATGGGGAAAGGGTTGAACATTTCAACTATTCACTCAGTGTCTTTATTTTATTCCTTATATAACTCAGGGTGTTTGTGTGTGTAAAAGAAAGTTGAGGTTTCCCTTTCTTTCTATTGGTTTGAATAACAGAACCATGATTACAGTAAATAAACTTCTACAAATCATAATTTTAAATTGAATTAAGAAAGGACTCAGCCTGACTTCCGGTTCCGGTCGCAACGCCTGCGGTCGTGCAAAGAGTATGTGCTCTTTGCCGACCGGTTTCCCCCCGCCGGTAGACCCTGGACAGGGTCGAAAGTCGTCCCGGAGAGGCGACCACCATGGAGGAGGACACTCGTCTGATCGCGGAGGGAGCAGCAGCTCCCTCTGCGATCCAAGAAATCACCTTTGGGCCGACGGGGAAAAGATCGGCCAGTAACATGGCCGATCATTTAGCTGCTCCAGCCGAAAGTCACAGCAACATCTAAGCAAAAAGAACCACCGTGGAAGATCCGGGTGAGACCTTTCCTTCCCTCTTGATATCTTTTTACTTCCCTGTGAAAAGCTTTTAAAATTATTTCCCTCCCTGGAGAAAGCAGCGTTCGAATACTCGGGGAAGCGAGCTTTGGGAAAAAAAATAACAAATTTTTATTGTTTATTTGAACTGTTGGAATTCAGGGGATCCTGAAAAAAATAAAAAATTCCTACTGTGACTCTTTCTCTCTGCTTGCTTGTTTTCAGCTTAAGTGGAAATTTCTAGGGAGAGGGGTGGAGTGTTTTTCTTCCTCCCCCCCTGAACATTTTTATCCACTTTAAAAAGAAAGAAAAAAACCTCTCCGGCTTTCTGGGCGGATTTGTGGATTGTATGGTTACAATGTATCTCTGAACTTGGCGTGAAGCCCAGACTGCGTTATGGTAACAATGTAACTATTTGCAGCTAACTTTCATTTCCTGAACTTGACGTGACGCTAAGACACTATATATCTTTTGGAACTTGCTCAATTTCTATTCCTAGTTTGTTTGACTTTATAATATAAAATATACACAATACAGACTGGGATTTTTGCTGTCTTTATCTTTGTGCTGGGCTTGATTAATTGTTTTCCTATTTCTGTTTGGATTTTATATTTTATAATATTGCAATCTATTTTTTAAGCTGAACTTTCACTAAAAACATAAACGAAGAATGGAATCCCACTCACAGCTTAACTATAGACTTATACTAGAAAAAATTTTGGAAATGAAAGAGGAATTAAGAGAACATTTTAGAATGCTCAGGAAAAAGGATGTTATAGAATTAGAAATGGAATCTCAAACTTTGGCTGATCAGGACACACAACTGGATTTACAACTTAATGAAATGGAGTATTTATATTTACAACCTACTGAAGAGGAAGAGGCTACACCTTATATACAAATGATGGAGATTTCGGATGACCAAAGGAAAAATTAAACTAAAACATCTATAATCTTAAAAGCAACAGAAATGGACTTTCAAATACGAGACATTAAAAATGCAGACAATATGAACAAACAACGAATAATCACCATGCTGATTAAGACTGATTACATAGTACAGACAAAACTGGAAAAAAGAGAAGAAGACTACGATCAGACGCAATTGTGGGAAAATGTGTATAGCCAAATATTAAGATGGGAGGAGCTAAAGGCCCTATTGTAGAAACCTACTTGGCATAAAAAGAAAGCTAGAATTAGGTTTTAAAATGTGTGTTAAAACTTTATCTGACGGGTAAAATGGCCTATAGAGACTTTGATTGAGCTAATATTTTTGAGATTTCTAGTCTAAGATTTTAGTCTGAGTGAATATTGATATAAATTATGGATTTGATTATGGTCTGGAATAGCAATCATGGAAAATTGGAAAAGTTAAAATTAAAGGAATTGGATTGAGATTGGTGAAATATTACTGATAGCTTTATTTACAATGATTGAATGTTGGATTGAGTTATAAAAATATTTGATAGAATACAGGAAATAAAATATAGTTGAGAAATACTAATATATATATATATATATATAATAGTTATATTATATGTCTATTTTAGAAATAATTAAAAATAATTTAGGCTAAAATGTAAAATGGTTTTAAAATAATTAAAGTCATGTTCATTTATAAAATATGTGTGTGAAATAGAATAGGAGATAGAATTTAATTGAGAAGTATAAAGTGTATAATTGGAGTAATATGTATATGTTAGAAACAATTTACATTATATGGATACCCGAATTGTATACTATATGTTTATGTAAGGCCAAATTGGAACGTTAATTGAAGTTAGTTAAGCCTGAAAACAGGTGGAAATATTATTGATAGTTTTTGTTCTTTGTTCTTGTTTTTCTTTTTTCCTTTTTTTTTTTTTTGATTGATAAAATAGAGAGGGAAACTTTAAAGAAGTATTTTAAATTGTTCATGTATGATTATATTTTTTACTTTGTTCTATGGAGTGCCCTATCTCCACGATGAGTCCTAAGCACTTGGTTGTAAAACAAAAAAAAATTCAATAAAACTTGTTATATATATATATATAAAAAGGACTCAGCCTGAATTACTGCTTTCTTCACTGTCTCTGTGTTATGCTAAACCTAATCAAACACAGTATAGTGTGCAAACCTGGTGTCTCAGGTTAGCAGTTGAAAAATAGGTTAAAGTAAGATGCAATTGTCATCTTCTTGTAGGAAGATAAAATACATAGTATCAGGTATACCACTCCTGTCACATGGTTTAATTCTTAAGATCATATTTTATAATTGATGAATAATTGGAGCAAAACAGTTGCTTAAACAGTGTAAATAATGACAGATTAAGTGTAGCACATCAGAAGCCATAAGCCTGAGAAAGTCTTCCTAAATATATTTATTAAACTTATGGTCCCAAAATGAACTGATGATAGCCATTCATTCAGGCAGGCAGGCTTATATCCTTCCCTAATTGTCAACAGAGTGAAAGGCAAGCATTCATTTACATATATGAGATTGCATAATAAACCTTTTCTTATGACATACTGTAATAAAAAGATTACTACTTCTAGTTTGGCAGAATTTTGGCCAAACAGGTAGTCTTCAACTTACAACCTCGACTGAGCCCAACATTTATGTTGCTAAGTGAGACATTTGTTAAGTGATTTTGCCCTATTTTACAACCTTGCTTGCCACAGTTGATAAGTGGATCACTGCAGTTATTAAATTAGTAACATGGTTGTTAATTGAATCTGATTTACCCATTGACTTTGCTTGTCAGAATGTCACAAAAGGTGATCGCATGATTCCAGGATACTGTAACTGTCATAAATATGAATCAGTTGCTAAGCATCTGAATTTGATCACATGACCATGAGGATTCTGCAATGATCATAAGTGTGAAAAATAGTCATAAGTCACTTTTTTCAGTGATGTTCTATGGTCAGTAAATGAATTGTTGTAAGTTGAGGACTACCTGTATAACCCCTGATAACACTGAAGCATCACATGGAAAAATATTCTACAGAGTAGCATTGTCAGTCCATGCATAATCAAAGAGGAAAAAAGTTAATATCCCTCATATTGACAAATAGTTTAGGGGGGAAAGCAAGTGACACACAAGATTAATATTGGTGAAAGATAATTACAATCCTTAAATATTGCTAAAGGAACATTTAGCATATAACAAAGGATCATTTGCAATATACAACAAACATTAAAAATATATGCAATTGCTAGTTAACAGCACCACCAAAGAGTGTAGTCCCTGCATTTCATGGCCCTTCTGTCTTAACGTCAATATTTTTGTCTACCCTTTTATATAGAGCTAGATGGGGGAATAATATCCACGCATCAAAAACACGTCTAACTCACGCCAACTGTTGATATAATAAAGATTCTGCTTTCACTGCAGCCAACTTACCTGAAGTCCCTTATAAAAAAAAAATCGAATCACCTAAGTAAACGAACAGTACGAGACTAACGGCAGCAGCATATACCTCTAATGTAATAAAACCGTGCACTTATGGTCCTCGGGAAGGGTTTCTGTCTGAATATAGAAAATGCACAAAAATCCGATCCGGAAGGAACAGAACGGGATTAATGCTCATAAAAACACGACAGTAACCGCACTATTGTTACCATCTATCCAGCAAGAGACACTATTAGCCTGCCCACTTCGCCATTTAAGGGGCGCACCATATTGCCCTGCCAAATGCTTTAAAGCCATCCGCAGAGCTTCCTCCAAGGCTTCCCCGCAGAACCTACCGTTCCTCTCGAAGGAAGGCCCTCGATTCTTGTTCCAGGGAAAACAAACCCTGAAACAGCTCTAATTACGATCGATCAGCCTGTCGATGTTTCTTTTTCCTCTCACCTGATCCGATGAAGCCACACTATCCCTCCAACTACGCTCGCCTTTGTTAATTCGGATCGCCACCGGCAGATTGTTGCGCTGCCTCGCGTAGCATTTCGCGCCCACTTCCGGTAGAGGCGCCGCCCTTTTGGAGCAATGTTGGTGTGAAAACCGTAGCGAGGGGATTGAAAGCCAGCCGTGGCTCGTCCAGTTTTGGGTCCTGGCGCATCTGCCGGCAGGGTTGCTGCAGAGATGTTTTGCGTTTCAGAGCGCTTCGGATACGCGCTCGTTCTCTGCCATCCAAGTACGTTGTGTAAGTCCTCTCAAGGAAGCGTCACTTTGCAATTCGCCAAAGCCGAAACTCAGTCCTGGCTTATTTTAAAACTATTTCCAATTAAGGAGAATTGAAAGTTGGGGTTAATCCGTTAAAGAGAAAGTTGGAGGAAAAAAATAACATAAAAACCCACATGAGCTGTGGAAAATAAACTCATCCTCAATACCAGTCTAAAAACCAAGCGACTTTACATGACCTGCATTTGGAGTAGAGGTGTTCTGTAAATGGGTCGTGAAAGTCTTGTCAATTTTAAGAGTAAATTATATTTAGTGCACTAGACTTTACAGAGACTACTAGGAAAATTATTGTTTAACTAATCTATCATTGCTAACAGATGTTTAGGGGAAAGGAAAAATTATAAGAAATAAATCAGAAATGGAAAACTTGTAAATAGAACATGACATTTTTGGGTTTGTATTCTTCCCTTTGTGAGCCAAAGCAATTATAAAATAAAATAACCCATGAAAGCACTCAACTTTCCTCAAACGTTTTTAATCCCAATTTTAAGCTATTTTTCCAGATTTAATAATTAATGATTATCA
The DNA here is from genome assembly GCA_023970755.1 of Azemiops feae. Taxonomy (NCBI): domain Eukaryota; kingdom Metazoa; phylum Chordata; class Lepidosauria; order Squamata; family Viperidae; genus Azemiops; species Azemiops feae. The sequence goes on from JALGBA010000099.1 coordinate 1,936,647, forward strand.
TTGAAGTGATTTGGTTGCACTTTTCAGCTAGTTGTGCAGTCTCTTATGGCTGGCTCTAGATTCCCCCCCCCCCCCATTGCTTCTGTTCACTGCCCTGGAAGGTATAATTTTCTTAGCAACTATAAATCAGTCTAAATTGTGCACATGCATTCTTGAAATAATATCCATACCTTTTCCAGATAGATGTGTTTAGATACACATTTTTGGTACATATAGATTTATAGCCCTTAATTCAGAAGTACCCTTAAATGCTCTACATAAAATACATTAAAAATAGTAGATAAATGTAGGCAAGAGTTTACATTTTTATGGATTATTAAAGTACATTTTTATATTTCAACAAAGCTGACAAATGCAATAGTTCAGTTAATCAAGGAGTGGTTTAAAAATTATATCATGATTACTATATTTTAAACATGAGGCAGATAAAAATAATTGTCTCAATACAATAATTTTAAGTACTTCAGTATAACACTATTTTTAAGTGTAAACATGTTATACAGATCTTTAAAAATGTGCTTTGATTTTAAAAAGGAACACCAGTGTAAAAAACTATAATAGCTTCTGTCACTACAGTCTAACTAGTATTGGAAAACAACAGTTCTACAACTCATCACTCTGGCTGGGTCTATTTAGAGAGATTCCTGAAATAATAGAAGTATCCAGAAGTCTTTGGCATTATTCAAGCAAGATGAGTGTGAGTATGGTTTGCACATAAATTCAAGTTTATGCAAATTGTCTTAGAACACAATAGTAACTAGAATATATTATGTATTTTCTACAACATATTTTCTAAGCTTAAATAATAACAGCTATTTAGATGCTCTGAAGAATATTGCTAGCTGGTACAACGTATCTTTTTACATTCAAGTTCGGCATATATGGTCTATGTTTCCTGAGCCACTTTTGCATGTAGTTAAGCAAATTCTAGTGAAATATTAATAAAGTGATGAGTAGAGAGCATGTGAGGGGCCAATAAAAATTAATAACATGACAAATTATATTCCTGAAAAATATCTCCCATCTATATTAACATGCATTTAATTCATAATATAGTTTAATGTATTTGGGCATAGTGTGATAATTGTTACAGCCTATCATATGCAAGTGATGCTATAATAGTTTGTCCAAACAGTTAAAAATACTGAATTAATATCAAAAGCAATAACTTCTTGCTTAAGAAAGATAATGTTAGTTTTAGGATTTGATGATTAGATTTGTTATGACTATAGAAACATTGGGTGTTTCTATTAGTATGAGATATATTGTATATTTTTAAGGTTTATATTTAAAATTAAAATAAGTGGTTATTTTGTTATATAATTTTAGTGTTTTTTTTGGATTGTTTATTGTTGATATGTTTTTGTTTTAATTTAGTGTAAGAGGTTATTTTATTATACTCTCTGAGCTTGATTATTTGCCTGCAGGCATTTCATTACCCAGAAAGGTATCATCTTCAGTGTGATAACACTAATAATATCTGATGTTACATCTGAAACCTAATGCATTTAGATCTAGCCAACTGAAAGTAGTTCTGCTTTGAGTTTCTTGAAGTAGGGCAAAAATAAAGGACATGTTCTAGCCAAAGGTAGTATATGTAATTTTGAGTCATGCTGATTTCAGTAGAAGATGAGAGATAATTGCTTGTTTAACTCCTCCCCTTGGGTCAATATGATTGAAGTATCACTTTTCACATGTTTCAAAATCATATTCCTAGAGCTTGTAGTTCAAATACAATTTTTATTGTTTTATGATAATATATGAAAAGCAATATTGTGTAGACCATCTACATTTTTAATAAAGGTACATTTTTTAATATAAAATTGTTAGAGAAACTTGAAAACTTTTAAAAAGTGAAATATGTTTTAATACAATTTCTTTATAGTGGCTACAAATGATTGAAGATGTGACCTTCAGGAAAATAATAAATAATTCAGAATGCCCAGAAAAACTTAAATATGACTTTAACAAAAATGGTGAGCTTAAGCATGTAGATACTAATGAACCTTTTGTTTTTAATTATCAGAATTCATATAAAGATAATCACAAACGTTACCAAATTCTTGGACAGTTAATAACTCAGTATGTTTATGAGCTCCTTGAAAAAGCTTGCAGTCTGCAGAAGATTTACATCCCAACATATGTAGCAGACAGTAAAATTTGTAGTTTCTTTTTCATGAGTGAGAATGCATTGAAAAATAGTTCAACTTTACTTGTCCTTCTTCAAGATCAGGGGACATTTCGTGCAGGCCAGTGGGCACAGAGGACAATAATACATGAAGGCCTTCAACATGGATCTCAGATACCTTTCATTACAATGGCTCTACAGTACTCTTGGGGAGTGATTGTTTTAAATCCTAATGACAATTTTGTAGATCTGAAAATAGAACCAGAATGTTTAAGTCTTTTGGAGAATGATGCTATTTGTCCTTTAAATTTATCATGGCCAGTCCCAAAGAGAAACAGCAGTAACCCCGAAGAACATACGACCTATGTTTGGGATCACTTCATTTCAAAGACTGCATCTAGAAATGTAGCCTTCATTGCCCATGGCTATGGGGGATTGATTTTTATCAATTTACTTATGCAAAGAACTTTGGAAGTGATGAACAAAGTGTATGCTGTTGCACTTATTGACTCTAAGCATCACATGAAACATCAGACACAAGGCAATTTTGAGGTACAAACATGGATATGGAAGCACTGTCAAGAGTGGGTATCAAATAGTAAGCCTATAGATAGGTCAGTAGGCTACCTTGTGAAAATGGATTGTCCTATAGTCTCCACCGGATCTGAAAAGTACAGTATGGCTCCATCCTCTAGCCTGCAGTCCATCTTCAAGTATCTAAAGAATGCACTGAAAGCTAGTACTAAAGACAATTTCAGTCGATCACCTATTGCAACAAGGAGCAAAAATGCCACGAAAAAAAAATTAATATATTTTTCATAGTTTCTTCTGTCATAAAAAAAATGTATTTGATGCAAATGCCTAGGCACACTCTTAAGATAAACTATTTTATGTAATAGATTATTTCTTCACTTTTGGTTGAAGCTATTATCATTATGTTATGTAAGGTGCAATTTTGAATTCGATGGTTAGGCTTTATTTTAGTTTTTGAAAGGATACTTTGTACAAATTTGTAAGTTAGTGACTTTTCTTTCAATGTCTTACAAATAAATTCTTTGACAAAGTTTTTTAAAAACTGTCATTTAATCTGAACCATTAGTAAAACAATGAAAATGTAAATAAGATAAACATATATCAGAAATAGGTTTAAAATCTTGTTTGAAATATTAGTCAATTACCTGTACTTCAGATTAGCATAATTTTGAATGTTTTAAACCTCAGAGTACATTTATAGTATATCTATTCAATTCAGCAGAGAAATGTTCAACATTTCACAAAAATTACTGTTTAAAATTGTATTTATCTGATAGTGCCACATCAAATTAGATTGATCTTATCTACTGTTAATATTAAGACTATTTTTTTAAAAAGTTACTTTTAAAAAATCCCTTTTCTCTCGATTACTATCTACATTTTCAATTCTATTTTACTTGAATACCGTTCTTTTTAAATGGTTCAGATTGGATTTAAATTACAATTTCAGTCATGAACCAACATTAAAACAAAGTAACATATTAAAATAAACATAAATCTCATATAAAATTTTCAACTTTCAAAAAAGTATGAAAAACCAGGTTGAAAAGATGGGACATTAAAGCGTTTTTACAGGACTGTAAAAAATGTAGACTGAATACAGAAAATGCATTCTACAACTTAGAGATGACAGAATAGACTGAATCCCAATTCATCACCAGGTGATTGGTATATTGAAAAATGAATTGTCTGACAATCTTAGAAGCAAGAATCATACATACACTCAGACAACTTGAGTCTAGATGATTTAGGGTTACTGGTGATAATCAGCATGTTATATGTCCTCTAGGAACTGGCAGACAGTGCAGCCAATTCCCAGAGGAACAGACATAAATGCTACCTCCAAATAGTCCTTGAACAATCTTCTGCTGCATTTTGAACATGCAGAAGTTTCTGAGCTAATATAAAGCAGTCCAATATAGAATATATTGAAGTAGTATAGTCTGAAAGTTACCAGATACGCTACAGTGTGGTTTTATTTTCAAGGAACAGATAGAGCTGCTTTTTTGGTTAGTGAAAAGCACTATTGGTCAAAGCTTTAACCTGAGGAAACAGGATGTGACCATGATCTAGGAGGGTTCTCAAACTGCTATTTTTTTTCTGGACAATACAGCCCTGTCCTCTAGATCAGGGCTTTTCAACCTTTTCACCGATTGTACCACTTTTAGGATATGGCAATATTCGAGTACCACCTAGCAAGGTGTCAAAAACTTGATGACCAAAAAAAAAAACCTGTTCAAAGTTGCAATTGCACTGAAATGACTTATGACCATTTTCACATTTATGACCATTGCAGCATGCCCAGGGTCATGTGATTTATATTTAGATACTTGGCAACTGATTCATATTTATGATGGTCACAGTGTCCCAGGGTCATGTGATCCCCTTTTGCAACCTTTTGACAAGTAAAGTCAATGGCAGGGCTGCTGGTGGCCAAGTGCTAAGGCAGGACTTCCCTCCCTCCCTCCTTCCCTGCCTCCCTCTTTCTCATGCCCATCTCCTTCTGAAGGAAGAATTTGAACCCCTCCCCCCATATTTTTTCTCTTCCATATATTCATCAAACAAGGAAAAGCCTCCAGAAACAGAAAAGACAAACTGCTGAGTGAACTAGCTTAAAAAGGCACATTCCCCTTTAAGAATTAGCTACTGGCTAGAAAGGAAAATAAGGAAGAAAAAAAATGTAAGTATTGGCTGCCGGCTAAGGCAACCTCCCCAAATGGCTCCATTCATAAAGGAATCTACAGGCAAAATCCATTCAGGAGAAAAATACTTCAAAATCCCTTGCAGCAAAACTTACAGCTAACAATAGTAGAGCAATAGAAGCTAACACGAGACATCAGACATCAGCCAAATAGAAATTGCCAAACACTCCTTAAGAACACAAAGCCCACATTGCACAAATCCCAGAACTTCAAAGTCACAAAAGCACATAAGAATCCTTCCACTCTCCATCTCCCTCCCTCCCTCCTTCTCTCCTCCGTGCCTCTGCAGCTCCAGAGGACTCTCTCACTGTAAGTCCTTGCCTGTGCTGGCTCTTTCCCTCCCCCACTACACTTGGCTAGGCAGGGCTGCGTACCACCTGCCACTCGTTAATGTACCACAAGTGGTACACGTACCACAGGTTGAAAAGCCCTGCTCTAGATCAGGGATCCCCAACCCCGTCCATGGACCGGCAGCAGTCCACGGCATGTCAAAAACTGGTCCGTGCAAACAAGCAAAGCCCCATCCATGGGATGTAGGCAGCACACAAAACCATGCCCCCTCCGGTCTATGGAAAAACCTCTCTCCACGGAACCGGTCCCTAGTGCCCAAAAGGTTGGGGGTCGCTGCTCTAGATCAAGATGCTTCAAAATAAAGATTTCCACTTTGTCTGATTTTAATTTCATTTTATTATCCTGCATCCAGCCCCTGTGGACATACATTTTAAAAATATTGCCCCTTCTTGTGATTGAAATAGAGAAAAAGATTTGGGCATCATCAATCCATCTGTAATGCCTAGCACCAAACTTTAGAACTAACACAGTCTTAGTCTTACAGAAAGGATTGATAAATCATCTATTAGACTAAGGCTGTCTTCAAATTAGTTTGAAATATGTCTAGATAATCTTTCTTGAAGCTGGTTAGCCACAACCTCTTTATAGCTTTTCCCAAATACAGGAGACTAACCTACAATTTAAGAGATATATGGTAGATTTATTAATGTCTAAACAAGGCATTCTATCCTTTCTCAATGAAGTATTAGCTAGGCCACAGTGAATTCAGCCACATTGGGCAAGAATCCAAATAGGCAGTGAATTGTACCATTCCAAGCAGCTTGCCCATATCCTCCAAAATCACAAATTTATCCAATATTAATCTTATAAATTACTGGACAACACATTACTGTAATTGACTCTGCAAAAATACTGAAATTTAAATTTTCTCAGCTGCAAAGACTTTCTGCAAAAATCCATTAAAAATATCAAAGTAAGTCATAGCTTCTTACAGCAAATTTGAAACAGCTTTAACTATCTGGGAAACTTTTGCTGGATAGAAGCAGGTTGTGCCTTATGCCCAGAATAAAATTGCATATTTGTTGTACATATAGTTATAGCATAGTACCAGTTTGCTATGCCTTAGTAATTTATGATGAGTCCTCTTCTGTGTTCTAGTTATTTACCTTAGTCTGTATACTATGAGCTAATTTTGAAGAGAACTAGAGAGGCTATTTAGGAGTGATCCTATCTCTCACTCTGAAGAGTTCCCTATTCCAAGGGCAATTGACAAAATCACCTTCATAAGCAACAGTAAAATGGTAAAACTCTAATGGCCATCACCCTTGTGCTTTGAGCAAAAGATCCAGCATGAAAACTGCAATGTGACTCAGCACTGGAATAAATAGGATAGTGTTATATTGGTTTTGGCAGCTATGAATTCCTGGAACGCATCAAATAGCATCAGAAATGTATTCTGGGATTTGCTACCAAGATTTGCATCTATATGAAATCTCTTGGAAAGATAACCTGTTGGTTCAGGATAGTTTCACCAATATGATGATATCCAATTATACAGCTTCGCCACAGGCCCAATGGGAGATATTGTAAATTTCCCATGTTGGTGCCTGAAGGCTGTCAAGGAAAAACACACTCAAACTTCACTCTATATTACAAAATGGTTGTTAAATCATAAGTTTTCTGATTCCAGGATTGTATCATCTTTGACTCTTTACTGGCTATGCTGCCCATAATGCAAATTTGAAACCTCGAGTCTTTCTGAACAATCAGCTCCCACACACAGCATGGTCAGGAGGCCCTTTGTCTGATAAACCAGTTGCAACTCAAAGGTACTTTTTCAAGAGGCAATTGGACTTTCTTGTTTTTCTTTGTAGACGTTTCGCATCTCATCCAAAAAGCTTCTTCAGCTCTGGATGGATTTTGCAACCTTATTTAGAATATAATACTCTGAGGACAATCACATACGCCTTTGTCTTCTGATTAGATTAACATGGGGCTGCCCTTGAACACTCCCCAAAAGTTTCAGGTGGTCCAAATTGCAGCAATCCAGTTTGGTCTAGTGCAGGGGTCGGCAACCTTAAACACTCAAAGAGCCACTTGGACCCGTTTCTCACAGAAAACACTGGGAGCCACAAAATCCTTTTGACATCTAAAATGAAGATAACACTGCATATATCTTTTTTTACCTTTATGCTATGTATAAAAAAAACTATAGTGTGTTGCATTTATGAAATCAATGAACTGCTACAAAGAAAACAAATTTTTATGCAGGAGAAAGAGGGGGAAAAAAACCTTTATCCTTCATCCCAACAGGTGAAAACAATTTTAGTAGCTTATCTACCATCTTTAAATACAGCATAATTATCCCCATACCTCATCTCTTAATTAAAAAAAAAAATCAAAATATTTCATTAAACGTTCTTTACTAAAAGTCCAGTAAGGACAACATATATTCATATTTTCTCTCTCTTTCCTCTTCCTCTCTCTCTCTCTTTCCTCTCCCCCCTCCCTTGCTGCGTCTCCACCAATGTAAGCCCTGCATGCGGGGAAAACCCAGCACTGGGTTTACCTCTTCCGGGCGATGGGAGAGGAATGGGCCGCTCGCCTTCCCGGCAGCCGGGACTCCAGCACACCTTCCCGGCCAGCGGGGCCAACAGTCGCGTCGGCTGGGGATCGCAGGGGCTGCGCTCCCTCGGGGCCGCAGCTTGCGGGAAGGCTGGCCCGCTCAGCGGAGGCTCTGGCAGGCCGCTCCCCGGGGGGATCCTGGGGCTGACCCATGCGGCTCCCCGGCCACGTGCACCTTGGACGGGGCCAGCCCGGGAAAGGGACTTCATGGCCGCGCTTCTCCTAGGGCAGGGCTAGGCAACCTTGGCTCTTTTATGACTCGTGGACTTCAACTCCCAGAATTCCTGAGCTAGCCATGCTGAGAGGAAAGGGAGAGGTTTCCAAGCTGAGCCATGCTGGCTCAGGAATTCTGGGAGTTGAAGTCCATGAGTCATAAAAGAGCCAAGGTTGCCTACCCCTGTCCCAGGGGGTGGGGCACCCGAGCACAGGGTCAATCAGGAGCCCTGAGAGAAAGAGAGAGAAGCGAAGCGCAAGTGCCTCTCTCTGTCTCTGTCTTTCTGCAAATGGCGGAGGACTGGAGCCGCAATAGGGCTGAAAGAGCCACATGCAGCTCCAGAGCCGCGGGTTGCTGACCCGTGGTCTAGTGGTTAAGGCACCTGGATAGAAAGCAGGCCAGAGTTCAAGTCCCACCTTAGCCATAAAAGCCAGTTGGCTGACTTTGGGTCAGTCACTCTTTCACAGTCCTACTCACTTCACAGGGTTGCTGTAGGGAAAATAGGAGGAGGGTGTGTTGGACATGTTTGCAGCCAAGGCAGGATACAAATAAATAAATAAACCGATGTGCTCAATGGTCAGTCATGATACTGCAGTTGAACTGGTTGGAGTCCATTTCCAAGCGAGCTGGTTACCAGCTTTAAAGCCCTATATGGCCTGAATATTTAAGACTTGTCTTTCCCAAATATACTGTCTCATCTAGATGACCAGTGTCTACAAAGGATCCTGACCTATCAGTCATTGTGGCAGAAGGGTGGCCTAATATCAGGTATTCTCCTCTTATGGAATAGCTTGTCCCCTGAGCTGAATATGTCCCTCCTTGTGGCAACCTTGGAAGCTAGTAAGAACATGGCTTTTCAGGCAGCTTTTGGGGATTGATTCTAGAGCTATAGGCATCTATATATGTATGTCTCTGTATAGAAATCTAGGCATTTTTTCTTATTGATGTTTTAAAATAGATTTGCACAAATAGATAAACTAGCAACTCCATAATCAGTCATACTATTTTATGAAATCTATTAGTGAAAGGACCATACACATAAAATTCTCACCTTATCCTGGAGTTCTGAAGAAAAGGAAAGAAGGATAAAAATCTGTTCTCTCCAGGCATCCTGGTAAAAATTACCTATCTATTTTTAGGAACCATAGCTATAATCTGCTCTCCCAACATTCCGGAACTCACTTCACAATAGAAACACAAGACAGAGTTCACCTTTTCTCATAGCCAGGTCTCAATTTTATCCACAATAATCAAATCATAAATAATGCTATTTTTGCTCTAAAATGACCTGCACCTACAGAGAAGAAAGATTAAATTATCCAGTTAGAATTGTTCCCTATTTGCCAGCAGTTCTATTCCCCACAACTAGAATAATTGCTCCTACTTTATAGAACAATTCTGCTATTCCTCCCTCAACCATCCTATAATCAGTCTGTTTGAAACCATGAAAACAGACATTAAACAGCTCCCTCAAAGAACTCAGGTAGTAAGTTTGGGGGTGGACAGGAGGCAGGCTATCTACTGACAGCTGCATATATGGCATGATTCCATCTTTAAAAGTCAAAGATTTTAGCATCACACCTCTCACATGGACTCCAAATTCTGGTTGATAAAATAGTTATAGAGCTAAAACTTATCAGGACAAGCAGGACAAAGGCAAAACTATTTACAATTTTTTTCACTATCTCTAGGTCGAAAGGAAAAGGCAAAACAAACTCTAGAGTGATTTCTATGGCTGGGTTCACATATGCTAAGTTGTGATTTAATTGTAACTTATTTAATGTTAAGCTATCACATGATTTATTTGGTTTTGTCTTTCTATCGTGTGAAAAAGTTTCTATTTTTGTTTATAGTCCAAGGCATTTGTTTGCTTTAGATCAGGTTCCTTTATTTAAAAATTTAAGCGAAAAATGTAGGCTATAAGCTAATAACCATAGCAATTCAGCAACTTGATGACATACATAACTTTAAGGAAAATAATGACAGAAAATCTGTCTGTTTTAATATTGACCAATATGATCATGCAAAGATTAAGATTTCTTCTTTTTGCTGGCTTAGTTGGGACACGTGTTCAAATAAGCCATGGCATAATCAGTCTTAGGATGTGCCCATTCCAACTTTCATTTATTTCCAGAAAGGGCATTTAAATGTCTTTGTAGAGAAGTTCATACTTCGGAATATTCTTTGGATCAATTGGGCTTCGTACAATGAGTTTTCCACGCATCGCTCCACGATAGATCACTTCAATCAAATCTATGAAGTCTTGTTTTGTTTTGAAACTTCCCACAAATTTGGTATGATCTGGAGATCTATTTAGGGAAAAAAATATGAAGCCAATTTTAAACGACGTTATAGTTGAAATTCAAAAATACAAGTAGTTCAAAATCTGAATCTACTAAGCCCTTCACTTTTACAAAATATATTTGTTAGTGTTTTATATAATCTTGCAAGATCAAATTAAAAATTCATCCAGTCTTGTGTATTTCTCAAGAATTTTCATAAATGGGTAATGAAACTTATAGTTTCAGGACCGATGACCAGGACTTTCTATTTAGACATTATGGCTAGCAATCAATGACAGAGGATTACCTATTTCTGATAGAAACCTGATTTACAAGATGTGCTTCACAATATAAAATTAACTGCAACCGTGTTTTATGATAGAACTATTTACATACAGATTCAATATGCCTGGTAATATGTTTTATCATTTGTAATAGGACTTCATTTTCAGCAATCCAACTTGGGAATCTTATGATCCATAAAGTCTTCAACATTAATTTCTTAACACTTTTGTGAATTGATACCATTTATCATATTAAACAATCTGTCAGTGGTTGAATTAATGCACTGCCTCATGCCATAGTTTGCCAAATACAACTGCATGCAGCAGTTTAAACTCCTTTGATTGAACTGTATATTTCTAACTAAACAGAAGCTGTCACAATCACTATACGAGACAGGGCCAAAATATTAAATATTTGGCAACTCTTAATGAACTTCATTTAACTATTTCACCAACTTCCCATCCCCATAAGCCTTGTGATATAAGTCATGCCAACCTATTTCTCTGACATTCAACTCACTGCTTACATATTCTGCATACAAATCCTACCTATCCAAATTAATAGGCAAAAAGTATGACAGAAAATACTTCCTGGTTTCCTGTATTCTTGTTTGATTTTGCCTTGGCATATTCTGTGACCTAATTAAATCAGAGTAATTCAAGCCAAAATAACTATATAATGGCTCTGCATAATAAACATACTATTTCACAGAATAATAAAATTAATATCAACAAACATGATCACACTTAGGCTACATGCAAATCAACTTACCCATAATCCACTTTTATGTGTTGCCCATTGAAAAAGAATACAGTTGACGGAATATAACTAATATCAAAATACTGGGTGTACACTGGAACCTTGCTTACATTCACTAAATAAATTGCAGCCATTTTACTCAAATCATGAGATGTTTTTGCAAGCTGTCAAGAAACCAAAGTTATGTGATATATTGGATGCATGAAGAAAAGAGTCAAAGCTTTTAATAGTAATAGCAATCAAAACAGAATAATTTAAACCTCAATGTACTGAGATCCTTTGTGATTGAAAAGACATAAAAGCTGGATTATAATTACATGTACTTTTCAAAATACACTAGCAATAATTGTAGCTTGGATAGCAAGGATAACAAAACTACTAAACAATCCATTTAAATTAAGAGAGGCTTTGCTGCAGATTCTACTAGCATCAGATGTGTGTCTGATAAAAATATAGATGACAGTTTTGTTCACTATGGAATATGCCAGCTCAGGAAATCTATCCGACTTCCTTTGACACCAAATGAAAATATTTTAGATCTGGGTCCTTGGTGCTCTCTGAGCTTGCTTGTTTTCTTGCAGACGTTTCATTACCCAAACTAGGTAACATCATCAGTGCTAATCTAGTCTCGTTTAGGTAATGAAAAAATCTGCAAGAAAACAGCCAAGCTCAGAGAGCACCAAAGACCCCTCGTTTCAACCCTGAGCTACAAATGTTCTCCTTTATTTTAGGATCAGCAGACGTTTTGTGATGTACGCCGCTTAGATTTGGGAACTGCAAATAAATAAAAAGCAAATGCCGGCTTACAATGTTATCCAATTGCAGACAGACATGATCTTCATCTCTACCAAAGCGAAGAACCAGGACTTTCTCCGCCACGGTCTTAATCACCTCATCCACCTCCTTTTTGCTGTTTAACTGAGGCAGCAAGAAACTCATGCCGGCTGACGAGACACGAGGTTAGCAGTCTCTCGCGATAGCAAACGCGCACGCGCGGAAGCTTGTTTTTGCGGGGGAAGGGAGGGAAGGAAACTGTCAACGACGCCCAGTGAATGACAAGGACCTTCTCCAATCAATGGCAACTACTGCTACAGAACTTGTTTTCGCTGACGGAACCATCTGTAAGAGTCTAAGTTCTAGGGTTTCAGATGGGATATGTTTAGGGGACGGACCCATTCCGGAGCGGGCAGGCATGCTTAGATGTGCGTGTTGGTAAGTATGCGAGGTATTAAAAAGTAAGATTGTTCATTAAAACATGAAACCTAATGAATTCAGTCCATTTCACCGCCTAAGAAAGTGGACTATTAACTATAATAGATTTAGTTTTACAAAATTAATATTGCTGCCCTTCCCCTCGAAATTCTTCAGTAGATAGTATTCGTTTTAAATATGGGAAGGAGGTGATGGCTGTTTTAATGTTGCCGCGTTTGTCCGTCAATGAAATAGAAAAAGAATGAATGAAGAAATTCATTGTATTATTTCTGACGCTAATTAGGCATACTTGCAATGAAACTTGGATTTGTCTATCAGAAGGAAATTGCACTGAATTCAATGCGATTTCTTCTTATACAATAACTAGTCAGCTTTATCTGATCTTGGAAAACCATAGCAGTAAAACTTTAGTATTTAGACTAGAAACCACCTGAAATATGTGCGTTGTAGATTAGACTAAGAAAATAGTGAAAACATAGAATAAGGAAGTAGCAAACAGATATTATTGCCAAGAGAACTATGTGCTGGTGTAGTCACCAATAATTGTGTTCAGATCAGATTAGTCTTTAACAAGTGGCCTGTATCTCACTGAAAATAATGTGGTTTACTGTAATAGACCTGTTTTGAGATGGCCACTTCTCAGTAATATAATGTGTGGGTTTCACATGTGTATATATTACAATTCTAATATTAAAATCAGATTTTTGTACACATGGTTAAAAAAATATTAAATTTCTTTGAATGGGCATGCTTTATAATAAGGAGAAAAGTAATAAGAAGCTCATTGTCTGTTTTTCATTATGTTTTGTCAATGGTGTCATTAGCTTCCATGTTTTGGGAAGGGAATTTTTCTGGCATAAGCCTTTTTTCTGTATGTGACCTTTTTAAATAATAATTTTATTAAACATTATAATTAAAAAGAATACAAACTAAATAAAAATAAAAACTGCAGAAAAGGAAAAAATACAAAATATCTTGCCTACTTTTTTATCAGGATTTCAGACAGAAACAACATTCTTGCCTTTTTGAATGATCTCTGACAAGGATGAGATGACAATTGTGCATCCATCCTTGCTCTGCTTGACTTCTGTTTTGATACCATTGACGATGGTATCCAGGATTGATTCAGGGAATTGGAGGAAGGCTGCATGATGTTGTTCTGATTTGGCTCCTTTCTCCAGGGTTGATTCCAGTTGGTGATTGGGGAAGCGATTCCACTACTGACTCCTATGGCTCATTTATTGCCATAGGATGAGATATCATCCTTTTTCTGATGATACCCAATTATACATCTCTTCCTTTAACATAATAAATGCCTAGAAGCTGTGAGAGTCTGAATGGGATGTTAATGCTTTAACTGAAATCAAGCATAAACTAGTTTTGTTTCTAAAAGCTGTTTTTCTTCTCTAGAACTTCAGAGGTGTGTTACTATATACAAATATATCAAGTGACGAAATATTTAAAAAATAAAAGGTAATATAATTTTATAAAATACATTTTACCATAGCTATATCTATCAGTCTATAATTTTAATGGTAGGTTTATTTTAACAGTGAGAGACAGAATAACAACAAAAAAATCCAGAAAAACACATTTCAAAAAAAATATAAATTGATTTGCATTTTAATGAGTGAAATAAGTATTTGACCTCTTTGCAAAACATGACTTAGTACTTGGTGGCAAAACCCTTGTTGGCAATCACAGAGGTCAGATGTTTTTTGTAGTTGGTCACCAGGTTTGCACACATCTCGGGAGGGATTTTATTCCATTCCTCTTTGCAGATCCTCTCCAAGTCATTAAGGTTTCGAGGCTGACGTTTGGCAGCTCGAACCATCAGCTCCCTCCATAGATTTTCTATGGGATTAAGGTCTGGAGACTGGCTAGGCCACTCCAGGACCTTAATGTGCTTCTTCTTGAGCCACTTCTTTGTTGCCTTGGCTGTGTGTTTTGGGTCATTGCCATGCTGGAATACCCATCCACGACCCATTTTCAATGCCCTGGTTGAAGGAAGGAGGTTCTCACCCAAGATTTGGCAGTACATGGCCCCGTCCATCATCCCTTTGATGCAGTGAAGTTGTCCTGTCCCCTTAGCAGAAAAACACCCCCAAAGCATAATGTTTCCAAATCCATGTTTGATGGTGCGGAGGGTGTTCTTGGGGTCACAGGCAGCATTCCTCCTCCTCCAAACACGGTGAGTTGTTGATGCCAAAGAGCTCGATTTGGTCTCATCTGACCACAACACTTTCACCCAGTTCTCCTCTGAAACATTCAGATGTTCATTGGCAAACTTCAGATGGGCTTGTACATGTGGTTTCTTGAGCAGGGGGAGCTTGCAGGTGCTGCAGGATTTCAGTCCTCCAACGCGTAGTGTGTTACCAATTGTTTTTTTTTTTGTGACTATGGTCCCAGCTGCCTTGAGATCATTGGCAAGATCCTCCTGTGTAGTTCTGGGCTGATTGAGTTGATACCAAAGAGCTCGATTTTGGTCTCATCTGACCACAACACTTTCACCCAGTTCTCCTCTGAATCATTCAGATGTTCATTAGCAAACTTCAGACGGGCCTGTATATGTGCTTTCTTGAGCAGGGGGACCTTGCTGGCGCTGCAGGATTTCAGTCCTTCACGGCGTGGTGTGTTACCAATTGTTTTCTTGGTGACTATGGTCCCAGGTGCCTTGAGATCATTGACAAGATCCTCCCATGTAGTTCTGGGCTGATTCCTCACCGTTATCATAATCATTGAAATTCCACGAGGTGAGATCTTGCAGGAAGCCCCAGACCAAGGGAGATTGACAGTTATTTTGTGTTTCTTCCATTTGCAAATAATCGCACCAACTGTTGTCATCTTCTCCACCAAGCTGCTTGGCAATAGTCTTGTAGCCCATTCCAGCCCAATCTTGTCTCTGACATCCTTGGACAGCTCTTTGGTCTTAGCCATGGTGGAGAGTTTGGAATCTGATTGATTGATTGCTTCTGTGGAGAGGTGTCTTTTATACAGGTAACAAACTGAGATTAGGAGCACTTCGTTTAAGAGAGTGCTCCTAATCTCAGCTTGTTATCTGTATAAAAGACACCTGGGAGCCAGAAATCTTGCTGATTGATAGGGGATCAAATACTTATTTCACTCATTAAAATGCAAATCAATTTATAACTTTTTTGAAATGCGTTTTTCTGGATTTTTTTGTTATGATTCTGTCTCTCACTGTTAAAATAAACCTACCATTAGACTGATCATTTCTTTGCCAGTGGGCAAACGTACAAAATCAGCAGGGGATCAGATAATTTTTTTCCTCACTGTACATAGTTTATTTCATTTCTTGCAACAAATCACATCCTATCTCTTGCTTTGTACTGTCCTTTGCACATCTTAAACTTGTAACAAATAATTCAGATTTTTCAGTAACCACATGGGATTGCTTGCATTTAAAATATATATCTCAAACAATACAATTTTAACATCAGAAGTATTCCTTATATATTTAGCAATAAAGTAATTAGAAATACATCATGTCTTTATCTTACTTCCTTGTAAGTGTGGAAGCATCACATGCTTTTATGTTTTCATACATTATTCTTACCACATTGAGCAATGATTTACACAAATCATTTCTTATTTCAAGCCTATTCATTTTGTTGTATGCTGTCTCAAAATTGACTATTATACATTAAAATTATATTTCTCACATTCATAGATTTCTCAATGACCTGCTGAAGGCAAAAATCAAATCTATATATCCTTTGTCTAAAAAGCCATAGGTTGTTTTTTGAGATAAGAGCTATACAAATTTGATAAATAAATAAGGCTAGACTGTACTTACCAAATTTTTCTTACTGTCATCCCTCATAATTTTTCAAACAGAAATCCACCATACATATTCCCTGGCACACTTAACAAATTAATTTTCCCTCTAAGTTTTTGTATATGCTTTTGCTACTTTCCACTACTACAATAATAGTACAGTACCCTGCTAATTTTCATATATAATCTTCATCTACATATTAAACAACTCATGCAGCCACTCCATAAGCAAACTCCATATACTGTACATCTTAAGATTTTATTCACATCAAAATCACTGTTTTCATAGTTTTGCAGCAATCATTCTTATATTTCTTTTTTTATTGACAGCTTCTTTTACTTTCACCATTCCACTAAGAATCTTTTTAATACTACTTTTTAATGTAACTTCATAAGCTTATGTCTTACTCTTTAACATAGTTCTTTTGTCTTTGTTTCTAGCAGCTTCCATATAATTTTCCTTACATGCACTTTTTATTTGTTCTGTTGTGAGATCAATCTTTTAGTTTTCCATGCAGTAGTCCTATCATATAAAATAGTCATTCTCTTTTACTTTCCACTTTCAATCTAACTTTCTTTCATTTCTTCCTCTGTCTTTCACATTCATATCCACATTCCACTTAACTTTTTGACAGTTAAAAATATGTCTCACTTTCAGAATATCTCCTTACTCTTGTAGCTTTTATTATCCTCACTGCATCATATACAATTAAATCAATTGTGAGCTTTATTTTTTCCCTTTTCTACTTTAACTGTGCTTTTAAAATTCCTATACTATTTTTTATTCTCTTTTGCATTGTTCATGTCTGTCTTTTTCTTTAAATGGATAGATAACCAGGAATTCCAGTATTCCATGACTCATGAATCCCTTGGCTACATTTCCTAGAGCAGTTTCTGAACCAAGCACATTGATAGCTTCTTCTTTTTTGCCATTTCGAGAGGAGAAATGCAAAAACTGTGCCCTGAGCTTTAAAATACTAATATATATACATATATACATACATACATATATAATATATATTATGTAAAACTGTGCCATGAGCTTTAAAATACTAATATACATGTATGTACTTTTTAAAAAGTAGGCTTGACAGTTCTGTCTATTTTGCATCACTGACTTGCTCAGTAGGAACCTGAGCTTCTCCAAAAATATGATTGAAATCATAAAAAGGTTACTTTTTTCAATTTAAAACGTCTCTCTCTGATTTTAATACTTTTATTTTCAGCCGTTATGTGTCATTGCATTATTTTGCAATCTATTCAGAATCATAAGAAATGGGTAGAATAAAAATGCAATAAATAAAATCAGTTTGTATCACTGATGTTTATAATAATTATGATGAAGAACAATTTCAGGTTTGTTTTTCTAATATAGCTTCTCTTTTCTGTATATGTGTAACTGCAGGTATCTATTGGACATCATAACTCTCAATTCTGATCTTTTTCAACATGCATTTATTGAATTTGATTAGAAGATCAGCCTTCAAATTGATTGCACCGAAAATGACAAAATATGGGTTATTTTTAACAGTGCCCAGTAAAATCAGTACTTGTGGAACATTGAGGATGATTTATTTAAACAAAAATATTTCAAAAAATGCTGATGAGAACATAAATCTAGATGAATGGAAATTAGTTGTGCTTTCTGGCTTGGAAAAAGAAGCATTTGAAAAAGCATCGCCTGAGGAAGAGCCTAATATAGCAGCTATTAAGGAATATATTGACATGTCTAGGCGTTTAGGTAAAGCTGCTCCAGAAAATATTACTGAAGAACAGTTAAAGAAGTTGATTGAATATCCTTCTGTTACTTCAAGAAATAAGTATTTGGCCTTTTTGGCTTCAAAAGAAATGAGAAAGAATGCCGATAAAGTAAAAAAGAAAAAACAACAGGAAGAAAGGGAGGAACTTAGAAAAACAATGGAAAATGAAGAGCTAATACCAAAAAGTAGATTGTTACGTGCCATTTGGGATTCCTCAATGGATGTTTTGTACAATTGGAAAGCTGCTCAGGCTATGAGTTTTGGCCAGCCTCTGGTATTTGACATGGATTACAATGATATGTCAGAGAGAGAACTGCAGAATACAGTGAAACAGATGATGGAATGTGAAGGAGCCAATCGTAAAGCTGTAGAACCATTTCATTTATATTACTGTAATCTTAAAGAAGATGGTCCATACCACAACGAATTCCTCAAGCGTTATGCAGATGCATGGGACAATTTGTTTGTGACAGTGACAGAAAAGTCTTATGCTGAAATATTTCCAAGAGATCAGATTGTCTACTTAACTGCTGATTCTCCCAATGTAATGGAAACATTTGACCATAATAAAATCTATATAATTGGATCCCTAGTTGATAAGACAATAAAGAAGGGAGTCTCTCTTGCTCGTGCAAAGCGCTTGAAATTGGCAACAGCACAACTTCCTCTAGAAAGATACTTTCATTGGAAAACTGGAGCCAAAGTTCTTACTCTGGATCAAATGATGATGATCTTACTAACTCTGAAAAATACGGGAAATTGGAAGGAAGCTCTAGAGTTTGTTCCAAAAAGAAAACACGAAGGTTTTTTAGATCCATCTTTGCAACACTATATTCATAGACAAAAGAATAGAAAAATCTATGAGCAAAACTTTAAAAAAAAGCTATTGGTAGAGGAGCTCTCCAAGAAACGTTTGTGGAATGGATTGTGGGAAGAGTAGTGTGTAAATCACCCAGTTATGATTGGTATATACATTTCATGTAAAATAACATTCGTCCTCCGAAAGTTTTCAACTTCTCTAGACTAAAGAACCCAATAATGATAAAACATGTAGTTTTACCACAGGAGGACTCTGTAAATATAAACCTCTGTAATACACAATGGAGCTGAAAAAACAGGTGTCAGATTAACAGTAATTGTTAATGCTTCAGGTCTGTCACTAACCCCAATGTAATATAGTATATGCTTTTTCTCTGCTTCCCTTTGCATTGCCTCATACAACAAAGTTATGTAAATGTAGTTTCCCAATTTTGATACAGGGAAATATGTGGTTACAGTGCTGTGAATTTTGATAAATAACAAGGAGCTCAAATTACTGTAAATGTCCTGATTTTATTCAGGAATTAATACTATGTGAGGAAAGTAACTATTAAAAAAGTGAATTGTGTGTATGATCTTTTTATTTTAGAGGGGAAAAGTTGGATAATATTCAATTGTATCTTTGTCTCAATTGTTAAGGCATTATTTAAAAAGTTAGACGTTAAATATAAAGGGCTACTTACTAAAACATGTTTTAAATGTTTTTGATCTAATTATTTTATAATTGCATATACCTTGTCTTTTTATCAAATGATCTAAAAGGAAATGATGATTTGCCACAGTTTTAAACACATCAAACATAAGGTGCAAAAATATTAATGTTTAAAATATAGCAACATTGTGATTATTCCATCCCAGGATTCCATCTCCAAAAGTTAAGCTTCTTTTGATGTTTCTATAGTCACCAGAGATAAAAAGGATCTGTGCAAAAGGGAGAAGTGCAAAACATTCTATGAATGGACCATTCTCTGCACAAAATCACCAGTTATGTTATGTTCTATATTCGGTCCAACATATGTTTGTATTTACAGGTCACCACAGGGCCCCATTGCAGCTAAGGAAAAGGAAGATGTTAAGAACATCAGAAAAAAGAGTAAAAGGCTGGTAGAATGTGCCATGTTTCATGTGCAGTGGCAGTCCTTATTGGGACAAAGGTGCCGATGGAAAATCAATTCCTTTTATCCAGTGAAAATACATTGACAAGTGAGAATATGTTTATTTTAGCTTTTTAATAGCTGTTGCTAGGAGCAGATGCCAATGCCGTAAACATGGTAATTGTATTCATGCGTAATACAAGCAAATTCATGATGTGTATTGTTTGGCTAAATTGTTCACATTACATGGAATACAGGAATCTTAAAAGGTTAGAAATGCAAGTTGTACACACACTGATTTTTCCTATTTATTACCTATTTGTTCTTTGTGTCTATGTGACTGGTTTACTTAATGATAATTGTGTTGGGCCTATTTTCTAACAGTGCTATTTTACATTTTTATACAGAACTAGGAAAATCAAATGGTGGATGATGCATAAATCATGCAGGGAAAATGGAGTGGGGAAAATAGTCCCACCAGCTTTGCCCCATTACTCCATGTGAAACCTCTGAGTTTGTCTCTGCTAAGACCAGCAAACAAAATAATCCAGCTGGCTGAACTGTCACTGTTCAGAACGGTTCAGCTGAACTTTTGAGCCAAAATACATTTGTTTTGTGCACAAAATAATTTTTCGTGCAAGTCCTTGTCTTTAAAAAAATTGTATTAATGAAAATACCAAAAATTTCAAAATGAAACAAAAATCTATCTATATAGATAGTCCTCAAATTACGACCACAATTGAGCCCAAAATTATTTGTTAAATGAGATATTTGTTTAGTGAGTTTTGCTTATTTTTACAACATCTCTTGCCACAGTTGATAAGTGAATCACTGCAGTTGTTAATAACATGGTTAAGTGAATCTGGTTTCCCAATTGACTTTGCTTGTCAGAAAGTTGCAAAAGGTGATCACATGACCCTGGGACACTGCAACTGTCATAAATATGAGTCAGTTGCCAAGGGTCTGAATTTTGATCACATAACTACAGAGATGCCGTAATAGTCATAAGTGTGAAAAATGGTCATAAGTCACTTCTTTTTCTTGTAACTTTGAACAGTCACTAAATGAATTGTTGTAAGTTGACTACCTGTATATGGTGCTCGAGTCAAACTAAAGTTTGGTCACACAGCATCATACCATGACTCCCCGAAAGTAAGACCTACCCCGAAAATAAGTCCTAGCTTGGTTTTTTTTTGGGGGGGGGGCTAATATAAGCCCTACCCCGAAAATAAGCCCTAGTTTTGTGGTGAGGCGCATGCCTAAAAATCAAGCTAAGGTGGGGGTATCTTATGAATCAGCGAACTAAAATGGACAGGAATGGGTGAATTTAATTCAGAGGACCATCAGGTATACTACTGCGGGCAAGAATCCCTCAGAAGAAATGGAGTAGCCTTCATAGTCAATAAAAGAGTAGGAAAAGCAATACTGGGATACAATCCCCAAAATGACAGAATGATCTCAGTGCGAATCCAAGGCAAGCCATTCAATATTACAGTAATCCAAGTCTATGCCCCAACCACTGGTGCTGAAGAGGATGAAATTGACCGGTTCTATGAAGCCCTACAGCACCTTATAGAATCAACACCAAAAAATGATGTCCTTATCATCATAGGGGATTGGAATGCTAAAGTAGGAAGCCAAAGGGAACGTTTCATGCAAAGATGGGCATGATAAAGGACCAAAATGGCAGGGACTAACAGAGGCAGAAGAGATTAAGAAGAGGTGGCAAAATTACACAGAAGAACTATACAAGAACGAGCTTAGCCTCCCTGATAACCACGATGGGGTGGTCACTGACCTTGAGCCAGACATCCTAGAATGTGAAGTGAAATGGGCCTTAGGAAATCTGAGCAACAACAAAGCTAGTGGAGGTGACAGTATTCCAGCGGAGCTATTCAAAATCTTAAAAGACGATGCAGTAAAAGTGCTACACTCAATTTGCCAGCAAATTTGGAAAACTCAACAGTCGGCCACAGGATTGGAAAAGTCAGTTTACATTCCAATTCCAAGAAAGGCATATGCCAAGAATGTTCAAATATCGCACATTGCACTCCTTTCACATGCAAGTAAAGTATGCTTAAAATCCTACAAGCTAGACTCCAGCAGTATGTGGATCGAGAACTTCCAGAAGTACAGGCAGGATTTTGAAGAGGCAGAAGAACTAGAGATCAAATTGCCAACATACGCTGGATCATGGAGAAAGCTAGGGAGTTCCAGAAAAACATCTACTTCTGCTTCATTGACTATGCTAAAGCCTTTGATTGTGTGGATCACAACAAATTGTGGCAAGTTCTTAAAGAGATGGGAATACCAGACCACCTTATTTGTCTCTTGAGAAACCTATATGCGGGTCAAGAAGCAACAGTGAGAACTGGACACGGAACCACTGATTGGTTCAAAATTGGGAAAGGAGTCCGGCAAGGCTGTATTCTGTCGCCCTGCCTATTTAACTTATATGCAGAGCACATCATGAGAAAGGCAGGGCTAGATGAATCAAAAATTGGAATTAAGATTGCCGGGAGAAATATCAACAACCTAAGATATGCAGATGATACCACTCTAATGGCAGAAAGTGAAGAGGAACTAAAGAGCCTCTTGATGCGGGTGAAGAAGGAGAGTGCAAAAGTTGGCTTGAAACTCAACATTAAGAAAACCAAGATCATGGCATCCGGCCCTCTCAATTCCTGGCAAATAGATGGGGAAGAAAAATGGAGGTAGTGACAGATTTTATCTTCCTGGGCTCTAAGATCACCACAGATGGGGACTGCAGCCAAGAAATTAAAAGACGCTTGCTCCTGGGGAGGAAAGCTATGGCAAATCTCGACAGCATACTAAAAAACAGAGACATCACCCTGCCAACAAAAGTACGTATAGTCAAGGCCATGGTTTTCCCAGTTGCAATGTATGGCTGTGAAAGTTGGACCATAAGAAAGGCTGAACGCAAAAGAATTGAGGCCTTTGAACTATGGTGCTGGAGAAGACTCCTGCGAGTCCCTTGGACTGCAAGGCGATCAAACCGGTCAGTCCTAGAGGAGATCAACCCTTACTGCTCCTTAGAAGGCCAGATACTGAAGTTGAAACTCAAGTACTTTGGCCACCTAATGAGAAGGAAGGACTCACTGGAGAAGAGCCTAATGTTGGGAAAGATTGAGGGCAATAGAAGAAGGGGACGATAGAGAATGAGGTGGCTGGATGGAGTCACTGAAGCAGTAGGCGTGAGCTTAAATGGACTCCAGAAGATGGTAGAGGACAGGAAGGCCTGGAGGAACGTTGTCCATGGGGTCGCGATAGGTCGGACACAACTTTGCAACTAACAACAACAACAATCACCTACAACAGAGGTCCCCAATCTTTTGGGCACCAGGGACCAGTTACGTGGAGAGAGGTTCTTCTGTGGACAGAAGGGGCATGATTTTGTGTGCTGCCTGCATCCCGCGGATGGGGCTTTGCTTGTTTGTGCTGACCAGTGGCTAGCATGCCACGGCCCGGTACCAGTCCACAGACCAGGGGCTGGGGCTCCCTGATCTAAAACACTTCCTCTACAACGGGGGTCCTCAAACATGGCCACTTTAAGATTTGTGGACTTCAACTACTAATTCTGGGAGTTAAAGTCCACAAGTCTTAAAGTGGCCAAGTTTGAGGATCCCTGCTCTACAATGTGGGTGGAAGGGGGGGGGGATTGGGAGCTGGAATTACCCAGCTTTTTTTTGACCACTTAAGGCTGTTGCAGATATGCCCCCCTCTCTTCTGATCACTGCTCTCCATGGCCACCTGGGCTGCAGCACAGATCACACATACCAGCCAGGCATACATACAGCTTTAGAACAATAGACCTGAAAAGAACTCCTGACTGGTTTTTTAACTTGGATTTAGCAGAATTTTGAAAAAAACAACAACAATCCCCCAGATGCATATTTAAAAAACTACTGCTCTGCCCAGAAAGTATTAAACCAGGACATGTAGTTCTTGACTTATGACCACAATTGAGTTCCACATTTTTGTTGCTTAGTGAGACATTTGTTAAGTGAGTTTCCCCCCATTTTACAACCTTTCTTGCCACAGTTGTTAAATGAATCAATGCAGTTGTTAAATTAGTAACATGACAAGTGAATCTGGATTCCCCATTGACTTTGTTTTTCACAAAAGGTGATCACATGACCCTGGGACACATAAATACATGTCAGTTGCCAAGCGTTTGGATTTTGATCACGTGACCATGGGGATGCTACAATGGTCATAAGTGTGAAAAACGATCATAAGTAACTTTTTTCACTCCCGTTGTTAGTTTGAATGGTCACTAAACGAACTGTTATAAGTCAAGGACTACCTGTACTGCTCAGAAGATCCAGGGGAAAAGAGACAGCTTCTGACAGCTGGGTGTTGCTGATTCCATTCCTGAAGAGTATATGAAGCTTCTACCTGTTTCGGATTATTTCCAGGACTTTGCTGTTTTTCCAGCATGCACAGAATGGGTGAGCTTGGGTGAACTTATCAAGGGTTCAATCAGCTTCCACTTTTAGTCTGAGTAACAGGTTGCAGGCACACAAGATGGGGCATTGGGTGAAGAGAGAGAATGCACTCAGTGATCCTCAGAATGCTTTTAGCAGACTGCCAGACCTCTGTCCATAAAATACCTTGACAACATAGTTGTAATGAAGGGACACTGGCTGATATGACAGGGAGGGTCCCGATAGATAGATAGATAGATAGATAGATAGATAGATAGATAGATAGATAGATAGATAGATAGATAGATAGATAGATGATAGATAGATAGATAGATAGATAGATAGATAGATAGATAGATAGATAGATAGATAGATAGATAGATAGATAGATAGATAGATAGATAGATAGATAGATAGATAGATAGATAGATAGATAGATAGATAGATAGATAGATAGATAGATAACCTTTATTGTCATTTTTATTGTGGGCACAATGGCACACATTAAAAATGAAATTTAGTTGCTTGCTCTCAAAGTGTAAACATACACTGATGATCCTTACCACCTCTACACAATCCTTCTGATTGTGTTATTTTTGGACACGAGTCTAGACCTGTTTTCAGAAATGACTCAAGTGACAGGTCACAAGTGCAAAGTACCTCCATGCCTCCATTCTGTTGCTTGAATAGCTTGAAATGAGGTTAAACTCACATTAAACAGAGCAGTTGGCTATTGCTTCTTCTATCAGCGACGGCTATTCAATGAGAGAGAAAATGAAACCTGGGAATCCAGTCAATTCATATCAGTCCAACTGAACATGTGCATGAATCTACATTGGTGCTAGGATAGGGATGGTGCAATTCAACTTCTTGAACTCGTTGCCGATTTTGATGCCCTTGTATCTTTGCATGTAAGATGCCACGTATCTTTGTGGAACATAACTTTGAGGGTTTTGGGGGTTAGGAGTGGAGGGCACTGATTCGCAATGATTCTCCCCTTTTTCTCCGTGGATGGTTCCGTCTGATATTGGTAGAGGAGCAAAGATCAAGCCTGAGGCTCTTGCTTTGGATGTTTTCTCAGAGCTCAACGCATTCTGTGCTCCTATTTCACATCTGTACATGGCTGCTGGGTAAGGTTATCCAACAGCAAAGGGGACCAGGCATCATCAAGATGATACTCAGTTTATATCTCAACCGCTGCCCAACCAAGTGATGTAGTTGAAGTTCTGCCTTATTGTTTGGAGGTTGTTATAGTCTGAAGGGAAGGAGCAGGCTTAGGTTCACCTTTAGCAAGATTAAGTAGCTCTGGATGTTAGGATTCTCTGGATTCACTGATTTTCCAGCTTTAGTTTAGAGAGGTTTCCTTCCCCCAGATAGAATTGGCGGGTGGCAGCAGTGGCTAGGAAGGTGTTTGCAAGACCTAGTATTATATAATCAAGTAAGCCCATTCCAGGATTTAGAGACCCTTCTCTCATAGCTTACATCTTAGTCACTTCTTGTTTGTACTAGTGCAGTACGATCCACATGGAGTTGCCCTTGAAGAACACTCAGAAGTTGCAGCTGGCCCAAAACATGGCAGCAAGACATGTAAGATCTCACTTTTGTGAGCTGGCCTGATTGGCAGCTGGTTCCTAAGTGCAAGTCAAGATACAGATAAAATATATATATAATATAAACATTTATACGTTTATAATATATATATTGTGTATATAATATACATAAAATCCTTTGTGGCTTAGGGCCTAGATATTTAAGATTATTTAAAATTTTAAAGTGATTTAATTTTTAACATATCTCTAATTAATTCTGCCTATCCTATGAGATCTAGCAGGGATGATTTGCTCCAGGTTTCATCAATAAAGGAATGTTATCTTATGGGACTTTGGAGACATGCTTTCTTAGTCACTGGTTCTGCCAGTAAAACAGCATTTTTGCTGAAGCTGTCAAAGAGAATGAAGTTGTAACACCAACCTTACTGTCTTTTAGGAAAGTTTTCTACACCTGGTGTTTCAAGCAGACCTTAAGCCAGGGCAATTTGTGAACCTGCACTAGAAATCCAATATTTTAGCTCTTTCCGTGTTTTTCTGATGAGGTGAGTTGTTCTTTTGTTTTTTAATCCCTGGGGGGTGTTTTTTTTTTTGTACATTGTGTTTTAAATTCTACTGTATAAACCATCATGAGCTGATTCATGTTTAGATGGCTTACACATCAAATAAATTTAAAATATCCAAAGAAATAATGATATGAATAATAGCAAAATTTGGTAATTTTAAAGTTTAGTCTTCAGAAAATAATGTGTTTTGCAGAGCATTTCATTCTTGGGAAAAAAAACCCAATCTGCAAGAACCTGGCTTCTGAGAAAACCTCTTGTAGGGGGAAAAATGGCATGCTTTATTGCCTCGCTTTAAATATTGGCCATCCTTTTGCACTGGGGCCAGCTTGCCGTAGTCTTCAGTCTTTGATGTGCCAGAACTCTGTGCAGTGAATAATTTCAAAGAATTGACATGCAGATTTTATAGATCAGTCCCTGAAAGATCAAGAAACACTTTTTGCACTGCCTAAGGGACAAAAGGAGTGATTCATCAAAACCCATCTTTGTGTTGTTATCCCCACTAACACTTAGAAGTCAATTTTCACTGAATAACCCCAGCACAGCCAATCAATCCATGTCCTTGTTTACTCCATGATTGTTCCAGTGACTCCATCCAGAGAAGAATATGTTCCATACTTGAGTAAGCCAGACAATGCAAATAAATTCCTGCTACTCTGGAGAGCAAGAATGTGAGTTGTTGCTCTGGTCATTTTTTTCCTGCAGAAGCCAGCCGTAGTGCATGTGCTCATTAATGCCAGCAGGAATCACGATTACACTGAATCATCCCGCAGGAACATTAATGTTTCCATGTAGTTTATCTTGCACATTGAGTTCTGAAATGAATTCAGATTTTGACATGTAGTTAGCAAGCCTGGGGCAAAGGTTAAGTCTCAGTTGTAAGATTAAACATTTTTGGATTTGGGTGAGAAGCTTAACTTCTGGATTTGAGCAAATCTATGGTAGTTTTCGATTATTATTATTTTTTATTCAGAAATCAATCTTGCCAGAATTTCAGTTTTTATCCAATGCTCACATTCAGTTGGCTTGTCATTTGACATTTTATTGCCAATTGCTCAAAAGCCCACACATTACAAATGTATTCTGTTTCCATAACAATGGTTGAAAAATTCTGGTGATTTTTAATAATTGGAATGGGGGGTCAATAGCATCAAAATGCTGGTTATGATAGGGCTATCAAAGCCTAGCCTCAAAAGCCTCAAAACCTTTGAGTGCACAGCCTCAAAACCTTTGAGATAAACCAGGTCAAGAATCAGACACCACAGAGGTTACAGGAATGCAATTTTGTTGTTGTAGGATATCTTGAAAGCCTCTCCAAAACCTTCACTTGTCCCCTTTTAAGGACAAAGAGGTCAATGTGGAGTTGTTTGGAGTCTGTTTCTGTTTTTTGAAACACATTTTCTACTTTCCCCAGGATTGAGCAATTTGCACAGCACATGACAAAAATGCATGATGACTTTTTTCCCCCTTGCATATTTGCTTGCCTGTAAACATAACAGATAGGGAGGAGGACTTAAACTGGGAGATGTCAAGAGTTCCCCAAAAACTAGGACTACTAATCTCTCCAAATTTTCTGCATGCAATGGAATTGAAAGGATGCCTCTAACACACAAAGAAAGAGAAAGGACAAGTAAGATTTTTAAACTTTTTTCTTATGGCTGTGGGAAGAATAGTTCCACAAAGATAAACAGTATATTGCCCCCAGTGAACCCTTACTGAATTCCTGGGAATATAAATAGCTTAGAGTCTGGAGCCAGAAGACTGAGAAATGTAGGCATACTCAGTTACAAGAGAAGGCCCCTTAGGAGTGACAAAACGTTTGGGGCTGCAAAATGTTTAGTCCTTTATGAACAGCATTTGGAACTAGGTAGAGGTACTGAAGATAGAATTATGTTCTTCAACTGGAGCAAGTCATCTCCTGAAATAGTATCTCTGACAGTCTGACTATCATGTGTTCCCAGTGTCTGATCTTGAAGATCTTTGTTGCTGATCTCTTATAGGCTAAGTCTACATTTTGTTGACTGAGTCCAGGGATTGCTTGCCTGATTATGAGTTTCTTGGGTAAGTAACCTCTGGTCTGTCTCATGTGACTGATATTTGTCTTTGTCTCTTGATCAAGGCCTAGAACAGGAGAAGACTGTACAGACTGCAAAGAACACTCTCAAGCCCCTTTCAACAACTCGCAATCAAGAAAGAAAAACTCTTGCAGTCTGGGTACACTGCTCATTGCAATAAAAAAGACATTGGGTTACATAATCTTGAAACTGTCTACCTTGATCCTTATTTATCAATGAATACAATAAAGTGGAACCTTTCCTGTTGCCTTTGATCATCTTTCTGAGTCTTGACTTAATTAAGATACTAATCACTTGTTTGATAGCACAGAAATATCCATCTGTTCTTCTTCAATAATATTTTGAAAACATCTGGGTTTTTTTGTCCAGGCTCAGGGAATTAGACCCATTTAGGAAGAGGGGGGGAGATGCTCTTCTGAAAGTATGATGGCTCATCTGAAATATTTTTCAAATGCTTAAAAGAAATAAGTATCTTGGAAAGTCCAACTTAATATGGCACCATCATAGAAAATACTAAACAGTAGCAAACAAAATGAAATACAGTGAACTACTGATCTTAGGGTGTAGATAGTTGGTTGACCAAGTAAAGAAATGGATCTTTGGTTGCCTAGATAAAGATAGTTTATTTCTGTAGATTCAGGACTAAGAGAATAACAGGCATGTCTTGATCATTGATTAGAGAAGCTAGGCTCATCTCTTCAGATAGGATTAAAAATATTCTTGTAACTCTACTACCATTGTGCACTTTGTGTTACCCCAATAGTGGGGGTCATAACTGCATTGTTTACAATCAAGGTGTCAATTTGCTAAATTGCAGGGTTGTGAGTTTACTGGCAAGGCCAAGGTTATTGAGTAGATAAGCCATATGAAATTTACACAGTATTTATGAAAGCTCCCCCAAAACCTAATTAGCTGAGCATGCAGAAGCCCTTCAGATATTCAGGGAAGAAGCTTAATCTATCAGCCAGCTTTGTTCCTAGTAGTCCTTTCAGCTTTTCCAGCAGAGGTTTTTTTTTCCAGCAAAGGTGTCTTATTATGAGCATCTAGACCGGAATTCTGAAATCACCTTTCCAGGTAGCATCAAGCAAATTAAGAGCCAATATAATGGAGCACCTCTTGAAATTTGGCTTAAGAAATCACTGCACTTCTGGTTCTTAACAAGAGCAAACATCTGCTTTCCATGTATGCCGTGTGTTTCCAATATATTGTGGATTTGAATTGGGGCTTTACCAACCTTGTAATTTCCAATAAAGGTGCTCAAGTGTAGGAATCAACTCCATGAAAATCAGTGAGAGGCCCCCTAGCCCCTGCAGTTATCTCAGTGGGTAGTTTATTGCTTTTACAAAAGCAATTGACGGTCATAATGAAGCAAAGGAGATCTGGTTTAAGCTGCGTGTTTGCTGTGTGCCTCTTTTCTAATCTCATTTCATTTGACCTCGAAATTCAGAGCACCTGCTATGCCTTGCAAAAAAACAGACCTTGGCACATGGGATAACTTGTGGACTCATTATTTCAGAAGCTGTTCAACCCAGCGGTACTTAAGAAAAGCTGCGTTTGTCTTCTGAGAATTCAAACTGTATGAAGGGCTGGATTTAAAGCCCCTGTAGATATGCAGTTCTTCTGCAAATTATAACAGAATTTCAATTGCATCTGCAGAATCAGATTTATATTGATAATACTTACAGAGTAACTATGCCTACATTTACAAAGTAACTGTTACTATGGAGTAAGGACATTGTCTTCTCTTCATTTATGGATCTTTACAAACTTGTCAGAATTATCTGAAAATCAGGCAGAACAATCCCAGTTTAAGGGATGTAATGCATTAGACATGATGACAGTTGGAACTCAAAAGTATTTATGGAACATGGCGGTGCAAATAAGCACTAGAGATTTTGAGATCAAAAAGAAGCTAGCAGCTGTATTGAGTAGGCACTTAGATAGTAGGGATCCAAATACACCCAATTTCCAAAACAAACGATGGGAAGAACACCCACACTAAAATCTGTTGCTGAAACCCATTATTATTATTTTTTAAAGCCATGTAAGTAATTTAAAGCATCAGACAAATTTCAGCCTCCAGAAAGCTGTAATTAAACTGAACTGTGGTCCACCCCTGCAAAGAGATGCAACAATGCGTCAGGAGCTCCAACTGTGAAAAATACAGACTTTTGATGTGTGTGTTTTTTCCCCCTAAAGAAAACTTTAAAAAAAGGAACCACCAACCTTGTTCAATTCATTTGTCCTGATTTTTAAATTAGATCCATAGAGTACATGAGAATGAGAAAGACTTGGTGATATTTCTGTGGGAAATGGCACCACCTCAAAAAGATCCAAGATCTGGTTTCCACATGGTTGACTTATTGCAACTGGATGAATCATCCATTTGAAATGCCTTGATAAGTAGCTGCAGGAACTGTTAAAATCTGTTTTCCTCCCAAGAAATATCCAAAAGTGGCAGTATGTATGTATGTATGTATGTATGTATGTATGTATGTATGTACGTATGTACGTATGTATGTATGTATGTATTTATTTATTTATTTATTTATTTATTTATTTATTTATTTATTTATTTATTTATTTATTTATTTATAGGGCCACCTAATTCAAACATTTTGATTCACATGGGGGACAATCCAATTCTTAACAACTTCCTAAAAGCAAGCAGAGTTGGGGCACATCATATGTGGGGTAGGGAGAGGGAAGATCATTCCAGAACACATTTTAATTGAATAGACTTGTAAAGCTTAGAGAATAATTGCAACCTGCCAATGAGCCTTTCTCCTATCTTTCTTACAGAATTGTTAGCCTTCATTTTATACAAGATCTTGCTTCTACCAGGATTCTAGGAATATATATATTTTTTTATCCTATGGATAGTTGATGATAGTTTTCCCCAAAATGTTTTAAGTATTTATTGCCACAACACCAAGGAGATTAGCTGGTGTACAAAATACAAAGCATAGCAAACAAAATAATATAGAACGATATAAACAGTAAAAACAGTCATTCTGGCACTGTTAGGTTTTATAATCACTTTTGAAGCCTGTCCAAAAGACTCAAGTTTCGACTAGCTTTCAGGACACCATTTGAGTGAAAACCATATAGCTTGGGGAGTAAATAAGCTCCCACAGAGTATATCTACCATAAGTTCCCCCCCCATTGCATTTTATAATAAAACAACATCCTTCTGCAGACACTCCCTGATCATCCAGGGAAATAGAAGTAATTTTGTCAACTAAATGCTCAGCCAGATGATCATTTACACTAATTGGATCTTCTGGCCTGTCCTTCCCTAAGTAGGATTATGAATTCTAAATAATGTAGCTAGCCTACATTCTGCAGGTGCAATAACCCCATAGAAATCATTTGAACTCATATCTGCATCTGGTCCTACTCTCTTGTCATTTTTCTCCTGTACCACTCAGTGAATCTCTTCACTTGTTTCATCTCCTGAAGGTCCCTAGAAAACCAAAGATCAAAAAAGGTCCAGGATCGGCAAGTAATGAGAGGCTGCTCAAGAAGAATACTATGTAGTGCGGAAGTTATCTCCAGATTTTAAGGGCTGATGTGCCTGTTCAACAGAACTGTCCTTTGGATCATCTGAAAAACCTCTGAATGTCTCAGGCACCTGAAAAGAAGGTCTTATGCGTTGCAGAATCTAAAAGCTGACTACTTTCATGAGTAGAAATCTTCTCATGAAAAAGGACCAATGGAAATTTCCCTACCACCAGATTACACACCATCTGCTGATGGGTCCAAAGTGTAGCCAGCTCTGTGGGCTATGCATATAAAGGACAAGCCAATGGTTATCATGGTGGCCACAAATTCTTGACCCTCCTTTGACCCAGAAATGTGGGTTTACAATCAATCAAAACTAAGAGCCATAGATGAATCCTTAATCACCCTGCATTGAGACTGAGTGGTTTGGGAAGGGAAGCTGTTATGCAACTAGGAGGATGGTACAATAGACAGACCCCAGTTTCCCTTAAGTTCTATATCACACATGTGGGTTCGCATCTGGCTACTTGCAGAACAGTGATTTTTACAATTGCCACAATGCATAGGTGCTGCTCCACTTCTCTTGCTATGGAAACCTTAAAGACAGTTATTTTAGCATTCATTGGCACATTGCCAAGGAGATTCTTTTCCTAGGATCAAGTCTTCCATGGCTGTAATGCAATTGCAGGAAAAGATAGATTTGGTTTACGAAGTTGCACGTTCCTTTGCATTCTAAAGCACCTTTCTGCCTTCCGATCCAGAGCCTAAACACAGAGCCTCTGGGTTGTCAAAAGTGATATAACTGGAAGCCATACCATGCTGCCACCTCCATGAAAAGAAAGCCCATCCTCACTAGAATATGTTTATTATTATTTTGTGATCAAGAGACATTAGATTGGGACTAACAGATGCATGATAGCCAGTTTGGTATAGTGATTAAGGCATCAGGCTTGAAATTGGGTTCTAGTCCTGCCTTGAACACAAAGAGCTGGGTCACTTCAGGACAGTAACCTCTCTCAGCCCTAGAAAGAAAACAAGGGCAAATCATTTCTGAAATCTTTCTAAGAAAGCTGCAGACACTGGTCCAGGCAATCACCAGAACTCACTCTCTCTCTCTCTCTCTCTCTCTCTCTCTCTCTCTCTCTCTCTCTCTCTCTCTCTCTCTCTCTCTCTCTCTCTCTCTCTCTCTCTCTCTGTGTGTGTGTGTGTGTGTCTGTGTGTCTGTGTCTCTGTGTCTCTGTCTCTGTCTCTCTCTCACTCACACACACACACACACACACACAGAGAGAGAGAGACAGAGAGATGCATGCATGCATGCATGCCTTTCAACTCTGCCTCAATGTGTTTGATGTTCATTGCAATGAGGGCACCTGTAAGTGAGCTTCTAACATAACATCTGAACGAAATCTGATCATAGGGTCCAGCAAAGAATTAGGTTGGCAGGATGGGAGGGTTGCATGAGGACAGCCATCCACCAGCTGCGATGAATAATGGCTTTAAACCAGTGAGAGCCCTCTCAAGAAGCCCTTTGCTACATGCACGGAAATATTTTATTTTAGAGTCCGTCTAAGAATCATATCTGGGTAATGAAGCAATTCTTAATCCAAGCAAGTGCCCAAGTGCAGCTTTGGCTCAGCATCAAACCAAGGCCTACTGTTGATCAACTAAACTTTGTTGTGGCAACAGCTTAAAACTACAGCTCCATTTCTCTGATATATATATATATATACCATGCCGAGTGTGTTCCCTCCTCCCCTTTCTATCCTGCTTGTTTCAGTACTGGCCCTCAGCTAAACTTTGGACTATTTATCAAGCCAAGCGATTTCTTGTACAACTTGCCAAATTTAGAGATGACATGATAATGCGGCCAGCATAGCAAGATGGGAGTTGTCATTTGTGCATTTGAAAGATAGAAAGATAGCACATTTGCAGAAAGATAGCACATTTGCCTATATTGGCTGGCAGATGCATTACACAGTCTTTTCATTTTTCCTGCACACAAGTGTCTGCTAGGTTTGTATAAGTTGAAGGTAACAAGTCATCCTGCAAATATGTTTCAACCATCCCATCATCCCAACCTATTTGCCTGGGTTTTTTTTAGGCTGATCGGAGTGGAAATCTTAAACATTAAGAGATTATAGATCTCCTTCCGTTCTTCTTCCATACTTTTTAAGAGGAAGGACAGCTGGTTCTGGAAATAAAAGATTAAGAAAGTTGACATAAGTAGGGAAAGTGATAAATTTGGGAAGAGTGGCACATTTACTATTTATTAGAATTTTCTCTTTTTCTTTTATTGCTAGGAGTCTACCATGGTTTTCTCCCTCGTGCACTTAAAATGTTTCATGCTAGATTGGCTATTCATTTCTCCTATAAATCTGAATTGCAAAAAGTTTGATGTAGAGAGAAAGTTAAATACATTCAGAATCCTTTGCGGTGTCAAAGCAAGGGAGATGTATCGAAATTAAAACCAACTCCCAGAGTTGCTTTGAAACAAGATGCTTGGCAAATACTGTAAATTTAATAAACAAAAATAAATAAGAATTGACCGAAGCTGACAATCAGTTTGACATTTGCAATAAGATTTTTCTATCTGTCCTGAAAACTGGTTCTTTGTTTTTATTGTCTGGCAATATTTCAGTTATGCCCAGGGCCATTTTTACAAGTTTACTGTGTAAACTTCATTCAGCTGCTCACCAAAGAAAGGTGTTGCTGTCCTTCTTTGTGTAAATATATGTGTAAATACTTCGTGTAAATTTATTTTTGTATTCTAGTATTTGCTGCATCTTTGCATACCCTCTAAGATACAATTTACAATCAGGTTGCATTTATCTTAAATGTTATATTTAAACCATAACTGGACAATTATGAACTAACTCATCGATTACTAATCCCTCATTTAACAAACAATGTTTCTTATGTTGCAGCTTGCCTATTGTCTGGGGACATTGGCAATTTTATATATCAATGAATGTCTTTAATTCTATATTTAAATTAATGTTGGTGTACGTGATTCCAAGACTTCCCGGGAAAATTATAATTGACAGTAGAGAGGCAGGCAAACTGAGATTAGGGCATGGAGGACTTCAGAAGATAATAAGAGAAGCAATAAGAGAAAAATGTAAGGAGAGAAATTAGGGACAGATTGCCAGAGAATGCCAGATACAGGTAGTCCTCACGTTACAACTACAATTGATGTTGCTAAGTGAAACATTTAAGTGAGTTTTTCCTCACTTTCCTTTCTTGCCACAGTTGTTAAATGAATCACTGCAATTATTAAGTTAGTAACATGGTTGTTAAGTGAATCTGACTTCCCCATTGACTTTGCTTGTCAGAAGGTCACAAAAGGTGATCACATGACCCCGGGACACTGCAACAGTCATAAATATGAACCTGTTGCCAGCATCTGAAATTTTGATCACGTGATCGTGGGGATGCTGCAATGGTCGTGTGAAAAACAGTCATAAGTCACTTTTTTCAATACTGTTATAACTTTGGTCACTGAATGAACTGTTGTAAGTCGAGGACTATCTGTACTCAATCAGTGAGAGCATATCTGCACAGGAACCTGAAGTTGCTCCTGTTCTGTGTTGATTCTGGCTAAATACCGTGTTTCCCCAAAAGTTAGACCCAGCCCGATAGTAAGCCCTAGCTTGATTTTTGGGAGTGGGCCTAATATAAGCCCTATTCCAAAACTAAGCCCTAGTTTTGGGGCAAGGCGCACCCCTAAAAGTCAAGATAGGGCGGGGGGAGGGGGGTGAAATTGCCCCGTGTGCCCCACACCCACTTACCTTACTGGTAGGACCACCACAGCCAGGCCTCCCACACCCCGACACCTGTCATGCTGCTACTTGACTTCTTCTGTAGCCACCACTTGTGGCCGGACACCATGTGGCACATTGCGCCATTGCCGCCACAGAAGAAGTCAAGCAGTGGCACGACAGGTGTCAGGGTGTGGGAGGCCTGGCTGTGGTGGTCCTAAGATAAGATATTCTCCAAAATTAAGACATAGTGCCTCTTTTGGAGGCAAAAAAAATATAAGACCAGGTCTTAATTTCGAGGAAACACGGTACTAAGACATTTTAAGAAAAAACTCCTCCTGGGATGCTTTGGCATTGCCTTCTAAACGATTCAAAGCAGATTGTAGACACTATGACACCCATCTGAAAATATAATATGCATGTGTGTACTTAGTGGTTGCTTGATATGCAGAACAGCTTTGTTTAAAACCCAGCAGAGTTCCCAAACTTTGGAAACTGAAGAAAAATCCTTCTACCTCTAGACTAGAAGACGAAACTGTGCACTAGATAAAACAGTGGACTAATGGAGGCATGTGTCTGTGTGTGTGTGTGTGTGTTTGTGTGTTTGTGTACTTACTAAAACTGTTGAGAGGAAAATTAAGTAGCTCCTTGAAAGAAAAATATTCTTTTAAAAAAATCTGCATCACATTTTTTTTTAAAACACTTGGAAAGAACATCCCTGTCCCTTTTAATAATCGGTCAGACTGCAAGAGGATCTTTTTTAGAACACAATAAAGCACAGAAGACAGAACACTTGAGCCAGCACAAGTCTCCCACTTCCAATGGAATAATGCAATTTATGAACAAATTGGAGTCACTAGGGGAAGCTTGAATCTGGCCATAGTCAACTTCATGGAAAAATTTGAACAGCAGGCACTGGACCCACAACATCCCTAAAGCCATTATCTTGGTCCTAACATGTAGGTTGGTTCACATGATAGCCTATCAAGACTGCCAGATCCTTGTTGACGATACACAATACCAAGGATGAAAACTACCCTGATATCAACTGGGAGACAAACTCTGCAGCAAGTGTGAGATTGAACAGATTCCTAACCAACTCAGGTCTCTTCCAGCTCTATTTTGATTCTGATTTGTTGCAAGTACTGTGGTGAACCAGTTAACCTCTGACTTGTACCTGTTTGTCTGGTTTTAGAACCTCATATTTCTCATGTTGTTGGATAGAACCCAATGACATCCATTCCTTTCCATTAGAAATTGTTGGTGGCCTGAATTACAACAGGGCATCCAGAATATGCCAAGTAGGTGGCATATTTTTATTTTATTTTATTTATTCATTAAATGTGTTTGCCACCCATCTTGTACACTAGACCACTTATAACCTCAAAACTGGAAGATCCTGCAAAACAGAGAAGACTAAATGAGTGGGCAAGGAGATCCCATGTTTTAAGAATGGGAGGTGAATGGGAGAACAGTGTGTTCAAATAAAAATTTAAAAAATGTAGATTCAGTCCCAGATCTCTCCACTGCCTTGTATCCAGGCAAGTAACTTGTGCTTTACTTCAACACTTACTGATGTCCAGTGAGTATTTTGAGGGTGGCTGCAGGAAAGCAACACTTTGCTGAACTTGTCCAAACTTAGAAAATTAGCAGGATCAGGCCTGGTTAGTACTTGGATAGAAATTTCTACAGAATTCTGACACTATAGGCTAACCTGAAAAGTTGAAAAGCAACTAGAAAACATCAATTGCAAACCACTTCCATATTGTTGCTGAGATATGAATGTATCTCGACACTGCTGCAAGGAGAAAACTGGGGTTTGATTGAGTATAGCATGGGGTTAAACCTTGTAAGGCCAGCAAACAGAAAACAAGAAACCATCTGGATCCCTGGAAAGATCTTCAATATAGCTAGACTTTAGTAGTAGAATTTCTCATTCAATGTATACCTAATTTAATCAATATGGAGCTACTCCGAGTCTGATCCTCACTCTTTCCTCTTTCCTGCACTGATGTGTCTCTTTCAAAATGGCCCTCTTTCCTCTCTGCTTTCCGGGGTCTGTTAGAGGTTCCATCCCAGTGTTGGGATGCAAGGCCCACTTTTCTTTTGCACATATATTGGGAAATCACATAACTACCCAAGAGAGGCAGTGCCTGATGATGAAATCAGCATAAGCCTGCAAAGATTACTGAATGCCTCTAAGTAGGCAGGAGGAGTGAAGCTCAAATTGATAGCATCTTTATGTCTATCAACTGCATCTGTTCTGAAGCTCTTTCATAAATACCATATCCTGCCTTGTGCCAACAATTTGGGGTTGGCATTCATGCCATTTTCCCATATTCCAATGTACCCAACAATCCAAGCAATCAAGGTTCCTCTGCTTTAAAATAAAAATAAACAGGTCTGTCAACTAAACCAAGAAAAGGCAATGATTTATGCAGCTGAATATTTAAAATTCCCTGGTTTCAAAAAATGGGGGGATTGATTTGGAACTGGTGGGGAGGCCTAAATTTTATCCTGGTCTTCAGAAGAATAAAAACATGCTGCGGAATGTTTTATCATAGTTATTGAGTCAGCATATTTGGGGGGAACAGCAGCCATGTGTAGTGCAATGCAGTTATAAATAGACTGTGCAGAATTGCAATATGCTTTTTTAAACGTTTAGTTTAGGGAAGTTTGGAAACGGCACCAGTCTCCAAATAAGGAGACTAAATATAGACCCTGAACTTTGGCTAGCCTAAAACTCAGGCAATAGTAAGCAAAATTATATTTTAAAGTCTCCACTGGCACTGTCTTGGGGCTGAAAATTAAAACTGGTGTTGAAGAAATACACAACCCGACACAAAAGGAAAGTAGTACAATTGAGTAGGAAGATGAGAAATCTTAGCCATAGTTTAATTTGATTATCTTCCTTTATTCATGTATTTCATTTGGTAGCCTAGTGAGACACCCTCGTATCAGTATATACTTTCTTTTTTAAAATTAGCTAAAACATTTATATACTAAAACTCTGTTTGTCTGCTTGTAACCTTCAACTGGCTGAAATAATAGGGTAACAATTTTTGAAGCTTTCTTCTGAAGATATATATATCTTCAGAAGTCACTACCACTGCTTTTTTGCCTGCTCTTGGTCTCTGTTTAGCTAAGGAAATACCTCTGAAATGGATGAAAATGGATCATGGGTCATCTAATATTAACTGTAAGTCTTATCTTAAGATAGGACTTCTGATTGAAATCAGTAAAAACCAGTGATTCTCAATCTCAGGATTGAAATCAGTAAAAACCAGTGATTCTCAATCTCAGGACCTTAAGATATGAGGACTGAGTTCACAGCTTCTGGCGAATGCTAGGAGGTGAAGACCACACATCTTAAAACTGTCAAGGTTGAGAAACACTGGTTCAAACTATGGGGCATGAAACTTCAGCTGAAGAGGTGCACCAGGCATCATTCAGCAACCAAAGTGGGTAGGGCCTGTTATGTCCTGGGACTGCTGAATGACTCAGCAGGCTCAGGAGGCTGCAGAAGGCCCGGGCAAACCACGTGGTTACCCGGGACCAGACAGGCTGTCTCCAGCTTTGTGCGCATGCGCAAGGCGGGAGACTAGCCTTGCATTGATTGGCTGACGCTGTCCCTTGCAAGGGAGTATAAAAGGCCTTGGTGCCATTTTGTGTGCTGTTCTGTTCGTGATCTCAATAAAGAAGTTGTGTTTGTTACTCCTGCCTCGCCTCGATGTCTTTTCTTCGGAAACAGAACAGGGCCAGTCCCCAATGCAAAAAAAAAAAAAGCTCAAAGGTTTGCTTTGTGAACACAAAAGAGGTGTTGATATGCTGCCTGTGGACCTCCAGTCACAGTGTTTGCAGCCCTGGAATAAGTTGTGATCTGGAGAGATCTTGCAATATGCTAAGGGGGTCATTCCTGAAATTTGAACTCAAACTACGTAGAAAATATGTCCTGGGCTTTAAAAAAATAAAATAAATTCCTTGCAAGATACCCCCTCTTTTGCTGAATGTCCCAGTGGTATGCCTTCACATTCAGAAATTTAAATACTCCGGCTATTTTGAAACAGTGCTGGGCCAAACTGCTCCTACTTTTGCAAAACATTCTATTCCTTGAGAAAGAAGACTTATTTTTCTTCCTTTTCCTTGAAGCAATGAAAGGATTAAGTAAATAATCCTAACAAAATAATTAGGGGTAAGTATGAGATTATGTGTGCTTTTTTAAGCATATAAAGTGCCAGAGGAGTCTTTCTAACCTGCTATCAATCTGATGGATCCTTCTGAAGTATCTCTGTGGTCACACTGATCTGAGATTTCCTAACATAAACCTTTTGTTTTAATTTTCTGTTCTTTTATTGCTTTTATGCAGTGCTGGATTTTATCTTATTTATTACATCTGTTTATTTGTATTTGTGTCCTGTAGCTGTTGGCAGTTGTCAATCCCTGTAATGAAAGGGTAGGTCACCTTTAAAAAAAAAACAGTAAAAATTATAGTGGATCTGGCCAAACACATATAAAATATTTAATGTGAAAGGCTTATAGCAGTGTTTCTCAACCTCAGCAAGTTTGAGGTTAAGATGTGTGGACTTCAGTTCCCAGAATCTGAGCATTAAAAGTCCACATATCTTAATATTAATCTAGGGTATTTGCTAAACTTTACTTCAATGTTTTACCCTTGCATTCACAAAGGAGGAAGGCACACTATCTGTCTTTCTCGAAATGTTGCTGAACTATAAATATAACTTTGCGTTATATTTATATGTTTGGCCTTTGTCAAAATGGTTGGAGCTATTACTACTTAAAACTTCAATGATATCTGGAGGGCCAGGGATTCCCCCACGTAAGTAACTGCCCAGCTAAATTTTGACATGTGCATACTGTTTCTGTCTCATGCAGGTCATACAGCTCTCAAAAGTCTGGCCATGTGTTATAAAGTTAGAATGTTAGACAGTATAATAATAAATGCTTTTGCAAATGCCTCTGGAATCCTATACAGTGGCCTCCAAAGGCTTGGGAAATGGAGACCAAGATTTACTTAAAGTAAACAAACTGTCGAAGAAGGAAAACATGTTTTGACTGATGATGAGACAGTCAAGAACAAGCATTGATGCAAATTTAAAAAAATGGAATTTATTGAATGTACAGGAAGCAAAACATGAATATCAAAATAATGTAATACAAACTAATGCAGTCGA
Organism: Azemiops feae; assembly: GCA_023970755.1. Lineage (NCBI taxonomy): Eukaryota > Metazoa > Chordata > Lepidosauria > Squamata > Viperidae > Azemiops > Azemiops feae. The sequence continues at coordinate 1,977,736 of JALGBA010000099.1, forward strand.
GGCCAGAACTGAAAAACCATCCAGTGATTCAAAGCACTCATTGTACAAAGAAGCAAGAGACACAGTAGGGGATACATTCAGCTCTTGCAAGAAGACCACACAAATTAATTATAAACAATGACATAAGACAGTTGTTGAAATGGTTCAATGGAATTTGTATAGGTAGTCCTCAACTTATGACCACAATTGAGCCCAAAATTTCTGTTGCTAAAGGAGACAGGTTAAATGAGTTTTGCCCCATTTTACGATCTTCCTTGCCACAGTTGTTAAGTAAATCACTTCAGTTGTTAAGTTAGTAACACAGTCACAGAAGGGATCGCATGACCCTGGGACAGGATAACTGTCATAAATATGAGTCAATTGCCAAGTGTCTGAATTTTAATCATGTGACCATAGGGGAATGCTGTAATAGTCATAAGTGTGAAAAATGATCATAAGTTTCCTTTTTCAATGCCGTTGTAACTTTGAAAGATCACTAAATGAAAGGTTGTAAGTTGAGGACTACCTGTATTGCATTTTACAGTTGTAAAAATTATCATTTGCCAGTAATGAAAAATTGGTGGGGATATATGGTTGAAAATATAATAAAAAATTAAGCAGGTGAAAATATTGCGGAATTTTTAAATACAAACAGATGAAGTCCTACTTCCTACTTTCTTATATTTTCTTTTTTTTTAATTGCACTATTAGCTTTTTCTGTTCTTTCTTTTTTCACTTTTTTTCTGTTTTCATTTAGTTCAGACTAAATGACATCACATGACATCACGCAATGTATCAGAACTTTTTCCCCATTGCCGGCAATGGGGTGGGCGCAGTTTCCTTGTGACGCGTCCGGCCCGCAGGCCAGCAGTTTGACATCCCTGATAGTTTGTTGTTTTTAAACTTTTAATGAAAATTAAATATAAAAAGCAGACCTGGAAAATAGAAGTGAAATCATCAAGTCTGTATTTCCTGTCTCCCATGTTTCTGGAATGCTCATTCTTGTTGCATCAGCCAGTGTGAGTTCAATTGCTATACATGAAGTTGCATAAGGCAACAACTCTGATACTATTGGATGTAAAACCTTGAAGCACTCTGCTTCTTCCTAGATTGAAATGTAAATGCGTTTGGCATCTTGTGTTTGGGATTTTAATTTTTTTAAGAAGTCACATGATAAATTATTCATATCTTGCATCAAAGTATTCCTTCTCCTTTCATATCTCCTGCTCCATCAGATCATCTTAGTTCCTGCTACAGCTGAAAACTAGCCATTCCACTTGTACAAAGTGCCAGGAAGGAAATTAAACACATTGAGAAACTGGAAGATTTCAATGCAATAACAGGATCATAATTCTCCCGGAATGGAGGTGAAATATCTGTCTAATGTATTTTTAAGAGCATCCCTGAACTTCATTGCAGGGAGTGGGGGATGACATGGAAGAAATCTAAAAAGGCAACCCAGACTAATTTTCCCTAACTTTAGTAGTCATACAGGCCAAGACTGGTGGAGTACACCTGGAGATATCACCAGATTGTACAGTTGCCCGAAAGGTTCTACTTGCCTTTTTTTACAACTTGATAGACATATAAGAGGAGATTATTATTGTGATTACTCTTCTCACTCGCTCTCCAAATCTCTGGATCTTTCTAACCTCAAGATCTTCCCATCTTTTGCGAGGAGAGAGTTTCTGCATTGATATATCATTTGGTGTACTTGACAGTACCTTCTGTTGGAAAACAAGGGGAAGGACTGCCAAAGACCCCTTCCTGAACAGTATGAATATGCAATCCATTGTTTATCATTAGGGGAAAAAAATACATTGCTGTTTCCAGTTAGCAAAAGCAGCACTATATTAATGCTTTGTAACCTGTGGGGTTTTTCCTCACTTGCACCTCAATCCCTGACATTGCTTTCAACTTGCACCCAACTTCTGAGTCAATAGGTTTGTGTCACCCTTAAGTGTACTGGACCTCTGACAGAGGGAAGGAAACTTTCCATCCGTACCTACAGTTTTAATCTGGAATTCTATGGAACTCAGATTTTTTTTTAATGCATTTTAAAAAGATTTTGCCTTTTATCAACTTCTGATGACCCTCTCACTTGCTTCTGTTTGCTTCATCTCAGTCCTCATGTTACCAACCTCAGAAGGATGGAAGTTTAATTGAACCTTCATGCCTGACATGATCTCCGGAACAGTTTCTAATTCCAAGAGATGCCAACTTGTCACTTCTGGATCAATGGAAATTCTTTACTGTACCCAAATCACTGCAAACCATTCTAACTGGAACTGGGGGGGAAATCCCACCCGATTTAATGTATATTCAATTCATTGTATGGATAATTTGAGAAAATGTAGGGTTTAATACTCCTGTCTTTGGTCCTGATTCATATATTTAATAATTATTATGATGATAATGCAGTGCTGGTAGAACAATATCTGCCTTGATTACAGGCAGTGAGGTATTGTACAAAATGGTGTAAGATCTACTCTCACACCAAACGTTACAGGTAGACTATACCCACCTTTCTCCACTTCACTTTACAGCATTTAGCAATTTTCTTCCTTTCTGGCTCACTTCCAGTTTCACACTGGGAGAAAATTGCTTAAAGTAAATGATCTTTTAAGATCATGCAATACTCATAAATCATCTGGGCTGAGAGAAAATCTTTTCTCCCAGTTTCTGCTCTCTACTTCTGGTGTATTATGATCTGAACATATTGCTGCAATCTTTACCTCATTATTTATCCCTCAGACTTTCCAGTACTATGACTGCAGAATTAAAATGGAAAGCCATCTGATACTCTCCAAAGAATTCAATTCAAGAAACACAAAAACACAAACAAGCATTTCCAGTATCAAAAGAGAATAAACATATGGCATGTTTCCGTCTATAGTCACACTCACATTCTGCTTCTCTGCAAACCCTGTACAAAGTTCATCCATAAACAGATTACTCCCAGATTGCACCATGCTGTGATGTTTTGTATGGACGCATGTAGTTACTCAATCCACAAATTCAGTTGGCATTTGCAAATCCAAGATTTCAAGAATATCAACATCCAGTAAATGCTTATTTTAATAACTGACAAGGAAGAATGAAGAAACAATATGTCAAGCACCGACTCTGCCAACTGAAAAGTTTTGCTTCGTATGCTTCTGCAAGAATGGCTGGGCTTATATGGCACCTTTATCCATATCAACTTAACCATGATTTGTGGAACTAAACAATTTTTGTGGTTTTGTGACACAATAAACTACAAATTACTCAGATGAGTTAGATCTGTAAACCAAAGCAGGCTATGGTTAAAGTTCATTTGCCATGCAAACAGTAAAAATAGAGAAGATGTGCTACCTATACATGAATTTGTTCCCTCAGTTAACAATCTATTGATAATCCTCAACTTACAACAGTTCATTTAGTGACCGTTCAAAGTTACAACGGCTCTCAATAATGTGACTTATGACCATTTTTCACAGTTACGACCTTTGCAGCATCTCCTTGAACATGTGATCAAAATTCAGATGCTTGGCAATTGGTTCATATTTATGACCATTGTTGTGTCCCAAGGGCACTTTTTGAGACCTTCTGACAAACAAAGTCAATGGGGAAGTCAGATTCACTTAACAACCAAGTTACTAACTTATCAACTGCAGATATTCAGTTAGCAACTATAGCAAGAAAGGTCATAAAATGGGGCAAAACTCACTTTAAAAATGTGTCACTTAACAACAGAAATTTTGGACTCAATTGCGGTTATAAGTCAAGGACTACCTGTAGTGATCCTGAGGCGTGACACTAATCACATCTGATTCCAGAAACAAGCATTCATTGACTTTAGCAGAATTTTTGTCTGGACCAAATTCTTCAGAGAAAAACAGATTCAATAGTAGTTGCCATTTGTACAAGAGCGAAGTGTACCTTTCTTCCAAAAGGCCTTCTCCCAAATGCCCTCAGCAAACCCAAGAAGATCCACTTTTGAGGCCTTAGCTTTTCTATTGGAAAGTAGCGAAATCTGACAGGATATTACCCTTCAAGTTACTTCTACTCTCTGGTATTCCAGGAAGTTGATCCCAGCCAATCAAAATTGATTCAAAGCAGCACCATCTCTGCCTGGACCTAGATTTCTGGATCTTGAATGGATTCATTTGGAGTGAAGCCATTTCTATCAGCCTCTCTCAAACTGCTGTTCTGAACAACAATTCCATAATTTTCAACCAGGGTGGCCATTGTTGTCTAACACATCTAGAGGTCATCAGCTGAAAGACCAATTTAGGCCGTAACTTAAGCTTAAATCGAACCAGTTGCCTAAAAGGTTTATAACAGAAATACTGGTGGGAAACAGTGTCCCTTAATTAAATGCTCAAGAAACACTGTTTCAAAATGAAACTGGAGAATTTTAAAGATTTTCTGAAAATGTATCTATTTTGTCAGTCTCAATTACTTTAAACAGTGTGTGAGAATTTTCTTTCTTTTGAAAAGAAAAAACACTTGAAGACGATCTGGAGAAAAGAAAGTTTGTACGGAAATAGAAAGAAAACACATACATACATATTCATACCACCATTTCCTTTTGGGGCAACCAATGTTATGCAAAGTGCAGAAAAAAATATACAAAGCAGAGAAATTAAGGCATATGGTAAGAAAATAAAATACCACAATATCTGCTTTTGATAATAGCCACATTCAGAACCTGTCATCACTTGTGTATTTCTCACTAAAAGTCTCAATATTTCATATTAAATAATGCAATTGAAACACTTTTGCCTTTTGAGTCATTCTTTCTCCATTTGTACATATGAGTACATTTATGTTTAAACCACGTATTCAAAACTGTTTTCTAACATACTGGCCAAACAATAACCATTTTTTGTTCCCACCAATCCACTTCTGTTACCTAATTGAATCATTTTCCCCCTAAATTGCATTCATGAGGCAATTCTTTCTGAAATGTATTTCTTTTCATTACAGGTAGTGCTCAACTTATGACCACAATTGAGCCCAAAATTTATGTTGCTAAATGAGACCGTTGTTAAGTAAGTTTTGCTCCATTTTATGACCTTTCTTACAACAGTTGTTTAAGTGACCCGCTGCAGTTCTTAAGTTAGTAACACGGTTGTTAAGTGAATCTTCCCCATTGACTTTGCTTGTCAAAAGGTCACAAAAAGTGATCACACATGACCCCGGGACACTGTGACTGTCATAAATATGAGTCAGTGGCCAAGCATCTGAATTTTGATCATGTGACCACAGGGATGCTGCAATTGTCATAAGTGGCATGTATTCATCAACTTTTCTGCTGTTTTTTTTTTTTTACAAATAACTAAAGTGCAGATTCCATGAGCTGGTATAAGTATTCCTACATAAAGTACTATTTACAAAAGGATATTCCCAAACCTTTGATGGCTAGAGTCACTTTTTTGTGAGATGAATGAGATGGACAGCTATATAAACATAATAAATAAATAATGTAGAGTTTTAATGTCATTATTGGAAATGATTGCATCAAAATTTCTTGACTCAAAAACAGCTTTAGAGCAATTTGCTGTGCCTCATGACAAGTACACCCAATTTTATTAGAACTGTACACACATACTTTATTTTTTTTACTGTGCATAACAGAATCCTTTATTCCTCTAATAATAGTTATTTCTATTAATGTTCTCTCTCAAACTAGAGTTATTAATTTTAAGTGCTGCTTCTCTTTTAAGCATCTAACTACTGAACATTTTGTTATCATATAATTTTGTGGAATCTGTTGAATCGTCTGCACAGTTATCCACAGAACAGAGAATTGTAGAAGTAATGGGGTATTTCTTGTGGTCCAACCATTTGATTAAAAATGCCACATCTCCAATATGCTCCACCCATCCTATGACTTTGATATATCCATTAATTGATTTTCTTTTTACCCTGCCTACGGAAGTAGTCATTTTGAATTGGTCTCTAAAATCCATTTGGTACAACAAGAGTTCTATTTGTTCTTTATGGAATTTTAATGTCATACAAAATAAAATTGCTCTGAATCTCATGTTGGTACATAGGCATCCATATTCTTTTTTCATGTGACATTCATCAAAAGTTCTTCTTTATGCTGCAGATCTTGCTGTTCCCACCCTAGGGAACTGCATAATTAATCTAACTGAATATCATATGGTGGCCCTATGTTAATCAGCTTTATGCATCCCCAAAGACTAACTGGATGATAACCATTTCTTCTTAGATTTTATTTCTTAAGATATGCTATCTTATACCCACTGACATAAAATCTTCCATTTGAATGCAGATGCTTGGCCAAGAAAATAGCTCCTAGCAGCGTCCTTTTACATAGTTTAATTCACAGTTGATCATGCACCTGTTGTTCAGTATCTCTTTATTTAGATTTTGTGATGCAATAATTCTCTTCTCTGTGTAAAAGGGCCTGTCAAGTATGCTTAATTTATCTCTTATCTTTATAAGCGGTTTCTTTGGCAACACCTTCCCTTGCCCTTGTGCAGTTTACTTCTCTCTCCACATTATTTCATTCCAACATAACATTTCTTTGAAGGTTTTTGCTAACTCTTCTAAAATCTTTTTTTTAAAGATTATTTTCAGACATCATGTAATGTAATTGTAAACTCCATAAAATGATGCCTTAGAAATACAAGAGTAGCAAACTGAGTGTGACACTATCTGTAACAAATATATCCTTCGGTGTTCAGTGTTTCTATTGTTCCCCAGAACTTTCTTCTTCATATTTACTAGAGCAGGGATGGACACTTTGTGGGGCATTTCCTATGGTCAGATTGCATCACTAGATAGGCCTTTCCTTTCCCTTCTTCTCCCCATTCCAGAATTATGATAATAGGAACAATGTTATTCCAGCAACAGAGGATGATCAGGCATCAGGATTTTAATATAATGTCAGTTGACTGTCAAAATTCCCATGGTGCTTTCTCCTTCCATGGCAATTACAGAACTGTGCATATAAATGTAGTAGGTCAGCTTTCCCCATTTTGACCCGTTTTGAGTTCCAGAATATCTTAAGCTGGAATTCCTAGAATTTGACACAGATTTCTGGGTGTTGGAGTGCCATCAATCTGGACAGAACCAAGTTGGAGAAATCTGCAGTGAATTTTTTTTGTTTTAGATCCATCAGCCATTGACCCTCTGATAAGGATCAGGAGCCAAGGCCCATGTTGGCTCTCTCAGTGGCATCTGGGGCCATATTTGAAAAAAGAAGGTTGAGCTAGGACAAAGATGTAGGCAGATCTGGGTCAGAAACTTTATTTATTTTAAATTACTAAAGTACAATTAAAATTATTATCCCCCCCCCAGTGTATTTAATACTTTCCTTTTCTAGCATGTTAAACAATCATAGAATAGGAGCAATTTTAGGAAGTGCTCTAGACACCTGTACACTAATGGTTTTGAAGACTGATAAGTAGTTCTGATCTACTAATAGTAGCAGATCCAGTCCAAAATCAATATAGGGGAGCAGTTAGGCATTCCCAAATGCAGCTTTGGAGGTGACATTGTCACCAAAGTTTTACTCAAACCATTTGAAGAATTTCCTCATGTAAGTTTTCATATTCTTCAATATTCTGAAGAATCCCGTATTGCTTATGCTCCTAAAAACAATCAACTTACAGATCTATAGGAGAGAAAGAAAGAGGTTTTATCACTGGAAATCATATCGAGGGTACCAATCTGTCTCTTGATTGCATTAGTTCAAGCTACCAAACTTAGATCATCAATTCAATCATTAACAGATATGCTAGCAGATACACTAGCAAACTCTTCCTAGAAATATATTTTTAGCGGAGTTTTTTCTATTCCATCTCTGGGGACAGTTGTTATTGAGACACAATGTTTCTTTCTAAAAGTGCAGGTAAGAATCTTTTAGTAAGATAAATACGCCCCCAGGATTCACTTAACCGTTGATGATTCTATAAAAATGTCCATGTAAGGTTTTTTGGCAATAATATGGACCTGGTTTGCCAGGGCTTCCTTCCGGAATGTTTTCCTGATTTCCCAGTCCAGTCAACACCTTGGCATTTCTCATCCAATACAAATTCTAATCAAAACCAACCAGTTTAGAGTTTGATTTTGTTAAATCAGCTAAAATAAGCCAACCTGGTCATGGGTGAATTTACAAGATTCAGTTTAGATTGGGTTGGGTAGTTATATTTTTCTAATACTGACCCCCAAAGATACCTCCAGAGCAATTTCCCCAAAACTAAATCCCAAACCACCAATAAAACATGAAGGTAACCCTTCATAGTTGTGTCATTCATACCTTGCCTGCAGAAGGGCCCCAGATTCAATTCATGAAGTCTCCCAGTGGAGCTGGGGAAATACAAAATGGGGTGTATAACCCCATCCCAATTTTTCATGTCATCCCCCCCTCCCAAATAAATTAGGGATGGAGCTTTCCAAGCACATCTGAAAACTGCCCAGGGTTACACATTTTAATTTGAGAAATAGGGAAAATATTATTGTATGTCATTTATTTTAATGGTTAGGTACCCAGGATTCTTCCTCTTCCCATTTTTCTCAGAATAATTGTTTGTAGAGTAAGTTGGGCCTAAGTCATTTTATAAGCTTTGATGGCAGAGGGAAAGTTGACTTGGGTTCTGCCTGCCCTATTACACCCTACTGAATACATGGCAGGTGCTAAGATTCACTGCATTTAATTTCACTATTGCTGAAATGAAATAAACTTCAGCTTTTGACACACATCTTGGTGTAGATAGAACTGATTGCCATAGGCTACCTTGTTCAAGTCTTGTAAAATGCCTGATTTTTGTTTCCTAATAAGAATATATTGGTGTTATCTTTTAGTCATTCCTGGGCAGGATATTCAAAAATACACTGACATCATGGCCAATGCTTTTTGCTATCCATTTAATGTAAGTAAAGGATAAGGATGTCATATAGAGAATGTAAACATACATTTCATATCAGCCAGATCATGGTGGATGAAGTACAAAAAAAAAGGGTAAGCAAATCCATGAAATCCAAATTACTCTCATTTGGAGCCAAGAGAAAATCCAATTAATAAATGTCAACCAGAACAGCATTAATTCATATTAATTCTGTTGATAGCTAAAAAAGAATATAAAACAGTTGGGGGAATAATCTGCCCATTTCAATATTTTCTGGAAAGTGCACACAAACAGGCAGATCCTAAATGAATATTCCTAGAATGAGTGGGGAAATCCTTTTAAATGTCTCTCTGGATGACTAATGCTTCTTCAGAGCATAGCAACTGATAGTGCTATAGAGATGCAAAAATTTAGGCAATCCTTCCTGGTTTCAAAGGTGGCAGAAACCTCAAAAAATTAAAGATAAGATGATGGCTTCAATTAGCAAGACATGAATTGGCACTGATAAAAAAAACTCTGTCTTTAACTGAACTGCTACTGAGAAGATTCTGAAATTCATGGCCCATATTTCCTTCATGTATGATACCAAACAGAGGTGGGTAAACTTTAACTTAGAGAATTACTTACCTACCTACTTACTTACAATTTCCTGGGCTAGGAGCATAAATGGAGCTCTCTCTGAACTCCAAGGCAAACCTTGGTCATTGGTTTAAGCACTAGTGATTCTATTCAGGGATGCAGATGTGGGATAGTACCCAGAGCTTGTACACAGAAGCCACTCAAGAGGCCGAACTGCAGCAGTAGCAATTTGGGATGCTTTCTTGAAGGTGGGCAGGCACCATCCTTGTAGTATCAGTACTAGTGGTACCAGATCTGAAATGTAAAATTTTGGAGTTACTAGATGGGAGCAAAGAATTAAAACATTTGGTGTCTATTTGCAACTATCTAGTAGTTCTGTACTAGACAGCATGCACTGAGGTGTCCGCTGCATTTTTGCTTGCCACTCTGACCCTACCTTAAGACAAATGCATTGATTTTCCCATTGCAGCAATCCACAATGTTTGTGCTTTAGAAATTAAAGGTCTGACTGGAACCTGCTGTGCCTGTTGGCCTGAAGGTAGCCCCCATCCCTTTTTATATTTACACCACTATCCTCAACAGCAACCAGATTGTCCTGATATAAAATACTTACTCTTGGAATTAAAGGATTCTGAACCTACAAAAAGGATACAGCTCTTCAATTCAAAAGTATAGAGGCACTCACTTAAGAGCACAATTATGCAATGGGTGGAGCGATAAGGTAAGGGGATATGGTCATTCACTTCACATGTGCAAGTTTGGGAAATTACATTTCTATTGTTTTGGAAATGGGTGGGTGGTTTAAGGCCGTTAAGAGCTTAGATTACCATTTTTGTCTATATCGTGTCTCAAAATGATGGGAAATCAGGACATCAATTTCTAGCCTTCATCCTCAGGTGCAGCTCCAATGGCAAAGAAAGGTGAGTTGGGGATTGCACACAGTCTTGCAGCCATAGTTTGGCCACCTCTGATTTCATGCAAGAAGCTGGAGGAAAGTTATCTTCTTGTTGTTAAAGAATTCCAGATCAGAATTCTTCTCCAACGTATTTCTAATCCTTTGGAGCTCTACCAGGAGACGCAGCTGTGTCATCTGCCACCTGAGATGTAGAATGTTAAAACCTCAATCAAATCTTTATGAATCTATTAAACATGGGCAGATTAGTGGGTCTCTGATATTTGTGCCAAATATTAAATGGATGAATGACAGAAGATATCAGCTAGTATGTAAAAGTCTTAAAACCATGCAGTTGGAAGAGACCATAAAAGTCATTTAGTTCAAATCCTTGCTAGATGCTGAATCCATTATAACATCTCTGACAGATAGCCATGCAAACTTGGTTTGAAATCCTCTGCTGAAGGGGCACTCATCACCTGGTTTCTTCACCATTCTGGTAGCCTTCTTCTGAACGTTTCCAAATTGTCACTATTCTTTTTGAACTGTGATGCCTAGACCAAAATGAGGTCTGACCTCCTGTGACCTGGATTCTTGCTCCTGTTAATATACGATAGCCTTTGCCTGTTTAGCAGCTGCATCACACTGTTGGCTCATGTTAACTCATGGTCAACAAGGTCTCTTTCACATATGCTGCTGCCAAACCAGCTCTGTCCCCTCTTCTAATGATGTGTCACATTCTTCCTACTCAGATGCAGAACTTTATATTTCTCCCTCTTCAATTCCATTCCATTTATTTCATCCCACTATTCAAAGCCTGTCTAGATCTTTTTGAATCTTCCCTCTTTCATTTAGTGTCTTAGTCACCCCACTCACTTTTTTTTTTTTTTTGGTCATCTATGAAATCTAAAAGGGTCCCTTCAACTATGTCATCCAAGTAATTGATAAAACTCTTAAACAGGCAAAGATTGTGCTCTGTGGTGCTCTGCTCAATACTTCTTTTCAAACTGTTTTTCCCCTTTATTTTCTTTTAGATTCTAGAAGTTTTCATATGAATAACACCGAGTCAGCTGGATAAGACAGGGCATCTCTTCCACTTTTTCGAAGAAAAAAAATCTATGTTTTAAAAAAGAAAGAAAATTGTATGATTACATTGTTCAAGTTATGAGTTACCTATAGCTATTTCCTCTCACAGCAATATACATACTTACAAAACAGTAGAATATAACAAATTGTAATGTTGAGTTCAATATAGATAAAATGAAAAAAATGTGGTACAAATACAAAATCCAGCTATAAAGGGGGGGAGGGAGGGGGGAAGGAAGGAAGGAAGGAAGGAAGGAAGGAAGGAAGGAAGGAAGGAAGGAAGGAAGGAAGGAAGGAAGGAAGGAAGGAAGGAAGGAAGGAAGGAAGGAAGATTTTAAAAACCCTTTGGGTTATATCAATTTTAAACTTAAAAGCCAAAAGAATAAATATTATTTTCTCAATTTCAGGAAAGTAGTCAGGAAAGTAAGAGCCCATCAGTCATCTCAGTAGAGAGCATTCTATAAACATTTGACTACTTTTGGAGAAAAAAAAACCTGCTCTTGAATTTCACCTGGTTAAATCTCAGACTATGAGGGACACTCAGAACAGAATATCTGATGACAATCTCAGGGCATGTTTAGAAGCATATGGAAAGGAATGGTCCATCGGGTAATCTCACTTCAAAGTGTTGAGGTTTTATAGGTTACCATCTGAACCCTAAACCATCCAGGAGCCAGTAAATTGGATTAAAATGAGTATAACACATTCCAATCACTAATCCAGCTACTGCTTCAAGGGTTACTTCATGTCAAGTACACTACAATGATACAGAGGGGAGAATGTCATGATAAATCACCAAAATTGCTTTCTTTCTATCCATTTAGGGATGTAGTTGGCACATCAGCCTAAACCGGTAAAAAAAAAAAAGTCTATGCTACACAGAAACACAGAGAAGGCATGATAAGAGAGCACTTGTGATTCTAGTGATAGAGGAAGTCAAAGGCTACTTCCAACTAATATTTGATCCTCCAGGGAGAGAACAGCTTAATGCAGAGAGGGAGGATATAATTTAATACAGAACACCTAATCAGAACTACCTATCAATAATACTTGTAACTTCTCTGGGTTGATGTTAGTTAATTGATCCTCATCCAGTTCATTATGGCCAGACATAGATTAAGTGTTTCAGCTGCTTAGATTGACTCTAAGGCAAATAAGAAATAGACCTGCATATCATCAGCAGATGCCTGCCACTGCACTTTAAATCCAGAGCTCTGCATCATTTCTGGGGAATGTGACAAAACAGGCAAAGAGGGGCCACAATGTTGTGATCCAAGTGCTGCCCTTTCCAGTACAAAAGGATTTCTCAGTAGACAAATTAGAGGACCTATTAAAACTGATGCACAAACAGAACAACAGAACACAGCTGGCTGTCACCTGCAGCCCAGGCCATTCAAATCCATTAATAAGCTAAAGTTTACCCTGGACAATGACACTGCACTTTCTCAAGTACTGGCTGGCAAGCCTATACTTGCATATAGACACTCACCTAACTGAAGCAGATTCTCACAAATAACATCGGAATGCTTATGCTTGTATAAGAACCAGACCTTTTAACAAACCCAAATATCTGCTTTGCCCTCATAGCAATAGCAAAAATTCCAACAAACTTCACACAAACTTAGAACGATCTTCCTGTATTCTTCCTGTATTCTTCCTGTATTGTGATATATGCCATCATCTACAGTACTAGCAACTATCCCTCTGGATTCTATGTAGGAGAAACAGACTTTGCACAAAAGAGTCAGTGGATGGATAAGTTCAGTACTGCAAAGTACTGCAAAGAAGGACAAGGTAACGTCAGAGCATTTTAACTTCTCAGGACACAAAATGAGATTGCTGAACTCACATTCATCCAGAAGTTCCAGTATCTCAGAAGATCTCCACAAACACAATGAGTTTTTAACACATTATAATTGTTAACTAATTCAGTACTTTTAAGCTATCTCACATGTAACCTGAATCTGCCTAGTCACCCAGTCTTCTCCCACACTTTTTCCCCTCTACCTGACCCCAATTTAAATCCTACATCAGCTTTGTTATTCCGTACATCTGATAAAATGAACATTGATTTGCAAAAAGATACTGAAAAAAATGCTATCATACTTCTTCTAATTTTTACCAAATCTTGTTTTTCCCACAAGCTCACTAGGTCTCTTCTCTGCCCTTCTGTGACTTGGTCAAAGCCAAAAAATTATACCATCTCCAACATACCCAAAAGGTAATTACAAGGTTTCTTGGTTTGAGTTGATGTGTGCTTAGGTGACCACAGCAGATCATGTGGAACACACGTCGCTGTCCTCAAGGGTAAAATTAGCTCCTGGCCCTCCATATTCAATGTCTGAGACAGTTTACTCACTGCTTCATGGAAAATGAGTCCTGGCAACTGATAAACCATTCTACCTCTCTCAATCTATCCTCTGAACAGACATACATAAAGAATAATTCCTGCATTTTCCATGATTTTTCCTCTTGATTTAACAATATAACATTAGACCATGGTTTTGACTTCCAATCTCTTAACTTTCTGCCATTAGACAAAAAAAAAAGACTTGCCATATTGCTGTAGAATATAAATAGGGAAACTATTTTTAAGTATAACTTCCTACATCTGGAAATGAAAATCTTCACCCTTAGTGTGTTTTTTTTCCTGAAAACACAGTTAGTAAATCACACTTTCCTTTTCACTGCAACAGTGAACAGTGTCATCACTGCAAGGTCTGAGAAAAGGTAAGGAGAGTCTTGATATTGTGTATTAGCAAAACTCAGATCTTTCTACAGAATGATGGAGTCTATAGTAGTATTGTGTGTTCTTGGTTGACTTTCCAAATATTGCCACAGAAAGAATATCAAATAGGCCAGGAATATATTAAACTTTAGTAGCCAAGAGCCCCAAGGGACAAAATGATGACTCAAAGTGAACAATGTCAACATAGTTGTGTCCAAAGTTTTGTCTCTTTTTTCTTTCCCTCCAGGTTTTGGGAAAGACTTCTGGAGTCTTTTTTTATATGTATTTAAAAATGTGTTGAGACTGTTTTAATTTGTGTTAAGTCTTTGATCCTCAGTAACTGAAAAACAAATGTGGCTCCTGGTTGAAAAAAAAAACTATTTGGTTTGGATTATATTCTTAAATATAATTCACTTTTCCTGAACTCAAATAAAGTAATAAAATCAAATCATAGCAGCTAAATTCATTTACAATTGCTTGTATCATTTACTATTCAGCTTACATACTAACTTTCCTCTCTTTTGTCATACTAGATTTTATCTCTGAGCTGACATGTTATTTTTCTTTAGTTATATTTACTTATAGTTTTCATTAGCACCAATGTACTTTCAGCCAAACTCAAATCTGGATGCCCTCTATCTTCCTTGAACATATATTTTTACCTGGGGGGATTAATGTTTTTGGCGATATTTTTTCCTATTGCCTCTGTTTATCTCTCTGTTCTTATCCAACTATTCTTTTTAGGTTTTTCAAAAATCTATTTTCCAAATTGCTGCTTTCTTTGGATATACTGTAAATAGAAAAGCCAGAGTGCATATAGTCAATATATCATTTTTAAAATTTCTAGTGCGCATGTAATCATGGTTTATAATATTTCTTAATATCAGACCCCAAGATCTTTCACTGCTGATCATACTGACTTGGGACTTTGATAATTATAGTTCACCATCATTTGGAGAGCCACAGATTTTCCATCCTGAAAATTTGCAACCTAAGAGACAACCTGATTTCACACAATTTCACGAGCTCCATTCCTGAGTAATGCATATATGAAATGATTTCCAATCATGAAGACAAAATCCAGTAGGATTATTCTTCAACACCAAAAATGTGGTCTTTTTTTTAAATACCAGGCACATCAAAAGTCTATCCATTCTTCCTTCCTTAGTTTCTCAGTTTCAAACTTCAGAAACTGCCTGTTATATCAGCTAAAGAGGATCACCATTCAATAAGAACACTTACTCACAGAATTATCTTGATTTCCTTTACATCATGGGGTTGTTGTTTTTTTAATAAACAGAATGAAAACAAACTAGGGCATTCAATGGAATGATCATACTCATTCTCCCCTCTGTTGACTTCCTGCTCCTTCCATTATGTTGCTGCATTAAAAAATTAATGTGTAACTCAAATCAAATATAGAATATTTAAAAGAGATGTATTTACAGGGCCATGAGCTCCTAAGCTGTACCACAAGGAGATATAAAATGTATCAGGCACTGAAGACAAGAGGAGCACAAGCAATTACATTTGTGTGGCACGTGAACAGTTACAAAAACAGCATATTGTAAACTAAATGCACCTTGGAGCTCAGATATTTGTTCTTTCCTCAGAAAACTGTCTACAAACTGGAATTATATTGTGACATAAAGAGAAGCATGAATTCAAATGTGGCATTTTGCATTTCTTTTTTTTTTTAAAGTGAATGACAAATCTGATGCCATATCTATTAATAATCTCAAATTATTTTCAGCCATACAACTGTTGTTGTTGTTGTTGTTGTTGTATGGCATTGTTACATTAGCCAGGAAACTACAATACTATTGCAGAGTAGTAATTTGGCTGCCAAGGTACTAGCTCTGTCATGGTACACGCTCACAAGCTTGCCAAGGTGAGCCACAGGAGGGCAAGCTAGCCTCGCACCAGAAAGAAAGACAAACCGCTCTTCCTGCAGTGTCATCCAAGCCCCCCTCCCTCCACTGGAGCCACCTCGCAAACGGGTGTTGCAACCAGGAAGGTTCAGAGCCAGCAGGAATTTGACTGCCTGCATGGAGCACCAATTTGTCTCCTCACCAAAGGGGTACCTATTTATCTATTCACATGGACGTGCTTTTTTTGGACAGAAGCTGAGGCAATTGATGGGAGCTCGTCCTGCCATACAGTGCTAGAACTCGAACAGCTGAAACAGAGACCATCTCCAGCATCACTAAGCCATTGAGTCACCATGTCTCTCAGCCATAAAACTAATGAAGATAGTAATGTTATACAAATCAATGTTGACTGAATTCAGATAGATTTGAAAAATCTAACTGATTCAATCTATACTTTTAATCAGACTGGCAAATTGATCCAATCTGAACTTTTGAATCATTTGCAGAATCAACTGGACCCAAACATTTAAATTAGTTTGGAAAAACTGCCAAAACTCTGAATTGGGTCTGAATTGACTTGGAGGCATCCAGTTTAATGCTTCAAAACTTCAAAGATTCACAGAGCCCTAAAAGTTAGCTCACATAATTAACCTGGCTACTTAAACCTCATGATAAAGTAGAAGCCACATTTCCCATTCAAGAATTAGCCCCAGCATAAACATATTAAGGAATACTGTTTTAAATATGATATGCATGCCAGTAATTAGGCTTTTAGTCTATTTTACAAAGGGTAGGCCTCTGCCTGAGAAATTTGATTAGAAAAACAATAGGCAAGTTGCACCTCCTAAGTTTTTTTGAAGGCCTCAGGGATCAAAAACTGATGGCAAACTTCCCATCATTTTGAAAGAGGACCCCCTCAAAAACTGTACACCTTTAGGGCACATCAAAGTTTAATAACAAAAAAGCCTTCTATATTTCCACCAGAAACTCACCCCTCCCTATATGTACATTGCAATTTCATCTACGCTAAGACCCTTAATTGCCCCCCAAAATGTGAGTGTAATCTCAGCTACCAAAACACCAAAAGACCGCCTACTCATACATTAGAAGGATTACCTAGATTACCCTAAACTGGTAGCACTGATGCAAACTTTGCAGATGAATCTTTCCCATTATGGGAAATGTAATATATTTCCATTTAAAATCTAAATAATGGTAACTGTTTGCAAATTGTATGTATATAACATGATGTGCAAATATGTATCTATTTTTACATTCTTTGTGGGGGTCAGTGAAGTGTTGCTTCTTTTTGGTGCTGTATAAATGGCCCCTCCATTTATAAGTTAATTGTAACTTATACAATTAAAGTACAAATACTTTTGGTTAGTCCTCTTTCCCACATTTTCTGTTTTGCACATACTTTTCCAACAGTATATCACCGCTAAAGTTACATGAAGGAAGGTCAGGTTCACTTTTTGTAAATTCAAACACCACAAGCAATGAAGCCTCCCTGGAAGCAAAGAAAACAGGGTAACCAACTAACAGCAGTAAGAGGCTAGAAACTGGGAGACTGTGAGTTCTAGTCCCACCATAGGCATGAAAGCTGGCTGGGTGACTGCACAAGTCACTCTCTGTCAGCCCAACTCACTCACAGGGTTGTTGTTGTTGTTGTTGTGAGAAAAAAAAAAGGAGGAGGAAGGAGTCTTAGGTATGTTCACGCCTTGAGTCATTTATTAAAAATAATAAAGGTGAGATAATAAATAAATAACATAGCCTTGCCCTTATTACTTTAACATGCTTAGTTCTTTTCTCCAGATTCCAGTGCTGCAGAATTCAAAAACTCCGTTCCAATATCCCAAACTTCTTTTCAGTAGTAAGCCTGATTTTATGCAAAATCTATTACAAATTCTCTTCAACAGAGTCATCAAGTTAAGAAAAAAAAAGATTCATAAAGGATTTGCAGAGCATTGTTCGGAACCAAAGGTAAGTGTTCTGGTACGCTTTGGTTAGTTTGCTTTCTACATGATTGTTAAGACACACTTAACAGACAAAGGGTTGTTGCTAAAATGTGTTTCGTTGCCAATGCTTTAGGTCAGTGATCCTCAAACCACCAGATGGGGTGGTGCAGCCTCCTCACTTTCACCAGCCAAACCCTCCTTCTCACTTCAACCTGCTACATCCTTGAATTTGTTGCTAGTCAGATGACAAGACCAGAGCCACTCCCCACATCAGCCCTGCTTCCCTTGCAGTCATGCTTAGTCAGCACTCTGATGCTTTCTGCTGCCAGAGTTTCTGCCTACTTTCATTGCCCCAAAGCTGGTTAGACCAGACACTTTGGCAGCTCAGCTCATACCTTCCCACATTCACTGCCAGGCAGCTGGGCAGAGGCTGCTCGCTGTCTCGGCTCCTGCCTCCCTCCATTCCCTGGCAGTAGCTGATCTGCCAAAATCAATCAGTAGACGAAATTGAGCATAAAAAAAAATCTCACACAGAGGAAAACAACTTGAAATTAAATTTGTCTGTTGTCATAACAAGAGAGAGATGAAAACTAAGCCTCCGATTCGAAAAAAAAGAACCGTTGGCATAGCTCAGGAAGAAAAAAGAGATAATAAACATATGAACTTTGATTTTACTCTAAATAGCATTCATTCTTGATGCACAGCAATTGCAGGAATTCCTTTGTCGTAACTCTTTAGTTCTACTACAAAAATGTATTGTTCAAAAGTTCCTGGCTTCTTATGTGTCCATTGTTTCAAGTCCAGCCTGCTTGTTGGGGTGGGGAAACTGGTTCATTAAGCAGCACAAGTGATAACATCAAGAGCAACATGTGTACTAAAATTCAGAAAATTGACCATAGTGAACATGTCTTGAATGCAGTTACTGACTGTGGGTCCAAAAAGGCTGTGCTAAACTGACCTCTGATTTTGGACAAGCAATGTCAAAACTGAAGTGCAAATACGAATTTCAGCAATATGTATCTAAGCATTGCATTTTTTATTTATTATTTTTTTTATTAATTTAGGCTCAAAAATCACACACAGAAACCATATCCCTTAGTATTCTAGGGTATCTGTTGAACAATTTGTCTTGTGTGACTGTACAAAGAGTAGTTGTGATTATGACATAAGTACATAAGAAAAACCAAATGGTAAATAAAGAACTTAATTTTATCATTATTAACTACAAAAGAAAATTTTAAAAGGCTGTTAAAAATGGAGGGAATGCAGAGATGTATACGAATGCATCTATAACATTATCCTATTAAAATATTTAAAATATTGTAACTCTTAAGAGGGTAGTGTTTAACCACTCCTCACATTTTCCAAAAGTGGTCCATGATTGCAGAAAGCTTGAGAAAAACTGCTCCATATAATTCTGATATATACCGGTAGCAATTGAAATAAGCCAAACATGTCTTTCCTGAAAACCAGCCCCAGAGCTAATATTTCTAGATGACTTACTAACTTTCTATTTGCATTAACTAAGTGTGCTTAATCATGGCCTCTAAATATCACTGGCTTCCATCTATAATCAACAAAACAGAGGTACACAGTATTCTTTCAGGGAAGTGCCAGCTGGACAATTATATCACTGATGTCAAGGTGACAAAGAAGTTCAGTTAGGACTTGGCATACCAAAATGAGACAAGACCTATATATGTCATGAAGCCATTTTGTTTTTCACCACGCATAGTCACTGTCATTTAAATGCTTCATTTTCTTTTCTTCACCCACAGCTTTGTTGCACTACCTGTCCTATAGGAAATGGGCCTCCCATCTACATCTTCTAAGGAACAGTGCCTTCAACATAGACTTACATGAACTGGGATACCTTCTTATTTTTCACTGATAAACTGCCAGTGCTATCAGTTTTAATTCTAGGTTTCTTACCAATGCCCTCAGAAATTTAACGGAGGACTGTTCATCGTTTTAATTCCTGCTCATGTTTCTGACAGACAGTTCCATTATGAATCATTCCAAAAAGGATGCAAACCATATTTACATCCACTCCATATTTACATCCAGTGGAATAGTCCTGCCATCTTTCTTTGATCTCCTTTGAATCAGTTGCTATCTTTCCATTGGTGTCCTTTAGTATACCATGCCGAGGTTGGAACCTCCTTCTGATTTCAGAGATTTTTCTTATTTTTCCAAGTCTTTTCCCCATCTTCAGTGTCTACAGATACGTAATACCTCTTCTTGTCTCTTCTAACAGCTCTCTAATATTCTTTAATAACTTCTTTTCTGAGATTTTTGCCCTTTTTTCCTCTTCTCTTTTTGGCAATTTCCACTATTTTCCTGACATCTATTTTGCTTCTCTTTCTTCATTTTTGGCAGCTTCTTTTCACATTCATCATTAATAACTTCTTTATGTTCATTTGATAATTCCTTTGATTGTCTATGAGGTTCAGGACTTTGAAGAATTTCCATATACCGTGTTCTGAAAACTGATCGGTTTTCTTTTTCTTCTTTAACTTAACTGGGAGCTTCCACATCAGCACTCTGACAAAAACCAAGTGAGTGTATGATTAAAAAAAACCCTATAGCAACAGATTAATTTTTTATCTTTGTAAAATATGTACTAAAGATAGGAAAGAGGGTTAAGATGTGCAAATCCTAGTGGCAAGGTCATGTGTGGTCTATAGAGAGGATGAATATTTGCAAAGTGAAAATGGCTGTAAATCTATGCCCTCACGGATATATGGAACGAGAAACATAAATATTGAATACAGTGAAAGTTGACTTTTAAAGAGAACAAGAGCTAAAAAGAGGAAACTCAGTGAGAAATGTATGAGTTTTGAATTAATGTGGATTGAGTACAACATTCAAATGTAAAAATACAAATAAAATACAGGAAGTCTTCGACATATGACCACAATTGAACCCAAAATTTCTGTTGGTAAGTGAGACAGTTATTAAGTGAGTTTTGCCCCATTTTACAACCTTTCTTGCCACAGTTGTTAAGTGAATTACTGCAATTATTAAATTAGTAACATGGTTGTTAAGTGAATCTGGCTTTGCTATTAACTTTGCTCGTCAGAAGGTCGCAAATGAGGATGACATGACCCCGGGACACTGCAACCATCATAAATATGAGTCAGTTGCCAAGTTTCTGAATTTTGATCATGTGACCATGGGGATGCTACAACAGTCATAAGTGTGAAAAATGGTCATAAGTCACTTTTTTCAGTGTCGTAACTTTGAACGGTCAGTAAGTGAACTGTTGTAAGTTGAGAACTACCTATACTTTGAGATGATTTGGTCATAGAGAAAGAATGAATGACAATGTATTACTAAAACAAATATATAATCTATGGGCAAATGGAGTGAGGGGAAGGTCCTGGTTGGATGGATTGATGAGATACTCAAATAGAGAGTTGTGAGAAATATAGAGAGCAAAAAGCAATGTCTGAAGCATTATATGACTGCAGCCTTTATTTGTTTGTTTTAAAGATTTATATGACTGCCTATCTTAAGCAACTCTTGGTGGCTTACGACAACCAAACAACAATAAATAAAACAATCATAAAAACAATAAACAAAAAAACCTTTGCTGTAGTTTTCCCCCTTGGAATGCCCCACAGCAGACTCCTTTATCCTCCTTCCATATCTTCCAGTCATAGAGTAGGTGCAAGAGATAAAGATATGGAAAGATAAATAGTCTTAATAAATAGTAGATAGTAGGTAAACTAGATGTTGCTCTGTTTCCTTCTCTGTTGCTTTATCCATGCCTTTAATGTCTTTGGCTTACCGTTTCTTACTCTTTTTCTATGCTTTGCATAATGGAGAAACCAATAACATTCGCGACAAGACTTTTCTCCTGTATTCAGAATATGAAATGCAAGGGTAATGGATGATGCAAATTAAAAAGTGATGTACATTTTATGAGAAGGACATATACAAGTAGCAATGATAAGCTTTGCATATGATGTTGCTTTTCTTATGCTAAGTTTTACTAGACATAGCAACCCATTCCCTGAATATATCTTCTGCCTGAATATTACTTTTGATTAAGTCTGGCATTGGAATGAAAAATTAGTCTCCAGAAATTCAAAACAGTTTGAAAATTCAGTATTTTCCCCGAGCATTCAAGTCTTAATTGGTTAATTGGTTCGGTTTTAGATAATGTTAATTTATAACATTATAAATTTATAACATTATAAACATTAGGGGACTGGAGGCTAAAGCATATCAGGAACGTTTGCTGGAATTGGGTATATCTAGTTTAATGAAAAGAAGGACTAGGGGTGACATGATAGCAGTATTCCAATATCTCAGGGGTTGCCACAAAGAAGAGGGAGTCAAGCTATTCTCCAAGGCGCTTGAGAGCAGGACAAGAAGTAATGGATGGAAACTAGTCAAGGAGAGAAGCAACCTGGAACTGAGGAGAAACTTCCTGACAGTTAGAACAATTAACCAGTGGAACAACTGCCTCAGAAGCGGTGAATGCTCCAACACTGGAAGTTTTTAAGAAGAGACTGGACAGCCATTTGTCCGAAATGGTATAGGGTTTCCTGCCTGAGCAGGGGGTTGGACTTGATGACCTCCAAGGTCCCTTCCAACTTTATTATTATTATTATTATTGTTATTATTATTGTTGTTGTTGTTGTTGTTATTATTATTGTTGTTGTTGTTGTTGTTGTTGTTATTATTATTATAAAGCATAAATGGGAAAAGGTCTGACTACACATGCAGTTCCTTTTTCCTTTTTTTGCTATGACTGATGCTTAAACATCAGCATGTAATAAAGCATTGTTTCTCCTCATGTCTAAATCAGGAATGTATGACTAATGATTGAAGTGTTTACAATCCAGTAAGAATAAATAACTAGAGTAAGACTGATCCACAAAACTGTTCACTCTGGCAATTTACAAACTTATCTTTCATTAAACATTTGAAATAAAATTCACCAGCTCAGAAAAGTGGTGGATGATACTTGCATGCAGTTTTTTTAAAAAAATATATGAAGTGACTGGGGATGCAGTGATGAATTTTTTCTTTCTGTAACTTTAAAAAATCTGATACATTAATAAGAATGCCAGTCTTTGCCTCTCCTATGATTCCTAGAAATCTCCCATGAGGCCATCTCATAAATCTAAACAAGGAAGCGAGTGCAATTCCTTCCACCGTCTTTTTCAAAGAAGGGTGAATGACTCCTACTCTTAGAAAAATACCCATAATCGCTTCAAGCAGCACTTGTGCAGATTTTTTTTAAAAAAAATACTAATTGATCTGGATTTGATTAAAGGCTCCCAGTTAAACTATGGCTCATGAAAGAGGAAGAATAACCCCCCCCCCCAAGCATGAGCAAATGAATGGTGCAGATGGGTTATCGTGACAATGAGTGCCTTATTCTCATTAGATGCAACTAGTGAGGAATTAGGCTGCTCAGAGAAAAAGTGTAACGCAGTTTTGTCATTTCAGCATGCCCTGGAACCACACCTCCTACACCATCTGTCAACAGGAATCTCGTTAGAGAATTCAATATCTACAATGCAAAGCATTGTATCATATTGTCCAACAGGTTCTTATTTCTTCCCTGTTCTGCCCACACTCTATGTGAACTACTTTTTATGTAACAAGAAAATGGCTCAGACCAAAGCTTATCTAGGTTAGCCTCCCCTTCCTACTGTGACCAAAGAGATGTCTGATAAAGATGATATGAGGGTTAACTGACTTCGTCCCAGTTCAGTTCCAGTAACCGGTTATTATTATTTAGTGTATGACATACAATGTCAGGGAAATCTACACTTGCTAGACACAATGC
The DNA here is from genome assembly GCA_023970755.1 of Azemiops feae. Classification (NCBI taxonomy): domain Eukaryota; kingdom Metazoa; phylum Chordata; class Lepidosauria; order Squamata; family Viperidae; genus Azemiops; species Azemiops feae. Next base: position 2,001,505 of record JALGBA010000099.1, read on the forward strand.
AGTCCTGACAGCCTAGACTGCTAGTTCATTCTATTGGGCGCCTATTCTTGGTGCAACCTGGGAGGTGAGCTAACTTTATACCAATTAGCTATCAGCAGGCTCCTCTGCCTTGCCTTGTGTCACAATGCCTCGCATCCAGCCAAGTCCACCACGGGCTTCCACTCTGCATACACAAATGCAGCTAGGTTTTTCCCACTGAAGTGGTACCCATTTATCTACTTGCAATATTGCATGCTTTCAAACTGCTGTGTGGGCAGGAGTTAGGGATCGAGCGACAGGAGCTCACTCTATCTCACGGACTTGGTCAAATTGCTGGAGTATAGACCAGTTCCAGCATCATTAAACCACTGCGCCACCTGGTCCAGTAACTGGTATACATAGCTAATATACTGTACTTTCTACATTCTTGGAGATATAAATGCTGCTGTCATGATTGATCATCAGAGAGGGGCAGGGGTTTCTGCAGGGGGGAGGGTCAAACATTCAAGATGGCAGTCACATTCATGTAATCAAAGTCCAACTGTGTCACTGGTCTTAAATCACATAATTGTGGCATCCCTAGAGGAAGGATGTGGCCATCCCTTCCAGGTAGTCTGGACAAAAAGAACCAATCATGTAAGGTTACAATAACAGAAATCTTGCAAGTCTGCAAGCACAAGCTTCTCCATTTTTGTACATATACTGATGTCACATCCATTTATGTAAAAGAAAATCCTGTGATAACACAACTCTGTATCATTTTGACAAGAGAGGGATCTTACAAATGCCTTTGGTTGCCATCATTTATGGCACAATGCTTTTTAAAAGCTGTTCAAATGAGTGACCATATCCAAGCCAGGAAGAAGCTTTGTGTTTAACCATGTAGTACTGTAGTTCCTTTTGCTGTCTTCCATCTCTCCTTATTTGGTTTAATTGAATGACTTTGATTTCCTGATACCTTGAAACAGAAACTTCTTCTCTGTTCATTATTCATTTTTTCCTCCGATAGCCATAATGTTGCATAACGCTCTCCCTCCATCTTAGTCAATCTAGTTCTAAGCTACACTCACTCCCCTCCCAATGACATAAGTGATTTTAACTGGGTATTCTTCTCTTCATATACTGTAGAGTGGTTTTATGTATTGTCAGTGGGGTCCCATATCATTTCACCAAAGCAACATTTTGAGTTTTTATACCCGTACAGCGTTTCTCAGGCTAGCTGGGGAATTCTAGTAGTTGGAGTCCACATGTCTGAAAGCTAACAATGTTGAGAAACGCTGTTCTAGTGTATGAAGTGCTATCAATCCCAACAGATTAGTGTTGTTAAATATAGAAATATAAGGAATTAGTGAATACTGTCTATACGGTTGAAAAACAATACAATTCTATTAATTATGTTTACCAGCTCAAAAAAGACCAATGTTCTGACCCACAAAACCACTGGGGGACAATGGAAATTGAATTACTCAGAACTTTCCAGTGATGTCACCAAATGTTCAAATTCTTGAGTATATTATAACCTTCCACAAAATTGTTTTTTCATGGGGCAGAATAGAAGAGGCATCACTTGCTGTCCACCTTATATACACCTTATCTCTGTTCTGCTGTCATTAAGTAGAATATTCAAAGATCCACAGTATTGCTTCCATCAACTTTGGAAAATCCTATGGCTTTTAATATATAGCTATAGATACATAAATAATGTAAATACCTGCCAGCTGTACATGTCTCTCACTCCCTGTTTATATCTGACTTCTGCCAGTTCATTGTTTTGATATTTGCTGGTGTTTAATGAATAAACATGAACTGCCAGATGAATTCAGTGATATGTGTGCTTGCCCCAAACTGGATATAGAGACTGACTGAGAGTGTGTTAGGTGCAAGCCAAACTGGAAATGATCCACTGTAATTTTCCAATAATAGTTACTTGTTTCAGAATATAAACTTGGCATGTGCTACTATTCCCACCTGAAGCACCTGAGGTATTCTTGGGTTAGAACAGAATTATTCCTCTTCTGTGACTGAAACATCAATGATGAGAAGTAAGGACAGCTGTCCTCCAGATTGTTACAGGTAGTTTTGACTTGTAATCATTTGTCCTATATGGTAGTCCTTGACTTACAACCATTCGTTTAGTGACCGTTCAAAGTTACAACAGCACTGAAAAAACTGACCTATGACGGTTTTTCACCCTTACAACTGTCACAGCTTCCTCATGGTCACGTGATTAAAAGTTGGATGCTTGACAGCTGCTTCATACTTATGACAGTTGCAGTGTCCCCAGGGGTCAGGTGATCCCCTTTTGTGACCTTCTGACAAGCAAAGTCAATGGGGAAGCCAGATTCACTTAACAACCGTGTTACTAACTTAACAACTGCAGTGATTCACTTAACAGCTGTGGCTAGAAAAGTCGTAAAATGGGACAAAACAACTGTCTTGCTTAGCAATGGAAATTTGGGATTCATTTGTGGTCGTAAGTTGAGGACTACGTCTATTCCTTTTGGAGTGTAACCCCTTGACTTACAACCACTAATTTAACAACTATTTCAACTTACAACAGCACTGAAAAACATGATTTATAACCAGTCCTCATGCTTACAGCACAGCAGCTCCGCAGTCAGAATTAGAATCAGAATAGAGTTGGAAGGGACCTTGGAGGTCTTCTAGTCCAGTCCCCTGCTCAAGCAGGAAGTCCTATACCATGTGATCAAAATTCAGGTGGCTGGTCTGGCATATTTTCACAATGGTTAAGTGTTCTGAGGTCACGTGATCACCATCTGCAACCCACTCTGTCAGCTTCTGACAAGCAAAGTCAATGGGGAAGCTGGATTCGCTTGATGACTGTGTGATTCATTTAACAACTGCAATAATTTGCTTAACAACTGTGGCAAAAAATATGGTCGTAAAATCAAGTGTGACTCATGGCCTTTCTTAGTGGTGGAAATTCTGGTCCCAATTTTGGTCATAATTCAAGGACTACCTGTATTTGAAACATTGTGATTCAATAGGCTAGATCAAAAAAATCCTAGTCCATAGAGGCAGAGAAAGGGAGGAAGTATAGGTTAGAGGAAGTGTTAGATGAGAGATGGAGAATCAGATCCCACAAGTCATACTAAAAGAGAAGACAATTGCAGCACTAACAAAAGCCATTAAAGTTTTGAAACATCAGGAGAGCAATTGGACATAGAATTTGTGAGGATTAGGGTATAACCAATTAGCACAGTACAGCCGAAGGGACATCAGAATCGTGTAAAATTAACTATGTTTGGCCTATTATGATTTAAATTCAGGAAATTAAACTATGTGATCACCTCTCCCATCAAAGGAAAAGCCAAACTAAGAGGCATGGAACTATCACCCAGCCAGCACATGAAATTTAGCCTTTGTCTTCTTTCACTAAATCAGATGTGTAACTTGGGGCTTGGGCATGAAATGCTGAATCTGAGAATATGTGCTCGTAAATATGTATGGATGCATGGAATGAACCTGCTTTAAGGAGAGCTAGAGACAGAATATGGGCAGACACAATGCTAGGTAAACCAACCATTTTGCAAGGTGAGATCTCTTCAGATTTTAAAACGAATGGTGTTTATTTATTCAGCCATATCAAACAGTCACTTCCTGACGTCACATCTTTATTTAAGGTTTCTTCTTGTTCTGATATGGAACAGGAACAGGAACAAGCCTAAACCAATCCTGTACTCTCATTTTTTTTTCCATTTGCTTTAACCTTGTTATTAATAGAATGATTTCACACGCTAGCTATATAAAAGCAAAATCGTAACACTGAACAGCTTGGTTTGTTTTAGCTCTGAAAATTAAAAAAAACAATTAAAGTACTTTCTCTGTTATTTCTGGATCCATTTTAAACTACACATTTTTTTTTTTTAAAGTAACACTCTCCAATATCTTCTCCTTTCATTTTATATGAAGCAAATGCTTTATATTCAACCTACATTTTGTACATTTTAAAACAAATCTCTGAATGTAAGCTATTATTCCATAAATAATTCTACTATCAGTATAAATTAGGACATAGCAAAGCAAGCAAACACTACCACAATGAGCTTCTAAGACAGTTAAAATATTTCTAGGAACTATTCCAATGGATACGTGTGCACACATGTGTATTCTATGCCTCTCTTCAAGTTGTCAGAAGGGAACTCTTTCCAGCTGGTTTTTAAGGTGAGAAGGTAAAGAAAGCCAACAAGGATAAAGGATAATGAAAAAGCTGAGTTATAGAAAACAATCTCTTCTTTTATCTTTCAATAATAATACCACCACTGGGGGGGGGGGAATGGAAGCACCATATGGGTGACATAGCTAGTCATGAAGATGTCAAAATGTTTGTCACTTAATTTCACCCCCTTCCCCATTGACATGGGAGATACCTCTAAACAAAGTTTCTGAGCTGGCTTGGAATCAGTTCCAGATGTATATGATATTGACAGATTTTGTTCTTATCTGGCTCTGTTGTTGCTACCATTTATCCAAAATTGTTTATTCAAAAGCTAGTGTTTATAATGCTGACTTTCTGATTAACTTTTGGACAGTCTATTTTTTTCCACTCCAACTCCTACAGCAAAGGCAACCTATCCCCATCATCCAGAGATTTAGCATCCTGTTGTTTAGAAGGTGTCTCACCCTCCTCCCTCACCTTCTGCAGCAACATACAATCATGGATAGCATTGTTAAGGGAAAAAAGTCTAGTGCAAAGGTGCCAAATGGGTGTCCTTTCTGCATCATAGCTCACCATGGCTGATAAACATAATGGAGGAATGGTGGTCTGAAGTTGTGTAGATCTCCATGTCAGCAAACAGCTAGTTTGTCTGTTTATTTAGCATATGGCCAGACAAATGCATAGAACATGAACTAAAAACCTAGATGTAGTTGGGTGTACGTGTGTGATGTGGTAAAAATTTATTTTCTTTCCATTTTGAGTAGGGTGAAGATCAGGGAACTATTTGTGATTTTGGTTCCTATGGTGTGTCATGTGATTGAATACCAATTAATCCATACCCTTTGTATTCTGCTCTTGCTCAGTAAACAAAAACATTCATTGGTTCATGGTGTTCTTGGCATCTTTTCTGCTTCTCAAGATTGGCAGAATTTAAGGGAACCCTAGATAAGCTTCGTGGAACTTGGAAATGAAAATGATGACAGTATGAAAATGTTGTGAGGAGATGGGAGAAAAACAAAGGTCTTATTTACAGAAGGAGGATTAAAACATCTTTCAAGAAATCAGAGGCCATATTTAGGTGGAAACATTTGTCATGACAAACTTGCTGTATTCCATGACCCATTCAAATCTTACTCATCCTGAAATTAGATCTTCCCTTTCCTGCTTCTACTTTCTTTGAGACTTAATTTTTTTATTCGTGCCTTCATTAAAGACTCTCTAGATGCTCTTCTTCCATATCCCAATGTCATCCACATAGCACTTGTTTATAAAGATAGTCTTCGCTGAATGACCATACATTTAGCAACTGTTCAAAGTTACAACAGCACTGAAATAAGTGACTAGTACTGGGTCAGCATCTCCACAGTCATGTGAGTACAATTCATGTACTTGGCAACCATTGAGCATTTATGATGCTTGCACCTTCCTGCAGTCATGTGATCACCATTTGCAACCTTCCCTGCTCGTTTCTGACAAACAAAGTCAATGGGGAAGATGGCAGGATGTTGTAAGTCACATCATGTCTCACGTCATGACCATAACCAGGACCATTGGAATTGGCGTTGGAAATTGGCCCAATTACATAGTGTTTTGCTTAACAACCACCTCACTTAGCGACAAGATTGCTGGTCCCAATTAGGGTCATTAAGCATGGACTACCTATAGTTTAGACTCCGTTCATTAAGAAAAGCAGTTATATGTTTATTATCCATTAGACAAAAACCCCAGAATTGGCAATAAGTGATATCTATATTAATGCCAATCAAAAAAAAATGCAAACGTTTATGAAAGTTTCTAAGTTTTCCATAACACTTTATCCCACGGATAGTTACAGAAAATTGGAGCTAGAGAAAAAAGTAAGAAAGTCCAAGATTTAGGTCATGAATCTGCAGTTTGAAATTTGGAGACTTTTTCAGGGCTGGAAGGAAATGACTATTCCCTTTGTTGCCAAACATAGCTGTAATCTGATACTTGGAACACCTAACTCTGATCCTGCACACCATTCCCAAACTGCATCCTGGGACTAACTTCAAAATAAACGGTGACTTTATTGCTTCTTCTGCACTTTCTCGCTTTTTCTTCTTTTCTTCTTTTTCTTCTTCCTTACTTTTTATATCTGAGTAATGGAAAACTTAACACCACCATCCTCTTTGTGTTATCCCAATCAAGATACACTCTGAAAAGAAGGTTTTAGTGTCTCCCTAAAATTTCCACAACATGGGGCTGACTTTCTAAACCAGATATATGGGTAAAATGTTGATTTTTCAGAATTTTATTGTGTACTGCTGAGCTTTGTATCTTTTCATTCCTGCCTCCTTCCACCAGCATGATTTTCTCCTTTTTGGCTATGGCCCCATGAAATTTCCTCTATACCTTTATATAAACAGTCTAGGCTACAGCTAATCTCTCCATTACAGAAGGGACCCCAGAATCTTGATAAGCACTAAACGTGAGCTACCATATCTGGGTTACAAGCATTACAGCAACTGCTAGACTGCAACAATGGAGTAACAAAAAGTTCTATCCTTTTGTTCCCGTCAAGTGGTCCTCCATAATTTTGCAATGCAGATCTGGTCACCGTTACCAAATATACTTCCCTGGCATAACTTGTTTGCAATGGATAAACATGCTACCCACCATATTAGGGTTCTAGTGTGGCTGTGATGTGATTTAATATTTCATCTCGTGTATTGCACTGAATTGCATTGCATTGCATTAGCTAATGTTTTATTTAAACTTATATTTGTGTTTGTATGCATAATGTGTGCTTTTACTATTGTATATCAGTGATTGCATGACCTCTATCGATGCCATACGCTAAATAAATAAATAAAAAGCCTTGTTAGGCTAGGTTAGACATCCCTCTGCTTTATTCTAAACATGGAATCACCCCAGTATTTGCTAACTTTCCAGTTCTCTTGCAAACAGGCAACTTTATCCATTGTCCATATGCCAGACATCAGTTTACAGCAGCTGCTAGAAAACGGTTTAATCTCCTTCAAAAGCTTTATACTTCAGAGCCTCAGAATATATGAAGGCGTAGTCTTGAAAGATGTCATAAAATATTATAAAAGATGTCAGGCCAAGTGGGATATCAGATGTCTCAGAAAAGGACTCAGGTTTTCCAGCCGCCTTAAAGAAAAATCACACTTTGCCTGATGCTCCTCTGAGCCCAGATTTTTATTGGCAACAAAGGTGATATTTGAAATATGAGTAGTTTCCAGTGTTTTTCTTTCAAGTAGCAGCAAAACCACTCTCCTTCCAGATATGATCTGTGTGCAATAAATCATGCCTTATATTTAAAACAAATCAATTATGTCTGTGAGAATAGAGCTCTTAACCAAAAGAACACACACTTAGCAATGGCCCATTCGGCCTGACTGACTTATCACATTTCTCCACCTGTTTCAATACTGCAAACACCATGAAAAGCATTTTGGTTTTAGATCTCTGGTGTTTAATTAAAAGAGAAAGGATCCCCACATCTAAGCTTATATACAGGTCATCCTTGACTTGTAACCACAATTAGAATTTCCATTGCTAAACAAGGCAGCTGTTAAGTGAGATGTGCCCACTTTTATGACCTATTTTACCATGGTTGTTAAGTGAATCACTGCAGTTAAGTGAATCAGGTGGTCCTTAAGCAAATCCAGCTTTCTCCATTGACTTTGTCAGATGTCAGCTGGGAAGGTTGCAAATGGCAATCATTCTGACCGTGGGACGCTGCAACCATTATAAATATATGTTCTTTGCCAAGCACCCAAATTCTGATCATGTGACCATGAGATGGTGCAATGGTCATAAGTTCAAGGATTGGTGATAAGCCACTTTTTTTCAGTACTGTCATAACTTTGAAACGTTGTTAAATGAATGGTTGTTAAGTTGAGGCCTACCTGTATTTCTTTTGACCCAGAAATGCAATGGCTAATTAAAAGACGCTTGCTCCTGGGGAGGAAAGCTATGGCAAATCTAGACAGCATACTAAAAAGCAGAGACGTTACCCTGCCAACAAAAGTGTGGATAGTCAAGGCTATGGTTTTCCCAATTGCAATGTATGGCTGTGAAAGCTGGACCATAAGAAAGGCTGAGCGCCAAAGAATTGAGGCCTTTGAATTATGGTGCTGGAGAAGACTCCTGCGAGTCCCCTGGACTGCAAGGCGATCAAACCGGTCAGTCCTAGAAGAGATCAACCCTGACTGCTCTTTAGAAGGCCAGATCCTGAAGCTGAAACTCAAATACTTTGGCCACCTAATGAGAAGGAAGGACTCACTGGAGAAGAGCCTAATGCTGGGAAATATAGAGGGCAATAGAAGAAGGGGACGACAGAGAATGAGGTGGCTGGATGGAGTCACTGAAGCAGTAGGCGTGAGTTTAAATGGACTCCAGAAGATGGTAGAGGACAGGAAGGCCTGGAGGAACGTTGTCCATGGAGTCGCGATGGGTCGGACATGACTTCGCGACTAACAACAACAAACCATTTCCTAATACCATGAATCTCGCTGCAGTTTTCCTCTTTATGTTAAATAAAATATACAAATAGGTATGCCATTCTTTAGACTCTTCTCCAACCTTTACCCAAGACTCCTTGACTGTGTTTTTCCTTTCTTGTTGCTTCATATTATCAACCTTCCTGAGTGACAGGACAATCTGGACTAGTTCTATAGGGCTAACTTTTCCTTTGGGGAATAGACAAGTGGACATAGCTGATGGTCTATAGTGTTCATTTCCAAACACGCTAAAAAAAAAAAAAGAGCAGATAAGAAATTGGAGGAACCAGTGAACCCCCCCCCCAAGAGGAAAAAATGATTCCTTTGTCGGCAGCCCAAGCAGAAGTATTTACAACTGCTGTATGGTTTTGGTTATTTGGTTATTTAAATTATTAATGTCAGATTTACATTGCTATTTGTCAGAAATACAAAGTCCATGTTCACAGTATGCCGATGGGATCAAGCTAATAAACTACAATCCAATTTATATGCATTATATATAGTTTTTGCCAAAATAATATTGGATAGAGGTGTGAAAATGTTTCCTATTCCTATTTTCATTTCTACTAGTTTTACAACTATCACCCATGAATTTCCATGAAAATCCAATATATTGCTAATCATTTAAATCAAAATAATTAGAAAACACAAGCTATAGTATATATATATGTATGTGCATCTTATCTATGTACATATACCCACACACAATGAAATGCACACATAAAAGGAGAAAGATTTGTACAAAATTTGAATATGATTGTTATACATCAGCAATTATAAATAACAGTAAAGACTTTCTCACTTCAAGCTCAACTTATAATGACTATTTAGACATGTAATTTCCTTGTCAATGGAAATAGCTTGCTGTTGCCTTCTTCGGGAATGCTTTTCTGACTTTGAAGTCCAGCCTCAAAACCTTGGTATCTTGTAGTGGTTCCCTACCCAACAATTAAACAATTGGACTGTCTTATGATTGTTTTTTTGTTTGTTTAATTTTTAGCATCCACCAAGATCACTAACTTATACAATATATCTCAACACAGTAGAGAAAATTGACAATGTGACCTTATGCGTTTGCTCATGCCCATGTCCAGGTGGGAAGTCTTGATGGTGAGCAATTTATTAAACGGGAATTACTTATGACTGCTCTTCAGATGGTTCATATCTTATAACAGGGAATTGTAACAGAGGGCACCCTTCCCCTGGCCCTTCCAATAGTGAACTCTACTCAAAAAAGGAGAAATCATGGTGCTACGTCCCCTTGGACTGTCGAAGGCATTTATTATTGAAAAATTACATACAGGTATAGCTGTCTTGACCTTTGTCCTAAATAGAGAAGATCAGCGATAAGCACAGTTTCTCCTTCTTGCATGATCGCCCTTGGGTTCAAATGAGTTCCTGGAGAAGGTTAAAGTTTGATAGTTTCCCAGAGGAAATCTCTTACTGCGTTAATGCTTTCTCAATCTGCCACAGATTTAATTAGAACAATGACAGAGAAATAATAAACCTCAGAGATAATAAGCATCAGATAGATGAAGCTGAGGAAGGCATTATTACAGATGGCTTGTCATGGTCAAAATCACTAGCAAAGAAGGTGGCAAGACAAACATGAGAATAATTTTGAGTCTTTCTTTAGATCCATTCAGTGCATCCTGTGCTGAAAATACCATATTTCATCCCCTGCCAGGTTTAGATTGCAGAAATCTTCCTTTTCAGAGAAGTTTTATCAGAGCATTCCTTGGTAAACAAATATTCCTCAATGTACCAGCAGGTGATCAAAATCTATTTGCCTTTCTCATGTGATTAGCACAAGAAAAATACAAATACACATGGTCACACGCCTGATTAACATGAAGAAATATGCTCACAAAATCTTCTCAAATAAGCAATTATATCTCTGTATCTTTTCAAACTAAATATTTGCACTGCTGCCCGAGTCAAACATCAAAGTCTATACGATTACATAACAGCCACTAATTAAATTACATGTTCAAGTTATAATACAAAATTTTGAACATACTGAACTCAGGAGGAATACAATTTGCTCTCCTATACAGACAGTGCTGATATAACTAGGTGTCAGGTGCCACTCTATGATGTCACATATGATGTAATTAGAATTATATCAGTATCATGAGACTAACATCTGACTGTACTCTTAACTTCAAAGTTAGTCTAGAGAAAGGGAATATTAACAGCTCAAAAAGACTGAGATTCAATTCAGTGCCTATATTCAACATAAGTTATATAAAAATATATAAATTTAATAAATAAATAAGGTCACTTCTTTTCTGTAACCCAGTGCAAATATTTCCTTATGGCTCATGTAATTTCTTAATTTTGAAGCAGAAAACTCTGGGTACTTAGGATTGCTATTGGGACAGTACCATATTGGGAGATAGCGTACTAAGTCTCCCTTACCTGCTGCACTCCAATAAAATCCAATGCCAGCTGCCACCTCAATGCTTTCTTGTGCTTCGCTACTATACGGTGACAGTCTGCCATAGATTCTGGGGAGGGTAGATGGCAAGGGGATGCTTGGGGGAAAGTGAAACTGCTGTATCTCCCCGAGATGCTGCTTCAAGGTCACCTGGCTGAGAGAAGAAGGCAGATGCATATCAACCTATGCTTGAAGTGACCATTCTGAAAACATATTGCCTGAACCTGATTGGTCATAGTGGGGTCAGGCAGGTAAGGGAAGAAAAAGTTGAACTTAGGGATTTTGGCATGCGATGCTCAGTTCTGGCTATGCATTACTTCAGTACACTTGACTTCTAATAAAATTATACCTTTCTCAATAAATGGAGCCAAGGATCATTTCTATTGAGAGGTTTAAGTGCTGGCAAGCCTGACATCCAAATATGCACATAGTCATGGCTGACTTTAAGACAAAAAGGTTTCCTCTGCTGACAAGTACCTTTTTAAATAGTAGGTGTACTGTATGGGGAAAATATTTTTTCATCAAATCAAGGCTAGGAAGAGTCAACACTTCCCTTCCAATGTTCTACAATCTTGATGAAAATCACTTCCCACACCTGTTTATGGCTTCTGGTGTGCTCTGTTGTGTCATGTGCCATTTTGATCTTTCCAATCCATTTCTCATGTGTTTACCAATATAATCTACTGCATTCACTCACCTATCTCCTTTTCATTCCCAGTAAACATATAATTCAAGATACAAACAAATATCACCAGCAAAAAGAAAGAAAGAGAGGGAAAAAAATAGAGAACAACGATATGATACAAAGGGATTAAGTCATATCCTGTTTTTCCATTAAGAACCTGTCTACCAAAATAACAAGATTCATTCAGCCACTCATAAATCACAACTGGAATAGTAGGTTCTAGTGCCTAATTTACTAAAGCTTTGTGATGCCCTACTTCTTGTGAATTAGATGATGTCAATAACATTGCTTATACTGCAGGCCTAAAACTGCATGAGGAGATTTAAAGATGGCTTTCTTTTCCATGATGCAAAATGCTAATCCAGAATTGAAGCACTACAAAGCAACTCCAGTTGTTGTCAATTTCAAATTCTTCCCCAAAGGCTTTCAGCATCCACTGGAGTCTTCTGCTCACCAGTCTGTGGAAATGGCAGGAAAGGAACCATGGTTGCCAATTGCCTTAAAATTATCCTAGAAGTATAATCATCTGGTCAACCTCACTAATGTACTCAGCCAGGTTTGTAGATTTCCCCAAGGTGGAAGGTTCTGATTGAACAATGACATTAATCCACAGTGTTTTAGGACATTAATACATCAGATCACTCAGTTCTGATCTAATCTTTTAGTCCAGCATCTTCAGTAGACTTTTGAAAATTCCATATTTCATACATGAATAAAACAGGTTACAGAGATAAAACTAAGGGATATTACCACTTGGAATGGTGGTATTTTTGAAAGACCATGGCCCTTTCTCTCTGATTACTAAAAATACAACATTTTCAGCAGATAATCTACAAGGCTCCAAGCAGTTTAAGATCAGATCATTTAAGGAACCATTTCCTTTTACACACTTCCTTCTATCTTATCTTTACATTCAAGAGGGAAGTCCTGCTGAATATATCAAACCTTGCTGAGATTTTCTTAGCTGTGATGAGGAGAGAACAGATATTCTCTCTACTGACACCCATTTTGTAGAATAAGCTTCCAGGGGAATGATTAAAACAGCCTTTCCCTCCTTTTAACAGCTGCCCTAAATATTATTTATGTACAGGTATTGATTTATGGTCACAACTGAGCCCAAAATCTCTGTTGCTAAGCAAGACAGTTGTTAAGTGAATTTTACCCCATTTTATTACCTTTCTTGCCACAGTTGTTAAGTGAACCACTGCAGTTGTTAAGTTAGTAACACGGTTGTTAAGTGAATCTGGCATTCCCCATTGTCTTTGCTTGTCAAAGGTTTGCAAAAGGTGATCACATGATCCTGGGACACTGCAAATGTCATGAGTCAGTTTACCAAGCAGCTGAATTTTGAACACGTTACCACGCTGCAATGCTCATAAGTGTGAAAAACGGCCATAAGTCACTTTTTTCAGTGCACTTCAAATGGCCACTAAATGAATCGTTGTAAGTTGTATTATTGAAATGGTGGATTGCATTGTGTTTACCATTTTATTGTATTTATTACAATTTTTGGAGAGCCACTTCAGCGTAGTGGTTAAGTTATCAGACTGGAAACCTGGAGAATGAGAGTTCTAGTCCCACCTTGGGCACAAGGCCAGCTGGGTGACCTTGATCCAATCACTCTCTCTCAGGCCAAGATTGCAGGCCAAGATAAAACAGTTACAAAAAACATCACCGAGTAAATTGCAGGGATTAGTCCAGGTAGTCATCAGGAATCAACACTGACTAGAAGACACAAAAAAGGTTTTTAATTGTGGGTTACACCATTTTACTGTTTTTATCACAATTGTAATGTACATCACTTTGATATATTTAATGAACAGTGGTTTAATAGCTGGGAAATATATTGTTAGTTATGCAAAGCCAGGCCCAGGTGATAAAGAGAATTTAAAAAATAAATATTTTGATGAAACCAGAACTTTTCTTATTGGGACTTATTGGGAATTAGAAAAGATTCATTGGCTTTCCATACATTATCTGGAGCAAGTTTATTATACACACAAAGATGAAAAAAATACTGAAACACCCACAATGGTAAAGGTAAAAATGATGGAATATGCAGAAATGGCAAATTTGACCAATTTGGTTAGAGATAAAAACAATAAGTACTTTAATAAAAGACTAACCTTTAACGGACTTTTTGTTGAAATTGAAAAAAAACCGAGTTGTTGATTTTTGAATTTGCTGATTAAAAAGAGCTGAATACGAAAAGAAAGGAATTATATAACATAATCCTAAAAGAGGAGTGGGAGGAGAGACAATAAGTTTATTTGTAACTGCTGTAAAGAAGATCAGAAGTGGTTTCTTTAAATATCGTTTACTTTCAGCTTTTTTCTTCTCTGTACTTTTTCTTTTATCTTTATCTTTTTAAAATTCCTTTTTCATATATTTATGTCATGTTTATCTTTTATTTATGTAATACACACATATATGTGAACAACTGGTTCTCTGTGTGGATGCCGCTTCCGGAAGTCCGTTCTGGGCCTGGGCAACAAAAAATTAGCTACCGGTTCTGCCGAACTGATGAGAACCAGCTGAATCCCACCACTGACATGCACGCATGCACGCACACAGAGAGCATTGTTCCCAGAACTGGCACTGTACCTCTATGTTCCCATAATAACATTGATCTTTACTGCTGGTTCAGCTGGTGCTGCAGACTCAATAACTATTTTTGTGGTATTTCCTCTGGAATTATGAAGAAGACAGTTGATTAGAACCTCTTCCATCCAATCCATACTCTGTGTTAAAAGCCTGTATGTCCTCTGTGCAGTCAAGGTATGATAGCTTCTTCCCCCAGGTCTCCCTGGCCACTTCCTTCATTCAGTCATCTCACAGAGATAGTAAACGGAGCAAGAAAATAACGGGAAGGGAGGCAGAGCCTTGGTGGAAATGCATTCCCAGCCAGCTAGTTGGTCTTTCCATGTGACATCTTCTTCATCCTCCTTAGCCCCAGAAGCATCAATGAGGCCATTCATGTGGCAAAATAAAATGGCCGCAGAAGCTATCAGAGGAAACGCTAGTACCTGAGTAGAAGTGCCCTAAAGCCCTGTTCAAACCATCACTACCACCACCACCACCCACTTTTCAAAGTTAAACAGTTTAATGTAGCCATTTGCCTTCCCAGATTGTATCTTGCAACGAGATGTCAAAAATGTCAAATATATGCTGTAGATAACCAAAGCAGGAATTTCTTGTTTTAGACAAGCGACAGCAAAAACTAAATCTCGGAAACCATGTTAATACTGTATGCCTAATCTGGGCACTCTCAAAATAGGTGGGCAGCAATCCTCAAAATTCCTTAGTAGGCATGCCATTGTTGCAAGAGCCCACAGATTTGGAGGGTATTAATAGCAAAAAGGCTTCTGCGCAGCTTTAGAACAGGTTACTGCTGCTGCTTGCAATACCTGCTGTCGCTTCTTTGGCCATTATAGCATGTTTGTTTTTGCTAAGTAAGGCGATTTTCTATGCTTTGTAGCCAACTAGGTGACAATAACCCTGAATCATGTCAGTGTGACCCATTCTTTTTTCTTTTGTTGGTTTGTTTATTAAGTAGATTAAAGGATGGTGTCTGGAGATTTGAAATTAATTCGGTGAGGATTAATTGATCTCCTGCTCTGCTTAGATTATGTCCAACACTCCAGAGTTACTGTATGAATTAGAAATAATACTTGCAGTGTGTGTGTGTGTGTGTGTGTGTGTCTGTGTGCATGTGTGTGTGTGTGTGTGTATGTGTGTGTGTGTGTCTGTGTTTCACACCTTCCTTTCATGTTGAGCTTTTTAGCACTTTGGCACCAGATGGGAAACTGAAACTGGGCTAAGAAGCATTTCTTGAGGCCTGTACCTGAACACAGTGCAGGTAACATCTTGCATACTGTTTCAAGTCCTCTTTCTCACTTCCTCTTTTCTCAGCACCTCAAAGGGGCCTATTTTATGTTTCACAAGTTCACTTTGACAGAGCAGGTGAATTTCCCCAAAGCTTTCCCTTCATCATGCTTTCATTTCTCGGGTCTCCTTCTCTAGATCAATGACTTGCTCTCTTCCTTTCCTCCTTCCTACACCCACCCTGAACAGTGAGTTTCCTAGTTAAGCTTTTTCACTTTCTGTCTTACTAAACACAATGTACCTTTTAAAACAGCAACCTAGTGCCACATACTGTATCGGTTAATGACTGGCCACATCAAGAAAGCAACAGGAGTTCCCGGACTCGTGCTGAGACATTCACAGCAGGGAAGCAGGGAAGGTCTTAATTTGCCTCCTATCTGACATGACCTTCTTCCTCAGTAGGATCAATGTCAGAAGGAAGTCACTCTTCACACTGTGGAAAAATGCATCATTCATCCTCTGAGCCAAACCAAGGTCTAACGCTCATTCTGTACATTCCATTTAGACACAAACTAAATGACCTGTTTAGTTTTCCAATCTTTGGGCAAGCAGAAACAAACTATTCTTCTCCATATAGAAGATAATACGGTATAGGCAATAGTCTGTGCTTCTGGCTTCAATTTCATAGGTTCATTAAATATCTGTTGACGGTATAATCAAGATCACAAATTTAGAATGCCAAACAGTCCTTCTAATCTCTTGTATGACTCCTCCATCAAGAGTTCCATCTGTTCTTCTCATTAATCCAAAAGCCAAAAATACTGCTTTTCAGATGCAGAATTATTTGTCTCTCTATTTCTATATTTTTTCAGTACCATCAGGGATTGCCCATGCTTACGCAATAGAGTTGTTCAACTTACCCAAAAATAACTTTTTTACACCATCCAAGACTACAGGCTGCTGCTGAATAATAACTCACTCCATTTATCCATCTAGCCCAGTATTATTGTCTCTTCCTAAAAAGGATTGATCAGAACTTCAAAAAGAAATTGATTACCCTTCCACATGCAGAGCAGATGTTCTGTCAGTGAGCCATGACCACCACATGGTCACCTTTCCAAACATTTGTTTTATGTATTTTACTTGTACAATCTTTTTACGGTATCTTTAGTACCCCCAAGGACCCTTATTGTGGTTCACAACCTGCTAGAACAAAATATTCTTCCCCTCTAAAATATCTGCTTCAGTAGCAATTGCTACTCCAACTGTATTTTTAATATACTTTCATTCTCTTTTCATTCTAGAAAAAGAGCACCTAATCCAATTTGGACACCACAAAGGAAGGAAGAGGAAGGGACTCACAAATGATTGGCCAGTTATAGATAAGCTTATATTTCTAAACTTAGAAACAAATTAATCATATTTAAGATAAATTTAAATTGTATACATTCTTGAACCATTTTCATAATTCCCCACATATTAAGGAGAGATGGATAGCATTATAATATCTAAAATATTACTGATTTGTACTGAATGACTTAGCAAAAGTTATCATCCAGTTTGAACATTAGTCAGTGATATTATACCGAGTTCTATAGCAGCCTCAACTCTGATGGGCGTTTATGGGTAGCTGGATGTTTTAGGCAGAAAGAGGTTTATCTTATGGGATCATAACATGGACAGCTGCCTTTAGTCTTGGAAATCATTATAATAAAAAGCTTTTATCTTCCTGCTGCCGTATCATGGCTTGGGAGGAAAAAGTAAAAAAAGGGCATAATTTCAGTGACAATGGATATATAACAAGAAAGTCTGTTTGTACACCAGAGGTTTATGGCCTTATCTAGTCATTAATGTAGGATATAAAACTGTATTCAGTAGTGACATATTGATATAGCAATGTAAGGACAGTGCTTTACATCACTTCTGTGAGGAGAAATATCCACAGGCAGGTTAAAAAGGGCCAAGATTGTACACCATGACTGCACAATCAAAAGCTTGTCCTGATCCACAGGAGCTTCAGTTGCACAATCAAGGCACTACCTTAACTTTTTCGACATCTACTCCTCTTCCATCCATGAATGGAGTAAAAATAGGTTGTTAGGCTCCATATCACTTGCTTCATTTTTTTCCATAGGGCTTACAATTTGCTCCTTAGACAAATTGCAACCACTTTTACCCTGATCCCACTCATTCTAAAGAATGGCCCTCAACCTGCCTTAACGGTGTGATCCTTGAGTCCTTGGCAATTACTGACCACTGATTCTCAGTTCAGTGTTTGATCTCTCCTCAGCTAAGTAGTTTAATATTCCAGTTTTGTTAGTCATAATGCCAAAGGTTGTTCTATATAAAAGGTGGGAATTTAGATGCCTGGATAGACATGCAATCAGGAGTCTCCAATTCTTTTTCAATTCTCATGGATTTTATCCACAAGTCCTTTAAAAAGAAAAACTACAACACAATCCTCAGTGTGAATGTTTCGAATGTGGGTGCAGGGGAGAAACAACAGGTTCAGTAGAAGTCCCCAAACTATGCTTAAAAGCTTAAGTGGAATCTCCTATTGCTGAAGTCTTAAAGCCTTAATTTCTACTTCAGGAAGATATGAGTAGTAGCATCAGCCAAAAGGAAAAATAAAAAAGCAGGGGAATGCCAAATAACTATTTCCTGATTCAGAGCTTCTGTGAATGAACTGGCGTAAGCTGTAGCAAAAGAAAGAACACTGTCTGACAGTTTACTGCCTATTCAGAGCTAACAAAATCGATGGCACCTGGGAAGCTGCCAATTGCTTATCAAAATAGGGGCAAAGCATTTTCAGCCTATTACAAAATCAAGTAACTCATGAACTCATGAGGAAAAGGTAAGATATAAATGACAAATTATGGCCCATCAACTTTGTTAGAATTTGAGTTTTCTTTCCCAATCAGCACAACTGAATGTAGTAAAGGTTTAATATAAGGAATGTGGTAAGCAGAAGGAATGGTCTTGAGGAATGTGAGGAAGAGCTGTTACCAAAACAATAATCAGATAAGAGAAACTTGAAACTGAGGCAGAACTGTAATGTGGGAAAATGTTTTAAGTAAGATCTTCCCTAATTCTCACAAAGATAAAGGGAAGGAGGGGGGAAGCAGATTCAGACTTGCAAGATTCTGTTACTATATCTCTGTAATAAAAATAATATTGGCATTCATGATTTTAATTTCCTAGTTTGAAGGGCTGACACAGTCCCTGTTTAGGGGGAAGAAGAGGAGGAGGAAGAAAAAGTGCTATTGGTAAAGAGACTGAAACTTTAAAAGATAAAGCAAAGTTTTTTCTTTATCAAATGCCTTTAAGATGCAATTCTGACCACTTGTTCCCTTTGGTAGCTGTGTGCCTCACCTCTGCCAATCTTATGGCAAAGTATTTCACTATTTACATTTCCCACATATATTTTTCAAAGCATTAGTTTTCTGTTCCACTGCATTTCTTAACTTGGTTTCTGCCATCTTGATTTCTGTTGATTGATTATAACCCAGACATGTCAAACACAAGGCCCACTGGCCAGATTTGGCCTGAGATTGTGCCATATTTGGCCCGCAGGGCTGCACGGAAACAGCGAGGGACTTCGGCCCACCACAGGCCGCCGCCACCACCATGTCTGCCAGCAGCCCGTGCAGGTCCATTAGGCCACCACCACCACCCAGAGCTGCAGGTCTGCCTAGCACGAAGGAGATAAAGTGGCCAGCTAGGAAGCCCGAGTAGAGGTGATAGAGCACACGACCCAGCAGACAAAAGTCGGCCACCCTGAGCAGAGAAAGCTGGATCCCCATCGGCACCATGACCACCCAGGCCCAGCAGAGATGGGGGGAGGCACATGATCCTAGCTGCTCCTGGGCAGCCATGGCACCAATGGGGATCTGGATTTTCCCACTCGGGGTGGCTGTCTTTTCCTGCTGGGCCTGGGCGTGCTCTATCACTTCTACTCGGGCTTCCTAGCCAGCCCCTTCGCCTCCTTCGTGCTGGGTGGGCCTGCCGCTCTGGGCGGCAGCAACAGCCTAATGGACTTGCGTGAGCTGCTGGCAGCCTCGGCAGCGGTGGCCCACAGTGGGACTGGGGTGCAGTAGTTGTGCAAAGGGAATGCACTCCATGCAAGGGCCAGGGGCATGACCCCCATGGGGACCGAGGAGATGACCAGCGGCGACCTGCCCTCCAACCGCAAGCAAAAACAAATGGGACAGAGTAGGCACATCTGGCAGTCCACATCACCTGTCTCCCCCTGACTCTGCCTGCTGCCAGTGCCACCACCATGCCTGCTGCTGGAGGGCCAGCCTGGTGGTTGCAGTGGGCTGCAGAGCCCCAGAGTGTGCCGGCTGAGGGGCCTGCAGGCTGTGGCTACTGACGGACACCGTCAGCCCTCATGCGTTCACTGCCCTCTGTGTGTGGGAGCCAATGGTGTCTGGCAGTGGCTGCCCCATCCCCTGCCTCACCTTGCCTCGCCCCGTGGGGGCAGCACCCCCGTCCTGCCTCCTGCTTCACCTCACCCTGTGGGACGAGCCTCCTGCCCACCACCCCACCTGCCAGAGAACCTTGGATCCACCCAACCCTGCCCAGCCCCCACAGGTGCCCCCGTGACGTGAGCGATGTCAAAGTGGCCACACCCACCCCGGCCACACTCACCCAGTCAGCTGCGACTACTCTGGCCACACCCACCCAGTCAGCCACACCTACCCGATGCCCCTAGGGCAACCACAATGCTGATGCGTCCCTCAATGAAATCAAGTTTGTCACCCCTGTTGTTTGACACCTATCCTCCCAACACAAAATGATTGTCATTTTCTCCTTTCAGAGCAGACACTTTCTCAATGGAAATACTTATATCCAAAATTCATACTGAGACTGGGAAATCTGTTTTCTGGATTTGATAAATTGAATCAATGACGTGTTTTGTCACATCCAAACGAACTGACTCAGAAGTATGATACCTACAAACCAATAAACAAAAAATTCCAAATGAAAATAAAAACTAAATATATTAAAGTAGGCAATGGAAATGCAGGTATTATTTAATACTGATTCAATTGGAATTGCATTTTTTAAAACATACCTGATTTTTTTTAAAAAAATGAAGTTAAAGTTGAATGCAGATCCTCCTGACTTCATTGACACATGTGTATGGTTTCCCTGGCAGCAGTAAAGAAGTGGTTGGCCAATGCTTTTATGTTTCAATTATAGGTCTATTTTTATCTATGCATCTTATTGTTGATTACTTTGAACACCATTTTTGGCAGAGAGCAAGGACACAGTTAAATAACTAAATAGGCAGATAAGATCTTTGCAGTTGTTTCATGAAAGCATCTTATACTAATGCAAATATTCTAATATAAAGCTATAGGTAGTCATTTATTTCTTTTTTTTTTTTAAATATGGGATAGAAAGGGAAGGGTAGGTAAAGGTATAACATAGGGTAAAAAAAAAACAAAAAAAAAACCACAAGGATTAGACCAAGGGTAGGGATAGATACAATCATGGGGTTACCCCCAACAATAAATCAACGCTTTAGCAAGCAGACTATCGTCCGGGTATACATATTAAGTATGCATAATTAACATAATACTAAAAAGCTATATTAATAAATTTATCACTATTAATGGTAAAAACTTAACCCAATACATATCATTCATTCTATAAGTAACAATAATCAATATACTATTAGTGATGTATTACTAAGTAAATATAGTTACATATAAATACCGATATAACGCTTATTTATAATTAATTATAGTTAAATGTAAACATCTAACCAAAAAGTTAAAAAATAATATTCAAGAAAAAGTACATCATTTATCTTATTTAATTTCACCATCTTTTTTCATTCTATCTTATTGCTAACCATTGATAAAAATTTTCCCATGTTTTAAAGAAAATTGTATCTTCTTTCTCTTTAATTTCTAAAGTTAATCTATCCATTTCTGCACATTCCAATATTTTCATGATAATAATCTGGTCAGGTGGTATCTTCATTTTTCCAAAATTGGGCAAATGCTATTCTCGCGGCTGTTAATATATGTAAAATTAAATATTCATTCTCTTTTCCGTAGTTAGATCTTAATATTCCTAATAAAAACAATTCCGGTTTGAATGCTATCTGTATCTTAGTCATCTTTTCTAACCATCTGTGAATTTTAAGCCAATATATGTTTGCATTAGGGGATATCCACCAGATATGATAATAAGTTCCTGGTTTTTGTTTACATTTCCAACAACTATTTGATACATTTTTAAACATTTTCTCTAGTCTAACTGGTGTCATATGCCATCTATAAAACATTTTATATAAATTCTCCTTATATGCAGCCGCTTTAGTAAGTTTAATATTTCGATCCCATAATTTTTGCCAATCTTCTAAGTCTATAGAATATCCAAAGTTCTTAGCCCATACTATCATTGTTTCTTTTACTTGCTCTTCTTCCATCTTCCAGCTTAGCAGGAATTTATAGAGTTTTTTGATCAAATGTTCGTCAGTTTTTAACAATATTTTATCTAGCGGTGTCTGTTCTTTATAAAATCCTGTAGACTTTATATCTTTTTCATATCTTGTCTGAATTTGCAAGTAAGACCACCATGTTAAGTCAATACCCTGTTGCTGAAGAATTTGTCTGTCTTTAAGTTTCCCGTCTTTGTCCAAAATATCTTTATAGCTAACGAGTTTATCATAATTAATTAAATTTGGATAGGAAAAGGCTTCCATTGTCGAAATCCACTCAGGTATTTTCATATAAATTTTATGTTTAATTTTTTCCCATTCTGAAAACAATACATTCCTTATAGCATGATTTTGAAAATATTTATGTACTTTATTTTTCTCATACCACAAAAAAGCATGCCAACCTAATTGCAAATCATGCCCCTCTAAATAAAGAAGTCTTTTGTTTCTCAATGTAATCCATTCTTTAAGCCAAAGCAAAATAGCTGCCTGATAGTAAAGTCTCCAATCCGGGAGTCCAAAGCCCCCTCTGTCTTTAGAATCTTGTAATAATTTAATTTTAATTCTAGCTTTTTTGCCTTGCCATATAAATCTGATTATTGTAGCATTCAATTCATCGAAGAATTTTTGATTTAACTTGACAGGAACTGTTTGAAAAAGAAAAATTAGTTTAGGTAAAATGTTCATCTTAACAGTCGCTATCCTTCCTAGTAGTGATAATTGAAGATTTTTCCACTTCTCCAAGTCCACTTTTATTTGTTTTAGTAATCTCTCGTAGTTGTCTTCTTTTATTGTTGTATATTTTGAAGTTAAATAGATACCTAAATATTTAACTTTTTTAGCTATTTGAAGGTTTGTCTTTTTAGCAAATTGAATTTTTTGTTTATCTGTTAAATTCTTCGTTAATACTTTAGTCTTTTCCCTGTTTATCTTCAACCCCGCCACTTCTCCAAATTTCTCTATTTTCCGCAAGAGTTTAACAGCTGTCTCTAATGGTTCCTCCAAAATAAAAACTAAATCATCCGCAAAAGCCTGTAGTTTATATTTTTGATCTTTTATCTCCAATCCTTTAATCTCAATATCTTGCCTAATATTTCTAGCCAACACTTCCAATGTAAAAATGAATAACAAAGGGGACAATGGACATCCCTGTCTTGTGCCTTTTTTAATTTCAAAGCTGTCTGTGTAATCTCCATTTATAAGTATCCTTGCTGATTGTTTATTATAAATTGCTTGAATTGCATTTATAAAATTTCCGCCAAAGTCCATCTCCTTCAACTGTTGAAACAAAAATTGCCAATTAAGATTATCAAAAGCTTTTTGCGCGTCAAGAAATATAAGTGCCAACTGTTTCCCTGGATGGTTTTCATAATACTCCAACACATTTAAAATAATCCTTAAATTATTCTTTATCTGCCTTTTTGGTAAATAGCCATTTTGGTCTGAATGGACGAATTCAGTCAAAAATTTCTTCATTCTTTCTGCCATTATTGTAGTAAATATTTTATAATCCACGTTTAATAAGGATATTGGTCTATAATTTTTAATTTGTGTACAGTCAGTGTCTTCTTTAGGTATAAGAGAAATGTTGGCTTCTTTCCATGAATTTGGTATTTTTGTCTCTGAAAAAGCTTCATTACAAAGGTCTTTCAAAATCGGACTGACAATGTCTTGTAAAGCTATATAAAATTCTGCAGGGAGACCATCAGGTCCCGGAGTTTTATCCTTCTTTTGTTTTTTTATCGCCTCTGTAATCTCCATCATTGTTATGTTCTCATTTAATATGTATTGCATATTCTCTGGTACCTTTGGAAGATCCACTTCTTTTAAATATTCCTGTATTGTCTCATTCGAAACCACCTCAGTTTTATAAAGTGTCTCATAATAAGCTGTAGTAATTTTTTTAATTGCATCATTGTGGCAGTACAATTGGCCTTTTGAATCTTGTAGTTTACTTATCAGTCTTTTTTCTCTTTCTTTTTTCAATTTATATGCCAGCCATCTTCCGGGTTTATTGGCATTTTCAAAGAAATTCTGTTTAGATCGTTTAATCTGTTGTGCCCTTATGTCCATTTCCAATAAATTTAATTTGTGTTTTATTAATTCCATTTGTGTCTTCAATTCTTTCTTTTGTGGATCATTTCGTAGCATCAGTTCCAAGTTACTAAGTTGTTCTTTCAATCTAAGTTGTGTTTGTTTCTTTTCTTTATTCTTTTTGGCCACATAGGTTATAGCCACGCCCCTAAAATAAGCTTTCGTTGTATCCCATACATTTTGAATGGAAGTTTCTTCTTTCTTATTTATTTTTAAAAAAAATTCCATTTCTTTCGTTGCTAATTGCAGAAATTCCTTTTCTTTCAATATAGCTTTGTTCAGCCACCATCTTAATTTCTTTCTAGTTCCTTTCCACATCATTCTAATTGGATTATGGTCTGCCCAAATATTAGGTTCTATTTCAATCTCCTGTATCATAGTCTTTAAATCATAAGAGGTCCATATCATATTAATTCGTGACCAGGATTTATGCCTATTTGAATAAAATGTATATTGTGCTTTATCTGGATTCATTTCTCTCCATATATCTTGTATACCTAATTCGTCTTTCATCTTTAGAAAAGAATTAGATAAGGTATTTCCCCCTTTTTTCCCTTGTTTGTAGCTCTTATAATCCTGTTTTGCATCAGTTATCGCATTAAAGTCTCCAAGAATACAAAGGTTTTGATAGTTTAATTCCATTAATTTATCATATAGTTGCTGGAAAAATTGGTCTTGTTTCTCATTGGGGGCATATATCGCAATCATCAAAATTTGTTTTTGGTTCCATGTAATTTCCACCATTAATAGTCTTCCTTCATCATCAGCATAAATTTGTTTTGGATTCATCTTCTCTTTTATATAAAAAGCTACCCCTCTTTTCTTTTGCAGTGCCGATGAAAAATAAAGTTTGCCTATTTTTGGTTGTTCTAGAAGTCTAAAGTGTTGTCTTTTTATATGTGTCTCTTGGAGACAAATTATGTCCATTTTTAATTTTTGTAATCTATAGAATATTTTACTCCTTTTTGATGGGGAGTTAAGACCATTTATATTTGTTGAAAAAATTTCAATTTCTTCCATAGTTTTAGTTGTACTTAGATCTCAGTCTTCTAGGAGAGGTTATCTGTCTCTGATCCTTGGGTCTTACATCTTCTTCTGATTGGGTCTTTTTAGGTTCTTCCTCTTCTGTTTGTTTCGATGCTCCTGCTTCTTCCTCTGGTTTTTTAGATCTGATGTCGCCTTCTTCCAGAAAGGTTCTATGATTATTAAAAAATTCCTCTGCTTTAAGTGGGGTATCCAATCTGTATCTTCTCAAGTCCCAAAAAATTAGTAATCCCTCTGGGACCAACCATCTAAAATTCACTCCTTTATTCAGCAGTTTCCTTGTCAAAAATTGATATTCTCTTCGTGCTTCTCTTATTCTCTTCGGGATCTGTTTAAGAATTACAAGTTCTTTATCTTTATATTTCAGTGGTTGGTCTCTTATTGCTCTCAAAATCTCATCTCGTATTGCTCTTTTAAGAAATCTTATGTGAACCTCTCTAGGAACTCTATTTCTTCTTGCATAGCTTGAATTGACTCTAAAGACCTGGTCCATTTCTTTTTTCATTTGATCCATTTCCATTCCAAGTCGTTCCGCCAATAACTCACACATCAACTCTAACAGGTTCTCATCTTTCTCTTCTATGATATTTTGGAATCTCAAGAAGTATGACGCCCTTTCCATCTCCTTAACAGCGATGCTATCTTCCAATTCCGCATTAATTTGTGCCAATCTCTGGTTCTCATCTTGTAATGCTTCTAATTTCTGATCAACCATCTCTGACTTATTTTTTGCATTCTTTGTTGAGTATCTATCATCGCCTGTTGGAAAGTTTCCATTTTTTGATCCATTTTAAGAAGATCACTTTTCAAGTCTTCATAATTTTTATCCAAATCTTTTTTCATTTCCATTTTGGAGTCTGCAATTGCTTGGAGTATCGCTTGCATATCTTTTTGTTGAGTTTCCTGTTGTAGAAATGTAGTAATTGATTTTTGAGGAGCTGGGCTCACCGAGGTTGAGGCAGGGGCCGAAGAGCCCTTCTTCACCCCTTTAGCCAAATTTGAGATGCTCATCTTCTAGTTGTTGTATTTATTTATAATCCACTGAGGAGACAAGGCACACGTACTTTTAACGAGGAAAGTCTTTGCAGTTGTTTCATGAAAGCATCTTATACTGATGCAAATATTCTAATATAAAGCTATAGGTAGTCATTTATTTCTTGACCATAAAGAATAACCTCTTCCTTAACAAAAAAAAAATGGTGATAGATCATGTTTATTTTTTAGTTTACTTGTTATGGAATATCCAGTCAAGTCTTCTTCTGTTAACACTTAGATTATAGTAATGTAAGACTGAGGTGCGATTCATTCTGACTTTTTTATAATGCAAAGTGATCAGTTTCTTTCAAGTAAGTTCTCCATATCAATTTCAGTTCCTCCTCACAATCATATAGCTTATTTGCCAACAATAAAGTCATTTACTACTGACCTCTTCTAGATATTTTTAACCTTCAAGTTGTGGGAAGTCACCCCCCACACATACAGAGAAGGAAATATTTGGGGGAATATTAAAAAGGCAGAATATTATATTTCCCCAAAGGATCTAAAAGGCAGAAAAGCAGGCCCAGTTTTTCTTAATAGCCCCAAGCAGAAACTAAGCAGGCCAGTTCTGTAGAAATGCAGATTTGATAATCCCATTTAGAAAGACTCAGGCCCCATTCATGAGCAAATACTACCAGGCAAAAGCCCATTCAAGACAAAATATTTTGAAATCCCTTGCAGAAAAACTGGTAGCTAACAATAGCAGAGTGATAGAATTAGAACCAGCAACCCCTCACCTAAAAATCCAACACAGGACATAGCCATCAGTCACAGCCACAGGGAAGCAGGACATGACCTTTAGGACATAATAGGATTAACCCACCACCATTAGAATACCAAAAGGGCACGCTCAATAGCTCAGGTCAAAGTTCATGCCACAGGAACAACTCCAAACACAAAAGCCCAAGAAGGTATAAAAACCCACCACTCCCAAATCCATGTGGTCAGCTGCCCCAGAGCCTCATGCTGTTGTGGTTCTGCTCTTCAATAAACAAGAACCTTCTTTCTAAAGCAGTCTCCATTTTGTTTATTCCCAGCTTGGACTGGACCCTTATGAAGATTTTTCTTTCAACAAGGTGTTACCTTGACATTTCCTTGCAATTCCTGATTTAAGTACTACCCTTGTCAGATTCTGCTTAGCTTTTCAAAATCAGACAGTTGGCTAGCTACTTCTGTGGCTGCATAATTTCTGCAAGACTTTTGCTTGTCCATCTAAAATCATGCATGTAAATTTGGGGGTGCCTGAAAAGCAGCAAGAACACCAATGAATCTGTTGTGTTTTTTTTTACAGTATTTATCCCCTAAAATGTTAGTGCCACCAAAACTTTTATGTATTTTGTCCTCTGCAGACTGTTTATACTCTCTTTCCAAAGACAAATTTCACATTTTCTCTCCTTTAAAAAAAAAAAAAAAGTCTCTCCGCTTATCTCTGTATAAAAGAAAACAGGTTGTTCTGTTACATTCATTCTTTAACAGAGAAAAACCAAAACAGTTTCCCCTACTGAGACATTCCTTCCTTATTCCCAGTGATTTTAAATTATTTGCATTTATTTTACACAAAGGATATATGGTACTTGGAAACTATCAGGACTTCAGCACTGTCTCTTAGATAGTTTTAATTGTGACCAATTTTCAGTAATATGCTACTTGCCTGCCCTCACTGAGTTTCACAGAATTCTAAGCTACCTCATTAAGTGTGATACAAAGAAATGGTTTTCTCTGAAATGCCTAGTTGATGAATGTATTGGAGGTTAAAAGGACACTGTCACCGAGTGCTTATATGCTGTATAATTAGTATAAGCAAAATAGTGCCATTTGCTGTAGTATTGTTACTCCGTCATCTAGACTTCCACAAAAAAGCACTTCCAGTTGATCATCTCCTAGTGACAGCAATCAAAAGATGTGCCACAATTTTGATGTTTCCTCTTTCTGATAATTTTCCTGTAATAAAAATAGATGGAGGCAATAGCTGGAAGAAACTGAGAGGTTCACACAGAGGGCAGTATCAAATGGACCATTTGTAAAATTAGACAAAGTCTGATTGCACAATAAAAAGCTTCTTCTGAAAGCACTAGACCTTCCACTTGGGTTCTACTTGTTATTATGATGGAAATAAAACATTCATCCTATTGTCAGCCAAATTTTACTTAGGCTTACTCAAACATTAATCTCAATGACTTCCTTGGAGCTTGCTTTCGTATATATATGCAATTACTATAACTTGGATTTAATTGCACAGGGATTAAAAATAAAATCAATGTAGTATGCCATAGTGGTTAGAATATTGAAGTAAGATTAGAGATCCAATTTCAGATCCAATCCTGTTTCAAAGGCTTTGATCTCATGCAGAGATCAAAGCTTTTAAAATCTCTCCAACCTCCTTCATACAAAAAACAGGACTCAAATCTTCAAACCTACCTATCCATATCTTGTTCCATAACAAGTTTTATTAGTTTTTGTTTGTTTTACAGCCAAGTGCTTATAACACATCGTGGAGATAGGGCACTCCATAAAACACAACAAAAAATACAGTCATACATATACAATTTAAACTACTACTTTAAAAGTTCCCTCTTATGGTATACAATTCGAGCATTCCTAAAATATAAATTGTTTCTCACCTCTATCTATTATTCCATTTCAATTTATGCTTCTCAATCAAATTATATCTCTTATTCTATTTCACATACATATTATGTAAATAAACATGAATTTATATATTTTAAAACTATTGCATTAGACATAGTAATATAATAACATTATAATAATAATAATAGGACAATAATTATTTCTATCATAAACAAGTAATATAACTATTATATCTTAATATTTCTCAACTATATTCTATTTCATATATTCTATCCAATATTTTCATAGATCAGTCCACGTCCCTAAAAGATTCCTCAATTGTTTCAATTTAATCCATTTAATACCTCACTAATTACCATTCAATTCTTATAAATAAAAATATCAATAATATTTCACCAGTCTCAATCTCAAACTAACTCCTTTAATTATAAATTTTCCAATTTTTCTTATTGCCATTCCAAATCATAATCAAATCCATAATTTAAATCTAGTGTTGACTCATACCAAAGTAACCTTAAAGATCTCAAAAATATTAGTTCAATCAACGTCCAGAAGCCCTTTTTACCCATCAAATAAAATTTTAACTCTTATTTTTAAATCTAATTCTAGCTTTCTTTTTGTGCCAGGTAGGTTTCCACAGCAGGGCCTCTAAATCCTCCCATCTTAGTAACTGGCTAAAGGCCTTTTCCCACCATTGAGTCCAATCATATTCTTTTTCTCTTTTATCCAGTGTTGTCTGTACTGTCATGTTGTCAACGTTTTTTGTGCCTCATATTTGGAAGTCCAATCCTGTTGCTTTTAAAGTTGTAAATGTTTTAGTTGAGTTCTGCCTTTGATCATCAAAGAAATCCATCATGTAGGATGTGTCCTCTTCCTCTTCAATAAATTCAGTAGATTCAATAGATTGTAAATGTATTCCATCCATCTCATTAAGTTGTAGATCTAATTGTGTATCATAGTCAATCAAAGGTTGAGCTTCAATTTTTAATTCTGAGTCCTCCTTGAAACTAAGCGATCTAATATGTTCTTTAAGTTCCAGTCTCGTTTCCAAGATTTTTTCTAATATAAGTCCATAATTAATCTGTGAGTAGGATTCCATCTTCTTTTTTTTTTTTTAAAGAAATTCAGCTTAAAGAATAGATTGCAGCGTTATAAAATATAAAATGCAGACAGAGATATATTTCCAAAGAAAGATAGAGAAAAAAAAACCAATAGTCAAGTCCAGTACAGAGATAAAAACTATCCATATCTAAGGGGACATACAAGAGGTTTTGATAGGTTGCATAGGACATGCATATTTTTCGCCTCAAATATGTGACAGTAGGTTTTCCAAAACAGGACTGGAAATGTTGAATTGCTGTCTACCTGGCATGTTTCCTCCACAGTTCGTTGCACTATCTTTTTATTCGGAAGCAGAAATGACTATGTGTCTATCTATCCTTTTATTTTGGTGCAAATTACCCAATGTTCCTCCCATCGTGCACAGCAAAGGACGTGGGTCATGTGCTCTGAGGTATGCATTGAAACACACTGATACCTCTTCAGATGTTGATAGGATTAGTCAAACTGATCAGCAGCCAACTACATTACAGTCTCTTATGAAAGGCAATATGTAAGATGTTCTAGTAAAAACCCTTCTGTGAGTCATCATTTCAAGTAGGCTAACAATATTTTTTTTAAAGAAAGGAAGAAGAGAAGGGACAAGTCCCTGTGTGGCAGATTTAGAATAAACCCTGGACAATGGCTTCATTACAGTAGAGCTAAGGATGCTGGCAATGTTGCTAATTAGCGAAGAGAACTGAAAATGCTTGTGATAAGCTTGTATAATAACAAAGCTACATCACAACACAGGACACTAGACTCAGCTTTATGTAACATTCTTAAGCCTATCTGTCACATGTCCAGCCACTATCGTCAAACCAAGTGTTTCCTTCAACCTGTTAGAAAATAATTGTGTGTGCATTTCTCCCTCTGTCTTTCATAGCCTAACACTGGACAGCAATTGATTAAAAATTCAGTGCTAATCTAGCTGTCCTAGGAGTTTGTAACACTAATCTTATGTTCCTTTTGGCCTTCTTAACAACAATACCATTTTTTTATTTTCTAATACTGTCTGTTGATTCTGAAATGTAATTTTTTTTTTCCTTTTGTGTCTCCTGCACTGACAAATTCCAGGAATCTGTCACTAAAGCTCTAATTGAATTCTGTTTGTTTGTGGGGTGTTTTTTTTTTTACAAAATGTCTCCAACTGAGTCATTTGAACTTCTTGTGATAACCTACTTATTAAAATCTATTGTGAAGGTGTGTTGAAGGAGGGAAAAAGGATCAGGAAGCATTCAAAGCTATTATTTATAAAGCAGGCTTAATAACATGAGGAAATGTAATATATAGTAAAGATGTATATAGTGGGTCATGTTTATTTGTAAATGATTTTAAATAGCTATACCAAGGGTGTCTACTATACTAGCTATTAATATCTGAATCAGTTTTATTCCTTGTCCCTGAGCAGTGAATAAGGTTCTTGGTTCTATTCACATTATTATTTACCTATCAGATTGCTTTCCAGTGTAGGCATGGAAAATATCATGCAGCTTAGCAAAGTATTTACCGAATTGCCTATTCCTGTATAGTTCACCCTGTGCTCTTGGGCCATTGACAAGGGATTATTTGCTGGTTGTGCCAGACACACTGATTACATCAATGACCAATTCAGCTTTCTCCATGGCAGGAGCCATATTATGGAATAAATTAGCACTGGAGCTGAAGCAAATCATCCCTTACTACAGTTTAGGAGGAGACTCAAAACATGTATGCTTACTGACTTGCCAATGCACCATTTCCTCCTTTTATTAACAAGAGTCTGAAAGGCTGCTTCCATCCTTAGAATTTTCCAAATCAAATAAAATATTGTTTGGGGGGATAACAGAATTAATAAGATACATTCTTTAAAGCTACTTTTTAAAACTTGGTGTTTGATTTGTTGAATATTTGTTGAATAGGTCATAAAATGTTTATCACAGGGTAGAACCCAAAGATTACAGAATTAAGTCTAAGTATATAAAAAAATTGAGTTTAAATTTAATACATAATTACACTTTTAAAAACTCTAAAATGTAACTGGATGCACTGAGGTTTAGCAAATGGCTGCATTTCCTTTTAGGACTTTTCTCAAAAAGTATTTAGAATTGAATATATTATGAGCCAAATAATTGCTTAAATCATTAGGATAGTAAAACATGGTGACATAATAGAAGAGACCCAAGCCTGCAAATAAATAAATAAATAAAACCTTTATTCTGGATGACACAATTGTAGATACTTGAAAAATCATTAGCCTGTAATAGAATAGAGTTGCCATGGTTTAAAATATATTAAAAAATAAAAAAAGACTAAAAAATAGTTTTTTTTCCTCTTTGTTGTATAAACACAAAATAAGATATCAGAAGATGAAAGTTTTTATAATACCCCTACTAAGTTTAGGAAGAGAACCGCAAATGAATTAACTGCCAGGAATATCAAAATATATTTTATTGTCTATAAACTAAACTTTCCTTCACTTAGAAAAGGGACAGGCAATATTTTCGGATAGTGGGATTTTCTTTTCTTTTTTTTAAAGGAAAAACTCAGTGCTGGAGTGGACAGTGATGTGATAGAGATGCTGGGTATAAAGTTATGAATTGATTTTACATGAAATTGGGAATTGGGTTTAAAAGGTAGAAGGGGTGTGTCAAAGCATCACTAACAACAAAACCTAGCAAAAATAGCACTTAAGAATATTAATGGCTTTGTTATTAAATATGTTGTAAGGACATATTTATTTATTATATATTCCACATATCAGTTTTCAAAAGCAATCAAAGTGGCTTATAGCAATAAAACAAAATACAAAGACAGTAACATCATCTTATAATCATCACTGGAATCATGATAATTAAAATCAATTAACATCTAAAGTTTGGTGAGTTAAATGTTTTCCTAAGTACTGGGAGAAAGGAAGGGGTGAAGGACAATGGGAAAAGCATTCCAGAAACTGTAAATCACAGAGGAAAATGTTTATCTTGGGTTGCAAATGACTGTCTGACAGCAGGGAGATACTCAAAAAGGCCTCTTCTAATGATCCTTTCATCCAAAATCCAGTTTTGAGTAATAGATGTTTTATCAGCAACAGACCTGGCATTAAAAAGCAGGACCTTCAGGTTGGAAGGCTTCTCACTTTCCTGAAGGAAAAGTGACTATCAGAGGTCTGCTCTCCTTTCTTGGCAATAGCCCAACATCTTTCCAGGGACATTTTCCCCTGCAATTCCTGTATCAATGTTTATGCTCCTTTCCTCACTTTCCCCATCTTCCTCGAATATTTTGTAATACAAAATATAGTAAAATTAGTAAAGACAACAAATGGAAGCAAGTCGACCTCTATTAGCATCACAGTTCTCTCCCAGTGATTGTGAGGAGTTTGAGGGATAGCAAATGTGGGAGTGAAGATGACTTTTGGCCATTGAATTACCCTTAGAGAAAAGCTAAATAGAAAGCCGATACCTACATCTTACAATTTTCTGCCATATGAGCTAGAGATGTTCTAATACCTAAAAAGCTTCATCATAATCTCAACAATAAGTGTTAATAGCTTTGTAGTAAACAATTGCATTAGAAAGTTTGTGATTCATACAGCTTTACCTTGTTTGGTAGGGTTGTGTGAACACTGAAATTCATAAATTTTAATCCTGATACACATGAATCATTATGTTGAGATTATCTGTCATTGTCAGACTAATCAAAATTCAAAACCCAAAAGAATACACAGGATACACTTTTCCATTACTAAGATAATTTATGCCCCTTTTCACTCATGTTGATATTACAAAGACAATTTCTATGATCATCAGAGTCAAAAGAACACCCTCATTGTCCAGAGGGTATCCACGCTGATTTTGAAAAGCTACGCCTTTTGACTTCCACCAATAATGGTCACTTCTATAAGAAAGGCATTGCCATTGCCATTTTCATTTATAAAACTTCTAGCATAACCTAAATAGCTCAGAATTGACTATTAAATATGGCCTTCTGCTTATTGTTTCAGTATTGACCAAATGATTTTCAAAAGCCCATTCTTGTGCAGATTTAGTTGGAAATGAATGTCACTGAGTTCTGAGCAAAGGTGCAGAGAACTGTAGTTTTCAGTAGCAATAATAATCACCCGAGTAGCTGTAATACCTAGCATCTTTCCATGCCACAGAAAGTCCAGGTCTTCTTCAGGAACCTGCCATGTTCTTGACATTATTCAGATGCATGAACATTCTACAATGTTTCAAAGTTCCTAGAGAGATCTTCTGCTGCACACGTGCACACACTCACACTAACACACAGTCAAACACATACACACACTCACTAACTAACTAGGACTGTTAGGACTGTTAGCAAGTTTCTTTCTCATATTTCTGTAAAGGGGACTCATGAGTTACATGTGATGCCTGTGCTCACAGAATGCCCCCTATCTTCAAGTTATGCCACATGGAAATATACACGCATTTGTAACTTTCAAAGGGCCCTGAAAAATGAGGAAAAAATTGCCCTTTCAGAATATGCGGGACTGTATTATTCTCGGTCTAATTTATCTTTCTGATATCAGGGCTGTGTGATAATCTAATTTTGAAGGAAAAACAATGATTTGGAGCAATTCCTATCATGAGCATCTTCTTAAATCAAAGATTTCCTAGGGATCCTGCAGCAGCTGTGTGAGCTCAGATGCAGCTTCAGATGCCCACAAGCAACAAATCATTATTTCTCCTTCAACTCTGAACTACTACAGATATATGTAATATTAACACAAAGCCACATGGCATCACAAGGAAATGTATTCAGAATAAAGGCAATTATTTCTCATTCTTCAATTTGGGTTTTTGATACCATCTCATGCAGTAGTCAATTCTGGATTTGGAGATTGAAAATGTCAACACATTAGCTAAATTATTTCATGTCCACTGCCACTATCACAAGAAACCTATTTAAATTGTGAGCAGTAAAGCTGCAGGTCAGGAAAATGATTTGCAAATACTTAATTTTCAAAATTAAGTAAGAATGTCTTTTAAAGAAATGTTTGGATCTCACCTTAACCTCCCTTCCTCTCTAAAAATATTAGAGTGAAAATGTTTTTAAAATTATACTATTATTATTTACACAACAATGTGAAGTCAGTGCAGCTAGTTTAGCTGATGTTGGCCTTCACACACATCAAGCAAGTTCTTCCCAAGAAACTAGGATGTCAAGATATATTGATCTTTTTTGATCTTGATACTTTGTGATCTTCTCCAACTGTTTGTTTTGTTTTATAATCTCCTGGTATTATCACATCATTTATTCATGTTTTTTATCTTTTCAACCATACTTAAATATGGTGTGTAATCACCCAAGACTTTATTGATTTGTATTCAGAACCCCACAATATCTTAACCTGCTCATTTTCAATTACTTTTTCAGCTATATGTTCCCACCATTTTTTTAATACTGGCAGATGAAAATTTTTAAGGAAGTTCTAGTGAATCATTTTTGGTGACTATGTTATGTTGTTTATAATTAGTTTGTGCAATCTTCCTGCACGAGCTGAGTATATGATCTATTCCTTCTTCTGCCTCTTTGCACAATGTGCACTTTGAATCATTTGACAATTTTTAAATTCTGGTCTTAATTGCATTAGTTCAAATAGCTTCTCTTGAGCAACTGAAATCAAGCCTTCAGTTTCTTTTTTAAATGTTCCAGTGGTAAGCCATTGCCAGGTTTTATCTTCATCCCCTTTCTTCAATCTTTTGTAGAAATTTACTATGATTTTCCTTGCCAGCATTATGTTGTTGTTTTTATTACATTATTTTGATACTCATGTTTTGTTTCTGGTACATTAATTTACCATTTTTAATTTGCATAATGCCTGTTCTTGGCTGTCTTGCACACAATCAGCCAATGCATGCCTTTTTTTTTTAACAGTTTGTTTGACTTGAAGTAAATCTTTGCCTCCTTTTCTGTGGGGCAAGTATAATCTATCAGTAGCGCCACAGGATTGTAATGTATAATGAATAGTCATAAACTTTCTTATTTTTGATCCAAACTGTCCAGTTCAGCTTCTGTCCAGTTAATAATTCCAGCAATGTATTTTATCACAGATACAGCCCAGGTATTGATGGCTTTGAGGATATTTCCACCATTCAATTTTGTTTTGTTTGGTTTTTGTTTGGTTTTTCATTTTCAAACTTTCTATTGCCATTTATGCTTTGATAGAATCATCTCTGGTCTGATTGAAATAATTGATTTTGCTTAAATTGGATGAGTTGTGCCTCAGAGCATTTGATTTTTCCTGCAATTGTTGTTATTTGTTGCTTTATGTCCAAAGCTTTTTCAGTTTTTCCGGTGCTAAGCCAATTATTTTTTTTAATTAGGCTTGTGTTGATCCTTACATTCTTCAAGTTTTGCTGTTTCATTTTCTGTAAATTACTCACATGTGGTTTTAATTTCTTTATCTTGGCCTCCAGTTTGATCTTCCACTTTGGAATTAAAAATGATTTTGCTTTTGGCTTTCTAATTTCAGCACCCAGTTCTTCTGTAACCACCATTGCTGTACTGTAGGTAACTTGATTTTTTTTTAAAAAAAAAAATGTCCAGCAGTACACAATTTCTTTTTCCAATCATTCAAGAATTTTACTTCATATGCACATGTATGTTAGAACACTCTTATTTGCATGTAATTTATACAAATTGCTCCACATGCAGTTTTTATTTCTCTTGAAAATATATTTTCGGCCTCCTTGTTGTTGTGTGTTTATACTATTTGCCTACATTAGAAGTGTCTCTCCCACTTATTTTGAAGCAATAAAATTGCACGTGTGTGCTTTATTTACAATGGATGATACTGTATGAGAAAACAAAAGAAGCAAAACATCTCTGAAAACCAACAGAAGTGTATAAGATATTTTTTAAATATAAACAAGGCTAGATTAAATTTGCCCACAGGAGTTTCAACCAAGGACATCAACATGTTTCATCATGTTGTTGTTACCAGGCCAAACATACATTTGAATCAGAGGTTTCACCCACTGTTGTGCTTGAAGTCAAGTGTGATTCATTATGAGTAAGAGTGATACAATCAGGCCACTCTGTAAGGGCAATAAACATTTAACCTATGTATTTCAGTCTTCTTCCTTACATTTTGATAAGGAATCAGCTCTGTTTTGTAAACATTCTAACATAGGGTTTAGCAGCATAGATTCCATACAAAGATATTCATAAAGGACCAAAGAGAAAGAATGTTAACACAGACCATCTGAACTGAGTTTATGGTTGCATCTGCAAGCACATATTGCCCTTAGGCAGCTGCATTTCAATCTTGCTTCATTTCTTTTTTCAGTGCAGTGAAACTGTTTTTTAAAAAATCTGGTTACAGACCAAGCCATTTTTAGTGGTGTGTAAAAGCCCGAAATTCCACCATATTTTCCCCTTGAAGTGCGAATCCAAGTAGCGAAGTTGAATTAGTTGTCTCTGAATGGGTGCCAGAATGCCATTTAAGACTGCCAGATTATGGAGCCAAAGGCTGCTGAACAGGAATGTAGAAAAATGCCTTTTGCACAAATTAGCTAGAAAAAGCAAGTGTTCTCAATCTCACTGGCATTCTTCTAATATTTGAACATATTTCCAGCATCTACTTTGCCTAGCAGCTGCTTTCCACTGGAGGCTTCATTTGTATGTCTCCAGCAGCTCCCTGACCAAACTCAACATCCAGTAAAGCCATCCCACCCGCTGGCCTGTTTTTCCCTTATAAGTAAGCATGATGCAGAGCTTCCTGTTTAAGATCTGCATTTAGAGATCACAGAATAGTATCACTCTGAATGTGAAGGAGACACACCTCTTTTTACAATTCAAATGCCTGTAATAAAACTGCTTAGAGGGGAAGAAAAAAAAAAGCACAGTTGCTAAATATAGAAACTTAAAAGTGTATAAAGCAGAGCCAAAGCAGTGTCAGCAGGCAATGATGCAATCTTCATGATGAAACTCCATGTAGTAACATTCCAGGCTTTAAATAACCCTATTGTATAGCCTTGTGGTGTGCAGTTCTGTTCTGCAAGCATACTTCCACAGCAGCTTTCCGTGAATGATGAATGCAAATCGATATTACTACTTCATCGGTTTCTTTGAGATACTGTGCATGTCTTAATTTTAACTTTGTCTCTGCAGGATACAATATAATCTATTCTTCCATAGGACAAGAAGCAATGGATGGAAATTAATCAAGGAGAGAACCAACCTAGAAGTAAGGAGAAATTTCTTGACAATTAGAACGACTTGCCTCCACAAGTTGTGAGTGCTCCAGCACTAGAAGTTTTTAAGAAGAGATTGGACAACAATTTGTCTGAAATGGTATAGAGCAGGGGTGTCAAACTGCCGACCCGCGGGCCAGATGCGTCATGCCGAAACCGTGCCCACCCCATTGCCGGCAATGGGGGAAAAGTCGTGATACGTTGCGACACGTCACGTGACGTTGCGAGTTTGACACCCCTGGTATAGAGTTTCCTGCTTGAGCAGGGGGTTGGACTAGAAGACCTCCAAGGTCCCTTCTCTTATTCTGTTATTACAGATAGTCCTCCATTTACAACAGTTCATTTAGTGACCGTTCAAAGTTACAATGGCATTGAAAAATGACTTATGACCATTTTTCACAGTTATGACCTTTGTAGCATCCCCATGATCATGTGATCAAAATTCAAGTGTTTGACAACTGGCACATATTTATGACCATTGCAGTGTCCCGGGGT
Source organism: Azemiops feae (assembly GCA_023970755.1). NCBI lineage: Eukaryota > Metazoa > Chordata > Lepidosauria > Squamata > Viperidae > Azemiops > Azemiops feae. The sequence goes on from JALGBA010000099.1 coordinate 2,040,114, forward strand.
CACCTTTTGTGACCTTCTGACAAGTAAAGTCAATGGGGAAGCCAGATTCACTTAATAATCAGGTTACTAACTTAACAACTGCAGTGATTCACTTAACAACTGTGGCAAGAAAGGTTGTAAAATGGGGCAAAATTCATTTAACAAATGTCTTATTCTATCTTATTCCAATGATGTTCAAATGTCAGATTAGACATTTGAGGTTAGGGGTAACTTTGAGAGTGGATCTAAATTGGGAGAGAGGAATTGCACACTGTGGAACACTATAAAAACTCATTGCATTTTTACCAGGGCAAGCTGATTTGCCCAACTAAAGCAAAACGGGGAAGCAAAGCCTATCATGAGTTCTGACAACCCCATTTCTCCCAAGGTGCAGCAGAGAATCAGAGCACCATATCTGCATGATAGCCCTTGACAGAGACACAACCGCCATGACGTAGAGGAAGGCATGTGGCCTTGTCTCCAACTTGACTGCCAATGACTGTGGAGACACACACCCCTGCCAGCACTGAAGTGGGAAGGCGAGTCAGAATTGCCCCCAAAGCCTCAGGCTCCCTCCCCCACAGCTGCCCTGCTGTTAAGATTTCTGGGCCAACCTCAGAATTTCTTCTGCTGCTGCCTTGCATGACCCAGGATTTTGGCAAGCAAAAATGGGTTGCTCAATTTGTCATTGAGATTGCCAGGAAGAGAAGTCCTTGCAACAGCCAATGCCAAAAACAACGGAAGGCTCAGCCAACAAAGTGGATTCAAAATGTAGGAAGTCTTATTTGACATGGGAGGTGGGGGTGGGGGTATCAGGGTTGGAGTGCACAGTCTAACTTAGTTCCTGCCCCTCCTGGATTGAGGCCTGGGTGCAACAGGGGCCATGCATTGAGATCTGAAGCATGTGGTGAGGCTATTCTGCATTTTACTCAGCCTTCTCTTTACAGGGCTTGGGGGGGGGAGGAGAAACTTGGCATCCACATTCCCATTTCAGTGCCTGTAGTTCATGGGAGAGCATCAACATTGTCCATAGTTCATGTCCTCCATTTCTAATGGGGTGGGGGGGGACTCCTATTCTCAATGTTGCCTGGAGTCCAAGGACCCCTCCTGTTTGGTTTGACATAACTTGTGAGCAGGCAAAAACCACGCACTTCAAGGAGCTACGCAGGGGTGTCAAACTCAATTTCATTGAGGGCCGCATCAGCATTGCGGTTGTCCTCGGGGGGGCGAATGGGTGTGGCCAGGGTGGGTGTGGCCTACTGGGTGGGCATGGCCAGCTCTACATCGTTCGTGTCAAGGGGGCCTGTGGGGGTCTGGGCAGGAGTGGGACAGATCTGAGGGTCTCTGGCAGAAGGGGGTGGGACCAGGGCAAGTGCCAAGGCATGGTCCACTGGAGGAGCCTCCCCAGCATGCACCCAGGGGGCAGGGGCTGGTTCCTCGCTGTTTCCAGACAGCCTTGTGGAGCTAAGACTGAATGCGTTTCAGCATAGATGGCCACCACAAAATTGTACATTGGCTCCCGGCCTGCCTGGGCCAGGGCCAAGGCAGCGGGGGCCGTTCCCTCACTGTTTCCAGGATGGCTTCGTGGGCTGCATCCGGCCCCCGGGCCTTGTGTTTGACATGTCTGAGCTACAGGGTAGAATTGACTGGCTAGCACAGAAATCCCCAGAAGAGCAGGCTCTGAAAAGCTGGAAGAATGCTACATAGGGAGATGGGGTGGACTGCAGCCTGAGATCAGCTCTGCCTTCCTTTTCCTCCAATGCAAAGGTACCATCAGGCCAGACATCTGCTTTCTGCAAATGCACCTGTCTCTAGTGAAGCTAGCAGTGCCATGCTTCATACTTGGAGATATATATAGTCTCTCTCTCTCTCTCTCTCTCTCTCTCTCTCTCTCTCTCTGTTTGTCTCACCCCACCCCTTTGCCCCAAAACCAGGCTTTAATCCAGGCAAGGATTAAAGTACCTATCAAAATTAAGAAGCACATTTATTATGTGGGCCATTTTATCAAATGAATTTTTAACTGCCTGATGACAGCAGCAAAGACACTGCCTAGAGAGAGGTCAGGGGGCCAAAGAGAAAGGAAAGCAGATGCTTCCTTCAAGTGCACAAAGGCTTTCACAGAGCCCCCAGCGAGATCCCCACATCTGGCATTACTTCCAGTGACCAATCTTTCAAAAACAGTTAACCTCAAGTTCTGGCTTCATACCTTAAGAGGGAATCAGAGAAACTGGAACAAGGCTACACATGCAAAGCTGGGAAACTATCCAAACTCACTCTCACTTTGCTTCCTCTTTCGCCTGGACTTGTTTTAAACTTTAAATCTGTGGCAAAGGGGATCAAATCTTAGGCTGACTTTTGACAGTAGAAAAAGGGAAACAAAGTCCAAAGAAAGTTTTGACAGCACACACACACTCCCCTTTGTGTGAAAAAGGGGAGAGCAAAGCCTCCGCAAGTTTTGACAGATGGCTAAATATATATGCCTAGCCATCTGTCAAAATTATCTGCCAACCACAACAGTATTATTGATTATCTACTATGCATTAGTTTTATGCATGTAGGAGATGTCACAGACATTATCTTATCACTTTAGTGGATCATGGTATCAGAAAATCTGAGAAGCCCTGGGTTACATTCTTAGCCAAATACATATCCAGGAATCTATGCAAACATTTCTAGATCACAAAATTATAGCTCTAACCTAAAATTAGGCAGCTTTCCCCAAATGCTGAGAATCTACTTTGACAATTTTTTAAAAAGAACAAATTATGGTCCCCTATCCTACAATAGCAAACCTGAATGTGACTGAAATAATCAGCATACAAGACAGGTATAATCACTCTGGTCCATTTTTCTAATGATTATGTTATTACACACACACACACACACACTTCCCCAGTGTTAATTCATTTAATATGTGTTTTTTTTTTAAAGGAACAACTGAAAGCAATAAAAATGAAGAGAATTCACATTGCCTGAGATTTGTATAGGTATAATTGTTTTCTTAAAAAAAAAAAAAAGTTTGGGTTCCTGGGAGAAAAACCTAACTACAATTCCTTATGGAGGTTTGTACAGGTAAGTCCTCAAGTTACGACCACAATTGAGCCCAAAATATATGTTGCTAAATGCGACATTTGTTAACTGAGTTTTGCCCCATTTTACAACCTTTCTCGCCACAGTTGTTAAGTGAATCACTGCAATTGTTAAGTTAATAATACAGTTGTTAAGTGAATCTAGATTCTCCATTGACTTTGCTTGTCAGAAAGTCGCAAAAAGTGATCAAGTGACCCCGGAACACTGCAACCGTCATAAATATGAGTCAGTTGCCATACATGGCCATGGGGATGCTACAAGGATCATAAGTCATAAGTCACTTTCTTCAGTGCTGCTGTAACTTCAAACGGTCACTAAATGAACAGTTGTAGGCTGAGGACTACCTGTTAATTCTCCAGTTAAAATAAGTTAATACAACAATTAATATGGTGGTAATAAATGGGAAAGGAACAGATTAGACACCATATACTCCTACAACCTTACCAAAAAGTGCAAAATGTTCCTGTTGGTTTTAATGTAGAAATGAAAGTTTAGAAATTAGTACAATTAGTATAAACTGAAATGGAACAACATTCAACATTACAAGGAAAACCCTAAGCTGGGATTCTAGTACACATTTACTCATTTGCTACTGATGAGCAATTTCCACTGGAATGTAGATTGCCTCCTACATTTGAAGAGGTTTCTGAAAAATTGCTGCATGCTTCACAAGAATATAGCATCTTTCTTCCATCCATTAAAACAGTCCTTCTTTTCTCATGCTTTCCCAGAAGCCTGGAAAAACATGTGACTGTTTAGGGAGCCAGTTCAAAGTTAATACAACTTTTTAATTTTATTTATTTATTCAGTTTATATGGCCACCTATATAAATATATAACCCTGAATGGCTAACAATAATCAGGTACAAGATAAAAACATTCTGAACAAACCAATAAAGAACCCATAATATAGCAGCTGAAATAAAAGACCAATTAATACAGTCACTATAAGGGTTCAAACCCCAGGTTTGTTAACAAAAACCAGGTCTTCAAAACCTAATGAAAGGTCAGAAGGATGAGGACAAGTCTAATATGCAGGGTGATATTTCAGAGAGTGGGTGCCACAACAGAAAATGTTTTCTGTCTGGGTCCTGCCAGAAGATACATTGTAAGTCTCCGAAGTATGTGTTTCTTATTGGATGTGACAGGAAAGATAGATTCAATTGGGAAAAGACAGGCCTGCAAATAACTGAGCCCCATGCCACTTTGAATTGAACCTGGAAGCATACTAGCAACCAATGCAGCTTGCAGAGCTGAGGTATCACATGCACCAAACAAGCACAAATAACTGCCAGACTGCAGCATTTTGCATTGGCTGAAGCTTCTGAATGCTCTTCAAAGGCAGCCCCATTTAGAGTGAATTGCAGTGGCCCAATCTGGAGCCTCCTGGTCCAGAAAAGGGCATAATTGGCACACAACACATAGGCATGCATAGGTATTTTTATGCAAAAGCCATGGGTCCAGAAAGATCCCAAAATTGCATATAGATTTTACCTGGGATAGTACAACCTCATCCAGAACTAAAGACAGAAAAACTGCAGAACTAGGAGGCCTTAAAACCCAGAGCAACTCAGTCTGGCTAGTGTTGATATGAACTCTGTTGTTCCCCGCTATAATGGTATGTGGGAATTTCCTTGGAAGTCAGAAGCAACAGTCACAAAGTAGATAACAGTCAAATGGCAGCTGAATCTGTAAGATGAATGTGGTTATAGCAAACCTCTCAGAGGGGACCCTCCCTAGTTTCTTGGACTGTAAAGGTGAGAGGATGGAAAGATGTACTTTCAAATTTGCAAGATTTTGTTAATGTAAACTTTCAATAAATTTAGAGCTAATATTTGGGGCTATGCTTCTTTTCTGGACAACTTCACAAAGCTGACACCCACTTAGCAACCTACAGTCTCCAGATACTAAGGCAGGACCTACACAGGATCACTTGGACAACCCAGAGTGAAAGTTACCTGCACATTAATAATGCCTCATCCTGAACCCTTGGATGACCCCACCCAGTAGCTTCATATAGATGTTAAATAGAATGGGGGAAATATACTGAATTCTGCAGAACCCCACAAAGCAGAGCTGCAGGTTGAACCTCTGCCCTGCATCAACACCAACTGGAACCAGCTCCAGAAGAAGGAGCAGAACACTGAAAAGGAAAGATAATAATTTTATTATGCCAACTATCATTGGATTCCAAATTAGAGAAGAAAGTGGAACATTGTTACAGTAAAAGGTTTATCTCTAGATCAATGCTTCTCAACTTGGCCACATTAACATAAGTGGACTTCAAGAAGGTTGGGGAATTCTGGGAGTTGAAGTCCACTCATCTTACAGTTGCCAAGGTTGAGACACACTGATGCAGAAAATTGGATCCCCAATATAAACAGGACAATTACCTGTTAATTGGATGGGCTATATGTTGATTGGCTTGTCACTTCCTAAAAAGCCCCATCTTTTCCAGAAGTTGGCCATGCAGAGTGGGAAAAAGTGGATTCCCAATTAAGCAATTAACTTCAAAGAGATTACAGCAGATACTTTAACTGTTAGCTTATCATTGTGAGGTTTTTAGCTAATAGCACCGGAAAGAATATGTTACTAAGTCTTGCATCAGTTCAAGCAAAGACAGAGAAGGAAGTCTGCCTTGAGTTGACAACAAATGGGGAAAAATGTTAAGTGGGAGAATCTTTGCCTTGATTCACACAAGGACAGAAAGATATCAGGGGGGAAATTTTCCTTTGGAACCAGTCTTTTTAGTCTGGTTAGTCAAGGAATGAAGTGGGGAAAAGAATGCTTTATGGAAATTTTTATTATCCTTTACAACCAAAATCTCTAAATAATTTGTACTTGGATTAATATGTGGCTCTGAACACCTTCATGGCTCAGTAGGTGACTTTCTCAAAAGTTTGTATTGACAGTTTTCAGGTTGAACAACTATGAAAATCTTTCTTAAGAAAAAAAGGTACACAATAGTTCAGAAGGCATAGGAATTTATGTGCATTTAAAAAGGGCAGAGAGAAGAGGACAACTCCTGAAAAGAAATACAGTTCGCCCTTACCGAAACCAAGAGAGATTAACCCTACTTGTTTGTAAGCACTGTCATGATTCAACTTATGCTGCCTGAGTCAGGCCACATAACAATTACGGGTGTGTGTATGTAGGATATTCCCATTATCTACAACCTTTCCATTATGGGAGAATCTCTTTTCTGTGCCCTTCGGGAGAAGCTCCTACCAGCCTCTGACATCTCCGATGGCGAAAAGGAGGGGAAACAGAAACCTGGGAGAGGGGGGTGTTATCTCATGACACTGCTTTACCCTGACCTCTAGGTCACTGTGAAATGTAGCATGTAAATATGACCCAAGAGAAATATTATTTTCAGAAGAAAGCAAGCACCACTTGGAATTTCCAAAGGGAAGACAAATGACCAGATATGAAAGCAGCTTTTAATTATGTTTTTCCAGCCAAACCAGGTTTCCTTTCCTTGAAGTTTTCTTTCTTTTTCTAAAAACAGCTTGTTGAAAAAGATCCTAGCTTTCTTTTTATCATGGATGGTGGGGGGAAAAAAAGTTAAAAGTGCAGTGCTACATTTTGAAACCACCTGTGAGCTCACAAAAAACCCTCAGACTTTAAAGAAACGCATACAGTGGTGCTTAACCAAAAGAGTCAGACAATTTCCTGAATCACCACAAGAATAATTTCCCTTCAATGTTGGGGAGATTACTCAACAGAATTGGCAGCTATGCAAATAACCTTCACAAAGTTTGATGATTTAAAAAAAAGATTTCAAAGAGGGTGTTTGCTTTCAGGAGGAAAAAGTTCAATGTGACTCAAAAGCGTAAAATTGCAGGATGTTTTTTTTATTTATAAAGCTTACTTCTGTATCTAATGCTTGGACAAATTAAAGAATTTGGATCTATTACAACTTTGTGGTAGGGCAAGGATGGGTATATCTAAACATATTCAAAGCTGGAGGGTTGCAGAAATGGACTATTTTGGTCAATCTCACTCTTTTATCATTACACATTTCATTTTCATTTATTTGGTAAATGCAAGTCTATGATTTAGGGACATTAATTCTTCCATTTAAAAGTGGAAAGCAGTTATCTACCCGCCTACTGAACTGAGTGCTTGTCTTGGTGTAATGTAAGCATTTTAAACTAAAATCTTGCAGTTTCCAGATGGAAGTTGGACTGTCTGATTCTGAACCCATAGCAATTTGTATGTCGTCTTCAAACCTCCATACAGAGCACATCACAGTAATCCAATCTAAAAACGATAAGACATTGGTAATTGTTCCTAAGTCCTCGGTAGGATTACAAACTGGCACACCAGCCAAAGCTGGTGAGGGCCACCTGGTCACAGCCTCCACTGCCCTTCTAGTAGTAGCCATGACCATAGAATGACCCAAGTCACAGACTTGTTCCTTTATGGGAAGTCTTACCCATTCAGAATAAAAACTGGATCCAAACGAGAGCCAGAAAGTCTCTCCCCAAATAATACTTCCATCTTACCGTATTTTTCAGCTTTTTCTTTCTAATCCAGTTCTTCTTAGCAACCAAGCCCCCTGTCAGGCCTTCCATAGTATCTGCAGCCCAACCCAGGGTTGCTGTGTATAGCTGAGTATCATTAACTTGTTGAAAGCTAACCCGAACCAAGTCTCTTTGGGTTTTTTATACAGATCTTAAAAAAGCAGGAGTGGGAGAAACAAGCCATGTAGAGTGCCACAAAAATATAAAACACCACTTCTCCTCTACCTTTCAACTGGAACTAACCACTTAGGAAGAAATAGAATGATCCAAGCACAATGCCTCCAATTTCCAACCCTTACAATAGTTCAGAAGGATCTCACAGATGATTCAGACGGCGCTGAACTTAGCTGAGAAATCTAACAGGATTAGGAAGGTCACGTTACCCTCATCTAGGTTCTGAAGGAATTCAGATAATCCAGTTCATCTAAAGCCCTCTGCAGCTGAAGTCCTATCATTTCTCAACCATCTTCCTTAAAAAAGGGAAGACTGGATACTGGACCATAGTACAGGTAATCCTCGACTTACAACAGTTCATTTAGTGACTGTTCAAGTTACAATGGCACTGAAAAAAATGATTTATGACTGTTTTTCACACTTAAGTGTCCCATGGTCAATGATCAAAATTCAGATGCTTGGCAAATGGTTCATATTTATGATGGTTGCAATGTCCTAGCTAGGGTCATGTGACCAGCTTTTGTGACCTTCTGACAAGCAAAGTCAATGAGGAATCCATATTCACTTAACAACCATGTTACTAACTTAATAAATGCAATGATTCACTTAACAACTTTGGCAAGAAAAGTCATAAATGGGGCAAAACTCACTTAACAAATGTTTCACTTAGCAATGTAAATTGTGGTTGTAACTTGAGGACTACCTATATTCTAAACTGGCAGGATCCAAAAAGGCTTTCTTTAAGCGGGAATACAAAACTGGGTCTTTCAAGGAAGCTGACATCACTTCCTCTCCCAGTGAGGAACTGACAACCTCCCTCACCACCGGCTTCATACAGCTAGCCATCTGATTGGTTATCGATCTACTCTACAGACAGTAAAACTCATCCTAGAGATTACTTGATTCACATCCTCAGAATCAACAAACCAAAAATAATCCCAGGTAATGTTGCAAGACATTGTTTTCCACTCATCTCCTCAGAACCTGCCCATGCAGAGAGTCCAGATTTAAACAAATTTGAGCGATTTTTATCAGTAAGATGTTGCACAAATATCTACCTCCAGCAATCCAGACACTGAAATACATCCCAGACAGATCTCCAAGGTATAGCTGACTATTCATCTACAAAGAGCCAGGGTCGTTGCCTTGCGTTGCTGTCTGCTGAGGGAACTCACAAAACCATCCTCTGTAACTACTGTGACAGGTGGCTTTTCCCTCCCACACTGCTCGCCTGGAAAAATCTGCACAAAATATCAAAATAAAATAAAAAATGAGGGCGGAAAATAAAAACTTTCCTCCTGCCATGGTTTCACAACCCAGAGAACCAGAAACTCAATCCTATCAAGGCCCAGTTTTCAGGTTCACTCATTAAGTAGTTCTACAGCCAGCTGGTTTAGCTACTTGGGTGTTTTCAAGATGAGCAGCCCTTTTCTCTGCCCTTCTCATTTTCCATTGTGCAACCACTCAGCTATCCCACAATGTATTTATTACAGACTATGCCTATTGAATTTGCCCCATAAGCTTATGATAATAATTAGATGGCACTTAAAAGTTTCAGATCAAACTTTATAACCAGATAGTAGCACGTCTATGAAGATTCTCAGTCATCCAGGTCATGGTTGTCCCAAAAGTGCTTTTTCAGGAGGCAACTGGACTTTCTTGTTTTTCTTTGAAGACGTTTCACTTCTCATCCAAGAAGCTTCTTCAGCTCTGACTAGATGGTGGGGAAAGGAAGGATTTATACTCCTTGCAGACAACTGGTCATTTGCACTCTTTTAGAGAGTCTCTAGTAGCACTCACCAAATGAAACCCACCATTAAATCAGAAAGTGGAGAGGGGACTTTAAACTACATAGTGCAAATGTTTATGTTATGATTTGTTATTTTTTAATAATAAATATCATTGCAGGCAGCCCATGGACTATGTTTGATATGCCTGATGTAATGAAATATTCACAAACAGTCTACTTTCTACAGAATGATGTATTATAAGAAAATGATATAGCTTACAATCTGAAATATGCTGATTTACCAGAGCTAAGGTTTAAAAGGAATCTAGCCTATAGCATCCTTTTAAATAAAATTGATTTTAAATTGTGGCACTTCTTTGTACTTTGCATGTAGTTTCTTCCATCGCATTTCTTAATATATCAGCAAGCATAAGGACATTCTCTGGAAAAATGATGAAAATCACAAAATGCCTTGGGAACCACATAAACTTTAAAGTCTGTGCATAATGAGTCCTTAAAATAAAATGCCAGTGTTTAAAACAGAAGCTGCATGGCAATATGTGTTAAAAATCTAAAATTCCAATATATATTTTCAGTTTACATAACGTTTGTTCACGTATCACTTATTTCTTCTGGATATCAGCAAACTACAGTTTGTCTTGTACAGCATTACTTTCTTGCATAGCTTGGTAATAGATCCTGACAGTCAATATGGACAGACATTTCTAGGATTTGATGTGGTGAGATTTAAAATATCAAAATGTCTAGTGCCAATTTCTTTTCTTCTACATCAATATTCCCCAATCTTGGCAACTTTAAGACCTGTGGACTTCAACTCCCAGAGCATCTAAAGAAGGGGATGGAGATTCTGTCAGTCTTCCATATATATCTGGAAGATGCATTAATACGTACGCTGAATTTTTTAGCTACTGCTGCTAAGAGGCATTCAAAAAGAGGAAGAAGAAGGCCACCACTACTCCTAAGAAATTAATGAATGGAGGAGGAATGTTTTGCAATGTCACTTCTAAGCCATCCCAGGAATCTCGCTCTGAACTCTAAAACGAAATTAAAAGTGTCCTTATCTGCATTTTTATCTACATACATGTACATGTACACACATAGCAATATTATTCCACCACATTAGTAAATAAAGAAGAAATTAGATTCATTTGCACTTTCATGTAATCCTATCTAATTCAAAGATTTCGTACTCTTACGCAAAACAAAATGCTGCTACTGTTTTGTTACGTACATTATTTTTTTGTATTAGAAATGTACATAAAATGTACAAAAATGTGCACAATAGGCTCTGAAACACAATGTATTCATTTGGTATTCATTAAAATAGTATAAAAATGCACTATATTACAGGGAAAGAGTTTGAAAAGATATGGACGTTAGGCAGAACTCCAAACAAAATGCAGACATGATGAAATGTGCATGAAAATTCATTTAAATTTTAGCACCAACTTTACGAAAAATACAGCAGGTACTTCCCTAACAAATCAGTACATTTGTTAGGAAGAACACAAGAAATGAAGGACACAGACAGGACTTTCCAGATTTGATCATGCCTACATTGGCTCCAGATCATTTCTATTTCCAATTCGGGGGGGGGGGTTTCACCCATAGAACCCTTCTTGGTTTGGAACCTTAATATCTATATGAAAGTTTCTTCCCATGCATTCCTACCTACTTGAATGCCTTCCCATGCTAAGATATGGTGAGTGGCTATCCAGGAGCAGTGAATGCCAAATCTCCCTCTTTATTTATTATCCTTTTCTACATCTTTAGTCTTCTAAACTTCTTAATTACAGTAGTCTTTGTTCAGCAATCCCAACTGGGACTGGCAATTCAATTGTTAAGCAAAGCAGTCACTAAGTGAAACCCTGACTGTATTTTTAATCTTGCTTCAGTTTTACTTTACAGACCTGTGAAGGTCATAAAGTTACTTTCTAATGGCCATCTTAACTGTGAATGGTCACTAAACAAAGCAGTCAATAATCAAGGAGGTTTTACCTTGCTGGGATGTTTTTATGATGTTGTTTTAATTCACTGTTTAATTGTGGCCTTTGGAATTTGACATGAGGAGCAAAAGCTTAAAAAAACAATACATAGACATAAAGCGTTAGGCTGGTAGACTAGATTTATGTTTTGTACTTCTTTTGTACTATTTCTGTGTCATTTTTGTACTTTTCTGCCTCTCTTCTGATGCTTTAGGTTAGTGTTTTTTCAAACTGGGTAATTTTAAAATGTGTGGACTTCAACTCTCAGAATTCCCTAGCCGGCATGCATCTTGAAGTTGCCAAGTTTAAAAACACTGTTTTAGGTTTAATTCATGCTTCTGAATCCTTTAGTGAATTTCTATCATTCTTACCGTTACCTTCCTGTACTCTGTAATTTAAATTTTAAAGCTCTGTATGGTTTAATTCCCCAGCAGTTATCTCTCAGATAACTTTGAATGCTTTTGTTTTGTCTTACTTTTAATAGACAATAGACTTCAAAACTGATAGGAATAAATGTATTTCTCTTTATCCCTTTCTTGTTCAACTAATATATACCGAAACAGAAGGTGAAATGGAGCAACTGCTAAAAATAAAATCATAAAAGACTCAATATTAACCAATCGTAAGGTCATCAGGAAATGCTTCCTCTTCATTAAGAAATGGCCAATTGCCATGCTGAATCTTGGAAAAAGCCACAGGAACCACATGGCTACTTAAAAGAAGAGAAGCTGCTGAAGAGAAAAAAGGAGAGAGGATGTGGTTTGTACTTTTGGTGGGGGGGTGTGGAGACAAGAAAGCAGGCAGCTTATTTGTGGGGAGGGGGCAAGGAATCTTCTTCAAAGACTTTGGCTTCTATAATATATATTTTAAGTGGGTTGCACGCACAGCAGTTTGTTATTACTGGAAGTTACTGCTTATCCTGAAGTTACTTTTGAAATGTTTTATTTTCTTCCCATTTTTTTTATTTATTTATTTATTTTGCAACCCACTTAAACGACCTCCTTTCATCTCCTTTGCCTGCCTTCCAAAATTCTGTTCCTTAGAGGACATTTTCCGTCTCTCTTTTTGCTGTTGTTCGTTTCAGGTACTTCACCTGGAAAGCACATTCTGCATGGAAAGTAGCACGAAGGCTGGATATCGGAAGCGCACCTGGAAATGTAGGTCACACGGTGGGAAAAAGCAAGTTGCACTCCACTTTCATTGTCAAGAATTTTATCAGTTGCTCCTCTCACTGGATACTCGGTGACAGATGCAGTTTTAAGTCTGGATATGGGGCTGCATGTTAAAAATAACATATTGAAATACGACGGCAGTACGCAGCTGCTTAAATATTTAGCTAGTGGGAGATAGCGCGAGCATTTTCCAAATGTTTGGAAGTCTTCAGAAAGATGGTGGCATTTTTCAGCAGCAGCAGCAGGGCTGGATATCTTCAGTGCTTTCTTTGGGAGCATTGGTGTCCTCTGATTAAGAAGAAAACCACCAGACCTTTTGATTTCAAAGCCCACAGTTGCTCTTGAATCAGCTGCATTGCAAGCAGTGTCATCATAGCTGCATTCCAGGAAAGCTGAGGTTTTTACTGAAACCAGATTGACAAGACCTTGGGAGCCTGTAATTACGCTGCAATCCTGTGTTAAGAAGCAAACAGAGCATAGCTGCAGGTTTCTAGGAAGGGTTAGAGTTTTCTGGTGACTTGTGACAAAATTAGTTCCATCCGGTTGGAGGTTCCCCACTTTGCCTTCAATGACCATGCATTACACTAGTCAAAAGTAAACGGGTAGCTGTGTGAAAGAAAGGTGTTCTGGAGGTAGAAACTGATGAATAAACAGAAGTGGCTCCTTCTTGCTGTCTGCCGAAATTCAGACACCCAGAATGCACTTCACGATCCAGGCATGGCTTTTATAGAAGAGGTAACTGCTACCCTCCAGCAATTTCAATACACATGAACTGGAGAGGGCTAAATGGAAAAGCTGTAAACATGTTTTCCTGTTTTTACACCAGCAAAAAAACTTGTCCACGTTTCTTTTGAGGCAGCCTTTACAATGTCATTACCATTCCTTCACAAGGCAGAAGGTACAATTCAAACAAGAATTTCTTCCCTCATTTTTCACCCTAGCAAGGTATCCACTAGTATAGAAAGCTAGACCCCATTCTGATGTCTTCTTGTGTTCCAACCAACACAGTATCATTTAGGCTTAAGATAGGGGTGCCCAGACTTGGCAACTTTAAGACCTGTCGACTTCAAATCCCAGAATCCCCATTCAAATTCAAATCCCTTCTGAGAGTTGACGTCCACAAGTCTTAAATTTGAAATCCACAAGTCTTTAAAATTGCCAAGGTTGGACACCACTGAGTGGAATCTTCTTTATGGTAGTTTCCTAGCCAGAAATCCCCATAAAACACTAGAAACCTGGGAATATGCTGACAGCAAGTCAAAATGCCTGCTGTAAGAGGGAGGATTTGCTCATAAAGCCATGGGAGATCTAAGTACAAAATATTGATTTACCAGAAAGCTATACAGATGCTTCCTATTACTATCATTTATCTTTCTTCTTGGCAGGTGAGCATATTCCCAAACGAGGCACTAGTCAATAGCCACTCATCATCTTTATTTTTGAGAAAGCTTTTGGCATCCAGGGGCAATCTTGAAAATGTAGGAGATGCCAAAGGCTGGAAATTAGTTCTATCCTTTTTAAAAGAAATTGTTTGTTATTGTAAAAAAGTCATCATGAACAGCTTGATGAGAAGAGTCCAGGAACCCAGTAGTATTCCCGGACAGACCCGTTGGAGATCTTAACTCTAGCCTTTGAAATGGTTTGCTTTCTATGTAAGATATTCTGTTATGTTCACTTTCTGCAAAGCTTCCTAAGTTCCCTTGACCTGATGTTGCATCATATGCTACGTTCATGACATTGAGAGGAAAACATTTCTGTATTTTTAAGGGAATAAAACAGATGCCTGATACTCATTGAAGACTTAAAGTACCCATCTTGTTCCTTAACCACCATCCCAAAATGCAAAAGAAAAAAAAGAAAAAAGGCTCAAGTATATGACCTCATCCACTGTAGACAACCTCCAGAGGTCACAGAAATGATAATAACAGGACGCCATTCTTGCACTCATAAGCATAAAGGGTACAAAGAACATGTGTATGGGAAATGGGTGATTGTCCCAATTCACAGCTGAAACCTCTTGATGAATCTGGTATCTAGTTGAGCTTTTATGGTGATAGGATTGTATTTTTGTTTTAAGAGTGAACTGATTCAGCATCAGCTGAACATTTGGGGGAGAGGAATGGCCCAGAAATGTTTTCAGGACATAGCAAAGCAGAAAATATTGTCCTTCTTTTCAGTACTGAAGAAATCCTTCTGGAAAAAGGCCTTGGCTGGAACATTCCATTCTTGAAAACTGTACCATGTAGGGACTGCATGCCTGGGTAGCTGGTCAGCAAAACATCTCCTCCCTGTATCTAAGAGCTTCCTTTGCAACGTCATATGCCTTCTGTCACATAGCAGGTTACCGTGACAATGAGTGAATATGAAATAGGTACTGACAGGGCAAGAAAACTCAGAGTTGCTAGTCACTCCTGCACATGATAGGTTTTCAAATTTGCTGAGAAATTTAATTTCCCTAATTACTAATGAGAAGGAGAGAGATCACACACAGGAGGTGCACACACACACACACACACACATAAGAAAAACACATTTAAGATGAGAACTGGATAAAATCTGTGCATCTCTTTTTCCTAAATGTTGTAATTCTGCATTTCCTTTTTTTTTTTCTGAAACCTTTATAAAAACTCCTCTTTCATGATCTTGGCTCTGGGATTGCCATTGCTCCCAAGAGAAATGACATCATCCAGGTTACAAATATATTAGAATTCAGCGAAAGCATTAATTGATTGTCCCTTAACTCCTATAACTAGGAATTAAATCTCCTCCCAACCAAAAGAAGCCAGCTGTGGGGCATTCTTTGCCCCCACCTATGACAGATCTGGTGTGTGGGGCTGGAAGCAAATTTCTCCTACCTTTGGGACACATTACCCTTGAAAGCAAGAATGGCCTGTCCCTACCCTACTTCTAGAAAATGGTTAAAAATTGCATCTTCTGCAGGGGCTGAACAGTAACAGAGAGTGCTGGCTGGTGAAGGTTGACCCCAGGTATGGAATGTAGAGCACCAGTTGAGTATTATTATAATTGGAGTTTTGTTTGTGGTGTTTTTTATTTAATTACAGTATGGCAAATCTTGGGAACTGCTTAGAGCTGGGAAGTTGAAGTAGTATGTAAGACCAGACAATAAACCAAGCAACAAGGGACATGAAAGGAAATCTGATAATGACTCACAATTTATGAAAACAGGGACTGTTGGGTGTGATGATAATCCAAAGCCCCATCCAGGTGAACTCTTATTTCCAGTAGCAATGAATCATTGTTCCACTTCTCCTGGAATGTTTGGAAGTTAGACAACACCCTAAACCTCGGTCATGTCCTCAGCTTCACAGAATGAACTACCTGAAGTTGTTAATTTATGATTATTTTTCCCGTCAAAATCCATTACATACAGTATATAGACATGTCAATCTATTGTCCACTATCTGATATAATTCCCAGTTCTCACATGCTGTAATTGATAAATATCCAGGTTAAATTATCCGTGCTTACATCTCCATGGATTTAAGATTTTAAGAAAACTATCTCCCACTGTGGTGGGCATGGAGTCATGGTGGCACTCTGGTTAGAATACAGTATTGCAGGCTAACTCACTGGTCACTGCCAGTTCGATCCTGACCAGCTCAAGGTTGATTCATCCTTCCATCCTTCCAAGGTTGGTAAAATGAGGACCCAAATTGTTGGGGGCAATAGGCTGTCTCTATAAACTGCTTAGAGAGTGCTACAAACCACTATGAAATGGTATATAAGTCTAAGTGCTATTGCTATTGTTAGTGCTGTATCTAACAGCACTAGCTGATCAGTAGGGCGATTCTTTCTGTATGAACTGATTCTCCAGTTTTTGATAGTGACATCATTAAAATATGGAGGTGAGGTGAGAGGACAGGAAATAAACATAGATTTGGACATCAAAACTTACCAAGGAATACAGAGTTTAAATTGAAACACAGATGAGTGTTTTAGTAAGAATTGGCTGAAGTGAAGCACTTACAACATTAAACATGCTTTGGGGGAAATCATATTCAGGATCCTGCTTTAGGATTCTACTTCCAAAATATTTAATTGGTGGACAGGTAATAGATGTAACAAAGAAACAATACATCATCTCCCAGGAAACTGAATAGCATCAAGGTAAAGCTGCTTCTAGATTCCTCAGTGCTCATAAAACTGGCGAAAAGATATTATAAATATAATCTGATCTCATCTAATAGTTCTTGAAAATATTCTACCTTCAGGCCACTGAAGAGAGACACATGAGAATAGGCTGGAGGGCAAATACCTTCTTTTACTTAATACAGACCAAGGAGAATATTAAGTTGTTGATTGCTCCATGTGGAAACTCCACCCTGGAGTTACTGTTGCCATGTTTTTTCCTGCAAAGGACTTCCTGTAGCTTATTGTGTATGAATTCCAAACCACCTGCTGAAGAAGTGGGGCCAATGCTGGAATAAAAAGCGAGCAACACTCTGCAGTTTTCAAAGCCATATGGCATTATATTTGAAGACTCTTTAAAATGTTCCTCAATGAAAGGACTATTTTTGATTGATTGATGAATTGATTTGATTTTGTGCCAACTACTCTGTTTCAACATTTAGCATCCACATAGATAAATTTTCACCATGACATGATACCTTCTTTTCACCTGAAGATTATTTGGTTTTCTTTGAATCAACATTCTTTCTGAGGTTGGCCTAGTATTATTTTGAATACATCAGGTTTTAGATAATGTTTATTTGAGGAATAACAGAATAACAGAGTTAGAAGGGACCTTGGAGGTCTTCTAGTCCAACCCCTTGCTCAGGCAGGAAACCCTATATCATTTCAGACAAATGATTGTCCAATCTCTTCTTAAAAATTTCCAGTGTTGGAGCATCCACAACTTCTGAAAGCAAGTCATTCCACTTATTAATTCTTCTGTCAGGAAATTTCTCCTTAGTTCTAGTTTGCTTCTCTCCTTGATTAGTTTCCATCCAGAGGTCAATGCCACTTTAAGATTGAGAAACTGGAATATTATTACAGTTATTATCGCTATTATGTACAATCCAGACACGGGTAAAATCAATAGGGATCTTTTGCAAGGAAAAGGGAGCTAAATTCTTTTCTTCTGCAAGGGACCACTAATATGTTCACGGTAGCATGGCTTTAAAAGAATGGAGAGAAAATCTATAACTGACCAGGAAGCTACAAAAAGATATGCAAATTTTGCTGATCTGTAAGACTGAACTGGTTTTTTTTCTGGCTCGTTCACTAAACCATGTTGCTCAATCCATGATTTGGTGAAAAGCATGGCTGCAGCCACCGCACAAATGTTTTCAATAGCAAGCTATTTTTAAAACTATCATTGAATTGATTTTCCCTGATCCTCTCAAAATGTAAACTTCCTTTAAAACTTAATTGCTTTTTTTTTCCTGCAAAGTCTTTTTTGCTGCATGAATCTGTATGTCAGAACTCATTTCTCTAATGAAAAAGTCAGAGCTTCAACTAATCTCATCTTGGCTTGGTTCTTAAATGCAAGCTTCCTAAATGCATGAGCACAATTTCTAGTATTTACCTACTTGCTCAGCTTTAATTTCTCCTGTACTCTTTTTTACCTTGTTACTTAAATAAATGCCAAGAAGTTGAAGGAAGTTCAAAATACAGTTGTTGGACTTTAAGACCAAGAAATATAGTATATGCACATTCCAGTCACTGGCATTGCTATAATTAGATGACATGACAGAAACCTCGTACAGAGTTGAATAAAAAAAATTGAATAAGGCAATTTCATATTTAAATGTAAGACAATAGTTGTAGCTCTGAATTGAATTTGGGGTCCTTGGTGCTCTCTGAACTTGGTGGTTTTCTTGCAGACATTTCTTTACCAAACTAGGTAACATCATCAGTGCTTGAAGGGAGAAAGGTTTGCTGATTTTTATATACTAATGGCTTGCCCTGTCAATGTTGGAGGGACTGTTCTTGGTGGTTCACTTGGGGAGCCACCAAAAACATTCCCACTAACATTGACAGGGTAAGCTATAAGAGGAAACCCCACTCCCTTCTATTTCTGAGGCCCACACTTAAGCTTTTCAGGGGCCACATACTTCAACGCTTGGTATACAATAAGAGAAGGGTAGTCTGTGATTTATCCTTTCTGTTATTCATGGAAAATAGTTTGGCTTCCACCCTGAGTCTATGTGCTTTCTTTAGACAAAGCATCCTAAGAGCAACAAATTTAGCCCTAGAACATGTTTTCATCATCATAAATTTATGATAAGATTAAATTATGTGCCCAACTATTCATTTGAACCTCTTGTCTATTTGCCCCACATTGACTGAAATAATAATTTTGTAAAGAAAAAGCTCTAACAGATTTGTCTCTTGTGTTTGAATCCAGAATGGCAAATGTGGGGCTGTTTGTTTTTCCTCAGACACATAGGAAGCATTTGCTATAAATCCCAAGATTTTTCAGTCCTATGCCAAAGCTTTATTTAGTTCAGAATGCTTCAATAAGTTGTGGTAATGTACTATTTGTGGAAAATGTGATGAAGCCTTTGGCATTAATTTGCTCAGCACTGTTTGTTAGAGTGTCTGGCCAGTCACTGGAGTCTTTAAATGCAATTAGCTGAGGTGCCAGTCCTATGGAAACCATTTGGCTAAAGAGAAGTTTATAACCCATGGACTCCAGACTGTGTGTCCCTGCCCCTCCCCAACCTTGGATGCAACCCCTAGAAGGCCCTCAAACATTGCTACTGAATATGAAAGTTGCAGTTATGTGCAGCAGTGACAATAAATAACAGTTTCTCCTTGGTGGCTGTCTGACTGAGGTTTCTTCTTGGTGGCTGTCTGAATTTTTCCCCTCTGTTCTGGCTAGATCACTTCATTCTTCCATTTCTGCAGTGGCAACATTGAAATTGCCGCATTCCAAGTAGTAACTGGCTTGGGAAGCAGAAAGAAGCACAAAGTGGAGCAGTTCTGTTGCCTCCTTGCCCCACCTCCCCCATGTAGCGAGTAGGGTTGGGTAGATAGTCCAATGCAACAGCCAGGAGAGGCTTGCCCAGAGACTGTACCAATGCAGCACTTTGTTTTCAAACTGAAAAAAGTAAATATCTAGTTACTGTAGAAACCAAATATATAGAGATATACAACAGTTAATGTAGACAAACTATTTTGCCCTATCTGTTTTCTAAGTAATTCTTTTTTACCTCCCTCCCTCTCTCACTCTCACACTAGGCCATAGTGCTTTAATTCTGGTTTGTTGTACAAGCCAACATCAAACTGAACCTTTCTTAAAGGAGAGCAAAGTAACCACAGGAATCTGGGAGAAGAAGACACACTGGGAAAGGCCTGGATTGGAGTGGAGAGATGGAGATTAATTTGAGTTGCAAAGCTGAAATGAACGCTTAAATTCAGTTGGAATAATCGTTCATACCTTAGACTGTTGGCTTCTGATCATCATGGATCATATTTTAATAGTCGGTTGATAATGATATTACTGCTATGATTTTATTTAATAACATCTTAGCCTCCTAATTTTAGACTAGCTGAGTTGAAATCATAGTGTGATATTCATTTCATTCAGCAAATATATAGTCTTTTAAGAGTTTGACATCCAGTTTTTCTAGTACTCAAATTCTGCATGTTGATGGGATGTTGCGTAACAGTTTCTGCTTATTTCTTTGCTATTTGGAAAGCTAGTGCTATTCTTTGTATGTTTGTTTCCTTTTTTACATATTGATTTTGTTAGACTGTGGCAGCTAAAGAACGTTATGACTTAAATGTACAATACTTTTATGACTCTGAGTTCTCTTGTATGTACAGAAAGTTCTTGGATCAATTGATTAGCCCAATGACATATCTTTTTCAACCTTATTTTTTTAAGCTTTCCAAAACCGACATAAAAGCGGATCATAACTTTGCATTTCACTCTATCAGTATGTACAGTATTGCTAGCCTGTTAACATTTTAATTAGATATTTGTGAATTGACATTATCTTTTCTATAAATATTTGCTGGTTTGGGGCCACATAAATCACTTGCTAATCTAGCAGAACTGTTATTTAGTAAGAATATTTTTGATTCCAAAAAATGCCATGAGGGATCATGCACAATAATAAAACTGTTAATGTCCTGGTAGGATGGTCTTATTGTTTAGAATTCCAAACAATGAAGCTGTTCCCTTTGACTTGGCAACGGCCACGACCTGGAAGGTGAGAACTAAGGAACTATGAGCCAGAACTAGAAAAAAAAATAGTCAGGAACTAACGAGGACTGGAAAACAAACTAGGATTCAGGATCAAACACACTGTTTCAAGATACACTGGATCCGAGATACAACTCAATAAGATTTATTAGGGCGGGGGGGGGGAATCCAATGTGGCTCAGCAAAGTGAAACAGATTTATAAAGCTGGACCACCACACTGGTCAATAGTGATCAATGAGTGTGTATGGAAGGCCTCAGGCAAAATTACTGTTTATGCGTGTGCGTGTGTGTGTGTGTTATTAATATCTATTGGATCATGTCGTTTGAAAGAACTGTAGAGCTGCTTGGAGCTTCATTAGCAGTCTTTTCTAGCTAATTCCTAGAAGTTAATTGTGTTTGGCCCGTTATTAAGTTTGTCTACTGCAAAACAACAGTAGCATGTCCAGCTACTTATTTAACACTGATATGTTAAAGCAAGAAGAGTGTGTGTGTGTGTGATTGTGCACAAAGGACACTGTGCTTGTGCAAGACAGGATCTAGTTTAACCTTCAGATGTACAGGTATAAAACAAAAGAAATTGTAATTATATAAGCAGGAACAGTACAATACCGCACGTTTCTTACTACCTCGTTCCTCTAAAATAGCCTTCGCCAACTTTTCAGATGTGTTGGGACTCTGAAAGTTTTTGTCTCTTCAGACTACCCCATTTAATGAAGACATCTAACCCTCCCTTTAAAAATATCTGTTATAAACATGGACTTTTCCTCAAAACTGCTCCTAGATAAAGAACAGTTGCAGCAAGGGGTTGGAGACTTTTATTACTGAGGACAAGAGGTCGTTTCTATTTTACAAGCTCAGATCATTGCCAATAATGTGGCTAAGAGGGCAGGCTTACTTTCACATTCCTCACTTTAATAAAATTGCTGAAAGCGTGAAATCAGCATGTTTAAGCTGGCATGGTGAGTGCATGATGGCTTTGCTTTTCTGTCTAGCTGTGGCTGAAGAACCTCATAAATTCAGCGTGAAAGTTCTAAAAGGATGCGAAAGTGATGTTACGCCTAATACAGGTAGCCCTTGACTTACAACCACAACTGAGCGCAACATTTCTATTGCTTAGCGACAGTTGTTAAGTGAATTTTGCCCCATTTTACGACCTTTCTTGCCACCGTTAAGTGAATCACTGCAGTTATTAAGTTAATAACACCGTTGTGAAGTGAATTTGGCTTCCCCATTGACTTTGCTTGTCAGAAGGTCGCAAAAGGAGATCACCTGACCCCGGGATATTGCAACCGTCATAAATATGAGACAGTTGCCAACCGTCTGAATTTTGATCACATAATGATGGAGAATGCTATAAGAGTTGTAAGTGTGAAAAAGGGTCATAAGTCACTTTTTTTCAGTGCTGTAACTTTGAAAGGTCACTAAGCAAACTCTTGTAAGTCAAGGACTACCTGTACTAGCAATATTATGCAATAGGAAAACCATTATCGTTATGTATCTGTTTTAAAAAGGTGAGAGAGATAAGAAAATCATAGGGAGCTTTTTGGCTGAGGTTTTGTGTGTGTTTTTTTAGAAAAAAAAATTGCTGCTGTGCAAATTAGCAACACAGCTCATCTGAAAAACCAGTAGATCTTGTTTAGACTTGATGTTGAAAGCATTCTTCATTACAGTATATCCCCTTGCTATAACAAGTAATGCCAGTATTACTATTTTGAGCAGACTTTCCCAAGATATGTTTTAGTACTATGGTTCCCAAAAGTCCACTTAGTCAGTATGGGCTTTAATTAGACCCTAGTCTGAAAGCTTGTTTTTAAAATTCACCTTTGAAGCCTTACTCTTTGGTCCACCAGTGAGAATGGTGGTATGGATAGGTACAAAGCAGACCAAGGGCCGTTTCAGCTGTTGATTACTGTTTGAACCTAGAACTAAGAAGAAATTTCCTGACAGTTAGAACAATTAATCAGTGGAACAACCTGCCTCCAGAAGTTGTGAATACTCCAACACTGGAAGTTTTTAAGAAGAGAGTGGACAACCATTTGTCTGAAATGGTATAGAGTTTCCTGACTGAGCAGGGGGTTGGACTAGAAGACCTCCAAGGTCCCTTCCAACTCTTCTCTTCTCTTCTCTTCTCTTCTATTCTATTCTATTCTATTCTATAAGCAAATACATCTCTTTGCCTGTGTGGTCCAGTGATGAGAGCTGGCTAAAAAAATTATTAACACAGAAAACTATATTTGATTTGCAGCAATCAATTTTTTACACATGTTGTTAGTCAACTAATTTGTGGTTGTTGTTGTTTTCCTAATGACAAAAGTGCAAGGGAAGCAGTGCATGACAACTTAGGACTATTTATGGCATAATTTCTCAGGCCCATTTTCTTTGTTATTATTAGTTTTGAGTTATGTTATTTCATTAATAATGTTTTGTTTATTGTATTTTGTTTGGTTAATTAGTTTAGCACAATAATATTAGATTTAGAAAGAAGCCATTTCAAAAGGAAATTCCAATTTGCACTTTGTTAATTTTAGAATATTGTTAAATACATTCTGCAGCTAACATTATTTCAGCCAAGGATGCATTGAATTTTAAGGATTATTTGTATGGTTTTGTTGTACAGTTGTTTTTAAAAAAGATATTGGAGCCTGGTTTGTATTTACTCATACCACCACTGAAATATATTTAAGGGTTCACAATAAATATATTTAACATTTATTCAGCAACTAAGCATGGCATAGAAGTTATACATAGCATTATAAATCTAATGTGGGACTTCAAAGAATCAATGTTAATTCCCTTTAAGAAATTACTTGAGGTACTAATGTAATCAGATTGTTCATGTGACAGAATATTCTACAGTACTTGAAGAGCTAAGCAGAGACTGTAGGTTTTCTCATGCCTTTTGTAAGCAGGATTTGAGTTTTGAGCATAACAGGTTGTGAAGAGCTGCAGGAAGAAGAGAAAAGCTGAAGCTGCATTGTTTTCTGCAGCCTTTGGAATATGTAGAGACATGTATATCTTGCATCTCCAGCTGGTATTCAGTGTGAGAACTAAACCCTTCTGCCTGTTGGACCAAGAAAAGTAATTCTTGGATTGCTTCTGAGTAAATGTGACTTAGAAAAACAACCATATGTGCTATGCATTCAAAACACTGTACTCTCACAGAATGGTTTCTCTGTACATGATTTGATTATTCTCAGGCAGCAAATGTTATTCTACAGCTGTTATGTAGCAATTTAAATATCTGATGTACAACAAGTCATGTAGTTAGATACATTCTTCCTGGATTTGAAGAGCATGTTAATTGTTGCCCCATGCACAACGAGAGATAACAGGCTGCTGGCTGGTTCTTCATGGAAGTTCAAGTTGCATGGGTAGATGAACCCTCCATTGTAAGGACCATAACAACATATTGTAAGGAAGTGGGGAAAAGTATTCATGTCCTGTTCTCTGCACCAATGCTCCATGGTAGGTTTGCCACCAGCTCTCTTTTTTGCACCACTGGTATCATGGAAGCATTTTCCATCCAAAGAATCCACCTGTCCACCAACGATCCACCCTATCATCACTCCTGTTCATCCAGGGCATGGAAACAGTGACTACAGACCTGCAAATACTGCACCCATGAACCTTGTCCTATGCCAGTGATGGCGAACCTTTTAGAGACCGAGTGCCCAAAAACCACCCATGCCCCTGCTCCGCCTC
Source organism: Azemiops feae (assembly GCA_023970755.1). Taxonomy (NCBI): domain Eukaryota; kingdom Metazoa; phylum Chordata; class Lepidosauria; order Squamata; family Viperidae; genus Azemiops; species Azemiops feae. The sequence continues at coordinate 2,064,668 of JALGBA010000099.1, forward strand.
CCACCCTGCCTGCTCCACCCCTGCCCACCCCCTGCCCCGCCCACCCACAGGGACACGCACCGCCTCCATGGCCCGCAGCAGATCATACAGGCAGCCCTGCAGCACCATGGCAGCCACGCCCTCTGCCCACACCCCGCAGCATCATCTGCACGCTATGGGGTGCGAGGGCGGAGTCGTGTCCCTGCTGCCCGGCTATGTTCTTGGCTGCGCTGCTCCATGCGGGCTGCACCCGGGGGGCGACTCTCCTCCAGGGAGGCTGCTGGTGAGGAGGGGGCCATGGGGGGAGGCAGGGCTGGGGCGACAGCACACATGCCCACAGAGAGGGCTCCAAGTGCCACCTCTGGCACGCGTGCCATAGGTTCGCCACCATTGTCCTATGCCAACAATGTTACGCTGGCTTGCAAGAGCCAGGATGGAATTGACTGACTGATCAACCAATGGAAGACACACCTCAACGAATTTAGACTGTGACTTAATTTGGTGAAAACTAAACACCTGGAATGCGGCATCAAGACAGATGGTATCATCAAAATCGATAGCACCTCACTTGTAAAGGCCTCTGATTTTTGTTACCTTGGATCCTGCATAACAACTGATGGTGACATGCTTCTAGATGCCTGGACATGAATCCACGCTGCCTAGTTGAAGTGGTGCCAAGTCACTGGCATCCTCTGTGACCAAAAAAACACACTGCCCCTTAAATCAAAGTTCTACCACATGGTTGTCCGCCTATGGGTTGGGATGCTGGCCAATGATGAAGAGACACAGACACTGCATACAGTGAAAATGTGAATGGTCCAATGGTCATTGAAGGTCACACAGTTGGATCATACTATGAACAAAGACATCCAGAAGTCTTTCCAAGTTGCTCCAATTCCAGACAAAATGAAGCAAGGCTGCTATGGTATGGACATGTGGTCAGAGCTGATGTGGAAATAATTGTGTGGTGGGCACTTGCACTCAGCCCTGACAGCTGGTGCCCCCAAAGATGACCGAAAAAGCGATGGATGGACTGCCTACATGAAGACATGAGAGCCACAGGCGTATGCAGACCAGATGAAGCGATGAGTGAAATGTAAACCCACGATACGACAGGAATAACACAAAGAATAATACAAAATCTTTCCTGGCTTCACTTGTACTCTGTAGAACCATGCTGTCAGACTCTTCCAGAACTGGTCTCCTTTTCTTATAATAAGATCCAAACAACTATGATTTCCTGAACTTAGTGTTATGTGTCCTGTCACTAATTGGTAGTGCTTACAATCCATTGCTCTGCCATTCTTTTTAAAGATTGATATTGCCTGTAAGAACAGCCACTCTATCACAACAGGGAAATCTCTGCATAACCAGATAAGCTTCTAATTGACATAGATTCATTTCAGAACACATTGATTACCAAAACTGAACCTTTAGGGTCAACCTGGTGTGAGTCAACAAAAGTTTGTGTTCGTGCAATTGCTTGTCATACTAAAGATGATAAAGGATACATTTATTATACAATTTCCTGTCCATGAATTTAGCATTTTATTGGGGGGGGGGGAGTTCCAGACAATGATGAAATCTATTTGTAACTCTCCTTCCTTTTATTTCTGTATGCTTTTTTCAGCTCAGGAGAGGATGACAGATAACCTGCCTAATATCTTCTAATTAGAAGCCCTAAGAGCCATCTGTCTGGAAGAAAGCAGGCTACAAAGAAATGAATCAAAATAATGTTGTCAATTACAGCCACTGGAGGGAGGGAAGGAATTACAATTCAGCAAGTCCTATTTCCAAATACAGAAGAACTGAGGGTGCTTATAGACTAATTTGTGAAGGCACTTTGCATATGGTCAGAGGGATTTACTTTTTCAATATTATATCCTCCAAGATGAACATCAGGAAGAGGATTCTGGATTTAAATAGAGCAAGTCTAGTGAACCTCTTTGTGCTGCAGCATGGAATCCAAGTCCATGGAAGACGCCTTCTCTGGCCCAGCAAGGAAGGATTTGTGTAGTTTTTGTAACAGCTGCGGTTCTTTGAGGAAGCACCTGCTGAATCCCTCTCTGAAAATACAGAGGCATCCCATGGAACCCCAAAGCCCCATTAAAGTTTTTGGTTTCTGGGCTGGGCTGTCTTTGGGTGGCACGGCCTGCATTGTATGATTCTCTGAGTTGTGCCTCTCAAGGGACCAGGCACAGAGGGTCAAGTGGATTCAGACAACTGGCAGTCACCTGCTCCCCAACAAGGAAGGTGGCGAGAGCAGGGATTCCCCCCTCTCTGATGTTAGCATCAGGCAGCTGTGACTTTTGTGCATGGCTAAGATAACATCACAGCCTTAACCAACTGTCAATCAGTTATGGTTGCACCCAGCCCTCACTAGGCTTCTGTCAAAACTGCTCAGTCCCTTGACAGAGGATTGTTGGCAGGGTAAAGGTAAAGCTCCTTTAAGTCAAGTTTCATTTCTGCTAACTTCAAAGAAGTGTATGTTTAATTTTCTTGGCAGCAATATGGATGTGGTTAGCCATTGTCTTTGGGGATGTTCTTTCAACTTTCCAGTCTAAGATTCCCTCTCTAGCCCCCTCTCCCTCCTTCCCCCCCTCCCTCCCCCAATTGCCAGCCAAGCAATAATCAGGCTGGTTAACTTCTGAGAGTTTCTTGCACAAATGCCCAGGTAGTCATTAAAACATGGGCTCTCACCTACATTCCATAGTCTCTGATTTTCTTCCATGTTCAGTTATAGAGATTTTTTTTCTGTGTGGGAGTGGAAACGACATAAGATCTCCGCATAATGAAGTGGGAGAAAGGGGGGGGAAGCTGATTCAGTTCACTCCTCCAGATTTAGGGACACGAATCCCTTCTAGAACATGTGGGCGACTGAGAATTCCGTTTCTCAAATTGCACCGTTTATTATCCTTATTTGGCAATTAATGTTTTAGCTGAAGGATAAGCTATGACACAGCAAATTAGAATTACAAACAAGATGCATTTTCTTTCTTTGTTTGGTTTAGTATGATATGTAAAAGAGATTGACAAATATGGAGGAAAGCTCAAGATAAACTGCCCAGGGTTTATGCAATGACTTGTTCTGGAACCATAGATTATACAGACACACAGGCATGGGCGGGAGGGGGGGCGAAGGAGGCATGATGGCATTGTAACACAAACTCCAGCCCTTACATATTTGTGTGCATTGTTGTCACGCAAGTAGAAAAGGGCAGAATTTGCACTGTGATGTCACAATGCATGTTTCAGCATTTTTGGCACAAATGTGGTTAGAACAGAGGCCCTTGTGAAGAAAACGTCTGTGCAACTAATGTTGCAAGTGTGAATTAGTTGATTAGAGCTCCACTTTCATGTATTAGCCAAAAGAAATCCATCATTCATTTAACAATGTATATTTTCCCAGCAGGATAATACAGCCTTTCTTCAAAGTAATCTATATGCCCAGAGGCTTCCAAAGTGATCTTGTGCAGTTTTAAGGCTAGACCAACATTTTTAACCTCAGCAGATTTAAGATGGCTGGGAAATTCTAAGAATTGCACACACCTTAAAGCTGCTAAAGTTGAGAAATACTGGATTAAATACTTAACACCAATGCACTGCTGACTAAAATCCTTGTTTATAAATGGTTTGAACAGTGCAGTGCAGTATATACTAGGGACCTTAATAAAAGTCAGATGCCTACTTGTAGCCTTTTTTCTTTAAAAATATAAGGGAAATCACCCATGTGCTCGTGGTCATGGTCATTCACCCAGGCAGACCCACACAGATAGTTGTTTCAGCTTAAGTATTTAGTATATATTTTTGTAGTGCAGGTAGCCCTCACCTTACAACTATTTTGTTTAGAAGCAGTTCAAAGTTACGACAGAACTAAACAAAAGTGATTTACAACCAGTCTTCACACTTAGAATGGTTGCAGCATTCCCAGGGTCACATGATCAAACTTTGGGTGAATGTATTTATGACAGTTGCATCATCCCGGAGTCACATGATCTCCATGTGCAGTCTAAATTGTGGTCACAAGTGGAGGATTACCTGTGAGCATGTGATGACCAAAGCAATTATGCTCAGTGCTCTCTCTGTAGCACCTACCTTTTGAGCATTATCTATTCATTTATACCAGGGGTAGGCAACCTTGGCTCTTTTATGACTTGTGGACTTCAACTCCCAGAATTCCTAAATCAGCATGGCTGGTTGAGGAATTCTGGGTATTGAAGTCCACAAGTCATAAAAGAGCCAAGGTTGCCTACCTCTGATTTACACCCACCTTTTTTTGTACAGGAGTTCAAGATGACATACATATGCTCCTTCTATTTTTTTTCCCAACAACAACAATCTTGTAAGGTAGATTCAACTTAGAGAAGCTGGCTGAAAGCTACCCAGTGAGTGTCAGTGGCTGAGGATGGTCTAGACCAGGGGTCTTCAAACTTGGCCCTTTTATGACTTGTGGACTTCAACTCCCAGAATTCCTCAGCCAGGCACACTGGCTGAGGAATTCTGGGAGTTGGTCCACAAGTCATAAAAGGGCCAAGTTTGAAGACCCCTGGTCTAGAACTTGGGACTTCCTATTCCTTGTTCAACACTTTAGCAACTACTCCATATATATATTTATTTATTTTATACTGCTTCAGTCAAAATGACTGGTTGACTGAATCGCCTCACAGCTAAAAATCCACAAAACAACAGTAAAGAATAAAGTTCATCATCTATTTCAACAGAGTCCCTAATGTCCATAAGTATCATTCTTTCATCCCAGAGTTACCACAGATTATTCTCCAGTGCTTGTGTGGAGTAATTACTGTAGGTCCTTGAATATTTTAAGGGAGGAAGCTGATCTCATCCTCAGCGAGGGAAGGGGAAAACGTTGTTCCTGAGGAAGGCAACCCCACAGGATGTACTCATTCCCACATGGTCTCCTGCTGTACCACATGCAACTGGGGACGCTTAGCATACATTCTCTGTACTGGGTGGGCAGATTCTAGCAGGCAAGGGATGCTTCTAGTTTAAATTCATCTATGTTTGGTTGCAACCAGGTCAATCGTGGCTCTTTTGGCATCAGGATGCCCAAGGGATCAGCCATTTAGGTCAGGCAGAACCAGTTTGCTGACAATCACCTGCTCTCTCAGCAAAAGAATCAAGAGGCAGACTGAAACAATGAGATCTCCACACGCATGAGTTGATGCTATCGGTAAGCAGCTGCCTTTGGACTGCAAGAGGAGAATACCACAATTTGCATATGTTTGGAATGGGTTACTTGTGTCTCCCCCCCCCCCCCCATTGTCAGGGACTCTCTGCCCTTAATTACCAGTGTAGATTTTGGTGTATTTAAAGCAGTAGTACAGAAATGGTAGCTATTGCCAAATATTTATATGGAAGGATAATGAATCCACAATTACAGAGCACTTGTGCACAGCAATGGCCTGCTTGCTAACTTCTCGTCTATTATTACTGGCAATAGTAGAACCAATAACACAACTTCGCCATTATGATTTCCAAACTCACATGCTAGCCCTCTCTTTACTGCACATCTGAAATATAAATACCAGCTTTAGTTCAGCCCTGGGTGGAAACTGAGACAGTTGTTAGAGCAGTGTTTCTCAATCTTAACAACTTTAAACCGAACAGACTTCAATTCCCAGAATTCACCAGCCATGAAAGATCATGGCTGACTGGGGATTCTGAGAACTGAAGTCCACTCATTTTAAAGTTGCTAAGATTGGGAAACGCTGCTTTAGAGCATTAGCCAAGGATTTCATGTGACATTACACTAGATTACCTGCTGCATCATAGAATCACATCTGGGAGGGAAAGCAAAGCTCATCTGGTCCTCCCTTCTAGGGTGTCCAAATTGTTCTTGAGCCCAGTACACATCAACTCTATCTGTACTATCTGTGCTTTACGCCAGGGGTTCCAACCTATGGTTGGTTGGTTGGTTAGTTGATCAGTTGGCTAGCGGGCCGCGGAAATGGCTGGCTGGTGCACGCATGTGTGGGCACGCATTACCCCCACTCGCGCTAGCGCCTGTGGCCCCATTTGCGCATGCACGCAGGTGCGAATGGGGATGCTAGTGCAGGGCGGGTGTCCATGGCCCATTTGTGCATGCGCGAACGAGGCTGCTAGCCACGGGGGGGTATGTGGCCATTCATGCATGCGCACAGCACTAGAGCATGCTGCATGCATGAATGGGGCCGCTAGTGTCACACCAGTGTGTGTGGCCCCGTGTGTGGGTGCGCACGCACACTAATTTTGAAGCTGCTCTCCTTCCCTCGGGTCCGCGAGCCCGGAAATGTTGGAGACCTCTGCTCTATGCAGACTGCAGAAAGGTCTGTGCAGACTTAATGGCTGCAAATTACTGAAGCTGAGCAAGGAAAGCTGATAAGACTTCAAGTGAAGCCCTCTTCTGTCTCTGAACAATTTGCCTTCTACTTCATAGTGGGAGTAATGCTCTACCGTTGTGCAAACCATTTAAATTCTAGCACGCTTGCTTTTAGTATGGGAAAAATGGTTAATGCTGTTCCCCTTGCCTAGCATGTACAGGTAGTCCTCGACAGTTCATTTAGTGACTGTTCAAAGTTACGACACTTTAAAAAGTGACATGATTGTTTTTCACACTAAAAACCATTGCAACATCCCCATGGTCACGTGATCAAAATTCAGACACTTAGCAACTGACTCATACTTGTGATGGTTGCAGTGTCCCAGGGTCATGTGATCACCTAACAAGCAAAGTCAATGGGGAAGCCAGAGTTGCTTATCCACTATGTTACTAATTGAACAGCTACAGTGATTCACTTAACAACTGTAGCAAGAAAGTTTGTAAAGTGGGGTAAAACGCACTTAACAACTGTCTTGCTTAGCAACAGAAATTGTGGGCTCAATTGTGGTCCTAAGTTGAGGACTACCTGTATTTTGCTTAATCTTTCAAGGCAACTGCAGAAACTGTGTGGGGATGCTTGTTTGTTGATGAATCTCAAACCAAGTTTCAGGCATATACTAAGGAATTGTACTCCACACCATTTTAATTTTTTTAAAAAAAAAGGTTGGACTCCTCAAACTGTATCTCTCCATCCCCACAATGATGGCCTGAGAAATAATAGCTCCTTCTTGGATTTTTCTTTTTCCACGTTCTTTTATCTCGAAGTTTGAACGATGCTGTTGGCAAATGTGAAGTGCAGAAACCATTTAATAGTGTAACAGCTTGGGGTCATAAACTTTATGTTCTACAAACAGGAGGAAAGGAAGTTGCTTTATTAACTTTTTCATATCCACATTAAGGAACCTACACAATTGCATTTTTGTTCATTTGGAACAAGCATTTCAAAAGCTTGTCATCCTTTGAGCTTTTCCAATAAACCTTCTCATATTTGGCTATAGTTTTCAAAACCATTTGATCTGCTGAACAAATTATCTCGGGGTTGTTCTGTACTTAATCATTTATGATTTTGCAGCTAGAAGATAAGTAGGAATATACAGGAATTAGTCTAGCACACCAGATGCTACCTAGATCAACATTTCCTAAATTGTTGTATTTCAGATGGTCTTAGACTACAACTCCCATCTTTCCCTAGCCAGCACAGCCATGCTTCCTGAGAGGGATGGAAGTTATAGTTCAACATATTGGAACAACAACAGATCTGGCACAAGCTCAAGTATATTACATACTATCTTCTTTTGCACTACAGTATCTCCATTTCTTCAAATGACTCTTCTGACCATAGGCAAAATGTATGCCAAGGTTAAAATAACCTGACATTTTCATCCTGCCTTCTAGAAGTCAGAAGCAGTCTGTTTTGAAAGATCTTGAAAACATGTTTATACTGTATTCTAATAACAGGTCAAAACACATTGTCCCAGCTGCAGTACTTAATTATTTCTTTGCCATTAATTTATTATTACAGAACTCATATATAATTCCACATGTCCTGAATGGATTTTAACTGAACTTTTCTACCTCATGCAATAATCATAAGAGCAACTGTGTCCTTTAGATTATTTCTATAAATCATTGTTTCCCTACCTCAGCAACTTTAAGATGTGGAGACTTCAACTCCCAGAATTCCCCAGTCAATGGGTTGAAAGTATTTGGAATTCACACTCCATCAACATCTAAAAGTCGCTAAGGTTGAAAAACACAGTTTTAAATGATTATCTGCCTAAACGATTAGGCACTTTTATAAAGCACATACTAACTAAAACGGATTGTCAATTTTGATTAAAAAAAAAATAAAGTTGAATTCATTGTGAAAAAAAGTGGTTGGATACAGGAGAGGTGGAGCCAGTTACAAGTGGAAACTGTGTTGCCCTCCCCCACACCAAGGTCCATGAAAACAGGTTGCATAAATGCTTCATCCAGAAGGACTCCAAGAATAAAGAAATAAGCAAGGTAGCTCCAGATATATCTTTTCTGATTCTAGTATTTATGATGTCATGCGTAAGCTTTCAAGTGTCAGAAATCTACCAATAGTAAATGTTATAGCCATGTGTATACTATCTCCCTTGATGTCCCAGTATCCTCGAACACATTTCAACTTAGGAAGGAGGCTCACTCCCCCTTGTGTGGTCTGCTGTGGCACACTTTTCTGCTTCCTTGGGCCTTGCACTTAGCCATTCCTCCTCTTCCTCCTCCTCCTCCTCCTCCCCCTCCTCCCCCTTGTCTCTGCCTAGAAGGTGCAATCTGGAAAGACTGCTGGAAGCTCTCTTCGCTTCAGCTGCCAACAATGGCACTGTTGCAAAGCATGGCCTCCCTGCCTCTGTGCTCTGACGGGCCTCTTGTGTTCGTGAAAGGAGACTCTCAAATTTCTGGTGCAGGAGCAGCTGTTGAGGGAGCCGAAGCCCTCTTTTCAGAGACTTTCCCTCCTCCCCCTTCCCGTCTTTTGTCTCTGGTAAAGCGTGCTCCCCCCTTTGACCCCATGGAGAGTGCAAATCCAGCCCCTTTGTCAGCCGCTGCAGACAAGTTCCACCCTAAATCAAGCCTTGTCTTGGCCCCCAGAAGCCAGCACGTGCCCACAGCCCCCTAATCTTTTAATTTCACCCCAGGAAAAAAAAAAGCAGCTGTTCCTGAGCTGCCCAGGGCACAGCTGTCAGCTGCAGGCTTGTGGCCTCCTTAAGCGGCACACAAGGGGGGGGGAGAGTGGGCAGATAGAAAGATATACATGGCTGTAAATTTTCAACAGTTGGCAGCAGGAGCTCCCAAAGGCCATCTTTTGGCCAGCCACAGTCAACATTTTCAGGCACGTTCAAACTTCAGCTTTGTTTGGTGGGGAACAAAAAGTTCATCTCAAAAAGGGCAGGGCACCCTGTCTGGCTGTATTATAAACTTTGCCACAACGAAATGATCAACTGTGAAATTACAGGGTAAGAGGGAAACAAGAAGCTAGCCCTTAAGGTGTGCTCCCCTTAGGCCTACTGCACACTCTTCAGATATAATGCCTGGCTGCTCTGATACAAGTGGGAGTAGAGTATGCATTCGATATGTAAAGAGGGGAATAGCAGTATCAAGACCTGCACTCTTTTGCTTGTCTGAGTTAAGAAAAATAAGACCCAGTTCTGAATATTAAGTAGTTTGTCTTTCTTATTTGACAGACGTGGGGATCCTTGAGCATGATTCATTTCCTGCACACAACTTGCATTTCTGCAGCTGAAAAAAGGTCATGTATAAGTGGTCAAACCTGAAAACTGCACAGATTAAAAAAAAAATACCTGTGCAATTATTCCATGTCACTTTCTACTCCTATGATTTCCACACCTTTTCCACAGCAGAACCACTACAACAAATGTACGTAGAAAAACGCTAAAAGCAATAAAGCAAATTCAGGGACTCTCTGTTTGAGAACATCTCATTCACAGGATTATTAGGTGCCTATAAGAGTACAATATGAGAAGCACCCTCTGTATGTTCTTAAAAATTGTTGTTAATAAATTCATATATATTGTGGCATTACGTATATAACTCTGCTTTTGCAAAACTGAAGGCTGCAAGGGTGCCTGCACTGTTTTACAGCAGTAAATGATACACATGCAAGTGAAACCTTCTATCTAAACAATTTAAGTAACTGAAAATTACAACCAACAAGAATGAAAATCCTAAAGATACAAATTAGGTTTCGACTGTACTTTACTTCAATGCAAGTAGAATAAAATTCAGCAGCAGCAGCCTTGGAGGGTAGGAAAATAGAGGAGTTCAACTTAAATGTGCAGTTTCCCCCTCTTTTTTGTATGTTGTCTTTTTTCTGAAGTCTGTCTCGTCTGAGCTCTGGGTTGGCAGCAACAAGACAGCAGCTGCACAAAGATCAAAGAAGGCTCCCCTGAGCATTTGAGACAATTCAGTTTTTGGGGTGGAGAAAGCATGCAAAAACCAACGCATTTGCTTTGGTGTTTTTCAACAGAGCTGAAATGTGTGCAGACAATCTATAGAGAAAACCGATTAAGCAAAACCTTTTAAGAATACAAGGCCTGAGGAAATTGAGAATGACAATTCCATCTGATAACGTGTCTCTTGGATAACTAAGTGGCCAAAGAAGAATCCTTTTCATGAATACTTCTGGGGAATCATGTTTATTTCAAGATAAGCACCGAAGAACCAGTATTAAATCACTGCCTATAATGATCAACCTTTATTAGCATATTGAACATGCATCTAGTTCTGCTCTTTTAAGCACGCAGGTTTTGGCTTGGTTCCTCTCACCTGGCTTGTAATTTACAGAATTTTAAGGAAACACTATACTAAGTGCAACATATGGCCAACGGTACACCTGCCCTCTACTTAGCACCTGCTGAATAGCTCTGTGGGAGTCGGGCTTCTGCCTGCAGCTTTGAGGGCCAGGGGGCAAAAGCATTCCAGCTCATTTACATGCCGGACTGAGGCCACGTGCCTGGACTTTGGACACGGCTAACTCAGCAGTGTGGCAAGGCTTTTTCTGTATTATTAGCAAATCTGAAGTGCGTGACAGCCTTCTCTGTAAAAGCCATTCGCATACAGACAACTACACAGAGATCAAAAACATACAGTATACACAGCAGTTCTATTGAAATGGCAGTCATGAACCAAAAATGCCACTTAAATTAGTTGGTTTGAGCGTTGATACCTCATTAAGAGCATTCACGTATCGGTCATACAACTGATAGTATGAAGAAAGCAGACATAGTCGTGAGATTCGACAATGTAGAAATCAAAGAATAAAAAGATCTTCTTCATAGCTGTAGCAAATTGTGGTCAAGATAAATGCAATTAATTCAAGTAGAATTCTCATGGAGTTTGTGATCGCTGTTTAAAACATGGTTAAAACAGTAATTCTAGAATTAAGTCCGACTTAATTAAATAGGTTAGATAAGTTAATTCTTGAAATTAAAAAACCCTTTCCATTCAAAGAAGCCCTAGATTTGAAGAGAATGAAAAACTCTGTGAAATGTTCAGTTATTATTCTATGACAAAGCCTGCCTTTGCTTTCCCTTCACTTGGTAACACAAACTCAACACACACCCAACAAAACAAATATCTAAGAAGTCTTAAGGAGTCCATATATTCAGCGGGATATTGAAATAGGACTTCATATCTCAGCTACAAAGATCTGGATATCCATTAGCAAAGAATTCTAAATCATTTAACTTCATTAAAATAGACATGTTGGAGGATACAATAATACTTCCACCTAAAGAAGAGACTACTGGCTCTGATTAATCATACTTTTATTCTGTCACTACTGTACACATTTACTCATATGTACCTGGAAGTAAACCCCGATGAAATCAATGGGACTTTATTTTTGGATAAAGAGGCCACATTTGACTCTGAATAAAAATAAATAATCTCAAAAATAAAACACCAAACTAGTTAAGCCCACAAATAGTAATAAAATATCATGTATATTTCTCATCTGAAAATCTACATTTAATGAATTTAAAAATTAAGCAATAAAATCATTCGATGCATGGTTACTGAAACCTATGCATTATTTCTACAAATTGCTTGCTTTTAACCATCTAGTGCAGAATTGCACTAAAAATTTGTATTTACTTTTATGCACACTTGATCCAGTGGCAGCACACAGATGCACATAATTGTATGCAGAATTAAAATAAACATCTCCTCTTGCTGTTTTAATATAACATAGAGTGAATGGCTGTCCTACAATATATGATCTAAGTCAGCATTTTTCAAACTTGGCAACTTTAAGTATGCTGGTTGGAGAATTCTGGAAGCTGAAATCCAAACATCTTAAATTGCCAAGTATGAAAAAAACTGGCTGAATGGTATTTTTTCTTTTTTGGATTGGTTGCCATCTATGGGATGTCTAGATTTGGTATCCTATCCCATGCCCTCTAACCTAGTGTTGCTACCCTATCACCGGTAGGTCCAAATAAGCTTTAATTAGCAGACCAGCTGCCTTCTGCCCATCTTGTTTTGGACAATAAAATCATTTCTACTGATCCTGAACACTAAAGCAAAGCAAGCGTATTTCCTTGTTCTTGTAACTTTGCTTCTCCCACTTCCTCCAAACTAACACTACATACCGGTACCAGTTTGGGGCTTACCTACAACTTATGGTCAGAGAACATTTCTCTTTTTGTGTATTTTGAGTAACTCTGGAGGCAGAACAAAAGGACCACAAACACAGGTGGTTTCTCTGGTGCACAACTGGTCAGGTTGAAACAGAGCTCCCTTAAGCGTCTCCTCCCTCCCCTTTGTCCCCCACCTTTTCTCTTGTTCATTGGGCTGGAACTGAGCTTTCAGCACATGCTCTCAGGCTTCAGTCTAGCCTTAAACTACTGTAACCCTGCCCCATCTGTCACTCTATCTGAGCCATCTTTGCACAAGGCTTGAAAAAAAAAAGGATGCCAGATAGCCCTTGTGGCAACCCTGGCCTACAGATGGCAGGGTGTGTGCTGGGGGGGGGAGAGAAGTTTTGGATGGAATGTTGGGACAGGAGGAGACCCAGCCTGGGACTTGAAGGCCCAATTCATTGCAGCAGCTGATGGCTGGAGAATGCTGCTGTGCTGCTGAACATCCTCTTGCTGCAGGCAGCAGACATTTCTGGCAGCCTCTTCCCATTTGCACCATTCATTTAGAGAAGCCCCTTTAAATTCAAAGGGGGATTAGGCTCTTTTTCTTCCCACCCCCAAAGTGGCCTCTAGAAGATAACTCCAAAGGCAACAGGGAGACCCACTGTAAGGCCATTAGCAAAGAACAATGGGACACTGAAAGGGTAAATCTGAGTGAATAGAAGAATGAAAGTTGGCTTGTGCCAGAGATCCTGTCTTATCACATTATGTGCAGCAGCAGATGGAGTGTGGTCTGGTTGCCAAGCAGAATTCTAGAGTTGAAGAGCATTCATGTCTGATATTCTGAAAAAGTACTCTAATAATAAATGACCCAAGTCTTGGATGCTTTTAACTCAGTGAGAGCTGCAATAAAAACACCATGTTTAATGATACAATTCACATTTCTAAAAGACAAAACAAAATGTGGACTTTATTGCATTTATTTTGTGTTGTTTTCCTAGAGTGTTATTCATTCAAGCAAAAACAGAGGGTTGTTTCATTTTTTCTTTTTTAGCCTACTATCCTTTGCAATAAAATGCATTGTGCACACACACAAAATATACATTTTAGCATATTTCTTGAAACACAAAAGGAAAGCAATGGTACAGAGTCCCTGCGTTCTGAAATAAACTTTGTTGCAGAAATTCTCATTTAAATAAATCTCTATTCAGATAACATCTTTAAAGAAAAAGGTAACGAAGAATTTTCAATAGACATTGGATATTTGCTGTCTTTATCCAATGCTATGCCATAGTCTATAAGGATAAGTAAAGCTAAACTCTAAAGGGCTTTCAATTATTTTTTTTCCAAGACTCATTATATAGACTTAGCCAGAATAGCAAACACAGCAAATGAATATGCTCATATTACATCAGGAATGATGAATAGGAGGCAGAGATGGCCTCACCATGCAGCTGAATGACTGCCATGTCCCATATTTCTCAATGTAAGAAAAAAATTAACAACCAGAACATCCCCCAAATCATTAAAAGACCAGACGCCCATAGCACGCCTTGAAGCTCCATTCTACATCCACCAAACAATCTAAGATGTGTCAGAAACAATCTCATGCCATCCACAATGAAGGGAAACAATGAACTCACTATGATAGGAACACATATTCCCATTAGAACCTTCCACCAACATTATACCAAACAACAATACCAAAGCATTTTCTATCTATCAGTCCGGTCTCATGGGAAGCAGCACTCTTGTGGTTGACAGTCTCCAGACATTCCAAGAACTACTGTTTCAGGCCCAGGACATAGAGATAGAAGAGCATCAAGGTGGGAAGCGAAACCTTCAGTTTGAAAAATGTTGTAGGGCCCTGATCAAAGAAGGTTATATGTAGCCCCTTAGGAAAGCTAGATATGAAAAGCATATAAATCTATTAGATCAAAGTTCAAAAACTAACAGGGAGGAGGGGAAACATATTTTGAGGAGCAGCAAAGAGGAGAGGACTATTGCAGGACAAGGAACACAGTAGAAGAGTAAGTATCAACAAGGAAAGTTGGAGGAGTTACTTCGCTCAAAGACTTTACGTATTTCATTTTTGCTTTTAATGTTTAGATTTAGGCACCATCTTTTCTCTAGGAGTTCAAACAAGCTTACATGGAGATCCTACTTCACTATATCTTCACAACAACCCTTTGAAACTTAGAGAGATTAAGCCAAAGTTTCTGACAGCTTTATCAGATTTTTTTCATGTGTTTATCATTTATGAACTATTTAGATCCTTTCCTAGGTAAATCTTTCCTTCTCAAAGTAAACATATATTAAAAAAATGAACAAGGCTTATCACAAAGGATGAATACCTCTAGCAGTGCAGTCAGTTTGCAAAGAAGAAAGATGGAATAATTTAGGGAGCTGAAGTTGTTGTTGTCATTTGAATAGTACCTTACACTCTTTTTCTTGGCAAATTAGCAGTAATAGCTATCCAGTTGGATTGGCAGGCATCCAGCGCCATTCAATCCAGGCTCTTTTCGAGAATCCAGGAAGTGTGCTCCCAGTTATGATAATCCCCAGCTACACTCAGCAAGTGAAGCCTACTCAAAATAAAAACAAAAAACAGGCCACCTGTTAAAACTACCATCCTCCCTTCTTTTTTCCCCCTCCTCTATCAAGTAAATTCAGATTTCCTGGAAAGGCTTGACTTGCCAATGAATTAGCAACAGCCAGGGCATAAATAAACTCTCCAACTGGGCTTTTGAAACTTCCTGCCCTTGAGTTTCTGAATCAGTGACATGAAAGTGTTGCTCTGAAATCTAATTTTGGGAATTTGGTACAGAACATTGCAAGTGCATTTCAAATATTGGAATAAGTATGCCAATAATGGGATGAAGATGTCAAGTTGTAAACATATGAGTGGTTGTTTTCTTCATCACATGTCAGCTGGAAGGCTTTGAAAAGGAGGCGGAGAGATAGAATGTGCTTGTCTGGGTTCACATTTTAATCCATTGGGCAAGTACTTTTATGGTATTTCTTTGGAGCTATATGTATATAAAATATTCTATTGGGAACACCATAGGATCATTCAGTCTCCAATCCTTGTGCAGAGTCACAGAATATAAGGATTGGAAAGGATCTTGGATATCAGATAGTCCAACTCCAGGGTGGAGGAATCCATTCTAACAAAGATCCAGCAAAAGAAAGACACATCTTCTTTTTTGTCCTCATTTACTCCTTCTAGCAGGCATAGGTTTAAAAGCAAATATGCAGCTTTTTGAGAATCTCTTCCTGAGCAGCTTTACTCTATGGCCCAGCGCTTCTCTAATAAGTGCTAATCACAAGTTAACAAGCTCAACTCTGTGAACTTAATTAGTTGATTAGTACCCTTCAGCCAGCTTGCCTGCTGCCTGAAATTGACCAGACCTTAATCAGTTACATCCTGAAGGCATTTGTCTCTTAACAGGTTCTAGCACATTCCTCAAATTGAAAAACCAGTCTTTCTGACGCTGGAAAAAGTAATTTCATGCATATGTAGGCTTAAATAGGGGGGGGGGGTTGTTTTGTTTTGCAGTTTTTCACTGTAATTTTTGTCATGAATGCCAAGAAAGGTAAATGGTTAGTGTGTCCTCCTTTCCCCCTATTTGTCCTCCTTTCCAATTGCACATGTCCTCCTTTGCCTGTTCAGATGTCTAGTAACCTTATTCCTACAACATGATGCCAGCAGAGCAGTTTTCTGGCACAAGCACTGTGGAAAGTTTTGAAGCATTTGCTGGATTTTCCACTGAATCCCCTTTTCAAAGCAGAAGTGAGGCTGAGAACCTTCATTGGGGTCCATACAGCAAATTGAATCAGTTGACTGGGAAGCAATTTGCAGCTTTGTTGTGATATTGCTGGCTTTTACTGCTGTTTCTTACAGAAACTATATAATGTTGCTTTACAACTGCGTTTCAAATATGGAAAATCTTAAGAGGGGTTGAATGGTGGGATGGTTTCTTAACACTGACATGGATCAATAGCAATAACAGTTAGACTTATATATTGCTTCACAGTGCTTTAAGCCTTCTCTAAGCGGGTTACAGAGTCAGCATATTGCCCCCAACAATCTGGGTCCTCATTTTACGACCCTCAGAAGGATAGAAGGCTGAGTCAACCTTGAACTGGTGAGAAGTGAAGCCCATGAGCCCTATTGGTTCCTCTGCTGTAAGTACAGTAAAAATGAGAGAATGTTCACCTTGGGGCCTGTAGAGAAATGGGGCCTGAGCTTTCATCTCTTTTTAGAAATAGCCTTGGTTAGGATACACACTTATCTATTTTATTTATTTAGAAAATTTACATAGCCGCCTATTCGCTCACAGCAACTCTAGGCAGCTTACAAACAAAACACAGTACAGAAAAAAAATAAAAATTAAAAACAACCCCCACCCCTCTCCCCGGCGACAATCCACAGTCAATATAGGTTTATAAGAGAAATCCAATTGGCCCAGAATGGTGCAATGAATGGGGACATAAAAGCCAGTGGAATGGCTGCTCTGGGGACATTGATGGTGCCCCTCCACCACGCCCCCCAAAAAGCACCTTGCATGTAAGGTAAGCTTCTACTGCCATTACCCCTCCCAGTGTGCACAAATTCCAGTTCTCTATACCACTGTTTCTCACATACTTGGCAATTTTAAGATGTGTGAATTTCAACTCCCAGAATTCCTCAGCCACACTGTTCTACCTAGACTGCTGGTGTTTTGCTGCAGACTTCCTGGAAGGGGGCCAAGGACTGGACTGTATGGTGGCAACAGAGACCTGAGAGACCCTGGCAGCTTCACTAGGGCTGACAGCTCTCTTTCTGAGCCTCTCTTGGGGCTTTGACCCAGTAGTGTGGCAGCAGCAAGGAGGAAGAGGCCATATGCCCCTGCTTTGTGCATCCTCAATTGTCACAGCCTAGGGCAGACATGTCAAACACAAGGCCCGCGGGCCAGATGCGGCCCGATATGTGGTTCCGTCCGGCCCGGAGACCTGCTCTGGAAAGAGCGAAGGACCGGCCCGCCACACCTCAGACCGGCCCAGGCTGACTGGGCACTGATCTACAACCTGGTTGCGTCCATCAAAGCCAGAACGTGCTCAGCGTTAAATCCACGGGGCGCGCGCAAGCGGAGTCCGGCATCCCTGCTGGCTGTCTTGCCCTGCAGGCTGACTTCACCAGGATGCCGGCACTGGCCGTCTCCTGTGCGCACACCCGGGGGCGGGGCAGAGGTGGCGAGGCAGCTCCTTGCTGCTGGTTCCAGTGGATCTTAGGCTGAGTGCGTTCTGGCTTTGATGGATGCAACCAGGTTGTAGATCAGCGCCAAATCCCCCCCCAATAGCACTTCCAGCCTCGCAGCCACGAGGCTTTCCTTTCACCAGCATAGATCCCCCCCACGCAGGATAGCAAGACCGGCAGCAACAGGGCAGCGCTGGCAATCTCTCCCCCTCTCATCACCCCTTCCTGAGCGCGGGGGAAGGAGATGAGAAGGCGAAGGAAGGAACGGAGGGGGGAAGGGAGGGAGGGTGGGTGGGAAGGACGGAGGAAGGGAGGGAGGGAGAGAAAAAGGGAGGGAGGGAGGAAGGAACAGAGGAAGGAACAGGGAAAAAGGAACGGAGGGTGAGAGGAAGGAAGGAAGGAAGGAAGGAACGGAGGGAGGAAGGAAGGGAGAGTGAGAGGGAGTGAGGGAGGAAGGAAGGAACAGGGAGGAAGGAATGAAGGGTGGGAGGGAAGAAGGAAGGAACAGAGGAAGGAAGGGAGGAAAGAAGGAACAAAGGGAGGAAGGAATGGAGAGTGGGAGAGAGGAAGGAAGGAATAGAGGGAGGGAGGGAGGGAGGGAGGGACCATGTCCTGGCACTCGCCCCAGTCCCATCCTCCTCCGCCGGAGACCCTCAGATCTGCCCCAGTCCTGCCCAGGCACCCCTGAAGCGAGTGATGTCGAGCTGGCCATGCCCACCCAGTAGGCCACGCCCACCACAGCCACACCCACCCAGTAGGCCACACCCATCCCGGCCACACACACCCGCCCCCCCCCGAGGGCAACCACAATGCTGATGTGGTCCTCAATGAAATTGAGTTTGACACCCCTGGCCTAGGGGGTAGATGGACTTGGCACCTGAGCTCTCTTACCATCGGGGAGGCCCAGTTTGCTTTGCAGCCAGAGTGTTCAATTTATGCTCTGAATCAACACAGTTGGATTACAGTCTGAATATATACCAAATGAGCACATGTTGTTCTATAAAAAGGGGGTCCCGCAACTGATGTGACAGCTGCAGAACTTCACAGGCAACTTTCATCTTACATAGTGAAAGTGGGGGAAATTATACTTTTGACTCCTCCCAAAGTTCAACTTTTTTTTTCCATTTGATTCTGAGCCAGAATTTTATTCTCCATTGGAATGAAAGCACCTTCCCTTACGCTAATGGAAAGAAATTGGCTTATTTGTTTTTCCAAATGACAAGTCATGTTCAGTAAAATTCTGATGTCTGGGTATGGGATTCTTTACACTTACTTTAGTTATGAAATAACAGGCAAAGGGAGTGGAGTAAATATCCAGCCTTTCACTATAATATTATCTCTCTGCCAGATTGCAGTTTCCTTAGGTTCCTACGCAGCAATTAAGCGGTAAGTAAAGAAATCAAATGACAGTTAAATATCATGGGAGAAGCCAACAGAATTTCTTTAGTTCAGAGCACTAACATAGAGGGATTCATATACTATAGAAAACATCAATGAAGTTTCTTTGCTACCTCACAACAGTACTTTCAGAAACACCGCCCAAAAAAAATCTAAAATGCTTCAATGATGTAAAAAAAAGTCACAGTTCTCATATCAGATGTAGTTTGGAATTTAGGACTAAATTAAGTGGACTTGAGAGCTGTGGATTTTGTTTGGCTTTTAAAATATTAAAATTGCTGTTGGCCAGATCTGATTTGTATAGGAATCACTGTGGAGATTTGGTTCTCTCCAGCCTTATTTCTGATTTATATTTATATTCAGTTTAGATCTGAATTTTAGTACTGTATTTCCCCAGCCTCCTCCCCAAGAGCTAGCATTTTTTAAGGAGCAGAAAAGAATGAGGGTATTTAATCTTGAAAAGAAAAGCAATGGTGAGGTGGGTTTTGTAGGCAGTATTATAAATACATGGAAGTTAACAATCATGCTCACTGTTTTTGTATTTAGGCAGGAGGGGATTAGTATTTGGAAGATCATAAACACTGAACTCATTTCCTAGAAGTTAGCAACTAATTTCCTAGAGAGGTACCATATGTAATCAGAAAGTCTGTCCGAATGTGATACAGTTTCAAGAAGACACCCACCTGGTATGTTCCCAAACAAGATCACATGAGCATTCATGCACTCACTCTTGCCTTCTTCTAATAAGACACGTGTTTTTCTAATAATTAGCATGGAAAACATATTAAAAATGCAGTTTCAAGGCTATGAATATGAGACAAAGTAAAATAATTACATTTTCAAAAATGCATGCAAAACAAACACTTTTCTTACCTATGACCTGGGGAATTTAACTGATATCAGTAATGGATCCTAAATTCATACAGCTGACCTGAACACATAAAGAGGAAATAAGCATCTTATACTAATTCCTGGGTAACATGAACTATGTATTGATTGGCCAGGGTGATCTCTGGAAGATGTTCACTGGCTGCATTCTTAAGAACAATCTCTATATTGAACTGCAATCCCACAGGGCCCAAAAGTTGGGAAAGCCTGCTGCAGAGTAATTGCTGTTCTTTACACATCTGACAGTAAGCACCACTCGGCAGGAAGATTTACATCTAAAAAAACAGGTATGGGAGTGCTGGCTGGCATTAGGGAGATAGGGTTCCTGCAGCAACTTGCATTTGCTGAAAGTCCCACTTCAACACAACTACGTATGGAACATTCAGAGAGTCCATCCTTTTAAAAAATAATAATAATAAAGTTTCAGGAAAGCAAAGTGATATTTGGCTTGATGTTCTCCAAGATCAAGAAAATGCTGTGCTTGGCTAAACAGGTGAGGAAGAAGCTTTCTCTGCATGCCATGTGTTCAGACCTTGCAGAATTTAGTCTGGAAACTAGAGCTAAACAACACAGGAGTTTCTCCACGTGCCAGAGCTTGATAACTGTTGTGAAGCAGTGAAGTATAGCAAGCATTGGGGGGGGGGGAGATTAGCTGCAAAGTTCCTATTTACAAATAACTCCCAAGCACGAGGTAATCATACCCCTTACATAATGTCATCAGCATCATCAGGTAAACAACCCCGGAGCTCTAGCCGGCAAATCGTTACCAAAAGAAAAACACGATTTCAGCTACTGAAGCCCCAGCCCGCCTCAGATCCTGCCAGCTTCTGGGCCTGTTGTTTGAACAGGGTGTATGTGATTATTGAGCGGCATTCAGTGTAACAATCGCCGCTGCCGTCCAAACTATAGGAGTTGCACGCAAGCAGAGGCCAGTCCTGTTAGCAATTACGGAAGGCCGTTTGAAAGCCAGGTTGTTACAAAACAGGCCTTGGCTTCAAAAGAGGCCGAGGAAAACTCAGAGCGTCGCAAACCTTGCTCTCGCGGTTCCCTCGAAACCAGGGCTGTTTTCACAGGATTTCACATAGCAAGGAAGGACATACTGGAAGTTTCCAAATGTTCCGGCTGCAGCTTGTTTTTACTCTGGAGTTTTTTCACCACTTCATTCTCTCTGCGTGGTCCGTTGGGAGAAGAGATGAGAGTTCAGAGGAGAGCAAAAATAAACAAGAGAGATCCCCTTTCTCTCTCTTTCTCCTAAGATACGTTTTTGTTTACGTCTCCATTTGTACCGAGAGAAAAAAACAGCTGAAGCAACCTTTGGTGTCATGACATTCTCTGGAGAGTATCCTGACTTATCTCTCTCTACGATACTGCCACCGCATTCTGCAAAATTTGGATGCAAATTTGGGGGGGGGGGGTTGGCAAAGGTACAAAGAGAGGAGAAGACCTTTTGAAGATTTGCCACACAAAAAAAATTGGCATTACTTGTTGAAATGCAAGAGCTCTGCTTTGCTCGGAAGCCCTTTCCAAATTAGTTGGGATCTTTAATAAGGCTAAAAATGATTTCCAGAAGCTGTCCCTGGGTAACAAACAGCGAATGCCATGTGATCAAATCATTGCAATGACAGTGGCTGAAGGCTTGCATTTGATCAAATGTCATAACACGATGTTCTGCCAAAAGGCAATACCGTAGCAACTGCCATGAGTGTGTGTTCTGACAGAGGGAAAAAAATTGGGAAGGAAAGACAATAAATACATTGTGCCATCTTTAAATAAAAAAAGAAGGTGAGAAGAATGAAAGATGTTGTGGATTGCTACATTTTTAGATCCAAGACAGAAGCAAACTGCTGGAAACTGAAGGGCATCTCCCCAAGTGAGCATGCACAAATGGTATTCTGAAGTTCAGTGAATAAAATACAATTTGAGTCTTGAGACATTGTCAATCCATTCTACTTGGATTCACAATCTTATATTATCTTCCCCCCCCCCCTCTAGTCCTTCAATTTCTTTGATTTCCTGTAAACACTGAATAAGAGGTAGCATAACCAACAATATTACCTTATTTTTTATTACTTTTTGGGATAGTCTTTAAAAAACCATAAGGAGATATTGCACTGGCTCTATCTGAGAATTCCCCTTCTCTTTGAGTCCAACTCTTAGAATTCCAAGCAAAAGTCATGAGGGGAGTCTTCTGATAGAATTGACTAATCTTGACATAAATTGTGAGCTCTGCAAGAAATCAAGTGTTCTTCCCCAAAGTTAATGTTTTATACGTTTGCAATGGAGCAGCTGCTCTGCTAATACTACAGCCAGGAAAGAATTTGCATTTAAATCTACACAGTCATACTTTTACTGCATGATTCAGCTGAAAGGACTATTGCTAGCTTCTGCTTACATTGCAAATTAGTCTAGGTTTATTCAGAGGCAAAAGTAATTATTACAATGCTGTATGTCCAAGTTATTTTGGGAGAGTTTTTGAATTTTAAGGGCTGTAAGGAACAGACAAATATTTTCTTGATCATAAATCTAGATGCTTTTATTTGTTTTATCTTGTGGCCGTAAGCAAGCAAATATGTTAGACACTTATACTTCATAAGTGGAAAACAGGAATAAGTTGCAACTCATCTTCAGCAGATTTAATCAGCATACGGCTAGAGTACTGATATTACTGAATAATGAAAATCAGTTCATATCTAATAAGTGGAAATACTTCAGTGGCTTGGAGGAGCTCCTGGTGCTGCAGTGGTTAGAATGCAGTATTGCAGACTAACTCTGCCCACATACTGTACCAGCAGTTTGATCCCAACTGGCTTAAGGTTGACTTGGTCTTCCATCCTTCCAAAATCGGTAAAATGAAGACCCAGATTGCTGGGGGCAATATGCTGACTCTGTAAACTGCTCAGACAGTGCTGTAAAGCACTATGGAGCGCTATATAAGTCTAAATGGTATTGCTAACTGCTATAAGGAACATGCTACTGGCTTATAGATTCCTTCAGCCACATGATCACATGATCACTTCTAAATATTTTCCTTTCTGCCTTTTTGAGCTATTTTTGCTACTATTTTTCAATCTAGGACAACCACCGATTGCATCAAGATGAGAATGGGGAATCTGCAGCACAATTTCTCTCGGGCAGCTGCTTGCATCATCTGCCTATTTCAATAATCCTTACTCGTCAGATTGCCCTTGTAGGAATTGCTTCATCTCTTGCTTGTGGTCCTGTATATATATTTACATAAAAAATAATTAAATTGCTTATTGAAAATTAAGTGTCTAACCCACGGGTCGGCAACCCGCGGCTCCGGAGCCGCATGCGGCTCTTTGAGGGATCACCTGCGGCTCCGGAGCCTCCGCCGCGGGCGGGTGCGCGTGCGCGGGCGGGTGCGCATGCGCGGGCGGGTGCGCATGCGGGAACGGGCATGCGCGGGCGGGCGCGCATGCGCGGGCGGGCGCGGCTCCCAGGGGTTTTTTTTTTTAGGGAAACGGGTCCGTGCGGCTCGTTGGATATTTCGGCTGGCCGACCCATGGTCTAACCCTTCAGATTTCATCAATTATTATTCTATGTTGCATTCATTTGATTTTTCCTGGTGCTGAATGTCTTTCATAGAAAATGTTCCTCAGCCCTAACTTAAACCATAATATGCCTTCAAACAAGGAACAGAGATTTACTGTGAAATACTAATTTCAGTCCTATTTTGAAAATAATTTACAATTAGTTTAAAAATTTGAAAAACAGAATGTAGGAATCTCTCTCTCTCTCTCTCTCTCCCTCTCTGTTTTTGGTTCTTTTATTTTCTTTCTTTTTTCTATCTCTTTTTTTCTTTGCCATTGTCTGTAGCTTTTCTTGTTTTTTCTTCATTTACTATATCTTTTTTCTTTGAATGTACTTATATATGTAAAATCTTTTTAATAAAAAAACTATTTTAAGAATGAAAAGTGCTGAGTTTCCGAATGTTCAAACGCTTTTTGGCAATAATTGTACAAATGTGGAACTGTGGGCCTCCATAAGGCAGACCATACAGAGCAAATTATCTTGCATCGTGACATCACTGCATAAATGAAGCAAAGTTGTCATTCTATAAAGGCTTCTAGACATGATGGTTTGCTTTGGGGTAGCAATTGCTGGGATAACCCAGTTGCCACTGGGGCAAACAAAATGCTGCACTAGATAGCCATTTGGACTAAACTATAAGAGCTGTTCTTATGTTCATTTGTGTTTCTCCCTCATTACATAATCTATTCAACTTAGAAATGCAGTGTTCCAGTTCTCATTGGTTTTCTCTAATTTTTATTATGCAATGCGTATTTCCGACCAATAGTTAAAGGTTAGTGTGATAATATGTTTAATTCAGTGTTGAATTCCAAATACCACAACTCAGTTCCCCATCTTCTAGTTCTTCTTTACTTCCATTTCCTACTAGCGTTTTGCAACCAGCAATACTGTTTCAGTCATTCATTATTTTCTTGGGCAAATATAGGTGATGATTGCATGTTGCCTTCTCTGCTGCTGTTATATTGCAATATGAATGAATGTGTTTCTCCCCCGTTGTCAGGTGTGCCACTACAACTGTTTCAGGCTACACTCTTCCACGTGCTGCTATTGGCAGAGCAGATGCCCGCTGCAGGGGCATGTTTATTTACTCAGTGGGACATAATACCGTCCTTGGATATACTGTATGTAGCATTTTTTCAGTAACATTTTTTTTTCTGTTACAATTAATACAGCTGGTGTTTTGCTAGGTATCTATGGCCATTTATTCGGCAAAGCTAGTATCACAGTTAACCATGATATCAAATTCCACCATTCAAAGTCTGTTAGATGTGTGTGGCAGCCTGAAGCTCAGTCCCAGAAGTTGTCCATCACCTATTTTAAAAGCACTTGGCTCTTTCCTTTTCAGGCCTTGAAATTTTCTTTTTTATAATTAATAATAAACAACCTTCTCCCAGTTGAATTAATTATAGTGTCCTTTGGGATGGATGACTCCTTCAGTAGTTTTATCAAATTGAAAAGAAATGTCTCAATAGATTTTATGAAAAAAAATCTGACATACCAGTAAATGAAGCTCCTATTCTGCTTCAAACTGATCCTCTGGAATAAGTACATGCAGTTGTGAGGCTGCTGGCAGGACATGCCCACGTGTGCAGAATATCTTTTCCAAAGTCACTTCCCTAACTACCTGTAGATTTCTGAGTCCAATTTAAAATGCTGGGCATTACCTTTCAGGTTTTGCATGGAACAGCAAATAGCACATTGGATCAGAATATCCATTCTGAACATTAAAGGAAGGCCTTGCAAAGTAGCTTGGGTCTGAAAATCACACCAGGCTTTCTTGCCAGTAGCTCCCACTTTGCAGAATTCTCTCCCCACAAAGCTATAAGCACCTCTAACCCTCCTTGTATTTCAAAACCAGAGGAGTCCTATTTCATTATGCATTTGCCCCAAAGTGAATGCAAGCATCATAACAGATTATGTATCAGCTTTATTCGAATGTTGTTACTTTTGTAAATTTTCATCCATGCTATTTGCATACTTTGGGCTAGGGAAGAATATCCCAAGAAATTATTTGAAATTAATGAATATTGAATAAAAACAGTTCCATGCTCAGCAAGGTTATTAATCAGAAGAGATACTCCAGGAGCAATGCAATGTCACATTATGTTGATCATGATGTAGGTTTGTGTATAAAGCAAAACATTATGTGTTTGCCCCAAAACGTAAACAGTTTCGTGGGAATTTTCTCGATGTTAAAATGAACATAACTACTAAGTCTAATAAGAGAAAAACAGCCCCTCCTTTTTTTTGAAGAAGAAGAAGAAGAAGGCAGTGACAATACATCTACTTAAACTATTTGATGGGGTGCAGGGAGACTTTTGTAGCATGTAAGCCCTGAGCTCCAGTTTGCTTTCTTTACCTTGGAAGAATTAGCTGTTGACTCTTCCTATTACTTATCAGACTCTCTTATGAAGTCAGCAAGTCCAGTACAGAATGTATGTCTTCCTTTGCTTCATCAGCATGCCTTTCCTGTTCAGCAGACTTGGTATCAAATATTACGTTAGTGGGGGGGGGGGGGAAGCTGCATGCCCAGTGCATGGCTTGTTTGGAGCCTGTCTTCCCAGCATAATTGGAGGCACTAACTCAGGAGCAAAGAGCATATCTTAGATTAAGTTGCACAATTCAGCTGAAAGTCAACAAAATTCACTAAAGAACTGCCTGTACTTTGGCTAGCCACAATTCCATGGTACTATCAGTCATGGGGTCTCTTGTCCCAAGGTCCCTGGCAAACAGAATCTGTGGGATTAAGCGATAAAAGCATTCATGATGCCGGTCTAACACAATACGTTGTTTCTCATAACTATATTTCTCCAAATGACTGGATGGGGCAGTGCAAATGCTTTGTGCAGGAGGGGGAGAGTTAGCTGTCTTTGCCGTGATCACAGCTGCTGCTGATATACTAACAGAGAACTCATTTTCCAATTGTGGATCCTTATGAGAGCCAACTGGCACCATCCCAGCACTAATCTACGCAAGCAGTTAGGGGGAAGTAGAGTTAGCAGAAGCTTTTTTTAAAAAAAGGTATTTAGGAAAAAAAATAATGGGACGAATAGCTGAATGAGACTCAACATTCTAATTGGCCATGATTTGAACTATTGAAGCAAAGAATTGCATTGACCTAACCCTTGCTTTCATAGCAGCCTTACAATTGCCACCAGCTTTTACCATACAATAATCGTATTTATTAGTACACATACACATACAAAGTATACAATCTCTCCTCAAATAGTTCCAAGCCTTGATATGGGTCTTTCCTTTTATGTAATTTGTGGATAACTAGGCTACAAATTTGACAACTGATTTGCAGGAGGTAAATTTCACACAGGGAAGCAGATTTCTAGTGTTGGAACAGGTTAATTCTGTGCACATACAAATCTTGATATTACTTGCAGTGAGTTGCCTATTCAGCTGCCTATCCTTTTCCATACTATAGTATACTAATCACAACGCTGTAACAACTACCTTTGTATGTAACTGGATCTGTTGCACACTGTTGGTTTAGCACTAATATTTGCTAGGATATTAAAATCTAACAGAATAAACCAGAGAATGCTAGTTACTGCATCACAAAAGCTAAGTACTTTCTGGAGTAATTTTCCTACACTATTTGAAAATTACATGAGTCACTTATTTATATTTTCAAACAAAATAATGGAGTTTATTCAAATTCCAAAACCCAATGTCTCAGAATCAATTGTTTAACTGTTTCGAGAAGGTAAATATCATCTATAGATCAACCCACATACTTAGCTCCCAAGTACAAAGGAGATAATGAAAAGTATAAGGTAGCTAATTTCACTATGTTCTAAGATGAATTCCCTTGACCCAGAGGGTTGTGTAACTTTGTTATTGACATTAACATTAAAAGCTAATCCCATCTGCTATGCCTCTGTAATAATTTGAGAAATGGATTGTAACTTATATTTCCAAAATGCTTTGCAATACCCTTTCCATGAAACTCTGAGCATTCCTTGATGCTCTACAGTCTACACAGATTTTAACTGTCTTGTTTGCAAAACTGTTCATGAGGTCCCAATAATTTCTCAACTATTCATTAAATATTTGAAGAGATCATAGGCAAGGGAGATTCTGATCAGTCTAAATGCTTTATGAAACATGATTTTGACCTGCTTACCACTACCAAGGTGGCCAGATTGAATTGTGTTCAAATGAATAGGGATAAATTTGCATGGCTTATCAAGCCAACTGCATTGGCTCAAGATATTTGCTGTCCATGCCACCTACATAGACTAAACTCTGGAGTGGTAACTGAATCAGGTAATTAAATGCTGCAGTAGAAAGGTGAGAAAGGGTTCACCATAGAGCATCTCAGCAGTACAAGACAGAATGTGTAGCACCCAGAGTTCTGACCCAACCAGCATTCGTCACATTTGGCTACCCCTAATTTTACTTAATGTTAGGGAAGGTTATCATTCATATCTGGTACAGTGTTCATCAGCATTGTAGACCAGGCATGTTCAACCCGTGACCCACGGGTTGCATGTGATCCTGGACAGCTAGTAATGAGGGCCCACAATTTTTACATTATTGTGTGATTTTAATATATATTAACTACTGTATATATTTTACATGTGACCCAAGACAATTCCTCTTCACTCAGTGTGGTTCAGGCAAGCCAAAAGGTTGGACACTCAGGGGTTTGACAGTAGGTCTAAACTAGATAATTTGAAAGCTTGGGCATGTAGGAGTAGGAGCTGCCACAAAATATTGTAGCATGGAATCCTTCTGTTCAGTCATCTGTGTCCTCTTTCAGGATGTGCCATTCTATCTCTCTCCTCCCTTTTTTCTTTCTCTCTTAAGAGTGATTCAGCATTCTATAGCACTAAACAAACCTAGACTGAATGGTGTTATTTGTAGAGTTTTCTTAAAGTGTTTTCCCTCGGATTTATTTGCTGTATTTCTCTTGCATGATTGTTAATTACTCTTGCTTGTGCACCGGCAGTGTGTTTTGACTACAGAAAGCTGTTTGCATGCACACAACCCCTCTGAATATTTGCTATGGGAGGAATTATGCTTACCAAATATCCCAGTTCTAATGATATGTTTCTGCACATCAGACCATGTAGCTGGAGCAATATGATTCATGCAATTTCCATGAAGCTGCAGTAGATATAGTCTGTTCTTTATTTACATAAAAAGTTGTAAACAGGTGCAGCCACGATTACAATGCCACAACCAGAGAATTAGAACCAAAGCCCAAATGC
The DNA here is from genome assembly GCA_023970755.1 of Azemiops feae. Lineage (NCBI taxonomy): Eukaryota > Metazoa > Chordata > Lepidosauria > Squamata > Viperidae > Azemiops > Azemiops feae. The sequence goes on from JALGBA010000099.1 coordinate 2,093,450, forward strand.
ACCCATATTTTCTCCTGCAACAAGATAAACAACCTGATGCTGCAGTATTGTAATACTGCGAGCAAGTAGTGTTACAGAGGACTCTGGTTTGAGATCTATTTGAAATCATCCGAAAGAACAGTGGCAAACATACTTGGCTACAGATAGAAAACTTCTTTTGCGCATCTTCAGAATCGTTTTTCTTCTCAGTCTAAAATCAGGTTACATTGGATACTCCTTTATCGTTTGGAAGTACAGTACTACCTACTACATGAAACCACAGAATGTTTTTGTTGCTGGTTCCTAGGAAATTGAGAAAACAAAACAGAGATAGTGTGAGCTGCTTCTCCTCCACAAAAGTGAATCTGAATCTCATAAAGGAGGGGGGGGAGGAAAGAAATCCCATGCCTACATTTTAAATGAAGTCTCAAAGTAACTATGACAAATATTGACCCATAGCTATATCCCAAAATGCACAGTAATAGCTGAGGAACAGCATGCATTGTGTTGAGTAGGCATACAAAAGAGTAAACATGGGCTGACGAGTCTGCCGGCTCCCCTCTGAGGGAAGTTTCCTGCTAAGGGAGGGCAGCCTGAGCTAAAATAACAAGTATGAGGAGAAGAGATTGGCCAATGTCCACAAGACCAGTTTTATTTTGCCTCTTGTTCCAAGAACTCTGCCTGACAGCTGGCTGACAATGAGAACAGCAAAACACTAGAGAAGGTGCTCTGCATCCTGTTCACAACAGCCCAGTCGCTTATAATAGAGAGATGGGAGAAAACAAATCTGAGAGAAAGAACTATTATTCTTTCCTCAGGAACAGCACATTTCCACCCTTGCCTTTGCTGCCATTACAAGATGATGGTGATTTTCTGTCTTTCTGTTGGGCTAATTATATCAAATAAGACTTTGCTGCAACTGCTGCTGCTGCTTTAAAATAAAAACAAAACTTGGCTTATTTTTGTTACAGTAAGCACAGCCCCGGGGAACGTGCATATGAGAAGGGACTCTTTTCTCTCAGCTTGAAGCACATTTTTGCATAGACCAGAGTTAACAGTGTTTTGGTCAGTCAAGTTTTTCCATCAATACAAGAGTAGGCAATCAACCAGCTTACATCTGATACACAAACTTTCTGTATGTAATGATTAAATATTCCCCGAGAGCAGACCACAGAAAATCAGCAGTAAACCATCATATTCCAAAGCCATGACTTCCTGTTCCTTTTACATACATAAAATAGTTTTGAAGCACAATGTACAAATCTTATTTGTCTTCAAGACGCTATTCCAGCATCCTCCTCTTTCTTCTTTCAAAAAATTAATTCCTCAGCCACCACAAACTTTCCAGCTCTTGAACTGATGGGTGTGTTTATTTGGTAGCTTGTATGTAAAGTTGTTTCAGTATGGAAAATGCAGGAATGCAAAAAGTACAAGGAAAAATACAGTAAGATATCTATTGGTTACTGAAAGCCATAAGATACTCCAAAGGCAGTTTCTGTAGGGATTATATAGGCCAGCTCTACTATTAGGTATTTATTTCAGGTAGCTGTTTTTAGGTGCAATGAAAAATATTTTAGGTGCAATCATAGTATTTTACTATCAGGAAAAGATATTTGTGAGATTTTCTTCTGGAAAATAATTTGACCTTGAGGAATAAGTGCACATCTGAAATAACTTTCCCCTGAAGACCTCATTTAGCATAGTGGGGGTTCTCCAAAGATAACATCAAATTCAGAGAAGTTTGTGAAAATTGATAAAGCAAATTCGCTGTGCCACAGAGATCAGAGCGATTGGGAAATGGGACAAGAAGATATGTGACTGTATTATATTACAGACTGCAACATCTCTAGGTTATGGGTTTTATTATAATAGATGTCTTATTGAATAATGGTTGTAAAATATTAGGGAAGTGGTAGTTCTGATCTCATACTTGTTTACTATTCAGTTCTCTGACTCATCATTGGTGCTGTTCTTATAGACTACAATATAAGAATGAATGCTCATTTTTAAGGCAACTGCCTTAAATTAAATCTCCTTTAGAACCAATACTACTTTTCTATGCTCTGTTTTATGAAATGAAGCAGTAAAGCCTTCCCCGATATTTTGTCATACTTTACTTGTACATGCCAGAGGATGACTAAGCTTCTATGTATAATAAAAAGTTGACAATCCAAATATCCATCTTCCTCTTTATTGACCTGCCATTTCATGACTTCTGCAGAAATTTAGCAAGATAAAGCTTTTCCAAAGCATTTGTTTGGCTGAATTGTTGCTGTTTCCCAAACTCCAAATCAACTTTCATATTTTAACGCCTTCTGTTAAACACTCTCTGTTCTTGTTAAATAGTATGTCATTTTCTTTAAATATGTAAATTTTCATTCATTTTTTTCCTCTTTTTAACCTCCCTTACTCTCCTCACATCAACTTTTAGGACAAATTCATATCCTTTTATATTTTATAATATGCCATATGCATATTAAGGAAGTTATATTTAGCATCTGCACTCACATTGTCAAAATAAATTTAGCAAGCTTTGACAGAAGGCCAGGCTTAAATATCTAAGGTCATTTTTGACTTATGATGAAGAATTAAATCAGAGCTATCTTTAAATCCACTCCTCTTCTATATGGTATAAGGCAGGGATGTCAAACTGCCGGCCCATGGTCCAGACGCGTCACGAGGAAACCGCGCCCATGCGCCGGCAATGGGGAAAAGTTCCGATACGTCGCGCGACGTCATGTGACGTCGCAAGTTTGACATGTCTGGTATAAGGTCTCAAGTGAAACTTGGTCCAACCATGTTGACTTCAGGCTACAAAAGTCAGTGTGTATGCCTAAGGAAGAATATTAGCCCTGGTGGCACAGTGGTTAGAATGCAGTATTGCAGGATAATTCTGCTGACTGCCAGAAGCTCGATTCTCATTGGCTCAAGGTTGACTCAGCTTTCCATCCTTCCGAGGTCGGTAAAATGATGAGCCAGATTGTTGGGAGCAATATGCTGACTCTATAAAGTGCTTAGGGAGGGCTGTAAAGCACTGTGAAACAGTATATAAGTCTAAGTTCTAGTGCTATTACATCTCTATTGCTCCAGGAACTCATGTCTCATGGCCATCCTACCTTCCTACCATTTTGCCTTTGAATTCGTTACATTAACAGATAATGGAAAAAGTCAGCAAGAATGTCTCTAAAGGAAGACTTTCTCAGGGATCTAGCAACAGCTGGGGAGGTTCATAAGAGAAAATGGTAAGACTTCTCTTTTAGTCATAGGGTTCATGCTGTCATTAAATGGTGTTATGGAAAGAAGGAAAACATAAATTAAAAAGAGTCAAACAAGCACCAAGCCTTATGGAGAGGAAAACAATGATTGCTCCCATGAAGCTGCTCTGTCTTCTGATTAAAGGAAGTCAATTGGTTTGTTGTAAATAACATATGTTGCAAATTTAGCTCTTTATCTTGTTCATGAATTGAACTTGCTTTCTACAAAGAGCTTTACCTTTATAGCAAAGCATTATTTTGTTCAATAGCCTCATGTATGAACAAAACATGAGCTTAAAGATGGGACTGGGATGTATTCACTCCAGCTGCTCGTTATTTTCTGCTATAATTGTTGACACAGGCCATAAGCTCTGACAGTCATCTTAGCTTTTCCACTGGCTATTAGCTTTTAAACAAGAGAATTGAAAATAAATGCCATAAATAATGACAGTGTGTCAGGTGTGAACAACCAGATAGTCATTAAAGAGCCCACAGAAGTAGATTTTTTGAAAGCTTTAAAAACATTTTAGGGAAATACAACAAACATCCAAATACTGTCTAGATTTTCTCTAGATTGCAGCACTGATTTCACTGAAGGAGCTCAATAGCATTATACATACTGTATTTAGCTAATATAAAAGTAAGTCCCAGAAAACCCAATCAGATTTTCCTTAAGAACCACAGGATCCTGTTCTCATTCTCTGAAACAGAAATAAACAAGGAAAAAGCTCAGTTCTCTTCATTACTTTATATGATGAAGATTCCTGTACATCTCAATGACACAACGAGCTTTACTTTTTGTATATATATATTCTGAGAATATATATTCTCAGAAAAATCACTCACAATGGTCAGGTTGTAGATAAGAGATTAGACTAAATACAATCCATTGAAAAAGGAAATGACAGTCTTCCAAGTCTTTGCCAAGAATTCCAAATGACATTTGCAACTAAGACAAGATCAACATTATATTAAAAGATGATCTTCCCAGGTCAAAAAGTTTCCAACACGTTATTGGAGAAGAACAGAGGACAAGTGTACATAACACTAGTGCACGTGATATGGCTAGATTATAGCCAAATGGACACCCAGATACTGGTATGCCAAGAAACAAAAAGAGAATTCAGTACTGCAAAGATAGGTATACAACTGATACACAGAATGCCAGACTTGTGAACCAAAGGAAATATGAAGTTGTGTCAGAATAAAAATGTCAAAACTGAATTTTGACATTCTGGGAATCAATAAACTGAGATGAATTGGAATAGGTTATTTCATATCAGAAGAGTGTGGTGGAGGACAAAACCAAACCATACAAGAAATAGAGAAGCCATCATTATTATCAAATTAGCATCAAAACCTATGTTCCAGTACAACACAAAAATTCCTCATTTGAATCCCAAATGAGTCAATGAAAATTATAGATCTACAGGTGTATTCTCCAATAACAGATGAAAAAGTTGGACATTTCCATGACAACTAGCAATATCTTGTCATCAGTTCTTCAAAACAGGACATCGTGCTAATTATAGGAAACTGGAATTTTACAGTTGGAAGTCAAATAATATCTGGAATAGCTGAAAATTATATCTAATAGCCTTGGTGTATGAAATGGAACAGGAGCCAGAGTAATCAAATTGCGTCAAGATGATTTAATGTTTGCAGCAAATATTTTTTTCCAACAGCCAAAAGTGAAAACTATGGACAACACCAAAATCAAACTGATTATACTCTCTGCAAGCAAATATAGATAAGCTGTATTCAATCAATAAAACCAAGAACCAGTGCTGAGTGTGCCTTAAACCACTTTTTTTTTTTTTGCAGGACTGCGTCTGAACCTAAAAAAATAATAATCACCAGATCACCATGAACTGGCCTCAACATTCAAAAAGTTTATGCAGAGAAAGTAAAGAATAACTTTAATGAATCCAATTCACTCTGAAGTGAAATTCATGACATCATTAGGATGAAGAACAAAAATATTCTGAAATGTAAAAGAGCAAAAGAAGGTGAAATAACACTAGGTAGATATGTTTAAAGAAGAGAGGAAGCAAAAGACAACAGAGAGAGAGAGAGATGAAGACTTGCTCAGCAAACTACAAGTAATCCCCGAGTTACGAGCGTTCACTTAACACTCATTCGAAGTTACATGATAAGCGCCCCCTAGTGCTTACGAGCAAGTCGCAAAATTACAAATATTGCAGCACCACAGCAGTCATTCGCCCTTACGAGCAACCGCAGAGGCTCTGCAACATTCACCCTGGTTATTCCCTCCCTTCCCACCCCCACCCCAGGTCTCCCTAGGCACCAGTCTTTCAATATTCACTCTGCGAAGATCGACATCCTTTGCTTTCTTGGCTGCTCTAGGCCTTCGGTGCGTTTGCAGAGAATGGAGGCCTAAAGTAACGCAAGACCACACAAGATCAGTGGGGCGAGATGTCACGCTATTGATCTCATGTGATCTCATGATACTTTAGGCCTCTGTTCTCTGCAACAGAAAATGGAACCGAAGCTGGGGGACACTTCCACGTGCCTTTGGAGGTTGGATCGGATGTCGGAGGCCTTTTCCAGGCCGCTGCCGCCCAGATCTGAGGCCGGGGGATGCTTCTGCCTGCCTCCGGTGGCCCGATCCAGGCGCCGGAAGTGTTTTCCAGGCCATTGCCACCCAGATCTAAGGCTGGGGGACGCTTCCTTGGCCCTCTGGCAGCCTGATCCGGGTGCCAGAGGCCTTTTCCAGATCTGGGCGGCAGTGGCCTGGAAAATGCCTTTGGCGCCCAGATCAGGCTGCCAGAGAGCCGCGGAAGCTTCCCCTGGCCTCAGATCCAGGCAGCAGCCTGGAAAACACTTCCGGTGCCTGGATCCGGCCACCGGAGGGCCACGGAAGCATGCCCCGGCCTCAGATCCAGGTGGCAACGGCCTGGAAAAGGCCTCTGATGTCCCGATCCAGCCTCCGGAGGAACGCGGAAGCGTTCCCCGGCCTCTAATCCAGGCGGCAGTAGGAACTGCAGCAGATGAGGAGACAGATCTTTTCAAGGTAAGTCCAGTGTGGCAGGAAGGGAGGGGGAAGCATGAGGTATCTTAGTGGATCGGGGAGGCCTTTGGAGGCCTGTTCCATCACTAGGCCCTCCATGGCCTTCCCCACCCTGAGATACCTCATGTTCACTTAATGAGCCGCGTGCATCTTAACCAGCAAGGGAGTGATCTCGTTCGAGGTACGAGATTCACTCCCACGAGTTTTCAAGCTACAAGTGGAATGGGCAGGCTCCATTACACTCGTAACTCGAGGACTACCTATATTGTGTTCAGGGAAAAGCAGGAAAAGACAATAAGTTATATATAAATCAACAATGCAAAAAAAAATTGAGAGTTCCAAATGAAGAAGCAAAATAAGATTTGTTTAAGAAAATTATACAAATTGTTCTTTTATGTAAAGATGTGCCTGAAAAAAGGCAAAACTTTACTGGACTTGGAAGATATAAAGAAAAGATAGTATAAATATACTGAAGACCCTTGCAAAAAAAGTTCCCAAATATATACAATTTGATCACTGAGCCAGATAGCCTGAAAAGTGAAGTTAAATGGGCTCTAGAAAATATTGCTAGCCATTAAGCTCCAAGGGTTGTTGAAATTTATTATTTTTTAATCAAATGTATGAAATTCTGAGGCAGCCTAACTCTTGACTATTCTGAGTAGCTTAAATAAATATAAACAACAAATATAAAAAGTCACAAATGCCTAGGAGAACACTATCAACTAACTATTAAACCAACTATACTGTAACTAAATGGGGTTTCACAATCACCCTATCCTAAGCCTGGGAGAAGAATAAAGTTTTAACAGCGCATGTCTATGGAGATTCTCAATCAAACCAGGTCATGGTTGTCCCAAAGGTGCTTTGTTCAAAAGACAACTGGACTTTCTTGGGGTTTCTTTCTTTGAAACATTTCACTTGTCATCCAAGAAGCTTCTTCAGTTCTCAGAACTCAACTGAACAGAATTGAAGAAACTTCTTGAGTGAGAAGCAAAATGTTTTCAAAGAAAAGAAAAGAAACAAAAAAAAACAAAGACCAGCTGCCTTTTGGAAAAAAAACACCTTTGGGACAAGTGTTTAACAGTTTCCAAAATGTTATAAAAATAGGAGTTGCCTAAATTTCTGGGGGAACATCATTCCAGAGAGCAGGTGCTGCAATTGCCAACAGATCCGTTCATAATCTTAACAAGATGACCAGTGAAACCACTTCCTTCAGTTTTTAGCAGATATGGGAAATACAGCAGTGGCCAAGGGGCTGGAAAAGGTCAATTTATACTCCACTACCAAAAAAGGATGATGCTAAAGAATGCTTAAAATACTGAACACTTATCCTTATCTGACATGCTAGTAAGATAATGCTCAACATTTTGCAATCCAGACTTCAGCAATGCATGGAATGAGAACAGCCAGATGTACAAACTGGATTCAGAAGTGGCAGGGATCACATTGCTAGCATCTGAGGAATAACGGAGAAGGCAAGGAGCTCCAAAAGATACACTTTTTGCCTTATTATGCTAAGAAAATCACATGGATAGTCCTCCCAAAAAATGGATGTACTCCTCTGCCTATTGAAATATTTGCAGGATAACTGTAAAGTAACAGATAGGGAGCAATTAACTTGTGCTAAATTGGGAGAGTATTTATTTATTTAGAAAATTTATATGGCCGCCCACTCACTCTCAGTGACTCTGGGCAGCTTACAAAAAAATGAAAACCCAACATAGAACAATACAAATAATAACCTCACACACCCCGGGAACAGCAATCAGTCAAACAAGCCACTTGATAGGTTCCATCAGTTGCATCATGGTTGTATGCTATCACCTTATTTATTTCATATATGTTTTGAGTATATAATAAGAACTTTATTTAATTAATAGATTTGTACCCCACTTTCATTGTACAACTCAAGGCAGTATGTGTAAAGTCTCTGCCTCCTATTTTCCCCACAATAACAGACCTCTGAGGTGGGTTGGACTGAGAGAGTGTGACCTTAATACCTTAACATTATAACTAACTGACAAAAGATAAGAGAGCTAAATGTTATCATTAATGAAAGAAGCATGAGCTGATAAGAACTCAAAGAGGAAGTTACTGGCAGATATTCCTGGCAAAATGATGTCTATCTGATCATGAAGTCTCTGAAGCAACTGACTGACTGAACAACAAAAGCCCCATCTAGATCAAATCAAGGATGTATTTAGCTCTTCACATTATTTTCTGAGATTCAATACCAAATTGTAACATACACCTCTCTCCTGTGCCCCAATAAAGCCATGATGGTGGAATCAGTTCAGTGCAGATGCTTGGAGAACCCTAGTATTTGAATGTAACATTTTGTTTTAATGCAAGTATTCAGAAGAAGGGAAGGGATAGAAGAGGATATTTGTTGCTCAGGGTTGGCAGGGAGGAAGATTAGAGGAGGATTAGAAATTGTCTCAAGGACACATGTGTTATACAGTCAGCATGTCATATGTAAGTTGTACATTAAGAAGCACTATTATAATTTAAAATAATGTAACATCAACTTTTCTCAGAAATTATTTGCAATTCCATTTGTTTCCCTCACTCCTCATTTTGCCCACTGTTTTTAAATTTCACTGTGTAAGCCTGCATGAACAGGGGTTCAAATATCATCCACTCTTTGCCAACGCCTTGCCTTTAACAAAAGCAATATTAAGGTCATCTTGTTCCATTAGGCAGCAACTAGAGAGTTTGTGTTTGCAGGAACTTCATATGCTGCCAACTTAAACAACCTTTGTGTCTCTACAAGAAACCCAAGAAAGTCTATAACTTTATACAAATACTAAGAAATGTTATGTTCAAGTACTCTACTGTTATTATAGACTAGTATAACTCCTACAGAGAAAAGACAGTTAGAGATTGGTCTTGACCAGGATGATGGTCAGTAAGGGTGTGCATATTTTGAAAATGTTCTTGAAGAAGTGTTTCGGATCTCATTCCTGCATGTGCACAGCATCTCTTTACTATTTATTAATTTTGTCTATTTTTGTCAGGGATCCACATGAATGTGAAAAAGCTGCAGCTGCTTTAAAGTATTCCATTAGCTTTAATGAGTCAATTCCTTAAAGCACGGGCACCTTTCAGGCACAGAAAAGCATGGGAAAAAAGGGGCAACTTTTGTTGAGAGCAAAAAAGCACAGTTTAGCACTTCCTAATACTTCAAGAACTTCTTCCAAAGTATTTCTGAAGTAGATACAGCCCTAGTGGGCAGGATAGTTTCATGTGATGAATGATTAATTCTATCACAGAAGAATTGAAAGAATATACTCAAGTGTTGGCACTTTCTAATGAGGACTTAAAAGACTTCTATCGAAAGTATTTAGACTATTGAGGCAGTGAAACCACGCAGAAACCAAGATATCAGATGAGTGTATAGGAGCAACCTATAATCTACAACTAAATGGGAAACTGTTTGATTTCAGCATCAGATAATGGTGATTGTGAGTGGTGAGAGAATGCTGTTACACAGGGAATCCAAAGCATGTAGCAATGGAATAAGGCCCCTGCAATCAATTACATTTTTAAGCCTGCTTTTCCAACTTCTGAGAAGGGCATCAGATGTTTAAGGACTGGGGCTCCCCAAAGTCTTAGACAGTGAAGCCAGTCATTTGGAGCAGTGCAGTCTCAATTTATCTGAGGATTCCAGTTTGGAAAAAAGCCACCTGAAAAATATGAGTCCTACTATAGTCAGATATTACCGGCTATGATTCTCTGCATGAGTGCAATATTTCTGTATTGAATTTCAGAGGACATCATTGTCCAAACCATTGAATGAATCCATCCACTATAGCGAAGGTGAAAGACTGGAAAGGAAAAAAATGTGATGTAAATTTAAAATCAGACCAGATTAATTTCAAGCTCCAAGGAATCCAACTGAGCCATTATAATCAAAAATAGTTCCCTGTTCATCTCCATTTCAATAGTTATCACACACATACCGGTAGTAGCCTAAGCACAGAATACACATTTGTGAATATTATCAAAATGGTTTTGATAAGATGGGGCATAAATATACAATATTTTAAAATCATCTTGTGCTATCTGATCTTGGAGATGTTAGTCACTGAAAAGATAGAACCATATCTGTCCTTGTAGCAGCTGAAAATACAGAAATGGGAAGCTTTGGGAAATTAATTGAAACTCCCATGAACTAGATCTAGGCTGTGAAAATTCAGGTAACACCAGATGGCCACAACAGGAGTATTCTGCATGTATTGTGCTGCCAAAAAGTGGTTTTCTGGTCTTTGTAGTCCAGATGTTGTAGCTCAACAATATCCTCTTTCACTGAATAGCTATTAAATAGTGCCTTCTTTACAATTCAGTTATTGAATCTTTCTAGTGATATAAGTTGTCCTTCAGTAATGAGGAAAGAAAAAAAGAACGCAGTTATGCTTCAGTGGCCTGGACTAAATCCAGGAAATAATCCTGAATGGAGTACTACTAGACCCACAGTTTTAATCCAAATGGCTCATGTCACTGAAGGACCACAGAAAGGACACCTTTCCTAATTGCACTTCCAAGCCATTAACTAAGTGATTGCATTTTCCTAAAGAATCCCCCACAGTGGAATCACTTCAGAATAATGTAAAGGTATCACTTGTAGGGGTTTGACTAACAAATCTTTTTGAGGATGTGGTAGAATTTGAAGTATGAGCAATGGGAAGTCTTTCAGAGTTTAAGTTGGGGTCTTGTTTTTAATATTCCATAGGAGTTGTGGCTCTATGGCAGTTTTAACATCAAACTTCTGTGATAAAGATTGTGTTTTGTAATATTATTCATTTAGATGTACATGGCTCAAGAACAAGCCTTGAAGTGGATGTTACAGTTGATGGTTTTAACCACAGAAATGAAGAAGAGACTCACCAGTAATCAAGCAATACAGATGATCCTTTGTATATATAAATGAGGCTTGGTAAACTAGAAGCCATGTTTTATTTCCCAGCATGCCATTGAAAAACCCTCTAGTTGATCTAGAAAAGCAAGGCAGGATCTATCATTACTTGTTTGCTTATTGTTTGAAAGTACTCAAGAAATCTGACAGAAAGTGCTTCTGTCACTTATAGCCAGAGAGTTGAAATCCAGTCCTTTTTTCCTATTTTTTGCAATCCATCAATAAAATGTGTGCTGCAATTCTACGACGTACAATAAATGGGAATTTATGTAATCAAACAAAATTGGACTTGGAAAAGATATGAATAGGACTAGGTGTCATGGAACAATCATGAACATATTTAACAAGTCCAGGTGAGTTCAGTGAATTTTGCTACAAAAAATTATTCAAAAGAAAAGCAATGAAACTTTCAGCTAATAGAGTTTGTAGCAGAAATATTCTTCTGTGAGCACATTTTGCAACAGTATAAGCTTACTATACCCACAATTCCAAATTTGGGGGATACCATTTAAATGCATTAATATATTCAGCTCTTAATTGCTTTCAAAGAAGTTTGTTCACTAAAGTAATAGTATCTATCCTATAAGGAATTCCAAGTAGATGCATCATTAATGTATACTATCGTATATACCAAAATTCCTTTAAATTTAATATAGTACCAACATAGAAAAAATAAAAGCCAGCCTTTTAAAATTAATCACAGTTATGCGATACACTCTAAGAAGATGTTTTACTGAACTAATCAAGTTTTAGATCATAAAACACATAGCTAATATTCCTTAAACCCTGAAGTCATGTCTACTGCAAATTTATTGTGCAAATTATTATTTTTTAAATGGGAATAATACTTTTTTATATTCAGTAAAGGTCTTCTCTAATACTCCCAATGCCTCTGAAATTTTACAGCTGGGAGGTCACTGGGACCAAATAATATATATAACAAGTATTTTAACTATATGTATTACCATTCAGATTTTCTAAGTAAACTGTATTCTTTTAAAAAATCTCAGAAGTTTTAGAAGGAACACCATTGGTTTGTTTAATATATTTATATGCCCATTATCTAGAAGGTATTAAGGTGGGCTGCAATGCATATAAAGCAGAATATTAAATAAAATAAAAAACTGAGAATAATCAATGGTCACTGCAGTTTTCTGAGCAAGTATTTTAGAAGTGGTTTGCAATTGCCTTCTTTCTAGGGCTGAGAGAGTGTGACTGGCCCAAGCTCACCCAGTTGGCTTCATGCTTAAAGCAGGACTAGAACTCCTGGTTTCTTTCCCAGTGCCTTTAATCACTATATGAAACTGACTGTTGAACTTGGAATGGCAAGCACTTTACTTGGTGCTGGACCAATTCGCCTGGAGGCAAAGTTGGATAATATGAACTCCAATAAACTCATCCACTCAGATGCAGTAATAAACATTGTTAGTCTTCTCATCTTCAAATTACAGATGGAAGTTGTCATAAAATGGACTGACCTGGTATTTAAAAATAGCAGCACAAGATCAGAAGACATACTGACCTAAGCAGGCTGCTTTACTCCTGAAAAGTTGGGGAGACCCCCAAAATAGAAGAGCTGTCAAGCATCTACAATGAGTTTTCCTTTTTTTAAAAAAGCCCCTCCTTCGATGATGTACCCATCCCTGCACAAAACACTTCAAGAGAGGCACCCCATTATGTCTCTCTACACTCCCCACCCTCATGCCGACAGCAAAACATTCAGTATAATGCATTCATAAAGCTAAATAATACAATGAGAAATGCATCTAGAAACAAGCCAATACAACCTGATGCGCCTTGCATTCAGCTTGCTGCAGGAGCTTCCCAAGTGGCAACTCAGTTGGTACCAAGGGCACTGAGTCCTTTGCAACTCATCCCCACAGGACCAATAAAAAGAAAGCAAATGGAAAATGCCAAGTCACAACTCTCAACTTCTCAAGGAACACTAGTAATTCCATGCTCTTCCCAACAGTCCTTCTTGTAAGCAAAGGAGCACTTAATAGTCCAAATCTAAGCTAACCACCCAGGGATCGATTATTTTTCTTCCAAAGGTGGACTTCTATGTTCCTCCACGCAAGCTCTATTTATGTAGTATTGTGCAAGCAGTGTGACTGATTTCTGAGTAAACTTTTTTTTTAGAACAGACTCTAATTGTGTTACCTTCTTATTCATTCTACTTAGAAGAAATGATAAAACTTTTCAAAGTTATTCTCTAAACAGGGAAGTGCGTTATCATGCTACATTTTTTTTTCCATAGGTAGACAGGATAATAAGCAGGGGAGGTAATTTTATCTATGCCTTTAGACAGTCATGAGAGGAAGAGATTATTGATAAAATGGATGCACAAAGTATAATATAAGATTTTCTGAAGCCTTTACAAAGCTAAAGTCAACCTAAACTCCTTATTTGGTATTTCTTCCTCTCTTCTGCTTTTCTTTTCTTTTTTCTTTTTTTTACTGGACGAGCTTCATGTGATGTTATCAGTCTAGTCTCCTCCAAGGCACAGAAAAGATACATTATGTTCAGACATTTAAAATCAAAAACACTCGAACTTTCTGTCAGGAAATGCAGCTCTGGAAACAAAATGGTAAAAACCCAGAATTCTTGTAAGTGAAGGAGCACTCAGTAGTCTAAAAAACAAGCTGTCTCTACTTTCTCTAATTGTCAGTGTTCTGGAAATCAAAAGTTTTAGGAAATGATCCACGCATTGACCCCATGGTAAGGAATTTCACATGTCAGTTCAGGTTCTTTTATTCTGATATTATTTTGGTTGGAAATGAATGATAAGGTAGCAGCAATATTTTTACACCAGCCTTTCAAAACAATTCGAACAGTCAGCTTTTCCTTTGGGAATCCAGATTCATCCTTTCACATTGCTGAAGTTCCCACACACACCAAGCCCTAACGCTAAAGCCTCCGCTCACTTGTTGCACATTGGAATGAGAAAGGCATTGGGACTATGAAGATGGAAATGAATACGGCTTGCTTTCATACTTCACGGCATACCAGTTGCAGGCCTCCCTTTCTGAATGCTGACAACTGGCTAGAGGTGTCCATGAAAGGCTTCGGGAATAGAAATAACTGGGATTTATTATGGTTTGAATTTATGAACTAGATGCTGATCAGCTGAAGTAACTTCCCAGTGTTGACGAGGAAGCTTTCACAAAACTCTGAGTCAGCCTAATCACTCTCTTCAATAGGGAAGAAAAACAGAAAGAGTATTTAAACAGATGTAGTAACTATCACAAGCTGGGGGGGGGGGAGTGAGTGTAAAAAGAAAAGCAAGAAGGCCATGAGGATGTGATCATTTCCCTCCTCTCCTCTCCCTCCCTATTTTTTTTGGGGGGGGGACAGGGATCAACACAACACATTTAAAACCGATTCAGAGTTTTGATCACATTTTGAACATGCATGCATTTGGCTGCATATAGCACATGCCTGTCCAGATTTCATTGACAGTGATCAACAGTATTCCCAAATTCATTTGTTTTCAAAGTTGCCTCTTCTATACCAGTGTGTACACATGCCATTTCTAGGAATTAATTTACACATAATTCTTATAGCATGCGAACTTCTGTGAAGATGACTTCTATCCAGGTACATCATTATTTATTGCTTAAGGAGGAGCAGGATCAAAGTATCCTATCCTGTGAAGAAGTCAGCCCTCCCACTCACCCATTCATGCTCTAACACAGCTCTGACCAAGGACTATATCCAGACACCTCCAAGGCCAACTCTCTCTTATGACTCAATGCTGTGTTTCATAGGGAGTGAACCACATGGACAACACATGAGCGGGTCATTCCACGTATTGATTAGTCTGTGTCCTTTACAATCTGTGCCCTGCGTATAATACTGCCTGGCAAAATACTTTTGGGATCAGTTTCTTAGTGAATTAGTTAGATAACTGTATGTTCTGTTTCATTTCAAAGCAACTTATTGTGTTTGAACTTCTTCATGTTTGAGTCATGAATAATCTTTCATAAATATACTAGAATGGACAACTACAACAAGTTGGGATTGTGATCAGGTTTATGGATTAAAGCTGCCTCAAACGGAAGAAAGAGGAGGGGACTCAGACATCCATAGCATGTAGCACGGAAAACAATTCCCTTCCTACAGATCTGCCATGGATATTTAATATTGTATAGGTGACAATATGTAATTCAATCAGACGCTCTCTGTTTCTAAGAAATAAGGGTGGAACATACATTGAGAAATGGAGACTTACAGATCAAATTGCTCCGTCATGAAATTAATCTGTTCAGTGCTAGACTTACCTAGAACAAATCAGGTATGAACTCGTTGACCTTTCTAGGTATAGTACAATGTATTTCTTTTATTTCTCAATAGCAAACTTGCACTTTAGTCAAGAATTAGCAAAACCTCCATTCAGACACCTTCCCCTTTACCCTAAATAGCTCACTTTATAAATAAAGCCAGAATAACATTTCCAAGCAAGGCCCTAAAATTCCTTCATTTCCTGCAAATTGGAAAGTTTACACTGTGTCTCTCTAAGTGGATGAACCACAAAATGACCCAGAAAGAAATCAAATAGTTTTTGTGATGAAGATGTTGTACATTCTTACCAGCTTCCAGAATAAAGATCCATACAGTGAAAAATGAGTACTGTAGTGTGCAAAATTGGTGTCAGAAAGAATGAAAAATCATCTTAACAGACCTATACCTCACTCTATAGGACATCAGTCACTATGCCCCTGGAGTCTACCCTCCGAGGTTTTGTTTGTTATTCCAGAAGAAACATGTGACGATGACAAATGTTGCAAGTGTTCATACAACCTGTAAAGTGATAGGACCTTGAATAACCTTCAATGCTATCATAGGAAGGAAACTTGACATTGCAGTTGACTACCAACTGCTCTCTATTGAATTACCCGGTAAAGGGCTTCTTCAGAAGATTTGTTTACAAACACTAGATTGAAGAGTATCTAGTACAATTCTTCCCGGTACGATTTCCATTTCACTGCAAATTCAAATGATGAAGATCATTTTCCCTCCTAGTATAAGATTCAGATGGTGGTGACAGCCAATTTCAGCAATCACTACTTTGACACTTCCATGTTTCATTTTCAAAGCACAGAACTACTACAAACTACTACAAAATTTCCAATGGGTTAAAGTTACTGTGTTAGAGTACTAGCACTAGCACTTAGACTTATATACCGCTTCACAGTGCTTTATAGCCCTCTCTAAGCGATTTACAGAACCAGCCTATTGCCCCCAATAATCTGGGTCCTCATTTTACCGACCTCAGAAGGATGGAAGGCTGAGTCAACCTTGAGCCAGTGAGAATTGAACTGCTGGCAGGCAGCAGAATTAGCATGCAGTATTGCATTCTAATCACTGCACCACCACAGCTCTTATTTTACACAACACAGATTGTATTAAGTATGTCTAAGTTTGATCAGAGTATGATGGTATCAATAAAGGAAAATATTTGTAGCTGACGGTTGAAATGAGGGATCCTTGGTGCTCTCTGAGCTTGGTTGTGTTCTTGCAGACATTTCATTACCCAAATTAGGTAACATATTCAGTGCTAGTAATGAATGGGATTTGTCCTCAATTTATATTCTAGTGCAGAGGTCCCCAATCTATGGGCCATGGCCCACTATGGGCTGTGGCCTCTTGGCCACTGGGCCATGTGAGTAGCTGGGCAGTGCACACATGCGTGTGCACGTGCTCAACCCCCCCCTTGTGCCACCATTGCTGTGAGTGTTGTGCAGGCAGCTGCAGCTCCGCTAATATTGCGCAGGCGATGGCATTGCCATGAACCTTGCACGGTGGTGGGAGCACCGCAAGTGGCAGGTTGGTGGGAGGTGCTCTTGGAGGTTCTTTAACTGGGCCATTTACTGTTAGCTTCTTTGGCAGTTCCTTGATTGGGGTATTATTTACTTCTTGATTGTTGGTCTGATATTAATCTTGGAATTAATCTATGTTCATCTGGATGTTAATTGCTGGTGAGGAGCTGTTTTGGTCTTTTTGGCTAGTTGATTGTCTCTTTTGCATAGCATGTAGATATTGCTTATGTCTATGTGACTATTAATGGGTAATTTGTATGATGGTAGCTATCCTCAGGTTGGGATTACAAAGAGAATCCAATGAAAATTAACTTACTAACCTATTTCTCCAATTGTTTATTATGTTTCAGGTTATTGTTATGTCTTTCAGTTGTGCTATTCATTGTAAAACATGCTTTCTATTACATTGATATAAAGAACATTACTATAGTCATGGGGTAGGCTGGGTGCAAATTAATGAATGCTGAGTTGTAAACAAATATGTCAATGAAAGTACTGTATAACATATGTACATAACAATGGTTATGTCTTTCTTAAACTTAAATGAAAGCTTTGAAGCTTTTATATGAAGAGTTCTAGCAAAGGAAATTGAAAACATCTTCCTCAAAACACTATTCCTCATATGTGCAGCCCTGAACTGCTATTGTACCAACAGTTTATCCTCGGTATTCTAATCCTGGGGTCCTCTTAGCATGCTGGAATAGCAGCTTAGTTATTTTTTTCAAATCATATATTTGAAATAAACAAAACTTCTTTTAAATGCTCATAAGTAAGTATTCATTTTCATTCTTAGGTCTCCATATGGCCCAACTTCTTTATCTGTCTTGTCTCATTCTCAGTTATTCATGGAGCTCAACAGAATATCTTTTTTCCCCCAGATCGCATCTTTTCAGAATGTTGCACAATTTATCCCAAACTCAGATCTAGTCATTCTATTATTGGCATTCAAACAACAGCATGCAGTCCTCACCTGCCTGTGGATTCCTATTTTTACACCTACCCACAATACTGTAAATTCATATTTTTGGACATACATTTTAGGCCAGTGGTGGCGAACCTATGGCACACGTGCCAGAGGCGGCACTCAGAGCCCTCTCTGTGGGCACACGTGCCGTGCCCCAGAGATGGCGAGGGACTGGCCCCCGTCGCCCTGGCCCCGCCCATCCAGTCTGCCATGACCACTGCGGCCACACCCAGCCGGCACCCGGTGATAAATAAGTGGGGTTTGGGTTGCAATTTGGGCACTGGGTCTCTAAAAGGTTTGCCATCACTGCTTTAGGCCTTTTGTTTATAATCAAACCTACAACATCACTTTCCTGAATATTTTTATGAAGTCCAGAGCAGGCCATTTTCATTCTAATGAATTATATTCTTCTCCTTCCTCTTAGTTTCACGAATATGCGGTATATTTTATTTTCATTTGACTTCCTAATTCATGCTGTTTACCATGTTCGCCTCAAACACTTCATGTTCCTTTTCCATATAACCTTTTTTTTTAGATACAGGTTGTTCTTGGCTTACTATCACAACTGGGACCAGAATTTCCATTTCTAAACAACAAGGCTGTTGTTAAGTGAGTTGTGTCCAATTTTATCTTTTTTGCCATGATTGTTAAGTGAATCACTACAGATGATAAGTAAATCACTACAGTCATTAAGTGACTCTGGTTTCTCCTAATTGACTTTGCTGAATGGAAGCCGGCTGGAAAGGTCACAAATGGGGAATCACATAATCCTGGGACATTGCAATACAGGCCAGTTGCTAAGCACTGAATTTTGTTCATGTGACTGTGAGGATGCTGCAACGGTGGTAGTGCAAGGACTGGTGATAAATCACTGTTTTCAGTGCTGTTGTAACTTCAAATGGTCACTAAATGAATGGTTGAAAGTCAAGGATTACCTGTACAGAGTTGGTCTTTGTCTGGTATATAATAGGATTATACTCCAACAGGAATACAGGGTCAAAACGTACATGTACTTAAAGTACATGTACTGAATATTTTTAGGCCATTTTAAAAGATAATAATTCAGCAGAAATATTCACAGACGTTTTGGAAACTGCAACAAAGATTTGGGGGGGGAAACCATACTGGAGGCCTGGAGTCTCATATTATAATCCCTTAGTTTAAGATCACAGTAAAATGTGAATTGTAGTTTTGCAACCCAAGATCTTAGGGAACAATTCCCCATAAAAATCAGGTGATTATGATCACTGTGTCTTTATAGCTGAAAATGTGGGGTTCAGGTGATTACCCCAATGCTGGTATAGTTGTGAGATGTCAAAAAAAAATCATATTACCTAGTCAGGAAGAAGCTTTCCATAGGAGCCACATGACTGAAAGTAGCCATAGATTACACATGTCCTTTAGATGTGCGAAAAGAGAAGTCAATATTGTCCTCCCAGATACAATGATACAATGGATACAATGGTTTTAAAATGGTTAAAAGGGAGGAGAAAATACCCAAGGGATTTTTCTCAATGCCCCAAAGTTATTCATAGCCAACAGAAACTCAGTTATATCTAGCATTTCTGTTCCTTTGTATGAAGTGGGCAAGGTCTCGCCATATTTTCTAATCTCACACTACTTGTGTTTTTCTATGCTCTGGCTGCTGTCAGCTTTGATGGTATCCAGCCACCATGTTCTTTGGTGGCCTGGTTTACTTTTACCATTAACTTTTCCAAATATAATTTGTTTCTCCAGTGAATTCCCCTGCATGACATGACCAAAATAAGTGAGATGCAGTTTTGTGATTTTAAGACAAGTCTAATTAGTAGTTACTATAAGGCAGGAAAATGAAGAGCCATATTTAAACCTACTGGGCAATTTTGACCAATGACTAATTTCCTGCCTATCCATGGATATACTTACAATTGGAATAAACAGCAGGAGAGCAGGAAAAATAATGCCTGCTGCTTTTTTAATAGCAAAGATAAGATACAAATTGTAATAGAAACTCCTGCCCCAAAGCCTGGAGAACTGTGGCTGGTCAGTGTAAAAATACACTGCTACTGGAATCAGTGACTTGATCTTATCCCTAAGGCAATTGCCTGTGGTTTGAACTGTCTAGCATCCTCTAGTCTAGAAGGATTCCTGGCCTTTCTATAACAACACAAAGAGCCAAATCTAATCCTGCAGGGCCTTTTTGTTCTCCTGGGCAGAGAAAGGTTCACTTGCAGAATTTCAGCCTGAAAACCACTGTTAAAGGTACAGAACTTTGATTAGAAGAAAGTTGCTGTATGACTGTATGACTCAGCAAGAGTTTTTTGGCCTTTGGAGAGAGGAGGGGTAAACCCAGTGATTGCTAATGCTGATTTCTCGACTTTCAGAAACCAGTTGAAATAATTATAGTGGCAAGAGCGGGCAGGTATCAATTAATCTTGGAGGTGTTTGCATTTTTCTCCATGGTCTGATATATTTTTAAATTTGGAAAAAATCAAAGTTGGGAATCAAATGCTCCCTGAACAAACAGATCGGTTGGCAGCCCTTGCTTGGAAGGAAGTTGCTTCTGACAGGCAAAATAGGCCACATAATTGCTCAGAGAAAGAGAAACTAAGAAATTTCAGTTTCTCTATTACTTGCTCCAGGAGTTGCCAGGAAGGGCACGGAAAGCTTTCTCAGTGATTTGTGTAAGTGTGTTTGGTAATCTGAATTTGTGGCTGCAGCCTGTTTATTTCTCTGAAAACACGGTGACTATGGTGGGTAAAACTTTAGGTGAATCAAGGGGCTTTTTCTCAGCTAAAATAAGAGGTCAGGGTTTTTCCTGCTTTCTTTGCTATTATTTTCTCCTGGGCTCATGAAGATCTCAAAGAACTAATTTCTAAAGTATATATCCATCCCTAAGAAAACACACATATCACTTGAGCTAAATCAAAATACTCAGTTTTAGAAAACAAATCTTTCTAGGCATCTGGATTAAGAATTGAGATGACCGTTGGATGCAGCAAAACAATCTATGTCATGAGAAATTCAGAAGTAGAGTACAACACTGTGGAGAAATAAACAGGTTATTGCCATTGTTGAGTGCCTGCTGAGTGCCTGATTTACAAGAAAGAAGAACCTGAAGAATGGAAAGCAAAGGTCTTATAGAGGGCTATAAGGTGGGAGATTCTAGGGATCTGATTTGCTGGCCAGTTTGGGGACAGATTCTTGTCCACTTGGGGTATAATACTATTGTATTGTTAGGCAAAGCAGGCCTTTTGGGAGGGGCAACAGAGCTGGGAAAGTCCCTTGTTAAGGAGAATGGAATGTTGAAGATCATCAGGTGACTGAGAATGGAATGTTAGCATTTCTCACCTGGTTACTGTGCAATTCCCTTATTAGGGCTGCCCTTGGCCTCGGTTGGAGCTAATGAGTGAAGCTTTTATTTTTTCCCATGTAGATAGGATTGCAGGGGGCTTTGTCTGGGGGCAGGGAGGATCAGTTAGGGTCTGGTAGGATTAGGCAAAGAAGAGCTGGATTTGACTCTGGTCATGCCCAAAAAACGTGAAGGAGAAAGAATATAGCCTCCACTTTGTTAGTTAGATTTATTTTCTCCATCACATCTGGACATTCTTTGCTACATTTGGTGGCCATCTGGATCTTTGTATGTCAGATCTAGGAACCCTAAGCTATTTTTTTAATATCGTAAACTGCTTGGGTTAATGCTGTAATCAAAGTGAAAAGCCATTGCTTTTGAGAACAAGGGTTTCTATACATGAACAGAAATCATAATTATCCAGAATTACAGCGTTGACGTGTGAATTTCAATAACGTACATAGCTTATTTGGCAATCATCTTTCCTATCTTGCTTTGACAGTTATAAAGAGATACAGCAGTGATGAAACTATGTAAGGATTTATGGTATTTATATGGCTGAAAGTGGTCCATAAGAAATTTAAAGTTTTATGGGACTCCTGAAAAACATCCTTAGGATGGAATGTGAAGGGATCCTTATGGTCAGCAGGAACAAAACCAAGGAGTCAGTTTCTGATGTGAAATGTTAATCAGAGATGCAATATTTACATGACATATTTAATAATAACAACATATTTTCAATAATGAATCATCAATGAGTGAGAGCATGATGGAACAGCTAATGTGGTGTGTCCAGATATTTTGAATTTCTGTCCCGATTAGAGTTGCCATATCTGAACTACAAAAATCTGTATGACCACCAAACAGCAGAGACAAAAATTAGAAAATTCTACCACTTTTGTGCCATATTGTGGTTGTCCAGAATGTTTTAGCCCAGATGTGGTAGGTCTACATTATCCTCAGCCAAAAAGACTAATGGAAAGGAATGATGTACTTTGTACACTAAGCCAAAGAAGTACCAACCTTGTACAGCCATATATTTCAATTAGGCTGATTGTGTTGCGCCTCCATCATATTCAACTGAACAGATTGTGATGGACATAAAAATGGATGGAGAGAAAATCCTGCCCACCACCCTGAGGGTCTTGGAGAAATCAATTATATAGGGAGGGAGAGGAAGCAGAGATAAGTCCTTAGAATGTATACCACTCAATGACATGGATATATTTATGAATTAGCCTTACGAGTATAGCTACATTCAGGTATGATCCATATTTTGCTGATCAGATTCCATCCCCACACACATGCTTAAAACATTGCATGGTTTAAGCCTTTGATTTAAGCATGAAGAGTGGTTATTAGTAATTCTGAAAAGAATAATCTGTATTTTGGCTGGAAAAAATCTGGCCAACCAGTTTTCTGTCATGGTTTTCTTCTGGTGGACTTCCAGATTTTTGCAGCCCAACCCTGATATGTTTACTTTCTAACATGCTTCCGTAGTATAATAGCTTAATGCAAACCATGCACTTGTAAATACTGGATTTGAGCTTGCTATTAATTATCAGACATAACATGTCTATTCAAAGCCAGGAAAAGAAAGAAAGGCAATCTTCTCATCTGGAGTTTCCTGTTTCATTCCTTATCTATTAAAGGTAGCCTCTTCCATGTCAGTGCTTCCCAGATGTCATGGTCCACAGCTTCAAGTTTTAGTGGCATTTACTAGGAAGGATGGGAGCTTTAGTCCAACACTTCTGGAGGGCACCAACTGGTTTAAGGAAGGCTGATGTAGGGACTAGTTACAAAAGATAATATCCATTGTGCAGATTTATGCTATTCTACATAGGGGGTGAATAGGGAGTGAGGACTAAGTGGCCGGAAGACAAAGCAAGCTCAAGGATCTCCACTTCCTGATAATTTGTATTGTCCTTATGAATTTATCTCATTTTAAAAAAAATCTGTATGCTGAACTTCAAAGCTACATTATCATAGGGCAGTTTTTAGCACACTCGATAAAATTTATAGTAAAATGCTTCAAATACACAAGAAACTGAAGTAATTGAAGAACAAAAGATTAAAGTGATGAAAAGGAAAAGCAGCACCCAAGTAGCTTAAAGCTAAATAACAAATACAGTCAAAATCATCTTTATTAATTGATTAAAATACCTGGGGATGGGGCGAAACAAACTTTGCTTTGGATACTTACCACACTGGATAGCCCCTAATAAGCCTAATGGAACCAGTTAATGTTAAATGACAAAATACTTTCTTGCATGATGTATCTGTTCCCTTTTGGGCTGCAACGAGGAATCAGATGCTTCATTGGGTTTATTAAAAAAATAAAAAATCATGGCACATAGAAGATGACCATATTAGATAGCAAGGTAGTGAATTATATAAAGTCAGTAGAGCTTCCTCAGTTCCCTCTACCCACCTCCCCTCCCTATGTCTTTTCAGGAAGCAAAATCTTCATCTCTTCTGCAGTCAGATGTGATACAACTGGCCAAGAGAAGCTGCACATTTGAATCTTAAGGACAGTGGTATGCACAAAGCTAAATAAATGAACCAGTTCACTAGTTTGGAATGCCTCTAAAGCCTTTGTCCAAGAGACAAAGTCTGCATATCATTCTGATCAGGGGTTTTAGATTTGGACTTTGCATACTGGCTGGGGAATTCTGGAAGCTGAAGTCCACATATCTTAAGGTTGCCAAGGTTGAAACATTGGTCTGCTGCTTCTAACATTACTCTGCCTTAGCTTTGGTTTTGGGGAGATAAATACCTGAAAATAATATATCTAGAAGGTAGGGATAGATGTACAATCCTTTTGTGTTTTGCTCATTTCCATGTATTGGTTTTATTTATTTCATGATAATGTACTGTATATCCACTTATGTGTAAACACACACGTAGCACACATATCCCAGTTTCCCTTCAGCTAAGCCCTGTCTGTAAAATCAGATTTCCTGACATACTTGATTACACTTGAAGGATAAAATAAAATATTGTGCAAGCATATCAGAGATCAGTTCTTACTGGTTGTTACAATATGTCCTACTATATGAAGGATTCCATTGGTCTAGGTGATGTTAATCTTTGTATTAATGGACGCATGCAATGGGTCCATGTAATGTGCTCAGAATGCAGATGCTATCCTTCCCGTCTCGTTCCTGATCAGATAGGTCATAAGACACACTTCTATTCAGTGATATGAATCAAGACGCTGTGTAATTTGATAGCACTTTTGCTGCTGACGTTTGTTGAGGATGATATTGATATTGATAATATGGAGAACCTTGATGACCTTGCCTACTCCTTTTATTGGATTAGGCACAGACTCTAGAGCACATGTGGGAAACAACATTATCCTGAAAATCAAATCACAATTGACCTAGCACGCACATTTTGGAATGAAACATGGAAGTCATGTGCATGCAGCATTCCATGTACACATGCCCACATGTCATTGGATAAAATGCCTCTATAGGCATGTACTGTATGTTCTAATTCTGCAGTTTGCTTACATCAAGGGGCATGTGGATAGTATAAATATGTCCACAGAGTTTCTAATATGATATTCTACATGCCAAGGTGTAAACCAAAGATCTGATCCATATCCCACCACGTGTAGATCTAGAAGCCTACACAATTGAATGGTTTTAATTAAGTTGCAACAACTTTTGCTACGCTATGCCCTTCAAGTATTTTGAATGCAGGATCCATAATTCTGAGATAATGTGGCTGGAAATCACAGAGGTTGAAGTTTAATACATCTAGAAAGAAGCAGTTATTGAATGATAAGCCACAGCATTTGTCCTAACTAAATAAAAACTCTAGGAA
Source organism: Azemiops feae (assembly GCA_023970755.1). Taxonomy (NCBI): domain Eukaryota; kingdom Metazoa; phylum Chordata; class Lepidosauria; order Squamata; family Viperidae; genus Azemiops; species Azemiops feae. Next base: position 2,118,577 of record JALGBA010000099.1, read on the forward strand.
TGGGGTTCACATCATATATATTCAGATAAGAAGGTGCCCCAGGGCTCTGTTCTGGGCCCAGTGCTCTTCAACATCTTCATCAATGATTTGAATGAGGGGATAGATGGAGAACTCATCAAATTTGCAGACGACACCAAGCTGGCAGGAATAGCCAACACTCCAGAAGATAGGCTTAAGATACAGAAGGATCTTGACAGACATGAACATTGGGCGCTATCTAACAAAATGAAATTCAGTGGCGAAAAAAGTAAAGTTCTACATTTAGGCAAGAAAAACGAAATGCACAGGTACAGTATAGGTGGTACCTTGCTCAATAGTAGTAATTGTGAGAGGGATCTCGGAGTCCTAGTGAACAATCATTTAAATATGAGCCAGCAATGTGCTGCAGCTGCCAAAAAAGCCAACACAGTGCTAGGCTGCATTAACAAAGGGATAGAATCAAGATCATGTGAAGTGCTAATACCATTTTATAACGCCTTGGTAAGGCAACACTTGGAATACTGCATCCAGTTTTGGTCACCACGATGTAAAAAAGATGTTGAGACTCTAGAAAGAGAAGAGCAACAAAAATGATTAGGGGACTAGAGGCTAAAACATATAAAGAATGGTTGCTGGGATTGGGTATGTCTAGTTTAATGAAAAGAAGGACTAGGGGTGACATGATAGCAGTCTTCCAATATCTCAGGGGTTGCCACAATGAAGAGGAATCAAGCTATTCTCCAAAGCACCTGAAGGCAGGACAAGAAGCAATGGATGGTAACTAATCAAAGAGAAAAGCAACCTAGAACTAAGGAGAAATTTCCTGACTGTTAAGAACAATTAATCATAGAACAACCTGCCTCCAGAAGCTGTGACTGCTCCAACACTGGAAGTTTTTAAGAAGAGACTGGACAATCATTTGTCTGAAATGGTATAGGGTTTCCTGCCTGAGCAGGGGGTTGGACTAGAAGACCTCCAAGGTCCCTTCCAACTTTATTTTTTAGTAGTAGTAGTAGTAGTAGCAATAGTATTATTAATAGTATTATTAGTATTATTAGTATATTGTAATCAGCATTATCACTTGCAGGACTGGAAATGTACATCCCAAAACTAAAGATAATTTCACCTGCACACCCTAGTTATGTTGCCATTACACACTTTGTTTCCATATAATAGCAGCAGCATCTCCCAATCTGCTGTAATATGTGGCTCACTGGAAGAGTGTTACTGAAACTATGAGAGTATGGTATACAGTATTCTACAAGCCATGTTGTTTGTTGCTGCTGCTATATCTATAAAGCCTCTTCCCAGTCTCTAATACACCATAGAGCAAATAGTGCGGCATATGATGGTCATCCATTCTAATGGTATGTCTTGCCCACTGCACCTCAGCTCTGATAATCAGGGACTCAATGCTGGTGGACTTTGCATAATCCAAGATCTCGGTGTTGAAGAGACGGTCTTGCCAACAAATGCCAAGAATGGAGTGCAAAGGACACATGTGAAATTTCTCCAGTTTGGTGTGTCATTGATGCAGAGACCAGAATTCACCTCTATATAGAAGGGAAGGGATCATAGCATTGTAGACTTTCAGCTTTGTGGAGATACAAACGTTGTATTAATTGCGTGCTCTAATACACAGCTGTCCCAGAGCCTGACTTACCTTGCTGATCTTGGAGTCAATTTCTTTGTCCAAAGACCCATTGTTCAAGATGATGCTTACCAAGAATTTGAAGCTTGGTCATGTCATCAACAATGAATTTGGTTCTATTGGGTTGGTATTTGGCAGGTGCTGGTAAAGTACTTCAGTCTTATTCAGGTTCATAGTCAGGCTGAAGAGCATAGCAGCATCTTAGAATTTGTTCAGCATCAATTGTAGGGCACCAAGAGTGCCCAGTCATCAGCAAAGAGGGGTGTTTTTTTAATGACCCTATGAAGATATTTTGTGCATTCAAGCAGCAAAGATTAAAGAAACAGCCATCTAACTGGTACCTGATATACATTCCCTTCTTCAGACCTTGGACAGCATGTGACAACCTATAAAGAAGAACAGATTGAACAGAACTGGGACTAGCGCACATCCCATTAGAAATGGCAAATGCAGCTGACATATCACTATTGTAAAGGATCTGTTCTGAATTCCCTTGGGCATCCATAGTGTCTCAGGATGGTCCAGAGAATCTCCCTGTTTACAGGGTTAAAAGCTTTTGTTGGGTCAATGAAGACACAGCAGAGACGTTTGCTCTGCTTAATGCACTTTTCTTAGACTTGCACTTTTTTTTGCCTTTTTTTGTTGCTGCTATATCTATAATAAAAGCAGGAATGAAGGACCAAAACACTGTAGTCATTGTTGAAGTCCGGCTATGTGGTAATTTAGCCAGTACAACTAATGGTTAAGGATGATGGGGTTCAGCAATAACTAAGAAAATGGGTTGTCAAGTTCAGATGTAGCTAACCAGAAAGCCAGTATATTTATTGCGTTTAGTTTAAGGGTTTTGGGACATTTCCAATCCAATATGTGTGTGAGGTCCAGTGAACCTTAGAGATAGAACTGCCTGGATTTTCTATTGAATAGATGTGTTCTAGGATTAATGTGCTAGTACATTTTGGAGTGACTTATCAAGAAAAACAACCACAGCTTTGATCTTTCATTCATCAACCTATTCTATAGTACATCTTGTCATGTGGTTGAAACAGTGTCACCTCAGGGCAGCAAGTTCATTGAAGGTTTTGCTTTCTTGCTTAGACAAACGAAGTATAACTTTGCTCTTGACAAGTATAACTAGTGTACACAACAAATTGTCTTTCCAGTTATAACACAATATGCCTGCTTTGTTCTAAGGTCTTCTTTCCATCTTATCAGCGCAACAGTTTATTAAGTTATTTAAGGCACTGCTTTTGACTCATGCTTTGCATAAAGTTATTCCAGGATAGTGTTTTGTTTTCCACCAGTTTTTGGGTACAGACCACATCAGGAGAGATATACAAACTAGCAGAATCCCATAAAGTCCTTGAAAATATATATTTATCAACCCAAAAGTAACTGAGGTCTCCTATGCAATCTTCTGCCTAAGGCATGGTCAAAGAGTTACTTAAGCAACTTCATCCAGATGTTCACCAATGAATATTCTTAGTCATAGCCATTTGTGAAAAGGCTTTAGAATAGTTTTGAGCTTCACTACATCTGATAATAAAAGAAAGAGTTTAAAATGATTCAGAATCTCTCAGTTTGAATTTATTGGATCATATATAGGAAATATGATTAATTGTAGCACAGATTCAGCTTGACTAATGGAATTTCATTTCGCAGAGTCTTTCACTGATATAAATAATCCTGTTGCCCTTGCATATTGTACAATTCAGATGGCAAAAGTTTAAATCATAATAGGGAACCAGTTTGGCCAGGTAGTTGAGGCACCAGGCTAGGAACTGTGAGATTGTGAGTTCTAGTCCCACCTTAAGCACAAAGTCAGCTTGGGCTAGTCACTCTCTCTCAGCCCTAGGAAAGAAGCAGTGACAAACCACTTCTGAAAGGCTTTGCCAAAAAAATTGCAGAGATTAGTCCAGATAGTCACTACAAGTCAAAAGTGACTTGATGGCACACAGTTGCACGCGCGACCATGTAGGCACTCACACATAATTACATATGAAGGGGTAACAGTGCACTATTAACTTGGAGTATATATTATTTACATGGTGCAGGGCCCTTTCCTTATGTCAGCTGCAACACCAGTTAAAAGGCTTTTCATAGTTAGTGAAAGCATTTATCAAATGGCACCATGAGGAATGTGATATATACAATCATGCCAGGAATAGTTTTAAATGCCAGGGCTGCAAATGATTTTTCTCCCCAATATGCAAACAGCTATTCAGATCCAAATGTAAGGATAAATAATATCAGACACTGGTGAAATAGCTTCATGCTCATTCACTGGAGTGAAATGAAGAAATCAGAGACAAAATGAGGATATTCATTCTCTAAAGGCACCTAATGTTGGGTTCCACTGCAACTTAAGATGAAAAATGTGGCTGATTTTCTATAGATTAAAAAAGAATAGTGAAAAGGAGTATTTATACTGCCAGGGCAAATAAACCATTCTTTGAAAAACCAAATGTCCATGTTTATCATTATTTTGCCTTTTAAAAATGTTCTTCCAGCAACTGGGAAGCTAAATGATCAATTCCATTGCTGCGGCAGATGGCAGATGGACAAACAAGCAGACAGCTTGAAGCAGTTGCAAGTTTTTGGCACTCCCATCTGCATATTTCCAGTGCAATTCTATCCAATGCTTCAGCCTACGTCTGCTCGTATCTATTGAAAATCAACTGTGCAAGATAAAAGTGTTTGAAGAGAAAGAAAGATGGGTATGAAACATTTCTCCAGTGCTTTTATCTTTGAATGAACAGTGCTCATCTCGATGTCAGGCATCTGATCCTACAAAACCATTTTTGTAATGTTTTATTCCTTCAGTGTTTTGAATGTTCAGCTGGCCAGTAACATGTGCTGTGCCTTCAACGCACAACAAAGGCGACCTACATTAGCAGGACTCATTAAACATGCAGCTCTTTAGTCTTGCAAGCTGTTGTGAGAAGCAGCTGTTGCAATGTGGTGGGTGAAAGGTCATGCCACTTCAATGGAAGGCATTTCCTTTGTCCAGCCACTCACTGCCTAAATCTTTCCAGCCAATGATACAAAACTATGTTGCTCCAAACCTTAAAATTTTAATCGGTATACAAGGTATTGTGTTGACTTACAAAAATAACTAAGTCGTGTTCATTTTTAATCATTATTATAACTTTAAATTTATTTCAGGGAGCTCTGGTTATCTCCATAGTATATACTAAAGGGAGCATTTGAACCACTTTTAAGTGTTCTGGAGCTACACACTGTAGATAAAAAAATATACTCTTATTTTAAAAAGCAACAAGTTTACAGTTGTGCCTCAGCCCCTAGTACTGGAGTACACCAGTACACCATGGAGTACACCTGTTACATCATTTGAAGAATATTTCATGTGTGTGTCAGTGTCAGTAAATGTCCCCATCTGCTTCATTTAAACTTTGATTGCAAATCCATTTCACCACCACCACTCATAAGCAAGACCATTACTACATAGAAGTTAATCTTCAAAATTTATTACAAAATATATAAGATCTTCAACAGCATCAATTTAAATCAAAAATAATTATTGCAAAATTGATCTTCAATGTAGAATATAGTCCAAAGGCCTCTGATAGATCAGTCTTCATTAAACTTTTTATATCAATGCAATGGTACCAATGTGTACTATGCTTAAAAGTCTTTTTGGGGACTTTTTAAGTACCCCCATCAACCATTCCTGATTACAGTGTCCACATATTATTCACGTGCCACTTGTATCCAGTTTTCCAACTTTCTCCATTTTGCTACCAAACATTTCATCTCACTTGGAAATCTGCAACAGTTTTTCTTTTTCTTCTGCTCCTTAAAACATGAGATACTTTTTCAGCTCCAGACGTGTCAGCTTCCTTACCAACTGCAATTTAGTTGGGACTTCCTGTTGGCATGAGCCATCCCCGTCCCTCCTCTTCTCCACAAGATCCCACCGTGTGCTGACTGAGCGACTTAATCCAAGCTGTTGACCGGGCTAATCTCCAGAATCAGCCACTTGTTGGGTTGCCCAGATGTATAACTCCAGGACAGAGGGAATGCAACAAAAGGTGCGAACCTCTTCTATGCATTGGATGGTCAGCCTCCATCACTCAGGAAGGGCAATATTGGGCACCCAGTCATTCACATTTCGACTCTCTTCACAAAACAAGTTCAACTTGTCCAAGGCTGGATCTTTCCAGGCATCCTCGTTGGGATTCTACAGTAAAAAAAATCAAACAAACCAGAAGCTATTAGTGAAAGCTGTCAACCTAGAAACCATTTAGTATTTTTATATAAAAACAAAATATTTTCCTTACTTGTAATAATAAAAGTAACTATGATATCCCAAATACCAGTTGTAATGCTCTTGCATGGAAACCAATGTATTATTTAAGTTGCTCAGTATTTGCATACTATTTCAGGGCTGTCAATTAATGTACAAAATTGGTTCCCTTGAGAATTGTGTATTGCTGGAAACTCAGTTATGGCTTTGGATATGTCCAAGAGGCTCAAGTTGCTCTAACAAATCATTATTCTGCCTGAAAACTGACTAGTGACACAGAAGCAACTCCAAGGGTGGAGGGAGGAAGAGAGAAGTAGGGGAAATCCCACACTCTACATAATCCTGCATAAAGGTCAAGTATTAAAAGTCACAAACATAACGGGAAATTTTGCAACCCTGAGGGACTACATGACCTCTCCTGACATTCTCTAAGCAGACACACAACGCTTACCGTAATGAGAATGCAGTGCAGATCTCGGGGCTCCCCAGATTCCTCCCCGGCACCCACGATGGCAGCCAGTTTCTGGATGTCATTTATTCTCACAATGTCGATGTCGTTTTCACAGCAGAAAGCCTGGATGAGGGTAAAGTGGATCTGGAGGGCAATGTCTCCCTCGTCCTCCTCATCTGCAGCCAGCACACAGAAAGCCACGGTGTCTGGATCTCTGGAAAAAAAAAATGAGGGGAAAGCAGGAGATTAGCAGGGATCCGGGGATACTTCCAACCCAGGAGGGAGGGAGGGAAAAGGAGCTTAAAGCCCTCGCTCCAAGGATCAAGCTGGCGTTTAAAGCCGGCCAGCCACATTGCGCAAAGCGAGCCGGATACTCACACATTCATCAGCTTGGCAGATTCATAGACGCCGGCGGTAAGGCAACCTCGGCGCTGCGAGGCGACGAGCAACTCCTGGAGAGCTTTGCCGGCGCTCTGCATCCTGGTTCCGCTTGCGCTAGTGCTGCTCGTGGCGCTACTGCAAGAGAAGCGGAGAGAGCGGGTCAATGTCGGGAAGAGGGAGCCGGGCTACAACGGACGCACCGCTCTCCGGCTCAGCCTCGCCACCTAGGCGAGGAACGGCTTCGCGCGAGAGTCCCTTCCCGAGCGTCAAAGAATGCCCCGTCCTTTCTCTTTTCCTTCCTTCCTTCTTTCTTTCCCCGGGCTGAAAAGCAGTGCCGACGGATAGTTACCTGTCGCTCGTTTCAGGCATTGGTTCCTGGCCGTGAATTTCCTCCAGAGTCATAATGGTCCAAAAGACAAGGAAAAAATAAAGCACCAGGGTTATCCACACAAGGCTGGCTCTGCAGTTCAAAGAAAAAATAATAATCTTCCGGAAAACGGTTCGACAAAAGAAAAAGAAGGGGGAAAAAAATCCCAAAGCCGAAGTTCCTCTGGTAATCCTCTGCTCTCAAGTCCCAATCGCGTCTGAGTGCCGAAGAGCGGCGTTTGTCCTATATATAGGCTGCGGCGCTACTGTGCCGGCAGCTGCCGGAATCTCGCCTCCTCTGATTGGCTGAGCTTGGCGTGTATTGTTATGTTAAGCCGACAGTCGGGTAGACCCGGCTCGTGCCGGGAGGCCACGTGGGAGAAGGGGGCTTGCGGGCGGGCGGGCGGATGGAGGGAGTGGGGGAAAGTGGGTAATGGTGTGGAAGGGGCCGGGGGATTTCAATGCCTCGAATCTGCTTTTGTTATGATGTTACTAGGCAGACTGCGGGCGACATACTTGATCTTTGAAGCGGGCGGAGGGAAGAGCGGATGACTCAAAGACGGGAGCTCGTCTTAGATGGGCAACCTGTGGCATAAGTTCCGCCAACTGCGCTACAACGCGACAGAGTTTTCCTTGCTACGTGTATTTCTTTTTAAGAAACAATTCCATTAGCAAAGTCTCTCCCTCCACCCTGTTCCCAAATAAAGTTATGTGTCCGATTGCCAAACCCAAACCGAATGAACAAGGCGTGGGCACTCCATCGGGTGGTCCACATCTCTGCATCTGTCCCAGCAGGGCTCAGGTTTCTAACGCCTCGGGTCTCAAAACGCCGGACTTTTGCAGAAGCAATCCGACATAGGTTTTGCTAGAAGTGGAGATTGAGGGTGGGGGCTGGGGGGGGAGTGGGGGCATGGACAGTTCCTGCAAAGTTCACCAGAATGAGAGTGGATCCAGTCCGGCATGTCTAATGAGCTGCTGCTGTGAGCAGATTGTGGAAGGCACACGCTGCTCGTTTGCATTTCTATGGAGACCTCACAATAGCGGAGGTCTGGCGTGTGGCAGTTTGGAGCGCAGACAATCGAGGCTTTCTCTTCATAGCTCCACTGTCCACCTGCCACTGGGTGAAGATTTGCTTTGGGGCTGAAGGGAGGCGGGAGGGGTGCGAGGAGGGAGGAAAGGAGAGGGGGACAATTGCATTACTCTCTTGGGTCGGCCAATCTGCTCCTGCTGATGAATGTCTCCACTTGCACACACACACACACACACACATTTCCAAAGTGCAATTGAATTTGGAGGCTTTCGGGGCACGCGATCGTCTCCTTCTCAAAAGGCTCCGTTATTCGGCCTTTTGTCTTTGCCCCGAGCCATGCTTTCATTGGCCTTTTGTCTTTGCCCTGAGGCCACACATTCAGACATTGCAGGACATCATTTAAGCACACTTGGCCTGTGGCCCCCTCGGCTTAACCCGGCCAGTCTAATGAAGCGGAAAGCAAAAAGGGCTACTCTACACCTGTTCTCAAAAAGGTGGACTCCCAAGTTCATCGTTGGAAGTGAGAAATGAAGATTCAGATCCAGGTGAAAGGAAGTTGTTTGGGGGGGGGCATGATTCACTTACAGAATTCACTGCAACAAGACACCAGCTTGGAAGATAGGAGGCAGATCTTGGATGAAGAGTGGGCAACTATTGCAACTTTACCACATGCAGACATGGACTTGCAGAATTCCTGAGCCAGCCACATTGACTCAGGAATTCTGGGAATTGAAGTTTGCAGATTGCCCACCCCTGTCTTGAACAATGAAATTATCAGTGGCTGTTAGGCATATTAATGAATGGATGACTGAGGAACATGAGTGCAAGTTTTATACTGTCCTCCTGGCCTGCTTGTAGAATTTCCACTGAAGCAACAGAATGCTGGTCAGGCTGGCAAAGTGTTCTTTGCAATTAATGATAAGGCTCAAGGGAGGAAACATCTATTTGTTGGATTATTTTAAAAAAAAACTTTTTCAAATAGCGAAAAGAGCACAATTTGTCTTGTGAATTAAAGAAATGAACATCCTATGCATGCTGAGGTCTCCCCTACTTTTTTTTTTCCTCTTGTGTCTTATTTCTTTCATTTCAGCAATTTTAGGTTAACAGCGCTACCTGCTGGATTAATGATGCACATCTTTCAGATTATAATAATTGGCTAAAATCAAGTTTCTAAGAGGAAAAGAAAAAAGTCTCCCAGTGGATAAAATGCAGGGTTTTTTTTCCTGCTTACAACAGATTAAAAAGCCGGTGTCAACTCTTTTTGCATATTCTACCTATACTCTGGGGTTTGTAGTCTTTTTGTTCTGGCACATGAAAGCAGCTGTTTCTATGTATTGGCTCCTTTGAAAGGAGAAGCCTTTCTATATCAAATAGAATTGTGCCACCTTGTGGATATACAAGTCATGGCTTCCAGAAAGAAAAAAGTTGGATGCAACTTAGCTGACAAAATCATAACCAAATTCTATTGAAAATATGCTCCCAAGAGCATCTACCTAAATTACATACTGTAGGTAAGAAATGGCATGAGTTAATACAATCAATTTATGAAGTTATCCAGTCTGTTCCTAGCCAGCACTCTTTCTAAAAAGAAGAGAGGCAGGTGGAAGCTCCCAATTGGAGCAATTGTACTAAAGAGCAAATAGGACCACAGACATTTAGCAGCAAAATAATAATAATAATAATAATAATAATAATAATAATAATAATAATAATAATAATAATAATAATAATAATAATAATAATAATAATAATAATAATAATAATAATAATAATAATAATAATAAAGTTGGAAGGGACCTTGGAGGTCATCGAGTCCAACCCCCTGCTCAGGCAGGAAACCCTATACAGTGAGAGAGAACCACGCTGGCCTCCCACCTCCAGAGATAATAGTGCCAAAGTGAATTTAATAACCATGTGAGGAGCCTAGAGATCCAAATGCTGCAAAATGGTAACATATGGCTTTGAGAGCAAAGAGTATTTAAAGAAAGAATCCAAGTTGCCAGTAATAACTGGTATGACACTGCCAATGCTAATTAGCATGACAAAAAACTGAGGACTGGGTGATTTTCAATTAATTGCAGTGTGGATTTGTGCTTGGGGCAATGAGGTTTAAATTCTGAAGAAACCAGTTTGCTCCACTGAAACAAAGGTAACTGAATTGGAGCAAAAAAAATGTGTAAATAGAACTTACTGGGTCTGGTTGTTTCATCCCATTTCCAAGATACCAGCTGTTAGGGAGAGCAAAGGTCTTAAGGGAGAAGGACATCATTTCAAGTGTAAGAATGAAGTTTCGGGGAAAAGGTCTATGAACTCACATTCTCATATCAAGGATACACTTCTGGAAATGGACAACTTTTAGTTGCAGATAATTTAGTCATTACAAATTATCTTTGAGTCAAGATGAGAATTTTGAGTGTTTAGTTGCAAAAGGGAACATAGATACTTTCTATAAGAAGCTTGGTGGGATAAATTGAAATAGTGGAACATAATGATTACTAGACGCAGACTTTAAAGAAAGAACAAGATTTAGAATGCTGTTGTATTTATATCAAAGAAGGTATACAATTTATGGTAGTAAAAAACATTGCAGGACAGAATCGCTGTGGATTGCAGTAACTGGCCACACATGTACCTTGGGTCCAGAAATATATCTGATCAAATGCAAATTTAAGAAAAAGAAGCCAGAAAGCCACACAAAGGGGAAAATATTGAAATATTGATTTTTACACATATCCTCACATAGCTTTGGTATATTCATGCTCAGGATGCAGGTTCTTCTGCAATAAAGTTCCTCATCAAAGCTCTCTCAATAATCATGGAAAAAGGGGACCTGTTCTTTAATGCAATTTGATTGGGGAATTCTGGGAATTATAAAATTAGTTTTGGTTTAACCTTTGGATTGACTGACACAATAAATCTGAAGTTGTTAGATTGATTTATTTGTTTTTATTGTTAAAATGATCATTTCCAATGTTAAACAAATGCAGGCAATGCACACTAATATCATTATTATATCATATTACTAATATCAAAGAAATTGCATAGTGTATTCAGTGGCCACAAATTAAAACAACAAGTCCAGATCACCCCTAAGTATCTTATAAACTGGGTTCAGATTGGAAGGTAGGAATGTTGGTTTTCTGGAAAAGCAATTAAAGTACACAAGTGAGATAAGTAGCACAACATGAGATATTACACAAAGCTCAGTCACTTGTTCAGCTAGAGAGTTTTGTTTGTTTCATCCATCTAAGAAAGAAGTGCTGATCTGATTTCTTCCTCCCACAACAGTCAAATAGTAAAGATAGCTCTTGTAAAAGGCATATTTAGAGGTAGGCTGAGCAGCTGGGAGATTGTTTGGAGACCGTATGCTTTGCCTGACCTAAAATAAATGACACAAAAGAGAGCTTTCAAAGGTCACCAAATGACTTTTTCTTAGTCGGCATTTCTCTGGCTATAAAAGGCCATTAGCGAACATTTTTTAGAGCACTGGGAGAAGGAAAAGGAAATAATATATTCAACAGGGACATATATCTTCCCTTTCTATTTAATATGATACACCCACCAGCATCTGGGTTAAAAACAAAAGGAGTACTGGTTTTCTTTAAGAGAACCTCAACTGAAAAAAATGAAGAGTTCAGTTCACATTTCTTTCAGGGCTAATCAGTGGATATGCCTTTTCATAGAATCATAAAATCAGAAGAGAGCATTTAGGCCATCAAATCCAATTTCTTACTCATTACACCTTTCCAATCTAAAACATATACACCAGATGCATGCTTGAATGTATCCAAAGAGGGGATGCTTAATAAATAAATAAAATTATTAATAAACAACTAATATAATTATTCATAGAAATTCATCCTGATATTACAGTTGCAGCCAAAACCTAATTTCTAATTCCGTTCAAACTGAAAATCCAAATTGCAATATAAGCAAACAGGCAGAAAAACAAAGAATCCTAAATCAGACTGGACACTTGTTTCCAATGTTGAACTCAGTTACTGTTAATGTTCCAGTTCAAGTGGAGTCTACCTTTCTGTAATTTAAGCCAATTACTCCAAGAAATGTTGCTGTTTTGTGTAACAAACTTCAGATACTTTATAAGTACTTGATGGACCTCCTCTCAATCTTCTCAAGGCAAAAACTGTTTTAGGTTCTTCACATTTTCTTCATAGGACACAGTTCGCAGGCCTCTGGTCATCTTCTGGGCCCTTCTTTGAACATGTTTTAGTTTATCCAAGTTATTATAAAAGTGTGATGTCCAATTCTGGCCACCCAACGTGAAGTAAGTTCTACCCAATACAAATAAAATGGATCATAATATGCACTAGAGGATGGTGGAACATAGAGAAGAGGGAGACATAACAAAAAGTCATAATACAGCACCCTAAACATGGATTTAAAAAAATATATGTAGAAAGCAACAACAACAACAAAACTTGGGGCTAAACAGGGTAAATGCCTAAAGTTGAATCAGCTTGGTAAGGCTATTGTGACCTGTTTTCTGCTGAGTCACCATTATGATAAGGTCCCCATTGTGAAATCATCTGGCACAAGCAAGGTCAGAGAGGCCCTTTGATAGTCTTCTGGGCCAGTTGGATTTGTGAGCTTTTGAATGACTTCTTTTCAATATGTTATTACATATTTATTATTGATTAGTTAGGATGCTTGAATTTGCATATGCATGTATGTATTTTTTATTTATCCATTTTCTTAATAAAGGGAATAATTTATTCCCTTGATTTATTACATTACCTTTTTAGAGCTATTTGTTGATCATGTATAAGTATTTATTTATTAGGTCTGTTTGTTGATTGGTTGCTTTGGAAAGACAAGACAGTGAAAGATACACAAAATGTAAGTACAATTTTTTTATGGCTTCTATATTCCAGAGCAGTGTGTAAAAGGAGATAAGTGCAATAGCAGTCATAGGAGCTAGAATCGTCTGTTCAAATACACTTTTGTAGCTGTGGCTGCTCCCTTTGACAGCCCCCAGTCATGAGGAAAGAGCTCTCTCTATGGAGATACATCCCAACACAATTGGAGATAGTGACATACCCACAATCTCAAATCCCGAGGAAGCATCTGCAAAAAAGCCATTAGGATCTTTCCATCATACTTGATGTATTGAATTACAAATGAATTGCTGCTATGTACTGTAGGAGACAAAAGTGCATTAACTCATGTTGCTCATCCCCTTCCCCCCGTTGTTCTAGGATAGAAGTGTGGTCCTTCTTTCGTAAAATGACATCAAAGGTTTCCCCACTCCGGAAAGAAGGGAAAAATAATCAAGAAAAACACACCAGCAAACAGGACAGCAGGGAATATATTCCACCAGTATATTCCCCTGATATCCAGATAGATAACGGAGAAAAGGTATTAAAAAAAAAAAATCCTATCCCAATGGGTGGCTACTCTGGGAAATGGCAAAGTGCTGCAAGTTAACATCACACATGTCATGACATCATTGTGCATGTGATGCAAGTTATATAATTTGCATCCCTTCGAGACCAGTGGTAGGCAACCTTGGCTCTTTTATGACTCGTGGACTTCAACTCCCAGAATTCCTGAGTCAGCATGGCTAGTTCAGGAATTCTGCATGTTGAAGTCCACAAGTCATAAAAGAGCCAAGGTTGCCTATCCCTGTTCTAGACTGACAAAATTTACATAATTCACAACAGGAGTCTGATATCATGATTCAGGTGGAATCACTAATGTACATTTATATCTCTCCTCATTAGTATAGTAAAAGTAACAATAGGACTGGGGGGAAAATATTAACTACTGGAAACTTGCACTGATTACCTAGCCAAGTGTCAGCCTATACCTACTTACAGCTGCAAAACTGCATCTGTTGGATTTTTGGCAGCTATTCTCCGTAGCCAAGTCAGGGGATCAACTACCTCTTGTGAAGCAGATTCCAGCTTTCCTGGTGATAATGGCAGCAGAAAGCGAGCAGTCTGGATTGGTTCTGCAACAGGAAGGAGGAAAGCTTCCTTCCTTCTTCCTTCCAGTAAACTGATGAATTCAGGTTGGGTGAGATTTTGCAGTCATTTGCCTCTAACCTGTTGACATTAATACAACAAAGGGAATGTCGTGTGGTCAGTGAAATATGGCATTAGTCATTTGAAGTGACTGAGTTCCTGCCAAACGGCAGCACTGAAATATGGATTCCCAATCTGGCGTTTTTCAGCTGATTTTAGAGTACCAAGACTGGTGGCTGAATTAGTTAAGATTTTACATTCTGTTCAGTATCAGGTCAGACTTTAGTGGGGATTGCCATCTTGAGTTTTTAATTGTTAATGTCAACGCTGCTAACATCGGATGTTCTTGCTTTGACCACAGATGGAAATGTAGCCATCTTTTCTCTGTCGCTTTTAGAGAGTTCGTTGATGCTGGGAGGGGGAATGTGGATGAGAGTCCAGCTAGTCATAACAATAATAACTCAGCCGTGGGAATCCAAGGTTATTGCGCCCAGAGTTGATAAAGATTTGGCGGGCTGGAGAGCTGGGGAGAAAGCCCCCATTAGCTTCAAGCTAATTGGGGAATGTGATTTATGACTGTTAATTGGAGGAGGGAATTGTGCTTTGCTACTTTGTGCCCAGGGGAGGGGAATTCAGTTTTTGGCTTTAACTATGTAGTGCCGATACTTTGTTTCTCGAATAAAAGATTCTTTAAGGTAAATAATGCCTCAAAGTTCTTTTGAAGAGTTTCATCTGTCGGAACCATGACACTTTGCTCTGCCTGTGCATTTATCAAGGATAACACTTTTGCTCTCTTTGATGTATAATTACAGTATATAAGAGATAACATTTTGAAGTTGGGGAAAAAATAATTTGAGCCACGCTAGCCATTCTTCCGTACTTCCTGTAGTATTCCATGATGTCACCTTCGTTTTCTTCCACTAGGTCGTGTGTGTTCCCAATATCATTCTTAATATTGAATTAAAAGTAATTTGTAATAGGTAATTAAATACATCTATGAAGTTATATCTGGCAATATGTCAAAAGCAGAAATAAGAACCTAGTGGACTTATTAATTTTGCTCCATTCTCTACCTCCCAAATAAGGAATTCTGTGTCTCAAACCTTGATGAGATAGCTCCACAGAACAAGACAGTAGTAACTGAAGCTGCAACAGTGCTTGATACTACAGGAGCAGATATATGTCCAAACAATGACAGTTAACGTGGGCTGAAGCAAAACTTGTTTTTGACCAGTCCACAAAAATTCCTAAGATTCTTCTTTCCTTGTCTGCAAATTTCTACAAGAAATTAAATTTTATTTTCTTTTGATGCCTTTTAAAAATAATTATAGAGATCTTTCAGATAATTGTGGATCAAAATAAGGAGGTTGTATGCCACATTTATTGTGCTAAATGGCATGCATGGCAGTTGAAGCTGTAAAATTTCCATCACCTTTTTGTCTGTCGAGGCTTCAAAACTCCACTGTACAGGCCAAAAAGTGGAGAAGTATTATCTAGGATAAAGGATGCACAGTTCTCTGGGCTGAATTCTGAGTCAGGGAGACACTTTTCCAATATCATTGGAATATGTGACTGCTTTATTATGGGCATATCCAAAAAGTGAACAATAACCAAACCTTGAAAACCATAATCCTTTCTCAAAATTGCCTTTTGTATTCATTAGGGGTATTTTTCAATCACCTGAACTTTGCTTTGGGATAGCACTTATGCTCTCTTTTTCATTGGAATGGATGAGTTAGCTGGCTTTTGTATATCCACATTGATATATCTTAGATATTTCACTGTCTGAAAACATTTTGTCTGTATAATTCACAGGAAATGGCGAATTGTGCTGCAAAGATGATGGTGGTAATATTGTAATAATACTATTACTACCACAAGAAGAATTTTATTCTGTGTTCACTGCTTTGTCAGTACGCTGGAAAATTGTCGGCTCATCAGCATTCAGGATTTTAATTCTTTTGACTTTCTACATTTATCCTATACATCTCTGCATCATTATATCTGCCAAATGTTTCAGTCCAGTCAAGACAGTTATCCTTCCCAAAAGAAGGCACTCTAAGAAAATCTTTGATCGGCCCCTTAGTGTGAGAATAGTGCATCCCAATAACAGCAGGAATGGGAGCAATCAATGAAGGCAGCAATGTCCCATCTTTGGCCCCATCTAGTGCCAAAACCAATTACAAAAATCAGGAGAACTGGAGAGAAGATTTAATGTTACCACACTACAGTAGTAGAATCTAGGTAGTAGAATCTAATATATACTATTGATCACTAGCAGCTGGAAAGGGCATTGCACTTCAGAGATTGGTTGGATAAGTTAATAGTTTTAATGTATTGTATTTCTCAAAGTATCTTGCTCCAAACTAGGCCTATTATAAAACTAAATAATATTTTGCTTTATAATAGAGCTAGGCAATGCTTCGGATTCAATTTGGAAGAAGTGCTTTGAAAATGTGGGAGTACAAATGCAGCCCCTCTGAATCTGCTTTAATGAGGGCATTTGCAAAAAAGAACAGTTTTTTTTTTTAAAGACTTATTGCTGTATTAGGCACTTTTATTGTAACATTCAAGTGTAGTTAGAAATGCATGGCTTAATCTCTGAGACAAGAATATATATTATTTGTTCAATCAACCAGATATTTAGGACAAATACTGATTCAGCCCTGGTTATTAATGTATTGTTTTCTTAAATTTATGCCTTATGACTTGAGAAAAAAATTATGCTGGGAGAGAGAAACAAAATAAATGAGTAAGATTTTGTATAGGGAATAAACAGTGTCCCTGTTTTTTTTAACATATTGGCAGGTGCACAACTGGAAACCACTATGATATATTAAGAAATCTGAGGCACATGTTCCACAAAATGCATACGTGTTTCTTTTTTTGAAGGATTTTATAAATCTGCTGCTTGGCAGAATTTGAGGAACTGAATACAATTTTACAATGTTTTTTCTTGGATTTCTGTTGAGAATAATGCAACAAAAGATTTTGAAAATGAACTACTCTTCTAGAGAGAGCTGAATTTCATTTATGCAGCAATTTTGGAAATAAAATACTGTTTTGGATCATCTATGTCATTTTACTATGCCAACTCTGAAAAGAAGATATTTTTATTCAACAGAAAGCTATTATTTAAGATGAAAGGAAGATGAAAGTAAATCATCTTATTGGCTTTACTGGCCAATAAGGTCCTCCAAATTTTCTTCTGCTCACAAAGCATCCATGCTGCCTTCTGGGTAATACTACCCTTACTGCTCTATATGCTCTCCTTGGGTAATTCCATTTCTAGTGCCCAAACAATATCTTCTGTAGGAGTTATCACTTGATTGCATTCATATTTACAATACAGATAATCCTTGACTTACAATCACGCCTGCCTGGACCTTCCATCACTAAGTGATGCAGTTGTTAAGTGAGCCATGCCCAATTTTACAATCTTTTTTGCTACAGATATTAAGCAAATCTCCATGGTCATTAAGTGAATCACACAGTTGTTAAGCAAAACCTGCTTCCCTTATTGACTTTGCTTGTTAAAGTCCCTGGGAAGGTCGTAAATGGCGATCACATGATTTCAAGGTGCTGCAACCATTGTAAATACAAGCTAGTTGCCAAACAATTGAATTTTGAATATGTGGCCTCAGGGATGCTGTGATGGTTATTAGCGTGATAACCTGTCATGAGTCACTTTTTTTAACACTTCATAACTTTGAATGGTCATTAAATGATGGTCATAAGTTGAGGATTACCTGTATGTGCATAGGAGCGATGTCTAGCCAGCTGGGATGCGCTCATTTTTCTTTCCCTATATTCCCATCACTTTCCCATCAGGCTCTGTGTGCTCATCCAAATTAAGGATTGCCTAGGTGGGTTTTTCTCCCAGGATAAGCACCCATTTCTACCTATTCACCCCAAAAGTGACTATCCAGCCAATCAGGAACAATAAGCATGTAAAAACAGCGTGTACTCCCTGATGTTATTTTGGTATTGTTTTTTTCTTAAGAGTATCAAGCTTCCCAACTGTTGTAAGTCTTAAGTTATTTTTATAACTATGACTATGTGTGTAAGTAAAACCAAGGAAGGAAGGAAGGAAGGAAGGAAGGAAGGAAGGAAGGAAGGAAGGAAGGAAGGAAGGAAGGAAGGAAGGAAGGAAGGAAGGAAGGAAGGAAGGAAGGAAGGACTTAAAACACTGTCTTGGAGTGTTTTTAGACCATACTGCAAACTCATGTTGTTCTCCACTTTTCAAAGCAACGAGTATAAGCAGTTTCTCTGTGACTTGGGTTGTCCAGAAAGAGATTCTACCATAGCAGAAAGCAAAAATCTGTACTAGCTTCAACCTCATGTAATCAATAATTATAGAAAGCATACTTTGATCCTTTTAAACTTTCTGACTAACGTTCTGACTTTTGTAACTTGCAGGGCATTGATATATTTATCAACTTTTTGAATGCCATGAATACTGTTTATGGCCCATTGGCAGAAAAAGGAAAGATTGTAGAAACAATTGTGGTGAGTCTATCCTTCTGTACCATTTGAAAGCCAACGGTATCAGAGCTATGATTATATAATGGTAGTCCTCAGGTAGCAGCAGAACTTGGGATCAGAATTTCTGTAGCTAAGTGCTGTGGTCATGAAGCACGGATGTCATAAATCCAGCACTTCCAGTTGCCATTGTTAGGCAAATCACTGCAGGTTGTTAAGGACACCATGTGATTGCCATTTGCTACTTCCTGCCAGCTCCCCCTTTGGCTTTGCTTATAGGAAGCCAGTAAAGAACGTCACAAATGGTGATCTGGTGACCATGGGATGTGACCAACATAAGTATAAGTACTGGTTTAAGTATCACTTACTCAGAGCATTGTAAGTTTGAACAATCACTGAACAAACTGACTGTTAAGCAAGGATCAGCTATAAAAGTTTATGCATACAGAAAGGTATGCCTGCTTACTTTGTGTGGAAATATTGGTGATCAGCATAGAAACGTCAGTTTAGTCTGTTCCTTCAGAGAAGAGAGGGTAGCAGAAGGCAGTGAGCGGAAGATACCTTATAATATGCAAAGTCACTGATGTAGAAGGTGAACATTTTTGGATTGATCGCAGTAGCCTAATAACTGTTACAGGGTTAGAGGGGTTGTTTTTTTTTTGGGGGGGGGGAATCACCAATAACCAGATTGACCCAAACCCAAAAGACACAAAGAATGAAAATTTGGACAATTGATCTGATTTTTGACTCTCCCTTCAGTGGCTGGTGTGGGTTGTGCGTGAGGGGGAGGACTTATTTTACAAAAGAAAAGCTTACGAAAACTAGTACAGAAATGAATATCAATAATAAAACTATATTATTATAAACTATTATTATTATACGCTCTTTATCTGCAATATATTCTGTAAAGTCCAGTTTCACTATATTCTCATATCTTTCTATTTTATATCTGTATTTGTTTATATCTGCCTTCTATATTTGTGTTGTTTAACCCCTGTATATCTCTACTGTCACTTTGTATAGAGATATATATACAGTGCAACTTTTCCTATGGAGTTCAATCTGTCTTTTATCTTTTCTGAGTCTTAATTTTTTATTTTTTTATTTTTTGTCAAATTCTTACTTTTCATCATTTTTTCCGCCTGGTTTATTCTCAACTGGACTTCTTGATTCTCTTCCTCTTCTTCCCAGTTTGTTCCAAGAGAAACAGCTTGAAAATTTTTTTGTTCATGTCACTCTGAGGGAAAGAAATAAATGCTTCTTCCAAGTTTTCTCGGTTGATGTCTTCTTTCCTATTGCTGCTTCTCCTTGTCAGGGTTGTCTATCTTTTAGTTTGCCTCTTTATTTGACTTCTGGGCCGTGAGTTTGCTTATTCAGCCTATTCATTGTGAGGCCTGTAACTGCAGAGCCCCATGGTAGCCATCTTGTCTTTCCTCCCCCCACTCCCACCCCCATCTCTTCCTAACATTGCTACTTCATTGGTTTACGGAGGAACTGAGAGAGCTAAAAAACTCTCTCCACTTCTTTTAACTTTTTTTAACATCTTCATTTTAGCCTTCTTGTAATTCTGTTCTTATCTTTGTTTTCAAGTATGTTTTTCTACTGCTATATTGTTTTTAATTGCAAACTGCTCACAGTCACTTAAGTGAGAAGGGAACTATTCTATTCTATTCTATTCTATTCTATTCTATTCTATTCCTCAGAATTAGCACGATGATACAAAATGGAATAAAACACCTTAACAGTGGATGTTTCTAATGAAGATTTGTACACTATGGACTCTGAAAATAATTTCAATAATGTTAAACATCATAGAAGGATGGTGTGCAATTTTTGTTAAAAGAAGAGAGGAACAAGCTATACCAAATAAGACTGAAATTGACTTAAATGTGGCTTTATACATAGTTACAAGAAAAAAAGATGAGATAGTAGGATATTCAAATGAAAATAGATCATGTCTTGATATTTAGAAAGGACATATAAGTATCAACTAGAAGAGTGATTTGGATAACTTTTTTTACTTAATTTACAAAACATGTGTTAAAGTTTTGAAGGATTTGCTGAGAGGAGACAAAGAGAAGATAAAAAATCAAGTTTGGGGACATTACTTGAAAGGATTAAAAGACTTAAAAATATAGGGAAGGAATATAGAGTTGGCTTAATTGGTCAAGTAGACATATAGTTAAAGTAGACATGTTTTCTGGTAACTTTTTCTGGACTTTTGCTGACTAGGAGTGAATGACAAGGCTCTAAGTTTGTCTTTATAGTTAAGATGTGAGTTATGGGCAGAAAAGAGCATCTGTGATTTTTAAGATACGGTAAGAAGTCTTTATTATTACAGCCATAGGCCAACACATAAATTAAACATTCAAATAAAACAAAACTAAACAGAACTGAACACAAGAAGACATAGCAATATATTACAAATTAATGATGTAATCAATGGGTGACCAAGGTCTGCCTAGTTTTACAGACAGTATAACAAAACCTAGCTACCTTCAGAAAAACTGAATCATACTGACCTGACAATAAGAATACATTGAGTATAGTCTAATGCTGGATAAAAACACGTAATAAAATTAATTATAAAAGATTATTAAAAAGATCTAAAATATGTATTTATGTTTCTGGCGAATCCCCAATGCTGCTACACAGAATCTAGCCACCTGCGCCGTGATCACTGCCTGCTCGTCCTTAAGCAGCCACTGGAGATAAATACTTTCCAAATGACCAGGATACCTATCAATTATGAGGAGGATACATTTTTTCCGAATAGCTCTGTAGAAGGAACATTGAAGGAGTATGTGTCCAATGGTCTCCATCTCTCCTGAGCCACAGGAGCAGAGTCTTTCAGTCAATGGTGTCTTTTTATACTTGTCGTACAGGACAGCCAATGGAAACACATGGCACCGTGTGAGCGAAAATGCTTTCCGATGGTTTACTGACTCCAACTGACTAAGATAACTGGCAGGTGTAACAACATATTTAATAGAGTCTGGAGCCAGAAACATCGGAGCTATACTTAAGTCCGCTTGCCTCTCGATATCCTCTACCCTTTGTCACAAGGGTTTGTTTTGCTTGGTCGTAATCCAATTTAAGAATTGAGGCTGACGAAAAGCCTAGTTTGGCAAGATTGGACTCGACTGCCTTGATCCACGAAGAGGAGAATTTGTCTTGAAGAATTAATGGAGCAAGGCCTTGCAAGACACAGTAATAAGTTACCAAATTTGTTTGTATTTATTGTGATGAAGGCGGGAATCACTTCTTTATTTTTCTTTGTCTTTGCTTTTCTATTTCTTCCTACCCTTTTTTTTTCTATTTTTTTCATTCTATCTTTTAGTTTGTATTAGTTTGTATTTTTTAATTATAATTATTAATAAATAAATAAATAAATTTTAAAGGGAAAGAGGATTGGGCCATTAATTCTTGCTTCTATTGGTGTGAAAACAGATTTCAGTGCTTCCCAAACAAAAGAGCATCTACAGTAGGCTTTTTATCTGTAGTATTGTCTGTTTTGGAAATGCTGGAATATCTTTAAGAAGTTGTAGGAACATGGGCCAATGCCTGCAATAGGCACAGAACTAATTTTCTGGTCTGTTATTTTCTTCTAGAAAACATTGGAGGAACACTATAACCACCCTCTTGCCCTTTTTCTTCTGATAAATTGTATGAATGCAATTGCTAACTTAAGGTGGGTTTTATCTTCAACAGTCCTTCTATAAAGAATATTAAAGTGATGTGGAATAAGATTAGAAATAGTTCTCTGTTCATTTGTTCGTATAAGGGTTTCTACTCCCTTTTCCATGATGAATACACGGAAAATTGCAGGTCTTGCAAAAATGTATGAAAGAAAACATTAGAATATGGTACTGCATATCTATATGTAAACAGAACAATGTTGATTTCAATAGAGCTGCACCTTCACAAGAAGGAATGTGAACTGTCTAGGACAGGGGTCCCCAACCTTGGCAACTTTAAGACCTGTGGACTTCAACTCCCAGAATTCCCCAGCCAGCATGGCTGGATGGAGAATTCTGGGAGTTGAAGTCCACAAGTCTTAAAGTTGCCAAGGTTGGGGACCCCTGGTCTAGGACCATGGTCTTATAGCAGGTTCATGAGCAGATAATTAGGCTTTTGGCAGCATCAGGAACACAAAGTCTCTCCTAATAGCAGGCTTTCTGTATATGTGTATAGTTACAAGCTCTGGTCAGCATCTTGTTAACTCGAAATCTCACACCTGCCAGCAAAATCCAGCCACCCATAACATCAGACGTGGAAACACGGTTGCTGAATATTGTTTTGAGACGCCTCATAGGAAATGGACCTGAACGGCAACTAGAAATCTGTGATAAGGTAAATTTCTATTGAATTTGAATATATTGGAATATGCACCTATCAGATCTGTGATACTTATCTGATTAAAAGTGTGAATTTATATTTAACATTGAACTAGGAGGGAATTTTGCATATTTCAGGTAAAGAGAAGAAGCCAACGTACCTACTCCGTTATTGTTACCACATGATTCTTATGGTATAAATCTTTTTCCAAAACAGGATTTCATTTCATGAGGCAAAACAATATAGTTTTCTGTAGCATATTCCTGAGAACCCGTTTGGCATAGTGCTTTAAGATAACACTCTAGAAACCATGAGTTCTAATCCTGCCTTAGGCATAAAGCCACCTGGATGACTTTGGGTCAGTCACTCTCGTTCAGACACAGAAAGAAGGCAATGGCAAACAACTTGTCTAGGCAATCACCAGAAATCAAGACTAACTCAAAAGAACAACAACCCGCATAATGCAGATGTACTATTTCTAGAGAGCAAGACTATAATTCAGCAATGATTTGCTCTGTTGTCTTGCAGACCCTCTATAGACAAGCTTCCATCGCTTTTGCGGCAATGCTTAAGGGCTTGTTGGCTGAGGCACCAACAATAGAGCATCTCCATAACATCCTGGGGGTAAGTGTTTAAAAAAAGATGAGGGTGAATAATAGTCTGTAAATAGACAGGAGAAAGGTAGAACCAACCACGTTCTTATCCTCACTTCAGCTCTCTGTGCTATAGGAACAGAACAGAAGAGAATAACAGAGTTGGAAGGGACCTTGGAGGTCTTCTAGTCCAGGGCTTTTCAACCTTTTCACCGATTGTACCACTTTTAGGATATGGCAATATTCGAGTACCACCTAGCAAGGTGTCAAAAACTTGGTGACAAAAAAAAAACCTGTTCAAAGTTGCATTGCACTGAAATGACTTATGACCATTTTTCACACTTATGACCATTGCAGAAACAGGGTCATGTGATTTTCTATTGGATGCTTGGCAACTGATTCATATTTATGATGGTCACAGCGTCCCAGGGTCATGTGATCCCCTTCTGCAACCTTTTGACAAGCAAAGTCAATGGCAGAGCTGCTGGTGGCCAACTGCTAAGGCGGGACTTCCTTTCCTCCCTCCCTCTTTCTCATGCCCACTTCCTTCTGAAGTAAGAATTTGAACCCCCCCCCATATTTTCCCTCTTTCATATATTGATCAAACAAGGAAAGCCTCCAGAGACAGAAAAGACAAGCTGCTGAGTGAACTAGCTTAAAAAGGCACTTCCCCTTTAAGAATTAGCTACTGGCTAGAAAGGAAAGTAAGGAGCCCAGCTGGCACTTAAGGAAGAAAAAAAATGTAAGTACTGGCTGCCGGCTAAGGCAGCCTCCCCAAATGGCTCCATTCATAAGTAAAATCTGCAGCTCCAGAGGACTCTCTCACTGTAAGTCTTTGCCTGGCTCTTTCCCTTCCCCACTACACATGGCTAGACAGGGCTACGTACCACCTGCCACTCATTAATGTACCACAAGTGGTACGCGTACCACAGGTTGAAAAGCCCTGTTCTAGTCCAACCCCCTGCTCAGGCAGAAAATCTATGAGAGAGCAGGCTTGGCATGTGTCATTGAAACTTGGCTGGGCAATGATGGAGGGTGCTTCTTTCTGAAATTTGTCTGATGGAGTTTCATGTGGCAGCTATCCTATAAAGACATTTATGTGATTAAATTATTCTGAAATAGGTTTTTTCCTCCTTCCACAGCATTTCACAAAGTACATAACATCCAGCAATCGTCTAGAAAAAGTCCAGGCTATCAAGGCCACCAATTATCTATTTATGGAAGCTTACCATAACCTTGGTCTTCATTATGATGTAAGTATCCCATCTTTGTACATGCACCTGAAGATCTAGGATGGGAAACAATTATAGAAATGAGTTCAAAACATCACTGCTTCCAGTTAATCTATGAAATCTACAGCAATGGAGAGCCCTTCTAGAGATGGCTTTACAGGCTTTGCTCCTTGCCACTTGGAAAAAGCAAGTGAAATTAGCATTTCTTCAGTCAAAGCTTAATTGGCAGACCAAAAAAAGTAATAGAAACAGAAAATCAAATATTATTGGATAGAAAGTAAGAAGTTTTCAAAGGTTGGTTGAACAATTCTAATTCTTCAAAACTTTCTCTTCGTTCTTCCAGGCTTATGAAATGAGAGAATATTTGGGAAAAATCTGGCACTGCCCGAAAAAAGAAAAACAATGAGAAATTTTCTTTCCTCCTTATCTATCTGTGCACGGTCTCTCTCTCTCTTTCTCTCTCTCTCTCCCTCTCTCCCTCCCTCCCTCTTGTGTGTGTATGTATGTGTGTGTGTACATGTGTATGGGCTTTTTGCTTTCTCCTTCCTTAATTTCTTTGGTCCTACCTTCCAGCTTTCTCTTGGTTTTCCTATTCCAGAGGACTCGCCTCTAGTCCATTTTTCTTAGCTGAAATGAGATAATTATATCCTTTAATAGCCAAAGCCTTGGATTACAGTTTGATGCCTTCCTCTGTTGCCCACCAGGCTTTCTTTCTTAAGATTTTTTAAAAAGCTTATTGATTCTAAGTAAATTGTGTGTGTATGTGCATGAATTTAGGATATTTTTTTATTTTTACTTTCTGTGAGTAATCATGATCACCATAGCAAGAATACCTACAAATATACTTTCCAAATTCCATATGTCCCCACAGTCCTAAAAGGAGTTAGGAACTATTGCTACAATGTTCTACTGCCCAATCCACATTAGGGATCAGGGATGCCCATAGGAAGTGATAAAAAGGGTCAAAATGGCAGCTGTGCACATAAAAACCCGGTAAAGCTTTGATTACACCGTCAAAGCTACCATATTGACTTTTTTGACCACACCTTGTAGACATCTTGCAAGGGCTTCTTTGTTAATATGAGTTCAATATAAAGCAGTATTTTTTCAATTGCAATTGCAGCTTAATGGGTTGATGACAATAACAAATAACTAATAGAAAAACGTTTTTCCATGGCTGGTTTGGGTTTGGATTTGATATTCTCTGTTCTGATCATTTTTTCATATGGGGAGAGGTGGAAGAGAAGACTACATCATACTTACATGAAGATTGTTTTCCCCAAATACTATATTCTGTCAATAGTGGTCATTACATTAAAAAACTAATTTCTTTACTATTCTATAAAGAATCTTTATTACCGTCACAGTGACTTGATTTCCTGCTATTAAGAAGGTTGCCTAGAGAGGAATTTTCTAATGAAATGAGCCTGATGAATGTATTTGGCTTCAAATTTACTCTACTTCTCTCTTGTTCATCTTTTGGTCAGTAGCTCACATTTTATCTTACCCATTTGAAAACATTTAGACCCAAAGATCCAAATCCAAATGTCCAGAGGTATAAATGTTCCAGAGTACTTCACTCCTGTCGAAGTTTGGGGTCAATTCCCCTGCAGGGCATGTTCTTTTGTTGATACACTGGGTTCTTCTTCCACCTTCCAATTGTATAGGGCAGGGGTGTCAAACTGCCGGCCCGCGGGCTGGACATGTCACGACAAAACCGCGCCCACCCCATTGCCGGCAATGGGGGAAAAGCTCCGATACATCGCGCGATGTCACGTGACGTCGCAAGTTTGACATGTCTGGTATAGGGTCTCCTGCTCAAGCAAGGCACTGGACTAGAAGACCTCCAAGGTCCCTTCCAATTCTATTATTCTATGTTGTATGTTCCAAGTGAATTGTTCCAAACAGAAATGTGGGTATAGTTCTGACACTAACTGTACTAGTATCACTTTCTGTCAGAGCATGCACAATCTTATTGCGCGAGATAACCCAGGAGTAAACACAGTAAACAGTGGTTTGTATTAAATGGTGGCTTATCTTACACTATCTACAATATCATACACCAGGAACAATACACATACACGTGCTATTACAGCAGGATCCAACAAACAGCAGTTACAGCAGGAGAACGGAAGAGAGAGCACACATCTGCGGAGCCTTGCCTTTTATACAAAGCTCTTAAAGAGACACAGACCCTGCTTGCTCTTAAAGAGACACAGACCCTGCTGAGTCATTCCCATCATTACATCATACATTACATCAGCTGGTTACCTATTAAATCATTACCTTGACACTTTCATTTCTTTATGGATTCAAACACATGCTGGGATAAGGATTAGGATAGATAAGTGTAGTGCTCTTAGGGTGAGTTTGGCTTAATGTTAAATATCACCAAGGTTAAATTTATTGTGAAAATTAGTACTATAGTGAATATTTATGGCTAGTGCTGGGTTTAAGTTACAGTTGAGACTGATGTTACTGATGAAGCCGTGGCTGGGATAAGGGTTAAGGTGAGAGGGCTCAGATTTATGTCATCATGAGAACTAGCTCAGCACCCATGGGTGGCAACACAAAAGCCTTTTTTACATGTAGATATAAACATCTGTAGCATGATTGTAACATGAAGAAAGTAAAGGACATCAGAGGATAATATTAAATATAAATTTATTGAATAAAACTATTTTGTGGGAAGCAAAGTTTTGGGTTTTTTTTATATATTCCACTTTCACCATGATCTGACAATATTTTTCCTTAACCAGAATACCTACATCATTTCTTATATTTTGAGATAAAAACAGTTTTGGTGTTGCTTGCGATGATAAATTTGTTACCCTTGACATCAATATAAATTTGTTTCTTTTCATTGATAAGCAAAACTATTTACATAGATACTGTATGTATTTTTAAATGCTATTAATATCCTAGTAGGGAGTAATGTGGGAAATCTTTTTCAGGAAAGTATTTTGTACAAATTTAGAATTACAACTTCTATATGTTTCAATTCTAAAATGGCAACACACTAAATTTCCATTAACTCCATTGTTTTCTTCTGCAGCACTATCAATTTCAGAGCACATTGTGATAGCATTGAATCAGAATTATAAAGAATATTCCAAATTATATAGTCAGTGAAGATTACTCCCATTTTGATGTACACAGAACCATCTCCTGCATATTTATCTTCAGGTGAATTCTACATGAACCCAGTAGTACTTACTAAGTAAGCATCCTTGGCTAATATCTTGAGAATAAATAATATTGAACTTTTTTTTTTTTGAGCATTCAGTTATAGGGTAGCACACTTTGTCATTAAAGTCCCCCAAATCCTCTTAAATAACATTCCTCAAATTCCTCTTCTTTTAGCTGTATTCGATTTTAATTCCCATTATTGTCAATCCCAAAGATCATGCTGGTTGGGAATTCCAGAAAATGAAGTCCAAAACATCTAAAGTATCAATTGAGGATGGCTGCCCTACAGCATGGATGAGAACTAATCTATTCCAGTTTTCCCTGTGTCATACAGAAATACAGTTCTGTAACTCAAGTATGTCAAGATCTGACCTGGCTACATAAGCTATTATTAATTCCCTAATCTATTGAACCTTAATTTAATTACACATAGACTATGCTACTACAAAAAAAAATTTCCAGTTGCTAGGAGACATGCTAGGAAAAAAGAAAACGGATTTTCTCAAGTTGAAAGTGTAATACTATATTTTCACCATTAGATGGCAGAAGAGGCGTATTCTTTCTTAATCCCAAAGCCTCAGGAATACAGTGACCATGGGTGTTACAGCCTAAAAAGAAGCACTTTTTAATAAACCTTTAATGATTTGTTTCCTCTTTCCTAAAATGAACACCCAAAAGTTTAAATATAAAACAGCCAAATTCATTTTGGTCCCATTCCTAGAAATGCTTTGGTTTTATTTTTATGTTTATTCAGTCTATAAAGCTCTAAGTAAAACATTCTGTTATTCTAACATAGGAATCACACTTGGGCAAAGTATTTCATTGATATATAGCACAATCCGATCCAGTTTTGTTTACTGATATATTATTACATGTGTACCTCATTTTTCATTTAGGATCTCAAGACAATAAACTTGAAGATTTCATCCCATGTTAGTTTCATAATAACAACTCTATGAAGTCGTTGGGCTGTAAGATAATAAGCCTGTAAACTCTTTAGTTAAATTGAACCTGAAGCTGGATTTCCTAGTCTTGTTGAGATGTTGTGTAAACGTGACTATGTAAAGACTGGAGACAGAGTTAGTAGTTGGGAATGGCTAACCTCAGTACCTTAAACATGGCACCGAGAGCTTAAATTGGCTCTCACTCCAATAAAACTTTTCAATGACAGAAAAAATGAAGGTCCAGAACAAAGTGTAATATAAAGTTCTGGACTAAGGTCACCATTAGAGCTCCTGATCTGACAGAAATAAGTTAACAAAAAAACAGTTGGTTCACAATGCTGGCTGAGTTGCACACAAGGAAAACCATTTTTATAGTGGTTCTACAAATGCTTCATAGAGCACATTTACTTCTGAATAAACATACACATGCCTCAAAATGTTATCGTATTAAATGAATCAAGTATTTAAACTTTCCCCTGCCTATTAAAGTTTTTTTCAAGTTGTACAGATTCATTCTCCAAATGTTGAAGTTACAGACCTATTCCAAACTTTTGAATGTAGGGGCAATTACATGGTTATGGCTCCCATCTTGAGACTGTCCAGATATGCAACACAGCATTTGCAATCTGCTTACTATGCAGATCAAACACACTGGTGATAAGGTTCCCCGGAGTCTACTGAACCTTGTGTGACATCTCTTCAGCTAAATAAAAAGTTATGAGTAACTGTTAAAGAGACTTCCATTTTAAAAGCCTAATGATGGATGGATTTTGAGTCAACAGCTGCACTAACAGCTGTAAGTACTGGTAGGAGGCTGTCTTGGTATAAATATGTAAGTTATCTGTCTAAAATTAAGAAACAAAGAAAACACTTTAATATACTGGTTCCACAGTAAGATGAGACATACATTTTGTGCTTTCATATCAGAACATGGCATTCATCAAAACATTATTCAAGCATATTAAATGTCCCTACATAGCGTGTAAACTAAGACTTTGATGTCATACAGATAGCCAAAAAAATAAAATTTTATGCATTGTAAATAATTATTTGTAGCTATCCAAAAGATGTTAATCAGGTAAACTCCTTCTAGCGAAATATACTTTTTTCTTTCTTTCTTTGAATCGTTCGGAAATTTTCTGGCACATTTCCAAGAAGGCTAATTAGATTCAGAGTAGATTTAGATTGCATTAAAGGCTCTCCTCAAATTTGCTGGGAAGAAAAAACATGCAAATGTGTGCCTCATTTTTGGAATTATAAATTCCAGCTGTTATGGTTACATTTTTATATTATTTATCTATAGTATTGCCTTTGTCTAAATCATATTTCCATGCCCACTGGCCTCTAGATAGGTGGAGTACATTTCTCATGACATATAATAATATAATATAACATACATGGAAGATGCTAGGCTGAGAAAACCTGCTTTAAAGACTAGATCTGAAAATTTCTTGTTTGTAACATTTAATAAAAGCTTTTGTAACGTTAAGCTCGATTCCTGGTGACTCTATGCACAAGTCCAATTAGATCCTCGCCAACAATATGGAACTATTTTTCTGCTGCCTATTTCCATTTTTAAAAAAGTTCTCCATAAATCATAAAGAAGTAAAAATAGATATCTTCTTAAATTCTACACTAGATATTTGTCCAGATCAGTTTTCCTACATTTACTTTATAATAATGTTTTCTAACCTTGGCAAGTTTAAGATGTATGGACTTCAACCCCAGGAATTCTGCACGCCACACATCTTAAAGTTACCAAGATAGGGAAACATTACTTTAAAGTCAGACAAGAAACAATATACAATTAACTGCATCTGGAAAATAACATGTTAAGAGCTTCTTGTATCCCTCTGCTTCCATTTAGTGGTTGTTTGGATTTCTGCAGCCCACATCTGGTAGCCCTAATCATAGTTAAGGTGGCATTTTGCACAAAGTGCTAGCACTCAGCAATTATTTCCTGGCTAGTAGCCCTGCTCTCAGCTATTGGTGCAAACACACCTTGGGAATCTTAACACCAGAGTCCCCTCACCCGAAGGCTGCAAGAATAAAAAACTCAACACAGTCATTTTTATCTTGGAGCCTTCCTGACTACACTTTAGAGTCCTTCTTTAAGGGAGATGTATAGTTCAGAAATGTGATTGATAGAAAATAAACAAACAAACAAATATTAACCTGAAACTGATGGAGGCGGTTATGACTACTTTCTTATCTACTGCAGATATCTAGTTGGCTGGCCTGAACAATGAAGGATGAGAGCTGGAGTACCAGCAGGATGGAGTTTCCCATTACTTTCCTCCTCTCTACCCTGATGCGGAGTCATGCATGCATGTGCAAACACACAAAAAATGCAATTTCCTCCCTCCCTCCCTCCCTCCCTCCCTCCCTTCCTTCCTTCCTTCCTTCCTTCCTTCTCCTCCATCCTCAAATTGTGTAATTTTCAGGCAGTTTTATGAATATTGCCCGGGACATCTGAATACCATTATACCAGACTGAAAATTTGGGCATCTTTCGGGGGTTTGGGGGAGGGCAAGACAGAATCGTGTACAAAAGAGGTGTAGTTTCAACTACAAACTCCATATGCCACCATGCAGATTTTGCTGATTTTCCCCATAGATGGCCCTGGAAACTTTATCCCCTTCCAAACCATTGCCTTGAAATGAAATTTCCTCTTTCAAAGAAACAAATATAAATTATTTGTAATAAATAGATTCCTCAGTTCAGACCAAATTGTTATCTAATAAGAATCAATAAACAAGGGAGCCAGATGAAATCAGGAACAGAGCTTGCCCACCCCTGCTCTAATGTATGCAAAACAAACATAGCCATAGCATATCGCCTAAACGTGCATTGCACTCTCAATAATCAGATGACTATTAGATAGCAAAGGCTGCTCTAAAAGATCATTGGCTTAGGAGGTAAGAGATTTCTGAGACTGCATGCAGTTAATTTGTGTAGGCTGCAACCTCAAATTTTGTGACAGCTGAACCTGTACACTGAAGAAATCGAAGCAAGAATGAACTTGCTGGAAGTAGACACACAATTTATTTGATGCAGCAAACTATTATCGTTCCAAGTCAGCTGGATATGAAGTTGTATCATTAAAATCATTTCCTACCTCACCCATGGGCTGTTCAACCTTTCACAGCTAGATGATATACAATTAAAGAATGTATTGCCTGCAGTGCAGACACACCTTGGTTCAAAGA
Organism: Azemiops feae; assembly: GCA_023970755.1. NCBI lineage: Eukaryota > Metazoa > Chordata > Lepidosauria > Squamata > Viperidae > Azemiops > Azemiops feae. Next base: position 2,150,670 of record JALGBA010000099.1, read on the forward strand.
TTAGTATGTCAACTTGGGCCTTCTGCGCATATTTCGAAATTTGCTACTCCTGTAAAATCACACACACACACACACACACACACACCCAAATTTATATTTGGATAGACATTTACTCAGGAATAAGACACAACCAGCCAGGCTTTTAAACAAAATGAACAAATGCACAGAAAATGGCACTTCTTTGCTGACAGCAGAGGAAAGTGTTGGACGGATTAGCTCACCTCATATATTCAGTATGCCTATAATATGAAAAGTTTGATTAATTTTCAATTAATCAGTGGCTTATCTCCAGAGGTTATGGGTGCCCCAACACTGGAAGGTTTTAAAAAGAGATTGGACAACCATTTGTCTGAAATGGCATACGATTTCCTGCTTGAACAGAGGGTTAGACTAAAGGATCTCCAAAGTCCCTTCCAACTCTGTTATTCTGTTATTCTATGTGAAACAGAATTTTTGCGTACCATGAGGATACAATTCTGTCAGTGCAACAGCTATGAGTGGGTTATTATTCTGTATCCTACTTTTCTCTATATCTAGTTGTTTATATCAACCTATAAGTATGAGCCACTCCTCAGAAAAACCAGAAAGGCTGGATAACCATTTTATGGAGGCATCCCTGCATGTATTTTTTTTTCTCACCCACGTTATTTTTTCTCCCTTATTGCACTATTCTGTATGAGTTATGAAGTAAGATAGTGGCATTGCCCTTACTAATTGTAACCTTTCTGAACATCATCAGTTGATAAGATGTCTTCTGCAAACACCCCATTGGTGTGAGTGGAGTATGATTTTGACATCTGACTACACCTGCATAGGTCAGGCTTGCTATCTGTCATTTGATTACCTTGTCAAGCCCCATGGATAACTGATTGCTAGGTTAAGAAATGCTGCCTACTAAGGCTCTCCCACTTTACTTCTGCAGCTTCCCTAACCTGATAACTAGAAGTGTTGAGAACTTGTTTTGAGGACACATTAATACCTTTTTGACAGAGCACTAAACCTACTGTCAAAACAACTCCATCCAGATCATCGGAACTGCCAGGTAAAGCAGGAGAACATCATTTCTTTGCCAAATCAGCTGTTCAGTGGGTTTGTTTAGACTAGATGATTGTTTAGAGCAGTGTTTCTCAACCTTGGCAGCTTAAAGATGAATGGGCTTCAACTCCCAGAATTCTCCAGGCAGCATGACTGGCTGAGGAATTCTGGGAGTTGAAGTCCACACAGCTTAGTTTCTGAGGTTGAGAAACACTGGTTTAGAGCATTGATTTAGCACTCTTACACTCCCAAAACACACCAGATTGTTGATTTGGAATACTGGGGCATGGACAATAGGTGAGCCCAATTTGAAAGAGCAATTTTCTCTAGCTCTCCAAATCAGAAGAGTCATGGAGGGTATTGATAAGGGCTGGAAGGAAGAGGAGTGTGCTTGCACCAACCTAAAGTAGCTGGTAAGTAATAATAAGACAATTAACAAGATAATTTGGTGCCGTGGTTAAAGGCATCAGGCTAGAAATTGGGAAACGATAAATTCTAGTCCTGCCTTTAGCATGAAGCCAGCTGGGTCAACTTGGCTCAGTCACTCTCTTTCAGCCCTAAGACAGAGGCATTGATAAACCACTCCTGAAAAATCATACTAAGAGATTTGTCTAGACACCCACCAGATGTCAGAAACTGACTCAAAGGCAACATTAATAGCAACTGAATTTGGACTGTACACGTTTCTTCATTTTTATGATGTATTCACTTCTAATCCTCTTAAACACACTGAAGCCAAGAAGGTTAGGAGTGAAAACATCATGACAATGAAGAAGATCTTAAAGTCCAAACTCAGCAGAGCGAAACACCATCAAGCCAATTAATACCTGGGCAAATGTAACACCTATTCCATACACAGCTGGAATCGTGAATTGGACTCAAGCAGAACTAAAAGCCCTGGTAGAAAAACGAGAAAAATAATGACAATGAATCATCCATGCTTCATCCATGCAGTGTTGTTGAGGGACTCTACTTACCAAGGAGCATAGGCGGGTGTGGAATGTTGCAAGTAGACCAGACAGCTGAAGGAGAAGAAAAAAGGCATTTGAAGAATATCTAAAGCACAGTGAAGAAGAGACACTGAAGCTAGTATACCATGAAGATTAGTGAGTACTGGCAAACCAAACTGGCCTACAAGAAAGACCAAGTGAATAAAAAAAACATGGCAAGACAAAGTACTACATGACCAACACACACACACACACACACACTTCTAGCAGGCAAGACCTGGCAATGCTAAGAGCAGTAAAGTTGAGGGCAGAGCCAGAGGGATAATTCTGGATCTAACAGGTATATAGTTTGCATTAATGCTATAGATCAAATCACCAGACGTTGAGCTCCACTTGAAGGAAACATTACCTTTTAAGAAGTATTTTATAATAATAATAATAATAATAATAATAATAATAATAATAATAATAATAATAATAATAATAATAATAATAATAATAATAATAATAATAATAATAATAATAATAATAATAATAATAATAATAATAATAATAATAATAATAATAATAATAAAAAAGTTGGAAGGGACCTTGGAGGTCATCGAGTCCAACCCCCTGCTCAGGCAGGAAACCCTACACCATTTCGGACAAATGGCTGTCCAGTCTCTTCTTAAAAACTTCCAGTGTTGGAGCATTCTTCTGGAGGCAGGTTGTTCCACTGGTTAATTGTTCTAACTGTCAGGAAGTTTCTCCTCAGTTCCAGTTTGCTTCTCTCCTTGACTAGTTTCCATCGTTGCTTCTTGTCCTGCCCTCAGGTGCCTTGGAGAATAACTTGACTCCCTCTTCTTTGTGGCAACCCCTGAGATATTGGAATACTGCTATCATGTCCCCCTAGTCCTTCTTTTCATTAAACTAGACATACCCAATTCCAGCAACCATTCCTTATATGTTTTAGCCTCCAGTCCCCCTAATCATCTTTGTTGCCCTTCTCTGCACTCTTTCTAGAGTCTCAACATCTTTTTTACATCGTGATGACCAAAACTGGATGCAGTATTCCAAGTGTGGCCTTACCAAGGCATTGTAAAGTGGTATTAATACTTCACGTAATCTTGATTCTATCCCTCCGTTAATGCAGCCCAGCACTGTGTTGGCTTTTTTGGCAGCTGCAGCACACTGCTGGCTCATATTTAAATGATTGTCCACTAGGACTCCCAGATCCCTTTCACAGTTACTACTATTGAGCAAGGTACCCCCTATACTATACCTGTACATTTGGTTTTTCTTGCCTAAATGTAGAACCTTACTTTTTTCATCATTGAATTTCATTTTATTAGATAGCGCCCAGTGTTCAAGTCTGTCCAGGTCCTCCTGTATCTTAAGCCTGTCTTCTGGAGTGTTGGCTATTCCTACCAGCTTGGTGTCATCCACAAATTTGATGAGTTCCCCATCTATCCCCTCGTCCAAATCGTTGATGAAGATGTTGAAGAGCACTGGGCCCAGAACAGAGCCCTGGGCCACCCCACTGCACACTTCCCTCCATGTAGATGCGGTTCCATTGAGGACCACACGCTGAGTATGGCCGGTCAGCCAGCTACGAATCAATCTGGTGGTGATGCTGTCTAACCCACATTTTTCTATCTTATCGAGTAGTAGATTGTGATCTACTTTATCAAATGCCTTACTGAAGTCCAAGTAAATTATATCCACAGCATTCCTCTGATCCACTAATTTTGTCACTTGGTCAAAGAATGCAATAAGGTTTGTCTGGCATTATCTGTTTTTGACAAACCCATGTTGGCTTTTAGTAGTGATTTTGTTTGCCTCTAGGTGTTCGCTGATTCGTTGTTTGATTATCTTTTCCAGAATCTTCCCAGGTATTGAGGTCTGGCTGATAGGTCTGTAATTTCCTGGATTGATTTTTTTCTCCTTTTTTGAAGATGGGAACTACATCAGCTCTTTTCCAGTCCTCTGGTAGTTCCCCAGTGCTCCATTTTTATTGAGGCTAGCGATATTACTTTCTGGACTTAACTGTGGGTTCCTTCTCTAAAATTTATGATCAGAATGGCTGAACCTAGCAGTTTATTGAGCTCCCATCAACAAAAAGTATGGCTTATAGAGCCATAAGGATCCCTGCCTGCTTTTCCTACAGTATGGGCTAGCTGATGAACCTGATGGGCAGGAAATATTTTGCAGATGTCATCCTGCCATTAATAGGAGAAAACCAATCAATCCAGTCTCTGCCAACCAGTTGATCAAACTGTCATTTAATTGGTGAGGACCACAGCACTGGTTTTCCACAGTTAAAGAGAACTGGAGAGGGATAAAGAGTATATAAAGGGATATGAATAAAAGTGTGCATGGACAATGCATAACTTCATCCTTGCAATTGCACAGGGTTCAGAAGATTGCAGACCCATGCCACAAGGTGATATACAAGTAGTCCTCGACTTACAACAGTTCATTTAGTGACCGTTCAAAGTTACAACGGCACTGAAAAAAAGTGACATGACCATTTTTCACACTTATGACCACTGCAGCTTCCCCCCGGTCACATGATCAAAATTCGGATGCTTGGCAACTGGTTCATATTTATGATGGTTGCTGTGTCCCAGGGTCATGTGATCAACTTTTGTGACTTTCTGACAAGCAAAGTCAGTGGGAAAGTCAGATTCACTTAACAACCGTGTTACTAACTTAACACCTGCGGTGATTCACTTAACAACTGTGGCAAGAAAGGTCGTAAAATGGGGCAAAGTTCACTTAACAAATGTCTCAGCAACAGAAATTTTGGGCTCCATCGTGGTCGTAAGCCGAGGCCTACCTGTACTATACATTAAATCATAACTCAGTCAATACTAACACTATCAACCCTATTCATTACTGTATCACTTTTTCTTTTCTTTTTTTACATAAAGGCTCATCCATAGAGCAGATGGGAGGCATACTAATGCAGTCACCAAATAATCCAATTCCTCTGCAGCTTTTAACCTCTAGGTCTTCTCATTTCAAATGCCTATCCTTAGAAAGTCTCTTTTTCTTCCTTCATTTTTTTTCCCTTCCCATAAAGTTAAAGACCATGTTTTGGGCAGCATAATACCTATAGAGGTTTTCCTTGAAGCTAAGAACAACTTTTTATATTATAGAGTACTGGATGCTTTAGTTATTTTAGCAAAGCCTCATGGTTAAGGATGACATGGAGAGCTTGCTTGTTTGTTTTTCTAACAATTCTTTTTTTTTTTTCTGTTTTAATGCTGTGTGGAAGATTTCTACATCAAAAGCTGCCAAAATATTCTTTTTAAACATTAAGATGTAAATCTAAAGATCAGGTCTTGGATAGTAGAAGGACAATTTAAATTGACTCTCAGAGATTTCCATTAGGAAAAGATCGGTCTTGTTGCAATTAAGCTAATCGAATCAGAGAAACACAAGTAGACTCTTAGGTCATCTTGTCTACCCTGGGGGGGGTTTGTGCATCGTGGTTTTTTTTGCTTCCACTAACCTAATTTGGAGCATTCTGATCTGCTAATACTTTTTGTTCTTTGATTAATGTCCACTGGAGTGAATAATTTATGCTCCAGTGTGTGTGTGTGTGTGTGTGTACATATATATATTTCAAACACCAGACCTAAAAACCTCTTCCATTCACTGAACTGCAAACCAAGCAAAATTATCAGCAACCCTTGTAACCTCCCCGATTCCCTCCCTCCCCAATATTGCTCAGCTAGGAACCTGAAGGCAGCTCCCTCTCAGGGGAAAAACAAAGTGGTTATTAGGGACCAGACGACAGCCTTGAATTGACTGTGTTACAGCATCAGTTGTTTAATATTGCAGGGTATCTTCTAGCATATATTTTTGTCCTTGTGCAGGTTATAATCATGTTAGCAAAGGCAACTCTGGGCTGCTGAGACACTCCCTTTCCTGCCTCTAATCTGTACCCAATGACATCTGGTGAAATCCACAGAGGCTGAGCTAACAATCTCATTTCCGTGCATACCATGACAAGGAGAAGGGATTATGCTGGCATTCCCTCAGAGGTGTGGACCTGCTGCTTTAATTGTTAACCCCCACTGTAGACTCTGCGTCAGCTAAGGAAGAGAGGAATTCAGTTATTTGGGTGCTGGTGCACCGGGCAATGTTAAGGTTGCCAACTGTCCATATCCGCTTCTATGCCTTTTACAGTACTTTGATCAGAAAGAAACTGGAGAAAAATCAGATGGAGTCTGGTATCACCTTTTCTGACTAACACATTTTATTAAAAGGCATAATCTTTTGTAAATAAACATTCCCAACAAATCTGTAGATGATACTTTCATAGCAGTAGGGGGGGGGGGGAGTATCTTCTGCTAATGGCGAATCTAGACAACATGTGTGGCTGATATGTGGTTGGCTTATTTGTGGTTCGAGTGTAATGTGGTATGAACCAAGCCAGCTAGTTATTTCAATAAACCATAGTTAACATGTCATGTAAACACAGCTATTCCCACCCATCTGCTGTTAGACAATTTTTTTTTTAAAAAAAGTGGTAATTTTAGGCAGACTTTGCTATAAAATACAATTAGTAAAAGAGCAGTTTTTTCTAGCCAGGTGATCTCTGAATATATTGGTCTACAATTCCCATTATGTATATTTTCCCATTGTGTGTGTATATAAATATACTATATTAAAAAGCTCCCTTTTTATGACCCTGTAATCCCTTAATTCAGAGTAGAGTTGGGGCAACTGGGTGGAGCTGAGCATTTACAAACTGGATGCCCTTCCTGACGTCATGCAGAGTTCGCAGCAGATATTTTTTCTTTGCTCCTTAGGACAGAAACATCGGCCACTATCTAGGATTGAACTCTCAACCTACCAAGTAGGAAGTGAGCATCTTTACCACTAGGCCACCACACCGCTATAAATATACTATATATCTATATAACATATGTGTGTATGTATATACACAGACAAATACACACACACACACATACAACTTGATGGCACTATACATGCCACTGAGAGATATGAGTGAATTCTAGTCTAAAAGTGTGCAATACAACAATGAAATAATCAATTGTTATTTTTATGTAAATGACTAAGGCTTAAAATTATGGACCGAGTACTACATATTTCAATTGATATAATTCCAGATAAATAGAGAGAGATTCGTGTGATCATGTCTTACCTATAGCAAAATAAATAAATTGCAGAGAATCTTTGTGAAATTGCTCAAATTAAATGAACAAACATCAGAAGACTAAGAAGCAAGCATCGACTTCTATATTGCTTTTGAGTGAGGAGAGGCTTCCTGCCATTTCCTTTGAAGATAAAACACTTCTGAAACTTAGCCTGTTGAGGAAATCAACAGCTATATGTCAACTGCTTTTTTTTTTACTTCTCTTTAAGATTCCATATTGTGTAAACCCCATCCCAATTAAGGGGAAAAGATTTTAAAAGATAGGGCAGGCTTCATGTTCCTCATTTGAATGCAAGTTTTGAAGTCCCCTTTAGAGGTTTCAAAAACCAGGATCTGAAAGCAAAAAAAAAAAAAAAAAAAGGCCACTCTTCTCTGTGTAAGTTGTACTGCAATCATATCCTTTATCCCTGAATGCATGACACCTTCTATTAGCAAATGCATTAACCTAAAAAATGCCATCTCAGGGTGATTCTGAACTGCAGATATGGGAGTGCAACTAACCTTAGCTAATCTCAAAATGTAAACTGGGTTGGAACTTATTAGTACTTTATGAGGAACCATCAGGAAATGCCAAGCTAGACTGGAAATTTAAAAAAAAAAAAATCCTAGAAGACAACAATGGCAAATCACTTTTATATTTTTTCCATGAATGTGACTGGCTGCTAAAATTTTAAATAGAACAAATAGGTCTTCCTCTTTTTGTGGATTTTCTGTTTGCGCTCTCTCTCTCTCTCTCTCTCTCTCTCTCTCCTTCTCTCCCCCCCTCTTCCCTCCCTCCGTGTGTGTGTGTGTGTGTGTGTGTGTTATAAATGGTGATCAAATGAATTTCTTCATGCTCCTGCAATCGTCTCTTTACATATTTTTTTCAAAGTTACTTCCATCAAAATGAAACAAATTCTCTTCCCCACCCCAGGAGTTGTACCAGAGGAAAGATCTGTAACCAGGTCACTAGGCAAAACCAAGAAAGCCTTCTTCTTGTTTAGAATGGACTTGGGGGTTCAGGCCATTGTCTTTTGATATAGAAGTGACTTGTTTCTGATAGAGAAGCAATCCAAACTGTACATTAACTAGGGATATGGAACAGTGAGAAATCTCTTTGGCCTAATAAGCAACCAATCAGTTGAACTAACATGCAGGTGTCCAGTCTTGTGCACATAGTGGTGACATAAATGAAGGTGCGCTATCATGATTGGACTGCAATATATCCATAGAGCAATGAAATTAACTTCCCATCCTCAGTTTTTACTCTCCATCATTTCCTAGTTAAATATGCTGGCAGATTTTCCAAGCCTGGTTGAAGTCAAATGGTGTGGAAGTTGGAGGATCATATTTTCACCTTGTGAGATAAGCCAGTAAACATAGGCTTTAAAGATTAAAATTGGGATGCTGCTCCCATTTTTCTGATCCTACAGTGATAATGGGGAGAGGTTTTATGATGGAAATATTAAGCAACCCATTCAATTGCCCTACTGCACAAACCACATTAACAAGTGTTTCCAAGCAATCTCAGTGTGCAAGAGAACAGGTTCCTTTAAAGATGCAAAGGAATTCACATTGATAAGAGAATAGAGGAACAAAACAGTGAGGCATGAGATAGCATAAGAAATCATGTACCCTTTCCCCCCCCAAAAAAAATGTTGTAACTAAATGTATAAACCAAAGCAAGGTAAACCTATTCAGGGTTCTTGATATTTATTTTCTTATCCAGTAACTTCAGATACAAGATACAAGCCAGGAATATCAGGAATAGGCAAGAACTACAAAAAAACAACCACTAAAGGCCTCTGGCTAGGTTTTCTGCTGTTCAAAAGGAATGACTTTAATTGATAGATGTCTGTTTCCTTAGGCAATGAAATAATTATTGTCTATTTTTTTTCTTAGGTAGGTGTGAATGAGCCAGGAAGTGGCAACTTTCTGCCAGTCAACTTTGTGTATTTGTTGCAAAGAAATGTTGGCAGAAAGTGACTTGAGAGAGCCAAGCAATGGAATAGCTTTCCCAGACAATTCAGAAGAGGTTTTAAGCATGGCTGGCCAGCTAGGATTCAGTTTCTTCACAGAAAGGTTAAGTTAAAATAAAATATATTAGAGAACACCCACCAAGGGATTGATGGATAGAAGAAGCTGGCTCTTCACTCTTGCTGTAAATAACCTGATACTCAGCCAGATTTACAGACTTTTTCTTTTCTTTTAAAGCAATAATATCTGTGTATGTGAGCATGATTATGATTGCCAAATTACATGGAAGTTAGGGAAGTTAATACTGTGGGAATGGGATACAAAATATATTTGTTGAATAAAACAAAGCGATATGATGTCAAGAATAAATGGGTAATGAATGTGTATTGAACAGAAAAAGTAACCAGTGAAAAATAAGCACTTTAGGATAATGGGTCATATAGAGAGAATGACGGAGGAAAGCAAGTATATGGGGAAAAAAATAAGAAAGGAAAACCTGGGAATATTGTGGTTAGATGGAGTTATGTGATCTTCAGAAAGGAAAGCTGAGCAGTTCATGAAAGAGCATAAAAAGTCAAGGATGACTTTCAACGACTGGAAAATATGGAGAGGCATACAGAATGGTTTGGGGTAAACCAGCTTTAGCTATATTTCTTACCCTTTTATATCTCATGCCATAATTAATTTGATGCCAAGTTGGGATTTCCCCTTTGTCCCACTTTTGTTTACAGAAGCCAAATAGGTTTGTCATTATTCTTTGCAATGCTCCCTGACAAATCTATGAGTAGTCTCTAAGCTTAGCAGCAATTAGACTACATGGATGGTACACAAATCTTTTTTCTTGAAATCCAAGGCACACAGTGGTTCTTTCCAGCAAGTGGCAGGGTTGCAATCCATCTATCCGTTGTCTTTAAAGTTGCAGCTGGAAGAAAGTAACACACCGGTCTTAAATCAAATCACATTTGCATTCACAATACTCAACACTAAGAAGCACAAAACATGTTTATGAATAAATTATATTTTCCTTCCATCATTTCATGTACATAATCCCATTATGTAATTCTGCCTCTTCACCTCCAGTATCTGCAGCTGCTTCACTTTGCATAAAGGTATTTATGGATTTGTTCTTGGTTTCATTTCCTCAATTATACTATTATAATATATTTAAATATGCTGATATATTACTTATTACATGTAAGCTGTTTGTGAGACACATCTTGGTTTTTGAGAATAGTACTTTACACTCAATTCCAAAAATATGTTCTCAGGTGCAAACCTAGCACCTATTTCCAACTGTTTAAAGCTTCTATGTCATTTCCAAGGCTGACACAGTAGCTGCAGGGGCATCTGCATAATCCTAAGAAAAGCTGGCATCTTTAAAGATTTGCAGACAGATATTATATATGTGCTCTAAAGTCCTCTTTGGCCTTATCCATCAATCTGTCTATCTACATCTATCTATCTATCTATCTATCTATCTATCTATCTATCTATCTATCTATCTATCTATCTATCTATCTATCTATCTATCTATCTATCTATCATCTATCTATCTATCTATCTATCTATCTATCTATCTATCTATCTATCATCTATCTATCTATCTATCTATCTATCTATCTATCTATCTATCTATCTATCTATCTATCTATCTATCTATCTATCCACAGTAATTCATATCTTCCAATCCAGAATGTGGTTAAAAGTAAAACAAAAAGCCAAAAAAATATTAGATCATACTGAAGTTTTATATAGATTAGCAAGCAAGTTGTAACAGTGGGCAGACATGTCAAACTCGCGACGTCATATGATGTCGTGCGACGTATCGGAGCTTTTTCCCCATTGCTGGCAGTGGGGTGGGCGCGGTTTCCTCGTGATGTGTCCAGCCCACGGGCCAGCAGTTTGACACCCCTGCTCTATAGGCAAGTTGTTTTCTCCAGGAACTGTTTTCAGAGCTGTATTACCTTTGTGCACTTAGCTATCAAAACCCATTGTTCTTGTTATACAATTTCCATTAAATTATCTAATCCTGTTAAAACTAGCTAAGCTTGTGGGCATTTCCATGACACGTGGTAATGAATCTTATAAATTGGCATGTCTTGAGTCTATTTCCAGTGAACTTAATTGGGTAATTCCAATCTTCTAGTATTGCACTCTGATGATTCTACATAAGATGTTATGCAACAAAGACTTCCTATCTGTTAACTGAGAAACCTATACATAGAATTTTTTTTTATTAGCATGAGCAGACCTGTCGGTATACTATTGAAATGAATGGCAATCTCTAGGCGTATGCATTAGAGTGCCTGAATCTATATGGACGTTCTAGATTGTGGAACATGACTAATAAAGAAATATGATAAATTATTCTACAGTAACACAATAACTGCATAAACTAATCAATTGGAATTATCATTTCTCATGATGAAGCTAATGGAGCTACCCTAATAAACATTTCCAAAATGCAAATTAAAAATCAGAGGGGAAAAATGTATTTCCTGGTTTTGAACCTGGTATGTGTTGAAAGCAACATACCCAAAACGTTCTCCCTTCTTCCTCCACCAGAATGATTAAAATAACTGATTAGAAGAATTTTTGTTATCACATAATTTTAAAGCAATAAATGGAAATAAAAAGTGCATTTTCCAAAACATTGTTTCTCAAGTTTTCTGCATGCATATAAAGTTTAGAAAATGTGAACACCGAATGAAGCCCACCCTACCGCTGCACATCTTTAACTAAAGAATATAGAACTACTTTTTTTTTTTTTGGCCAATAAGACAGTGATAATGGTTGAATATGTATATCCTTTCCCATCCCAGTGATTTTTAAAGGTCTGTTTAAACCAAATCATATTCGAAATATTCACTCCAAATTTACTTGACATATTTTAATCTACCTCATATCATAGAAATTACTAATAGCACAAACTTGCTGGAATCATTGAATAATAACGAACTACAGGCAATAAACTTCCATTTTAATATGTTCATTACACTTGAACTGCTTATGCAAGGTCACAGTTCCACTTAGGAAATTATATATGAATTCATGTTAATAACTGCAATTGAAACCTGTTAGCTATTATTAGTTTTTTGAATTTTAATATTCAGCCTTACTTGTAATGTATTTCAGATACCAGCTGACTGATAGTGATTGCTAGAAGGCTGGGTTGGACCACCAGATGACCTATCTTCTCAGTATCATTTTTAAATCCACTTTCAAATCGTTTCAGTCATGTCAGATAATACTTGTTCCCCTTCCATAACATTTTTAAATACATTCTTTCTATAGATGCAGACATTCTTAACATTAACATCTGGATCCGTTGTTCAAAAATATCTTTCAATGGGTCCAGTGTTAAAATGTTTTGCTTTATTCTGTATTAGTAAATTGAATTGGAATGTCCTCCTTCTTTAATTGCAATCTTTAGTTCCTCTCATTTCTTTTAGTGTCCAGTTTTTAAAATCTCATTTTTTAAAGAATTCAAACAAAAGCATGTTCTTAAGTGCAGGATTTTTGGTAATGAATTCCAAAATCTTATTTTAGATTTATCTGGACCCTTAGTCCATCTGTAATTTTCAAAAATCAAAGTTTTAATTACTCTTTTGCTGTTTATTCCAGAAAAAAAAAATATTGAGTTCTTAATTTTTGTATTTAAAACTGAAAACTTGCTGATCCAAAAGCCCCTAATAGCTGAAAACCAATTAACAAGCAATTCGCAGAAGTGATTAGTAAAAGAGGTATGGTAACCCAGCATCCTTTCAAAGGTGCCCGACCACACTTTGAGCAAGATGGCTATCTTATCCTCTCCCAGAGTCCTTAACCCACTGGAGACCACTATTGTTCTGTTCTTGCAAAGCAGACATCGAGACGAGGCAGGTTCACAACAAAGGATCTCTTTATTAAGAACATTCACAGAACAGAAGCAAGAACACAATAGCAACTGGCCTTTTTATACTCCCCTTGCAAGGGGATGCACAACCAATCATTGCAGGCCATTCTCCCACCTTGCGCATGCGCGCAAGGCCGGAGACAGCATGTCTGGGTCCCGGGCAGACACGTGGTCTGTCTGGGTCTCTGCAACCTTCCTGCAGCCTTTCTGAGCCTTGCTGAATGACTCAGCAAGGCCTAGGACATAACACCTATCTTTTTGGGTTCCTTGTGGGGAATACTTGAGGTTGTGGGTGATCTTCCCGGCTCTTCATTCCATCACGATCATCTGCTCAGCTTTTTGTGGAGCAGTCTTCAGTTTTCCCTTTCTTCCCCAGAAGTCCCCCATGCTATGGATATCTCAATAAAGCAAACTGCATGAAGTGCAGGCCAGACTGTTGTTCAGAGGCAAAAGGTTTTTTTTTAAATGTCATGGATGATCCTGTTTTCTTTTAACAACTGGTGTCTTCAATATACCTTCTTACTTGTGTATGTTCTTTTTCTCATCTTTCTTATACTTTTCTTGTTTATACCATCCTGCTCCAAAGATATTCAGCGAAACATTAAGAATACAGGTTACATTAAAAAAAAAAAAGACATTTCTGGTGATGCTATATTAAGAGCTATCCTATTTAGGCTGCAAATCTCCTGTTGGCTATATAGTAGTAAAAAGAGAGAAAAACTGTCAACACTTAGAAGTATATAAATTTCTTAACTCTCAGCTGTCATCTAGTGATAATCCAGCTTTTTCCAGCCCAGATCTGGTAGCTGTAAGTATGCTGTCAAAGAATTCTGATTTTTTACCATTCCCAATTGGCTCCTTTCACTCCAGGAAGATTTAGCCTGCTTGTGAGGTTGCAAATACCAGTGTAGGCACCACCAAGCTCACCTTTGCTTTTTTTTCTGATTAAAGACTGGATCTTTCATATTACAGGTAGTCCTCAACTTACAACCATTAGTTCAGTGACTATTCAAAATTATAGCACTGAAAAAGGTGATTTATGATCTTTTTCACATTTATGACCATTGCACATGATCAAAATTTGGATGCTTGGCAACTGGTTCATATTTATGATGGTTGCAGTGTTTCCAGATCATGTGATCATCTTTTGTGACCTTCTGACAAGCAAAGTCAATGGGGAAGCCAGATTAGTAACCATGTTTCTAACTTAACAACTGCAGTGATTCACTTAACTGTGGCAAGAAAGGTCGTAAAATGGGCCAAAATTCACTTAACGACCGTCTTGCTTAGTAACAGAAATTTTGGGCTCAGTTTTGGTTGTAAGTCAAGGACTACCCATAGGTAGTACTGGGAATGGGAATGTAGAAAGGGAATAGGTAGTCTATGTTTGTGCTTCCTCCTTTCCCTTGCAGTCCTTGTGCTTTTCAAAAAGTTCTCAGAGAACGGAGATGCCCTCTCAAACCTTTTGAGATTATGCAGGGGCTGACAGAATAAAAGAGAAGAAACAAAAATGCATACATGTTTCCTAGAGTTCATAGAATCTGAATCAAACCCTTGACATCTAGGGAAGACCGAAGTAATCAAATATTTGTAATTGCAGGACAGCAGTTCTTACAGCACATGACTCTCTTGGGCACATTTTTATATTCAGTTAATCATAGCCCTGATTAGGCAGTTATTTGGCTCCTAGATGAGATCTACAAAGCCCAACAACATTCTGCTGCAACCTTCACAAAGAACAAAAGTTTTTAATTCTATATTGTGATTTTTCAAATGGTATGGCTAATTAATAACAAATAATACAATAATAATAATAATAATAATAATAATAATAACAACAACAACAACAACAATAATAATACAAACTGACTACAAGCAGCGGCATGACAAAGTAGCAACAATGGTGCATTGGAAGATCTGCAAGAAATATCATTTGCCTGTAAGCAAGAACTGGTGGGATCATAAAATAGAGAAAGTCATAGAAAATGATAAAATTAAACTGCTCTGGGACTTCAGAATTCAAACAGACAAGCACCTGCAACATAACACCCTGGACTTAACAATTGTCGATAAGAAAGACAAAAAAGTCTGGATAGTGGACGTGGCAGTGCCTGGAGACAGCAGAATAGACGAGAAAGAACTGGAGAAGATAACAAAATATAAAGACCTACAAATAGAAATAGAAAGACTGTGGCAAAAGCAAACAAGGGTAGTACCAATAGTAATAGGCGCCTTGGGTGCAATCCCAAAAGAACTGGAGCACCACTTGAACACCATTGGCATTGACAAATTCGCCATTAGTCAATTGCAAAAGGCGGCCTTACTAGGAATGAATGAACCTTTATTATCAAAGTATAACATGTATACAGTGAGATTGGCTGAGCCTCCCTCCGTGCCCCCCCCCACACTCACAGTGACTACAAACCCCCAACTTATTACACCCTGTGAGCTAATTGCACAGCACGCCGGCCTCACAGGTCTGTCATGCATGAAATTATTATGTCCCATTCAAGAGCCTGACAGCCCATGGATAAAAGCTGTTCTTCAGCCTGTTGGTATGGCTGGCTGTGTTTCTGTATCTCCTACCCGATGGTAGGAGAGTAAAGAGGTACCAACCAGAGTGTGAGTCATCCCTGAGAATTTTCCTCACTCTACCAAGGCAACGGGCCCTGGCGATGTCATCCAGTGGTGTCAGGGAACAGCCCATGATGTTTTGTGCCATGCTCATCACCCTCTGTAATACCTTCCTGTCCGCGGCTGTCAAGCCAACATACCAAACCACAATACAGTATGTGAGAACGTTTTCAATGGTAGACCGGTAGAAGAGGGTCATGAGTCGTCGTTCTACCCTGCTCTTCCGCAAGACCCTGAGGAAGTTGAGTCTCTGTTGAGCCTTTCTGGCCACCTGGGCTGTATTAATTTTCCAGGTAAGATCTTCACAGAGATAGGCTTCCAGGAATTTGAAGGAGGAAACTCTCTCCACACAGTCCCCTCCGATGTAAAGTGGGGCAGGTTCCTCTCTTTTCCTCCGGAAGTCTAGCACCATCTCCTTTGTCTTGCCGATGTTCAGGTGCAGGTTGTTCTCTAGGCACCATGAGGATAGTTTTCGTACCTGCCCCCTGTACGCTATCTCATCTCCGCTTCCATCCTGCGACGATATCTGTAATACCATCAAACATCCACATCTGCCTATCCCAGGTCCTTGGTAAGGACTCGATAGGTAGACAAAAATGCCAAATCCAGTCTGAACATCTGGCTGACTGTGCAATGATTAATAATAATAATAATAATAATAATAATAATAATAATAATAATAATAATAATAATAATAATAATAATAATAATAATAATAATAATGATGATGATGATGATGATGATGATGATGATGATGATGATGATGATGATGATGATGATGATGATGATGACCTGGCCATCAAAACTGCACGATTATGGATGAAACGTGTAATAGTGATACCCATTGTCATCGGGGCACTGGGAACTATGTCCAAAAACTTTGCAAAACACATCAAGAAACTGCAGCTTCCTGCAATACCTCCAGCAATGCTACAAAAAACTGTGCTACTTGGAACATCTTACATTTTAAGGAGGTACCTGGTTGATACCTAGAATGCTGGTAGCAACCCGTGTCAACCATCAGCACCAGTCAATTTGAATGTTCAGTTGACTGAGGTTCATGTCTAATGATAAAAGATGATGATAATAATAATAATAATAACAACAACAACAACAACAACAACAATAACAATAACAATAATAATAATAATAATAATAATAATAATAATAATAATAATAGCCTTATTTTGAGGACACAGGGATAAAAAGCTTAGTAAAACCTCTATCTCAATTTGTCAGAATCATCTTCTACTGTCCCCAACCCAACTCAAACCTTGAAGTAAGAGTATTTTTCAGTTAAGAGGGGAAAAACCCCCAAGAAGTGCCAATTACTAGTAGCAGCACCTTGGAGGTAATAGTTTACTGTGAAAAGGAAAAGGAATAGCTAGACTCAAATAGAAATAGAACATTCTGGGACCAAACCCTTTGCTGGGGCCTGTTTGTACCCTGAAACAATATCTGAGGTAGCTTGAACTCAGCTGCTGCTCAATTACCTGGATAATGGATAGTTCCAGCAGAAGTCAATTTATTGACTTATTTGCCTCATCCTCTGACTCTTGCTTCAGACACGGAACACTTTTATCTTTAGACCGGAGCCATTTATTTATTTGTTTCCGAGCTATCTCCAATATGAACTCTTTTTTATTATTAGTATTCTTTACAACATCTCCCTGCCTCTCTTTCTTTGAAGTAAACAGCAAAACTGGCCCTTCAAACTGGATGGATATCAACACCTCTGTTTTAAAATGAAAGCTTGGGAAGATGGTGCAGAAGATAAAATTTGTACTCACTCCTTGCTTATCTTCTAGATCAGCTCTGGAGTAACTGAGGCCTTCAGGTGGCCCCAGCTAAATTGAGGCAGGTACCAGCAGATCTACCTGTTAGGAAATCAGCCTCTTTATGCAACACAATCTTGTTAATGAAAAGGCAAGAACTGTTTGTAGAGATCATTTACTATAGATACACATACAAACCAAGTAGTTTCGCATATCAGTTTGATACTCAGCCAGCCACCTGCTTATAAAATTCCCACTCTGTACCGGGAAGTGGTGATATCTTCTGACAGTGTAAAAACAAGCATGCTCTTTTCAAAACCAGCACCATTTGTTTGCAGTAATTCATAAAATTTAATTGTGTTAAACTCTGTTTGCTGTTATATAGCTTTCACTTCCACTTTGGCCTTTTTGCATAGAGTGGTCTGACTTTCAATAGGTAGAAAAAAATCCACTGATAAGGTTAAAATTAGAATAAGGGTGGAAGGGAACGTTTTTGGAAATGAGAAGAATCTTGCAATAATGAAGACAAGGAAACCAGAAGAACAAGTTGGTTTTTGCTTCATTTTAAATTTAAAGCAGTTGAATCTGAATGTCGGTACCTGGGCCCAGTCCAGAGTAATGTACATACATCACTGGACAGAGTTCTAGTATAATTCCCCTCCTCATTTCTAATCATCATCATCATTTAAGCCTTATCCTCTGCAGGATGAAGGCCTCTTCCACATGTTCACTTCTAATATGTGGAAGAAATAGAAAGCTATATGAAACAGCCATAAAGTTATATGTTGATCCTGTCAAAATCCCATAATAATAATAATTTTCTATCAAGTCTGTTCTATACACAGGAGAGAGAACGAGAGAGTTTATTAACTTATTGTTTGCTTTTGTCATACCATTGATTTTTTTTTATTGCCCTTGATTTTTCTCAAGCATGTATTTCTTTTCCAGTGAATGTTGTCTTTATATCATGTGTCACAAATATTCTAGCTTCATTATTATTGCTTCTAATGAATAGTTTGGTTTTACTTCATCTAGTATTAAATGATTTGTTCTTTTTGTGATGTAAAGTACTTTCAATCATTTTCTCCAACACCACAGTTCAAAAATATATACTGTATATATACAATTTTCTTCATTCAGCTTTTTGATTACATAATTTCCAAAGCCAAATGTCAGTTTTAAAACCATGGCCTTGATATTACATTTCTTGTCAGTGTAATAACTTTGCACTTTGATATTTTGTCTAGTTCTGTCACAGTTTTTCCCCAAGTGGCAAAAGTCTTTACTTCATGGCTCTATCATTTTGACTTTGAGTCTAGGAAGACAATGTTCATTCTTCTCTGCACATTTGCTGGTTTAAACTGTAATTTTGCAAGAAGAAATTCATAATCTGAGCTGCAGGCAGCCTCATTTCTTCTTTTTGTTGACTGAATACAGTTTCTCCATTTTTTTCACTGGTGGAAAATATAGTCAGTGTGATTCCAGTGTTGTCTATCAGGTGATATCCGTATATAGCATTGTCTTTCCAGCTATTGTAAGAAGGTATTTGATTCTTGGATTTTGTTTGGTTTGCCCTGGATTCTAATTTAGATCACCCTATCATTTTTAATAGTATGCAAACATTCACTTGTTAATAATAATAATAATAATAATAATAATAATAATAATAATAATAATAATAATAATAATAATAATAATAATAATAATAATAATAATAATAATAATAATAATAATAATAATAAATTAAAAAAAAACTGCGCGATTATGGATGAAACGTACAACAGTGGTACCCATTGTCATCGGGGCACTGGGAACTATGTCCAAAAACTTTGCAAAATACATCAAGAAACTGCAGCTTCCTGCAATAACTCCAGCAATGTTACAAAAAACTGCGCTACTCAGAACATCTTATATTTTAAGGAGATACCTGGTTGACACCTAGGATGCTGGTAGCAACCCGTGTCAACCATCAGCGCCAGCCAATTTGAATGTTCAGTTGATTGAGGTTCATGTTTAATGAATAAAAGATAATAATAATAATAATGATGTGGCATTTGCTGTCTATTGCTGTCTTTTCAATTCTGGCTTTTTTCTTACGGTTTGGTCTTGTGCAGCCAGAATTAGGCCCTCTCTCTTCAGTGTTCCTGCTCTTAGCCATTGCCAGTTCTTGTTGTTATATGCTTGGCCTGCTAGCTTTTTTTTTAATCTCCTGGCCCTGTAATACTTTGCCTTGCTATATCTCTTTTCTAGTCTTCATTTGGTCTTTCTTGTAAGCCAGTTTGGTCAGCCAGTACTCAATAATCTTCATGATATACTAGTTTCAGTGCATCTTCTTCACTGTCCTTTAGTTTAGATAACTCCCAGTGCCCTTTTTTCTTCTTCAACTGTATACTTAGTATACTTGCAATATTCCATGATCACATTTTCCTTAATAAGTAGAATCTGTCAACATAGCTGTGTAGATGAAGAGCATGATTCATTGTCATTATTTTTCTGATCTTCCTAGCCAGGCGTTTTAATTCTGCTTGAGTCCAGTTCACTATTCCAGCTGTGTATTTAATGACTGGAATTTCCTAGATGTTAATTGCCTTGATAGTATTTCCTCCACTGAGTTTGGCCTTTAAGATCTTCATTCTCATGATATATTCACTTTTAACCTTCTTGATTTCAGTGTGTTTAATGTTGTCAGCGTGAAGGATGCCCAGGTATTCATAGTGATCGTCTTCATCCAGACTCTTGATGTTATTTTCATAGGGCATCTTGATTCCTTCAGTTTTCACTATTTCCTTTCTTTTGATGGTGAGGGTGGCACTTTAGTCCAGTCTAAACTCTACTGCAATATCTTGGCTGTATATAGGGACATTGTTGCTTAGTGATTCTTTTTCAGGTGGTGTTTTTCCATATAGCTTCA
This sequence comes from Azemiops feae, assembly GCA_023970755.1. Taxonomy (NCBI): domain Eukaryota; kingdom Metazoa; phylum Chordata; class Lepidosauria; order Squamata; family Viperidae; genus Azemiops; species Azemiops feae. The sequence goes on from JALGBA010000099.1 coordinate 2,170,999, forward strand.
GATCATCCTGGTTAAGGAGGAATCAGTGCAATTACAAACAATAATGGTGATAGTGAGTCTCCTTGAAAGACTCCTCTTTTAGGTGACATTTGGTGGATCTGTGGACACATTAAATTGAGACAGAGAGAAAAAAAGGCTGATGTAATACTGTAGCACCTGTATACAAGCAATGACTAAGCAACAAGAAGAAAAGGGACGCCAGGCAACGTATTAAAAGGAATGAAGCAAATGAATTGAATTAACGTATAGAAATAAGTATAATTGAGTAATTGAATTAAATAGAATTGAGAAAGTAATTATAGCAGAGTAAAGAAATATAGAGAAAGGTGATTATTCAAATAAGAGTGATAGTGAATGAAATTAAGAGTGGTGATAATACTTAGAGAATAGTATATGTATATGCATTGTGTATAGTGTTATAGAAATATATATAAGAGGTGTTACGAGTATTATAAATTGTACTATATAATAGTGGGATAAGAAAAGGTATAACTCTATTTGTAATCTTATTTTTAACATTAACCCTAAGAATAACGTTATATAAAGGTATTATAGTCATATATATTGATACATAATTAGAAATATTATATATATATATATATATATATATATTACTATTTATATTATATATATATTTATATATTTAAGCTTAGATTATATAGATTGAAAACCAACTTGATTAACAAAAACAATTTGCCATAAATTGATATATGCAAATGTGGAAGAACATTATTTAAGTAATAAAAATGACAAGTACCGCAACAACAACTAAAGTAGGCAAAAAAACAGCTACAAATCCCACACCCATAATGGCCTCTCCTACAGGTCAAAGAATGATAGTGACCATGCTGGGGAAAGAAAAAGAAAAAGCAGAATTGGCGATGAACCCACAGAGCATGCAGATAACACTACAAATGATTCAGGAAACAATGATGAAGACCCAAGAGGCAATAGCAAACAATCATGAAGAAATGGAAATTCATCACAAAGAAATCAAGAATGATATTGGAGAAATGAGAGACGAAATTAAAAACATGAATGATAAGATAGGGAGAATACAACAAACAATGATGGAGAACGAACAAAGAATTCAAAAAGTCAAAACAAAAATGGATCAAGTTGATAGTAAAATAGAAAGGATGGAACAGAAATCCAAGCAAGTAAACAGGGAGTTGACTGAATCTATTGCCTTCTTGGAAATGGAAAAAGCTTCATTCTTCCTAAGATTTCAAAATATCGTAGAGGAAAAAGAAGAAGATTTGGGAGAGAAGATGGCTGAGATATTGGCTGAGATATTAGGAAAGGACAAACAGGAAACAAGAAGAGACATAGACGAAATATATCGAGTACATACAAATTATGCATGAAGGCATAGATTGGCGAGAGAGGTGCATATAAGGTTTACTAGAAGATCAATAAGGGATGAAATATATAAAAAAACAAGAGACAAACCGATAATTTATAAGGTTAAAGAAATAATTGTATTAAAGCAAATACCACGTAGAATATGAAATCAGAGATGAGAATACCAATTTGTAACGACCCAATTAACTAAATACAAAGTTATGTTTCGATGGTTAGTACCTGAAGGCATATTTCTAACATGGCAAGAAAAAAATATAAGATAGATACACTCGAGAAAGTGCAGGACTTTTATGAACGTCACTTTGCGCAGGGAGAAGAACAAGAAAGTAGGGAAGAGTCGGAGAGTAAAAGCCAGGAGGAAGACCTATTAGAAGAAGTTGAACGAGAAAGAGAAACACAAAAGATACAAGAAAGAGAAAGGTTAGAAAGAGAAGGAGCAAAAGGAAGGGTAATAGAGACAAGAAGCACAAAAAAAAAACAGATCAAGTAAAAAATGGGAGAGGCAATTAAGCTCTTTTCTGTAAACATTAATGGTTTAAACATACCAAGAAAAAGAGTACAAACGTTTAACAAATTAAGGAAATTGGATACAGACGTGATATGTCTTCAGGAAGTTCATATAAAAAAGGATTATAGAAAACTACTAGAGAATGTAAAATTAGGAACACTATACACAACATTAGCACAAAACAAGAAAGGAGGAATTGCTATACATGTCAAAGAAAAAATAAAATCAAAATTAATATATTCGGATGAAGAGGGGAGAATTTTAATGTTGGAAATAGAAGTAGAGCAAAAACAAATTTTATTAACGGCAGTATATGCGCCAAATAATAATCAACATGAATTTTTTAAAAAGGTACATAAGAAACTAGTGGATCTGGATTATGAAAGTATTTGTATGATTGGGGATCTAAATGCAATAGTTGATGTTAAGAAAGACTATAAGAGTAGTAAAAAGAACAAAAAGAAGAAAAATATATTACTAAAATCGTTCTTTGACATGGTAACAGAACTCAACCTTCAGGATATATGGAGAGAGATACACAGGTCAGACAAACAATAAACGTTCTATTCGTATCCGCATCAATCCTGGTCTAGGATTGATATGGCCTGGGCAACAACAGAAGTACAAAACGGGATAGAGGAAATTGAAATAGGACTTAATGATTGGGCGGATCACAACCCAATAATAATAAAATGGAAAGGCCAGAAACAGAGAAAAAGATGGTCAATGAATCAAAGACTGTGTAAAGATAAACAATATATACAGATGCTAGAAAAGGAGTTGACATTATTTTTTCAGGTAAATAAAAAGGAAGAGACATCAACACAAAATTTGTGGGATACTACAAAAGCCTACATTCGGGGATTGACAATTGCATACAACTCTAAGAAAAATAAAGATAGGAGACTTCAACAAGAAAAATTACAAGAAGAACTTAAAAAAATAGAAGGTGACCTACAGAAGGACCCACAAAACAAAAAGATAAAAGAAAAATGGAATATTATAAAACACAAGATTAATCTGACAATACAAAAAGAAATGGCACAGAAAATTAGGATGGCGAAACAAAATTATTTTGAAAATGCAAATAAAACTGGTCGATGGTTGGCCTATAAATTAAAAAAAGAAAAAGGCAAAAGAACAATACATCAACTACAAGATGAAAGTGGAACAGTACAATATAGACGGGAAAAGAAAAAGAACATAATACAAAATTTCTTCTCAAAGCTATACCATCAGGAAGATATAGCAGATGATAAAGTCAAACAATACATAGAGGCAGCAAAAATGAGCAAAATCACCGAAGAACAAAAGGAAATGTTGAATAGACCAATAACTGCAATAGAACTAGAAACAGCATTGAAAAAACAAAAAAACAATAAATCACCAGGCCCAGATGGAATTCCGGTTGAGTTTTATAAAAATACACAAGAGTCACTACAATGGATAATGTTGGAGATTTGTAATGAGGTGCTGGAGGAGGCGAAGATACCGACAACTTGGACTGAAGCAATTATCACCCTCATCCCTAAGGAAGACTCAGACCTGCAACAAATTCAAATTATAGGCCGATTTCTTTACTGAATACAGACTATAAGACATTTGCAACAATAATAGCAGAAAGGATTAAAAAATTTTTGAATAACTACATCCACCCAGATCAAAATGGATTTCTACCAGGACGACAGATAAAAAATAATATGAGGATAATAATGAATACCTTAGAATTCTATGAAGTCCATTCTGAAAGACAAGCTACACTGGTTTTCCTTGATGCCCAGAAGGCATTTGATCATCTGAATTGGAAGTTTATCATAACACAATTGAACTATACGGAATTTGGGACACAATTTGGAAAGATGGTTGAGAAAATATATACTAAACAAACAGCTAGGGTAATTATAAATGATGAAATGATAGAAAAAATTGATATAACCAAAGGAGTAAGACAAGGGTACCCACTTTCGCCTCTTCTATTTATTTTATCATTAGAAATACTCCTGACAAAAATCAGAGAGGACCAATAAATAAAGGGTTTAAAAATTAAGAAGGAAGAATATAAGGTCCAAGCCTTCGCTGATGATTTGGTATTCATTTTGGAAGACCCATTAGAAACCGGCCCTAAATTGATTCAAAAAATAGAAGAATTCGGTGAGGTAGCCGAATTAAGATCAAAAAGAATAAATCCAAATTAATAACCAAAAATCTTACAAAGGCACAGGAAAGCGAACTGGAAGATAAAACAAAAATAAGCGTAACTAAGAAAATAAAATATTTAGGGATTTGGCTTACAGCGAAGTGCTCCTCGATTAAGGAGGATAATTACGATAAAATATTACACCAGATAAAAAAAGATTTAGAAAATAGGGAAAATCTACAAATTTCATTTATAGGGAGGATCGCTACGGTCAAAATGAATATATTGCCAAAAATATTATTCCTGTTCCAAGTTATTCCAATAAAATTAAGGAAAACATTTTTTCAAGAATTAAATAAATTGGTCACTAAATTTATATGGCAAAGGAAAAAACCTAGGATTAAATTAAAACTCTTGCAAGATATGAAAGATAAAGGGGGATTGGTGTTACCAGAGTGGGAAATATACTACCAAGCATCGAGCCTAACCTGGCTAAAAGAATGGATGGAATTGAAAAATACCAGAGTTTTAACAATAGAAGGACATGACTTGCGAGCAGGGTGGCATGCATTCCTATGGGATGGAAAATATAAAATACACAGATACTTTCAAAGACACATAATTAGGAATGCATTGCTACAGACTTGGGGAAAAATAAAACAAAAACATTACATAAGAATTCCAATGTGGTTATCCCCAACAGAAGCTTTGAAACACCCAAATTTACTGGACATAAATAAGATAATTAGATACAAGGAATTAGTAAACGAACAGGGAAATCTGAAAACAAAACAAGAATTGGAACAAGATGTAGGCAGAGAGATCGACTGGTGGACATTTACACAAATTCAATCTAAATATACAGAGAACAAAAAATTATATGAAATACAAAAGGAGCCGCAAGAATTGGATAAACTTATACATGGAACAGAAATAAAATTAATCAGCAATATATATAAATACCTACTGAGATATAAAATGGAAGATGAGGTCATCAAAGATACATGATCAGATGGGCAAAAAATTTCGGATATAATATAGAATTTGAGAAATGGGAAAAAATATGGGAAACAAACATAAAATTGACTATGTCTGTGGCATTCAAGGAAAACCAGTTGAAGATGTTCTACAGATGGCATCTTCCACCAGCAAAGCTTGCCAAGATGTTCCAGAACAATTCGCCAACATGTTGGAAATGTAAAAAAGTACATGGAACATATTATCATCTATGGTGGACATGCCCAGTTGCGAAAAAATACTGGACTAAAATAAGAAGATGGATGGAAGAAATAATAGATCAACCTGTAGACTGGAAACCAGAGATCTTTCTGCTGGGTATTTTAAACAGAAAATATAGTAAAGAAACACGGTACTTAATCCTACATATAACAACGGCAGCAAGAATAGTCTATGCACAGTTCTGGAAAAATGAGAATATACCAACAGAGGAAGAAGTGATAAGAAAAATTCTGGACTGTGCGGAGATGGACAAATTAACAAAAGAGATAAAAGAAAAGGAAGACACAGAGTACTACCTAATATGGAATAAGTGGTATGATTGGTTGAAGATTAGAAATAATAAATGAGAATAAATGTGGAAAGGTCAAAAAATGGAAAATGTGTGTATAATAATGTATAGTAATAATATGTATTATTTTTAGTATGAAGTATAGTATGAAGGAAGAAAAATGGAAATAAGAAACAATGGGACAACAAGGACAAATATATTTAAAGAAGAATAAGGGGGGGGGAAATGTAAATAATAGAAGATTACCGTTACGAAATTGCTGTTAAAAAAAAAAAGGGAGTATACACTGTGTGTGTATGTGTGTTATATTTTGTTGTTTTAAAAAATAAAAATATATTAAAAAAAAAGAAAGACTCCTCTTTTGTTATTAACCTCTTCCAGTCTATCATCATTGACTGGCAGCTTTGTCTTCCATTGTGCCACTGGTCTTTGCATAAAGTTTCTGATGTTTCTATTGACTTCTGTTATTTCTAGGCAATTGATTATTCAATCATGTGGCAGTGAGTAAAATTCCTTGTTGTAATCAACCCAAGGTACACTTAAGGTGATCTTTCTTCTCTTGCAGTTTTCCAAAATCATCTTGTCAATTAGGAGCTGGTCTTCTGTTCCTCTGCTCAGGTGGCATCCTTTTTGCTCAGGTGGCATCCTTTCTGCTCAGGTGGAAAGAGCTTATTTTTAACCAGATGCTATTAAATTACATCAACTACTATGCCAGTTAGCAATTTGAAAGTTATAGGTAAACTGGAAATAGGTCTCTAGTTGGTTGCTATTGCCCCGTTTATTGTATCTTTCATTATCAGGTAGGTTTTGCCAGATGTTAACCAATCTTCAATTCATATCTCCTTGCAGTATGTTGTTAAACTGCTTGGCAATAAGTGGGTGCAGACCAGTCCAATATCTCAACCAAACTCTATGCAGTTCATTTTTATCTGGTGCTGACCAATCCTTGATCTTGCTTGCTCTTTTCTCCACCATTTCTATTATTATTACAAGTTCTTCAGTGTCTTTATTCTTACCCACCTCCTTTATTCAAGCTGCATTCTTGTATTGTATTTCTTTGAGTTGTCCCAGCTGCAACAAGAACTGCACTGTTTCTTCTGTAGTAGGTATTGACTTATTAACACTGCAGTTTCTTCATTGGTGGATTGATAGAAATGTTTCTGATTTGGCTAAAATTGGAGATTCTATCTAGTGTTACATACTGCCCTTTATTGCCATTTTAGCTTGGAATGTGAGAAAGAAGCAACACTTGATTTGCACAACGTTTTGTTTTATTATATTGATTCTGAAAATAATGATCTGCTAAAAGAATGCTGTTTATGAATGCTGGACTTCGAAGAGATTGATACACCCATGCCAGGAACAAGAAGACAAGCAAACAAAAAACAATTGACAAGTTGCTGAGAATTATTAGGGGTGCTGGAGGAGGAGAGATCAGTTGAATTGCTAGTAATTTTTTTGGACCTAGGAATCTCTTGGAAGATTGATAATATTAATTTTTGAAAATACAATCTCCTTTATATAGCAGAATGGATGCCATTTTTATTTTGATTAGTGGATCTTGGAATTCTTCTCAAAGATAAAGGAGAAGCCACAATCTCTGTTATGCAGAATCTGCACATAAATGTGGAGGAGGTCATACTGAAGTTGCAAGATCCAAATGCCAAATGTTGAAATAATAGTGAGGGAAGAGGGTGAGGTTTGTGGTAGGATTAAACTGTTTCAACATTCTGTTATAAACATTCAGTGTTGTAATGGGAAAATGATAATATCTTTTATTGGGCTATTATCTTATAAACTTACATGAATAAGAGTACGTGTTCTGCTTTTGATTTAAAAATGGGCTTTTGTATTTGATTTGAAGAGTCGTTTAGAATGTAAAAATTGCAAACAATAAAATGTTTCAGATTTAAGATTGCAATGCAAAAATAAATAGTGTTGAGAACAATTTTACATTTTCTTGGGTGCTATGGTATAAGCCTGCAAGGAGTAGAAGCAACTTTGATAGATGGTTTAAAATCTAGGTAACTGTGAAAAGCTATTATAATAAGCAAGAAAAAAACCCAGACAAACAGTGCACAACCAAAATGGAAGATCAGGCTGGAAAATAAGATCAATATGATAAGATCAGATGCAAGCAAGCTACAACACATGAAAGAAAATAAGCTAAAGAACAAGAAGACCAAAGAATAACTGATAAATAGTTATCAGTTAGAAACAAGGAACTCACAAAAGGGCCCCTGATCTAAAGTTACAAGGACATAGATGAGATAAAAGAGCTTGTATGTGGTGGCCCCTATATTTTTGAAACTTCCTACTGCTGAGATTCGTAAAGCCCCTTCCCTCTTGACATTTAGAAGATCATTGAAGATAGTTTTATTTCATCTAGTTAAAGGTTATTTATGTCCATCTGAAGGGAAATTTATTATTTTTCATATATAATTTTATATTAAAGATTTATTAGAGATTTTAATTATAATAATAAAAACTAATACAAGCTAACATCTTTATTCTTTATAAATAAATAATTATAAATACATTGATTATTGATTAATTTAACCTGTTTTAAAATGTTCACAAGTTGCAACCTACTCTTTTGATTTGTGACGGCTATAAACCAAATAAATATTTCTTTTCTCAGTTATCTTTTCTCAAGGTAAAGCATATGCTGATGGCCCAGCTTCATATATATATATATATGTTTTTCATTGACAAAATTATATTAGCAATAGTTCATCAGAGTAAAACAGAACAGCTATAGAAAAGGACCATTGTGCTCTTTTGTCCAAACACCCCTCAAAACATTACATCTGTATCATAAAAAGGTTGACACCCAATTCTTCTCAAGCATTTACGGAGGTGTCCAGTAAACAAGAGAATGAATATGTTAATGAGCTCATCTTAAATTTAAAATATAAATATAAATTTTGGCAAATTTTAGCACCTAATAAATGTTAAATACTATTCTTAAGACCTTAAGATGAGCTCATTAACATATTCATTCTCTTGTTTATTGGACACCTCCGTAAATGCTTGAGAAGAATTGGGTGTCAACCTTTTTATGATACAGATGTAATGTTTTGAGGGGTGTTTGGACAAAAAGAGCACAATGGTCCTTTTCTATAGCTGTTCTGTTTTACTCTGATGAACTATTGCTAATATAATTTTGTCAATGAAAAACAAGATTTAAAAATATTAATGTCATGTTAAACTATTGGAATATTGGGATGTTAAACTTGGAATTTATTAATCTGACCTTAGATCCAAGAAGATGGTTTTGTTTTGTTAGAGAATGACTATTACTTTATTTCAGACTTAAAATATTGGCTTGAAGATATGTGTTTATTTTCACTCTTGGAAAGTGTCTCTTTGCTAATGAAAAAGATCATTATGATTCCATATGGCAAGATTTAATTTGTTTTTAAAACTGAGTTGCACTGTAAATCTATTGTAGTAAATGTAGGTTGGCTCTATTTTTCTTCTTATTTGTTTTTTTTTCATTTTGGTATGCATATTATAGTTACCTAATTTAAGGATTTAAAGATTTAAAAAATCCCTCTCGTTTTCTATTGCTTCCCAGCTATCCTGTTCTTCAATTTATTAATTATATTTATTGCTTAAATATCAGGTAAGATTAGCTCCCAAAATGGCTTAAAATTAGTAAATGAACATTGTATGTAGACAGTTAAATTATGAAAAGAGTTATTTTTCAGGAAATCTTGTGGTGAGAATCCAAATCTTTTTTCTTCCATGGCAAAAAGCAGGAATTACAGGTAAACTGAGTGACAATGGCCAGAATAATCAAACCTCCCACCACATCTTACTTAACTCAGTCTATGCAAAATAAAATAATGCTTTATATTAAGCGATGAAATGCAAAATGTTTGTTAAATAAAATGCTTATACACCCTGTTTAACATTGCCAAACTTTTATCCAAGAGACCTCCTATGAACCTGATGTTTGGATGCAGCCTCAGTTCCTCAACTATCAGTCTGCTTTCTGCTGCAATGAATCAGACATACATTGAGCATTTGACAATGTTAACCATATTCCTGGGTTAATGTGCAGAAATACACATAGAATAGAATAGATTTTTTTATTGGCCAAGTGTGATTGGACACACGAGGAATGCATAAGCTCTCAGTGTATATGCAAGCAACAAGTGATAAATCATGATCAAAATCATAAAATACAATCGTAACTCATAAGATACAGTGATAGTGATAGTATACTAAATAAAGCAATCAACATAAATCATAGGATACAAACAACAAGTTATAGTCATAAGATGCTAAAGGAATGGGTAATAGGAAAGATGAGAAGGATAATAGTAATACAGTACAGCCGTACTATGTGGTTTGCATCCTAGAGGGCAGAGCTTTTCAACCTTTTCACCCATTGTACCACTTTTAGGATATGGCAATATCCGAGTACCACCAGTCGCCTAGCAAGGTGTCAAAAACTTGATGACCAAAAGAAAAAAGAAAAAGAAAAAAGTGATAAAGTACAGGTAGTCCTCGACTTACAACAGTTCGCTTAGTGACTGTTTGAAGTTACAATGGCACTGAAAAAAGTGCCCCCCAATCCACAGCTGAGCAAGACACCTGCCTGCCCACCCGGCGGCGCTCTTCCTCCTGTCCGAGGTTTTCATTGTGAGCATTTCTGTTGAGGATTGGCAGCGGGGGTAGGGTGGGTGGTGTTTGGTTTTTATTCCCCCCGTCTGCTGGGTGGTTGCAGCAGGTTTTGGTCACTTCCCATGACCCTGGGACACTGTGACCGTCATAAATATGAATCAGTTGCCAAGCATCTGAATGTAAATCACAAGACCCTGCAGATGCTGCAACATTCCAGCTGATCGGCGCTTCTTCTGGGCTCAGCAGAAGTGCCAGGATCAGTGCTGCTTTCCAGCTGATTGGTGCTTCTTCTGGGCTCAGCAGAAGCACCAGGATCAGCGCCGAGCTCCAAATGGAGCCTGGCGCTGATCCTGGCGCTTCCACTGAGCCCTGAGAGCCCCGAAGAAGCACCGATCAGCTGGAAAGCGGCACTGATCCTGGCGCTTCCGCTGAGCTCTGACAGCCCTGCTGCTCCAGCCATCTCTCGCTCAGGCTTGTGCAGTGCTGCCACCGGTTCAGCTCATTCCCCTCTCCCGCTATCACTTTTCTAGGATGGTCGCGTACCACCTGCCAGGTGCCAATGTACCAGAGGTGGTACCCGTACCACTGGTTGAAAAGCCCTGTCCTAGGGCATAAGACAGTATTGTAGGAATAAGTTGTTTAGGCAGAGCGTTTGTAATGCAGGTTGGGACATGGACCAGTTACCAAAACTGTTGATGCTTCACAAAACAGGAAGCAGTATACAACATATAGCCAGTTCCAGTAAGCTACATTTTTTTTAAAAAAAGCAGCTGACCTATTTAATAACTTTTATGTGAAAGAAGTATGATTGAAATGGGCAGCAATTATCCATCATTTTTACTTTAGACATAAAAATAATGTTTTGTGGGCAACTTTACTGTAACAGACCAACAGTAAGGAAGTGGCTTCATATAAACTATCCACTGAACATCAGTATCCAGGCAATATATTGTATATTCATAGGCTGTTATTCTTGAGATATAGGCTAAAAGGGTAAGAAAATAATAGAAGATGTAAACGATCTGGCAAAAGAAAGTCACAAACAGTTTTTATATCTGCTTTTTTATTGTACTGCCATTGTGAAAATTAATATTGTACCATTTGAAAACAAAGAAAACAACAAATAACAAAGATAGAAAGGGAAGTTGTCTTTTTAGTTGGGTTTTCTTCAACAACTGCTTATTTGTACCAAATGAAAAGACTTATTGGCAACTAGTACATTGGTTGTGTACTACTTGCTACATACTATAGTACCGGGTTACGTACAACACATTTACCGTATTATTTGTAAAATTGCCCCCAAAATGGAACAACTATAAAATTATTTTAAAATTCTTGATTAAATTGTGATTGCTATTAGATATTCAATTGTATTTATTTTATTTTTATTCAATTCTATTTATTTTTTTCCTGTTTCCTTTTTCCTTTCCCTGCCCTCTAACATAGCGCAAGAATGCCTGAGGGATGGGTTGGCTCTGTCAGTGAATACAAACAACCCAGTGATCTTTTCTGGAGCTTTTCTCTGTTTCATACACAGATACCCTGTTCAACTATGGAACTCTGGCAAAAGAAGAAAACTACTAAAAATAAAATTAAAAAAATAAAAAGCCAAGTGGAGCCCATGTATTCTGTTGGCTTCTACAACATATGTAAGAACTTTCATGTTTGTGCCAGTCCAATTTTGCTAAAACTACACTTGTACAGTTACAGATTACAGATAAATAAATGCATGCTTATGTTGGTAGCAATACATTGCCAGTTTAGCTGATTACAAAATGCTAACCAGGATCAGACCTGGTTAGCAGTGAGATGGGAAACAACCAAGAAATCTTAAAGCTATAGGCTAGATTGGAACTGTGCGGTAGGAAAACCACCAAGTTAAAGCCAAAACACTATGCAGCACATACACAAACAAACAAAAAAAACACAACATTATTTGTTGGCAAGAAATCTTATATAGACAGGACCCTGGAATTAGAAGCTGCTGAGCTTCATTTAAAGTGTACAATAAACAAACAAATGAAGGTTGTTGTGTATGGTACTCAAAAATAAGTATTGATTGGTTATATGTACATGATTCAGCAAGTTTCAGTTAAAAATCCTCGCCAAACTACTCAAGCAGCTTACACAGATATATTTACTTTCCAGGAAGCATTCATTTGCTTTAGGCTTAGCTTAATGCTTATGCAAAGAGAAAAAAAAAACCTTTAGCTATTTCCACTGTACAAAGAAAAGAGTGCAGATTTTAAGTGCAATTCTCCAGTTTTACTGTTTGATCTCTGGGGGAAAAATCCTAATAAAAATTTCCTTGCTTTATTTAGTTAAGCAGGGGAATTCTATCTTTCAAACAATATTCATATTTTACTAAATACAAATCTACCAGGAAAAATGTTTGAAATAGTTTCAAAACAATATGCACTTTCCTTATTGACAATTCACCAATTAAAAATGGCCATCGCCAATTACTCCACTCATCAGTAGTCAATAATTACTTAAAGCTTCAATTGTGTAATTTTTAGTTTTAAATCATTAAAAATTGTAAGCATTTCTTAGAAACTGTAGCATAGAAATCTTACCAACAGTTGAAAGTGAAAATAAAAGTAAACAGAACACTATAAAGAGAGAAGTAAAATTTTGGTCATTTTCTTTGATATCCACAGAACTGAGATCCAGATAATCCAACTCTTCATGACCACAGTTATAGAACAGAGGTTAAGCCTAGTTGTGACCATTGGTGATTCCTAAAAGGTACTAAGGAAAGTAAATGTTGTTTGTGCAATTGAAGGAGTAACATTTAAATGAGCTACCCATAAATTCTGAAGAGTTTTTCCAGTCTTTTCCAGTTTATTTTTTATGCATGGGAGATTCACTCTACATTTTATACCACAATAAAATGTTCTTTTATGTTTTGTAATAGCTCTTCATCAAAGGACTGATCTTTATCTTTCTGAGTCTATTTTATGTGTCTGCGGCAGTCAGAATTCTGTTCCCAGGAGATTTGTTTGTTCAAGAGAGTCCCCCACAAATAAATAAATAAATAAGTCTATCATATAGCATTTTATTTAATTGATGCTGGAGAGGTAATGAAATGCACTACTGTTTGTTCTTTCAAATAAGAAACTCAATAAACGCCAGTAGAGGGAAAGTAAAATCTTTTGCCTGACAAAAATAATAATAAACCTCCTCCCATTTCCAGAAAAACTTCTGTAACTCCACACTTGATGGAACAATGACCTGGTTTTGCTTGGGCAAAAGAGATTCAATTAATAGGGCAGCATGTTATATCAGGTCTTTGCATGCCTCTCAACTGAGGCCAAAGATCACAGGGACTGAAATCCTGCCAACACAACAAAGGCAGGTTAAAGGAAGGGAACAGATGAAAAGGAACTCTTCCTTTCCTTTTTATTCACTGGGCTGTTTGTTATATATACCGGCAGTTTCTTATATGAATGCAGTATTACATTTATCAGTTTTATTCAATTTCCCCAAACCAGTTACTACGCTTTATAGAGCTAACAGCGTGGTGTGTTATAGTGCTAAAGCACTTTTATACAATCCTGCATTATTGTACTTACTCTTAGCATTTTGAGCAGATTATTCTTCACTGAAAGTTCAGTTATTTATTTGTATTTTGCTGGATCCAAATAGACTCACAGATTTATGAAACAGCTGACAAAAACACCCATAATTAAAAAGTTCACAGCAACTAATTAACTAATATAACTATAACTGACAACTGATGAAAGTGACAACAATATAATGGAAAGTTATAGTAACAGTGATAAGTAAAACAGATAATCACAAATTCAAATAAAATATCAATAATTAAATCAATGTGAGTAATTCAAAGTGAAATAAATTAAATATGGCAATAATGAATGATTCAACCAAATGATCCTTTAAAAGATTTTGGCTTTGGCAGCTCCTAAAATATTAGAAGGATAAGCAAGCCTTAATTTTAAGATAAAGACATTCCACATAAATCCAGACTATCAACTCCTGGCCTCTCCTCCCCTTATTTCATGAAACTATGGTACGACCCAAGAAGAACATATTAAATGGGCCAATCCAGATAAGAGAAGACAGTTCTGTGGGTACCTACTGTACATGCTAAGCCATATACAGCTTTATAGATTGAAACTATTCTGAATTGCCCCCAGAACTATTTGATAATCAATGAAAAGTTCAAAGCCCAAGTATAAAATGCTTTTGGTGGAGCAGCTATATTTTATAACAATTGCAGGTTCAATTTAATTTATACCAAACTAACATTAAAACCCTAGCTTTGCAAGATTCAGCAGAAAAACTATTATTACCGCCTCCACCTGACTTGTCTGGTCAGTCATGAATCTTTTGAAATGTCTGTGGTTTTTTTAAAGTGTTAGTTAGGAGTCAGCTCCATGTCACACATCATGTTATTAATGATCTTATCACTACTTATTCTGCAGAGGACGATGAATCATAGAGCTGAAGGACCAAAGATGCATCTTTGGATTAGACAAGCTAAAACTTAGCTGCCTTTCTTTTATGACACATCTCTTGGCATTATTAGGAGACAAAATACTGATTTTTTTCAACAGCTTTCAAATATATTGTCTTGAGACTCACTCAACCAGGTACTTAATGGTGATGTTGATTGTTTTGCAGTTCCAACATCTTTTGTAAATGTTCATTCTTGCTCTCAAAATGCAAGATACAGTGAATATTGGGCAAATCAACACAATTTTTATTGCAAGATGAGCACAAGATTACAAGAGGCATCTAGGAATTCAACTGGAACTTAACATACATATTTCTGCTTCCTTACTAGGAAAAAGAGAGGTTGTCTCTCACATTTAATCATTATAATTTTTTCTCTACGTGGGGGCATCCAGGGTGCAGGGAGATCAATAGTCAAAATGGCAGACATTACTATATGACTGAACCTCACCTGTTTTATAACATGCATCACATACATGTAAAAAGATAAGAGATCTGGTGGAAATTATAGTTCCTCAATCCAGTTTAAAAGGCATACAAAACTGAACTGATCTTTCAAACAACAAAACATAATAAGCAAGTATTATGTTCATGAGAACATGCACTTTACATAGACCTGTCCTTGAAAACTACTCAGAATCTATAGATGATCCAGAATGTGGTACTGCAGGCAATTGGCTTCTGGATGTAATTCAAGATGCTAGATATTACTTCTAAAGCCCTTCATTGTATATGGCCAGATTACTCAAGGAACCACTTTTCTGTAACAACTTTTGCCTGTCTGGTAAGATCCAATAGAGTGGATGTGCACTGGATGCTGTCTACGAAACAAATATTATCTAGTAAGACCTTGGAAGTGTGACTTTTCTATCACAGCGCCTGCTTACTGGAATGGTATCCCCAGAGATCTGTATGGCTCCCTGCCTGATGATGTTCTGGAAGGCACTGAAAACCTGGTTATTTTCCTAAGCCTTGTGGTAGGGTAATGATGAGCCCCTGTAAAGTTTTTATTTGGTTTTATTCTATATGGCTCTTCTTTTGGGAGAAAGGCGCATATATCTTTGTTCTTTGTCTTTGCTTCTTTATAGTATAAAGTATCCAAAGTCATTGGGAATTGGGTGCTTTAAAATCTATATGAATGAATGATAAACAAAGATACTCCTTAATAAACTATTACACACCCTTTCAGTTCAACAAAACAGCGTGGAAAATTTGTCATTGAATCAGTACTCACTTGATATTCTTTTGAGGTGGTCAATGAACTATGAGTCCTAGTTCCATGCCCTCAACTTACGTGGGGCCCATACCAAAAAAGAAAAATCAGGGAAAGGTTGCATAGCATAGCTTCTGGAATTTTTTCTAATCTATTTACTAAAATGGCCTTTGCAGGGATGTCTATATTTCCTTGATGTGCCTCTAGGGCTGTGTTTATTTTTACTTCATGTTGCAACTGTGTGGTTCGATTATATGTGCTCTGAGAAATAGGCTGCAAACAGTCCACTCTGGGTGATGGAGATAGGGGAAGTGAGGCTTAGAATGGAGCAATAGACAACATTCAGAATTGTTGCCCAATTGTCTTTTCCAAAGGGATGCACTGATGGTTTTTTTCTGAGATTTTAAAGTAAGTATTCAGAAGCTGACAAAAGAAAGATTAGGGTTCAGATATGCAGCTTCAAGAAATATCTACCCCATGTTTGAACTCAGTGTTTTTTTTTCTGTCAGCTTCTTCCAGCATAACCAATTTTGTCTTGCTCCATTCTGGTTTGAAAAGTTATTGTGATTAGTATCTGAAGGCTGTCAGAATCTGGATGGAACAAAACATGCTCAGATTAAATCCTTTCAAGACCGAGTTGCCTTTTGTCAATAAACATTGAGACAATCCATTAAAAATGATCCAGATAGTTAGTCTGAATGGAGTTGTGCTTTACTTAAAGGAAGTCTGCTCTGCAACTTGGTAGCTCTTTTGGACTAAACTGTTGCTTAATCCAGAGGTCCCCAACCTTTTGGGCACCAGGGACCAATTCCATGGAGAGAGGTTTTTCCGCGGACCGGAGAGGGTGTAGTTTCATGTACGGCCTGCATCCGCGGATGGGGCTTTGCTTGTTTGAGCGGACTGGTTTCTAGCATGCCGTGGCCCAGTGCTGGTCCATGGACCGGGGGCTGGGGACCCGTGGCTTAATCCATAGGTGGAAATAATTGGCCAGGAGAGTTTCATTTGGGCACCAGTTGACCAGGATCCCTTGACCACTGTAATTCATGCCTTGGCAATCAGGTGGTTGGAATACTGTGGTGCACACAGGTGGGACAATCTTTGAAGACTCTCTGGTAGCTTCAGTTAAAGTAGAATGCAGCGACCAGACTGCTGGTGGAACAGTCTCTTCATTGCAAGATCGCTGTTCTGCCTTCCTAGCGTGTTAGCTTCTGGCCCAATTCAAAATCTTAGTTATTATTTATAAAGCCTTTTTAAGCATAGCACCAGATTATATAAGGCACTGCCTTGCCAAAGTTTACAGTATCCATGTAGTATGGTCATCTCATGAATCCTGCTTGGAGTGCCTCCTTTTTAGAGATTCATGGGACCCAGATGAGGTAGCAAGCCTTCTCTGTGGTGGCCCCATGGGAGATGCTTCTCTCAGAAGATCAAGCACCATCCTCTCTTCTTATATTTGGGAAGACTGTTAAATTTTTCTAATCTCTGAGCTCCAATTGATTGGCTATGGACACGCATCTGAAATTGGATGCAATGTGTGGTATGTTACATTACTTTATATAATTATATACTGCCCATAGCGATATGATTGGATCAGTTAACATAATAGGCTAATAAGCTAATAAGCACACTAAATTTAAATAGAAGGGTGGCATGTGATAAAGAGTCTCAAACCTATTTACATAATTTCCTTCCGATGTTCACTTGACTTGGAAAGAATATTTTTAAAATCCACCTTGCTCTTCACATTCTAAGTAAGAGGAAAGGCCACCAGTGTTCTCCCTTTTTTATGTTGCATGAAAACAAGTGTTTCTGTTGCTTGGGGGGAAATGTCACATACAGTTTTCTGGAAAGCAGTTCAAGGAAAAGAAATCATTAAAAAGTATAATGATAAG
Source organism: Azemiops feae (assembly GCA_023970755.1). Taxonomy (NCBI): domain Eukaryota; kingdom Metazoa; phylum Chordata; class Lepidosauria; order Squamata; family Viperidae; genus Azemiops; species Azemiops feae. The sequence goes on from JALGBA010000099.1 coordinate 2,188,756, forward strand.
GACTAATGACCCATAGAAGCTTCCCACTCACTGTGCTGGCAAATCTCCATTGCCTTTCAAACCTGTGGCTCACGCCAGCATTTCCTTACAACGAAGCCCAGAGTGGGAACTGGGATGAGGCAAGAATGCCTCACACTTACCTTCTCACCCCCGGAAGCATAAACTGCGCCTTGAAGGCCAGGAAACAAGCTTTACCATTTCTAAAGTAACACTTGCCAGGCTGTCAAGATATTTCCCCTTTCAACTATAAAACAGCTTGACACAAGAATACCACACAATTGCGGAGGCCAGCGATGATGCTGTGCAAATGGCTAAAATTGCCTTGTCTTCTGGAAAACCCTTTCTTTGAAATGAAAAGTATTTTCAGACCATACTTAATTGCACTGTCATTGCATTTACTTAGTTCCATAATGTGGGCTTTCATCCAAGATAATTTAGAACACTGGACCCCGAGAAATTGATGGCAGAATGTTAGCTAACTCTGCACAATCACATCAAACCCTCACTGAATTTGCCTTCAGCTTCTTCATATTGTTTTATCCGCTCCCTGTAACTTTGAGGTCCAGTTTGTTTGTTTAAATGGAACAAGTTACTAGACATCATTATTGTTTGCCTTACTCAGGAAATGAGATGATCTGGGAAAGTTTCCAGCTATTGACTGAGGCATTCCACTCTTTCCAATACTGTATTCCTTCCCTTCGTCTCTATTCCCTAACCTTGCTTCTTCTTGCTCACACTATTTGGCAATTAATATTGATAAAACAAACTACTTTGGATGGAATTTCTTTTACCAAAGTTGTTTTCACTGCTGACACTTATTAGCACCGCACGGCCAATCTAGTGCTACAGTAAGAATTCCTGAAGAAATATTAGGATATGAAGAATATTGTTAGCATCCTTATAAACATCCAAGTACCTTTGGAATACATATGTGACATGAAAGGGACTATACAGAGAAAACAAGAAAACTCAAGATTATCCAAGATAAAAAAGGGGCAGAAAAAAGTTCTCCTCCTCCTTCATAATTCTGGGGCTGTTTCCAAGTGAGACTTTTAACATAAAATTGCCTTACTTTGTTCAAACCATTTTTCAGGGAATCCAGATAATATCTCCCACTTACAAGTCTCTCATGTTTTCCTACTGCTTTTTCCATCCTTTTTTTTCTTACCAAAATAATCCATTAGGGAGAGAGAGAAAAAGGCATTGCTACACAATGCCATTTGATTAGGAATCCTCCTCTTGAAAGGGTCAATAAAATTGATTGGCAGATTCAGGATAGATAAAAGAAAGCCATTATTTGGACAGTGCTTCAGCCAAAAAAACACAAGTGATTGCAACTCATTTAGATGCCTTTAAGAGAGGATTAGTATAGCTTTGGAGGACAGCTCTATTAAGGGATATTTATGATACACGAAACCTTCTAATTTGAAAAAAAAATCATTTGCTGAAGGAAAGCGAAGAACTTTCTGTTTTCACGCCATGTTTGTGACTTTCACAGAGGTATCTAACTGGCCATTCTGGGAAGCTGCGTATTGGTTTGATCCAGCAAGGCTATCATCTTTTTTTTTAAAATCAACTTAGTGGTTATCTAATTAGAATATTTTCTCCTTCCTATGGTGAATTGTGGCCTTCAGGCAGAGAGGAGGGGAGGGGCAGGCCTAAAACATGTATAATTTGCTTCTACTTCAATTGGAAATTCACTTTACTAGATTGGTCTGCTTGTTTGAAATTTGTGGGAATAAACTAATGGAAGTGGAGCTAGATTGGGTCTCCAATTTTTCACTTGGACACATTGGACAGATACGAGTTTACCTTCAAGCGTGCATCAGATTCTAAATTCTAATGATCAGTGTAATACAAAGTGTATTGCCATGACGTTTCTGTATCAGGTACTTAAACATAAACTGCTAATAGTCTCTGCCCAAATAATCAGTGTAATACACAGTATTGCCATGAAGTGTAATGCAAACTTTCTATAAGCAGAGGCACTTGCAAGATCAAAAACTTTCATCAAAACAATCAAAATAGTATTGCACCATCAGGATGAAACACATACAAGAGGGCTGGAATTTGCATCTCAAAAGTGCACCAGTAGTCCTCAACTTATGACCATTTGTTTCATGAACATTTGAAGTTACAAAAGTTGAATTTACATTGTTAAACACACTAACTTTTTTGGCCTTTTAAATGTCAAGGGTATTATGACTCTTTAAGTTAAGACTTACCTACAACCAATCTTCACATTTACGACTGGTGCACTGTCCCCCACAGTCTCATGAACCTGATTCTGGCAATTGGCAACTAGCATGTACTTATGATGGTTGCAGTGTCCCAAGGTCATGTGATCTCAATTTTCAACCTTTCCAACCAGCTTCCAACAAGCAAAGTCAGTGGAGGAAGCGGATTCCCCTGATGAGTGTGTGATTTACTTCACAATTACAACAAAAAAGCTTCTAAAATTGGGCATAATTCACTAAAAAACCGCATTGCTTAGCAACAGAAATTCTGGTCTCAAATGTGATTTTGGAAGCCAAGGACTACATGTAATGGTTGTTTGGTCATTTGCCTCCCCTTGTCTACTCCTGCCCCTGAAAACACATCTGCCTATCCAACCAGGTAGAAAGGAGAGAAAAGGAAAACATAGTATCTTGATCATTCTTTAGTCACCTCTGAGGATTAGCCAACTTTATTCTGTTGAAGCTAATAAATGGTCAGTGATGAAAGTTAAATAATCATTCAGTAACTGATATACAAAATTTCCAACAAGGCAGCAAGATTTAACTATTTTGTGAAGACAGAAAAAGCAGACTTGGCAAACAGATGCATTTTCCCCACGTCTGAGAAAAAAGGGACGTAAAAAAGAGACTGAAAACCAGAATTAGTAGTATGAGAGGACCCACAAGCATATCGACAAGAGATACTAAATATGGCTCAATGGTACTATGATAAAAAGCATTGTCCAGTGAAATAAAGCAAAACATGGTAATGCACAATTTGTTTGTACTTATCAGGGTTGAATTGGTCTCCAGCATGTTCTGTTTTATTTTTGTTTGCAAATGGCCACAAAAAAGCCTTTGGTGATCCAATCAGATAAGTTGGGGCATAAAGACCCTGAAAGCTAAAGATTTTTCCACCCCATTTTTAAAATAAATCTCCATGAATCAGGAGGAATAAGAAACAAAAGTAGAACAGCAGAGAGTAGCTTCACTTTGCAGCAATGCGAAGTGACACTGTGGTTAGAACTTCCACCTAACCTCAAAATGACCGTGCTTCTATGTTGGGATGATACAGTAAGCAAAACCACAAAATAGCATGGTGTGTCTTATGAATATGATCTATGTCTGGGTCAAGCCCTACTTAACCATTATGCTCATTAGATAATTGGGCAACTCATCTTCTTTTCCTAATCTTGCTCAAAGAGAGAGTTTAGGAATAAAATGGAGGGGTGAGTGGCAAAGTATAAACACCATCTTAACTATTTTGAAAGGAAAGCAATATACAAATGATAAGTCCTACTCTTAACATTTAAAAGGTCAGCAGTATATATACAATATTTAACAACTGATTTATGCTGAATATTGTGACAGCCGTATACACCATAAATTGTTAGCTTCCTCCCGCCCCCCCCCCCCGCTCTAAGAGTTGCATATTGAGCTGCTGTGATTTTAAGAAAAACAAACAAACAAGAGTGTATTTAGTTAGTACTTGAATAAAGATTAACATAGACTTAGAAAAAAAAGTGAGGATGAAACACTTTTATATTGTTGCCAAGGAGAGAGACACTGATAAAACTGACTTTTTCTGCAATGTTGACAATAGGAATCTTCTATGTTTATCAACCTGGATATTAGGCAGATGATTTTTCTACCAAATCAGACTACTGGCACATCTGTTCCATTATTGGAGGACCTCTGGTCCTCCAGAATTTGCTGAACTGTAATATTTTATATATCCTCCACTGTTAATCCTAATGGATGAGTCTACTAGGCACTTGGTGACATCTGGAAGGCAAAAATTCCCTCTTCAGAATAGTTCTGAATCTTCCATGCCTATGTTTGACAGTCATTGGCTCTTCTGGATTTAAGACAAAAATCTTGCATAAGGTAAGGAGATCAGAATAGGAAATGCAAAATATGTGCTCACTTCACTCCAGGACACTACAACCTTCATAAATATGAGTCTGTTACCAAGCATCCTAATTTTGATGACCACAGAGATGCTGCAATGGTTAAGTTTGAAAAATGGTCATTAAGTCACTTTTTTTCAGTGCCATGTAACTTTCAAACGGTCACTAAATGAACTGTCTGGGAGTACCTATATTCTGGTTTACATTATTAGTAGGGATAAGCCGAGATTCTCCCACATCTCAGCGGGACTGATGTGTAACTAGCAACTAACAGGACTACTGGAATAAAGATTGTGTGAGCAAAATCCTAATAGACGACCAGTTGAGTCTAGCTTGTCAAGAAGCTGGCAGATTAAGGAGCAGGTGCTTCTTTCTTAATATTTTTTTCTCAGGATTCTGGGAAATGAAAGCCTTTAGTTACTCAACTTTCGTGGGGGCGGGGGGGCGGAAGATGGCCGCGTTATGGGCAAACGAAATGACCTAGTCCTAGACAAAGTATAAATATACAACAGCAGAAACAACCGATAATTATGTTGGCTGCCTTAGCATACAAACGCTTTTAAAAAAAATAAGGGCATTTTTTTTTTACAAACTTTTAAGCTCTGTGTGCAAATAGCAAGAAAATAGGAAATGATAATCCCCCACCCACACAAGGAACGGACCATTCCGGAGTGACCCATGATCCTTGTTTGCAACACACCTACATTGAGCAATACCTTCGCTTGTCTGCATTCAGTTCCCAGAAAAACCACCAGCGAGACAGTAACAATAGCACGTTGAATAGAAAGAAGCCTTGGTGTCTGTAAGCAAAGGGCTCTTGCAATCTTGGGGGGTGGGAGGGAGCCAAGGGGTGCGTGCGCCCATGGATCTCTAAGGTCTTCCCGGTACGAGCCCTCTCCCCTCCGAAATCGACTTTCGCTCGTATGATCTCGAATAATCGTTTATTGGTTTATTTTTTAAAAACAATGATTCTGATCGGAATTGAATGAACGGAATGGGAAAAGGGGGGAAAATCCCAGCCTAAATAAATCCAGTCTTATTCCCCCTGTGCTTTTCCTCGCCTCAGCCCCTGCTTTTTAAATCTCCGCCCCCCACCGCTACTCAAGGCATCCCCCCCTCTCCCGCTTCTCTCCCCGAAGCGGATCGCTGAAGGGCAGAAAAGCTTCTGTGGGCCGCCCGCTGTTGCATTGGCTCGCTCGGCCTCCTCCTCCTCCCCCGCTGGAGCCGCCGCCGCCATATCTGCGGGGCAACCCAAACTTGTTACACACTGGCACCAACTCCTCCTCTTTCTCGGTGCAGCTGGGCTCCTTTTTAATTTCCATCAATTGGCGGTGCGGGGCGGCCAGGCCCGACTGAACGGTTCCTGCAACCGGGAGCGCTGGTGGGGGAGAGGCGGCGTTCTTCACAAAAGCCGCGACTAACGAAGTTGGAAAGGCAGCGTAGCAGGTAAGCAGCGCCTTTCCGACGTACCCCATGCGCGCCGCTGATCGCAGTCTCTCCCTCTTTCAAGCCTGCTGCAGCGGAGCGCGGGGGCGGGAAGGGAGGAGGAGGAGGAGGAGAAAAGAGGTAGCGAGGAGCAGCTCTCTCTGGCTTTGCAAGCCCCTTCAGCCGCTGGAGGATCTCGTGAGCGGCGAGGCTTTTGCCAGGTTCGTATTTGCACAACGCTGGAGCTCAGGGATCGGGGAGGGTGTGTGTGTGTGCGTGGGGGGGGGGGAAGACGGTATTTTTTGAAAGACCGGGCGACGTTGGCATTTGAAGCGAGCTGGTGGAGAGTAATCAGTGTGCGGTCGGTTGTAGCTACGGGAGAGGCGGGGTGTCTGCATTGGAAATGTATCCCCCGCCAGGCGTGGAATAAACAGGAGATCCTTGGCTTAGAAAAAGAGGGACAAATCAGACCCGAGAACGCAGAAGGCGGCCAGTTTTTACATGATCAGAAAAAGATCTTTGAAAAATGTAGTGGCTTTTTCCCCTCGATCTAGTTTACAGGGAGTGGCGGGCGAGTATAAAGGAAATGTGGAGTTGCAGAGGCTGGCCGCCCTAGTTTTTTTTTTTTTTTTACTATGGAGAGTGGTTCGTAGACCGTGATATTTGAAATACATCCCTTACCTTCCACATGCGCGGATCGCCTTACAACGATCCACTGCTTAATGAATTAGGTTTGGAGGGGGGGGGGAAAGAGTGCAGTGCTGCATTCGTGCATGGGGGGGGAGTTCCTACGCCGGGGGGGGGCTTTAATTGCTTTGGAGTCTGCATTTTGTATTCAGTTTATTTCACTCTTTTCCATAGGCTGGTTGACGCCCCCTCTCTTTGCTTTTGCCCAGAAATGTCTGATGACGTGACCTTTGCCTACAAAGGCACATTTTCTTTCTTAGCAATCGGTGCTCATACGTTCACCTGCCTCCTATAATCTCCAACCACCCCCTTCCCCTGCTCTTTTTATTAGTCTGAATCATGCAATCCCCTTTGTGTCTAAAATTCAATGGAAGAGGTGGATTTCCACTGTTGCTCTATCATGATTTACTGAGGCTGCCCAACCTTACACTGTTCCTGACCATTTCAAAGACCTTTTCTGCTGCCCCAGTGACACTTTAATAAGGAGAAGGCTGAAAGAAATGGCCCTTTGTAAAGATGGAGATAATATGGGGGGGGAGACATATAAAGGGGAAAAAATGTGAAATCCTGTTATTTTAATTTGACTTACACCAGACTGTTACCTTGAATTTCTTATGCTGTTATTTGTTACCTTTCCATTTATGGGATCAAGATTGAAATGCTGCTTCTAAACAGGGTGGGGAACATCTGGTCCTCCAGATGTTTGCTGAACTAGAAGCCCCAGCAGCTGTGGTTGGCATGACCAATGTGAAGGATGCTGAAAGGTGCAGTTGAGCAATATCTGGGGAGCGCAATTTCCCCTGGTGTGTCAAGAAAGTGGTAGCCTCAAACTTCGTTGGATTTATTGGTTTTCTCGGTGGAAATAATAACATATTGGACTAGTCTGTGGATAGAATTTTTTATTTAAAAAAGAGTGATTCTTCTCTTAAAATGCTGCTTTACTAAAGAAAGTAAAAGGAGAACGTTCCCTGACCTAGGACCTTGGCACATTTTGTCCAGTGGGAGGTATTATTTGGAGTTGTAATAATATCCTCAGGAAGCTGGGATGGATAAAGCAAAGAGCGCCTTCTCAGCCTGTGTTTCTTCAGGTCATGAATAGAATGTTTTGGAATTTGCTATTTCAAACAGAGAAAGGGATAGGGAGTGGGTCTGAGCTGCACCTGTTGTTCACGTGCATCTCTCCTCCAGTGAGCGAGCGCTTGCTTTATTGGCAAAAAAACCCCAGTGCAATGCGTGAGCCTGTTTTTACCCACTCCTCATAGCATGAAAGAACTTTATTAATTCTCATGCTGAACTGCATTCTACCAGTGTGTTATTTTTTTCATAGCATTCATTCAAATTTAGTTTAATTTGGCTGTTATTTTAAAAACGTGGTCTCTTGGTGCGATTGGATTTTGAACCAAACTCTTTGCAGTGATTCTGACAGTAAGGCATGGAAGACATGACATCAGATGCCATGATTGTTCTAAATCAGACATGTCAAATTTGCGACGTTGCGCAACGTATCGGGACTGTTTTGCCATTGCCGGCAATGGGGTGGGCGCAGCTTCCGTGTGATGTGTCCGGCCCAAGGACCGGCAGTTTGACACCCCTGTTCTAAATGTACTTTATTCATTAATTTTTATACATTAGGCTTATATCCCATCTCCTGGTGAGCTTCCGTGGCTGTGGCTGGCCTTGAACCTCAGCCTCCCTGTCTAAGTAGCACCTTTTACATTGTACCACGTTGGGTTCCGATGGATTCCAAAGTGGATATAAAAGCTTTGCTTATAGCCCTCCCTTACAAGTGGGAGTGATCTGACTATGCTGAGTAACTCCCATATAGAGGTTTTGCATCTCAGCAAGAAGTATGTATAACTTTTATACCACAAGGAGTGAATACTACTCAGGATTAAAAGGCTTTGTCAAGTGCTGGTGCTATAGTATAAATAATCTTGTGGCCTTGTGGAAGAGATCTTTTTAATATTTTGCACAAAATTTGGTCTTAAGTGTGCGCATTGGTCAGAAAATGAGTTTTTTTTTTACACTACCATTGTCTTTTTGAATGGTTGTTAAATGAAGCTGCCAAACGAGGAGTAGCTGGTAGTTGTAAAATAGGCAGTAAAGATTACTATTTTCATGTCTTAGTTTTTCCCCAGATAAAATATGAACACATCATTGCCTATCCATTAGATCAGGGGTGTCAAACTGCCAGCCCACGGGCCGGATGCATCACCAGGAAACTGCGCCCACCCCATTGCCGGCAATGGGAAAAAAGCTCTGATACGTTGTGCGACGTCGCGAGTTTGACATGTCTGCATTAGATGGTATACTGTGAGGGATTATGATGATGCAAAAATTTATTACAGGACAGGGATAAATCAGGCATGCAATTAAGGTAACACTGAAAGGGGCTACAAATGGAGCAACATATTTAATGTTGAATCCAAGGGAATAAGATATAAAAGGGATTTCTTGGTTTGATTGGCCTTAAGCCTAACCGCCCTGTCTGTTTGAGTAAAATAATAAATTATAGTCTAGTGGCCTTTCAACATTTCCAAATGTAACAATAATGTCTTATCCTAATTAGTACCATAATGATCTCCAGGTTTTGCCCTTTTTTTGCTTTCTTTTCTCTCTTTCAAAGGTTTGAGAAACATCTGCATGTTGCATGGAGATTTGGGAAACTTTTGAGATATTGAGTAGGGGGCTACATGCACATATTTGCATAAATTCATGTCCACTAGAATTTATAGTAATAGATTTAAAAAAGACAAGGAACCTGTACTTGTATGGAAAAAATAAATGTTTCTGGTATATTTCTTTTGTTAAAAAGAAGTTCTGAACAAACATTTTGGGGTTTCTCCCTCTCACATCACTGAGGAGGGGGTCTAACTTGCTAGACAATGGTATTAAAAATAGGAATACAGAAGCTACTAGACTGTGAAAGTTTTATTTTAGCTCTTGGAGCTGGCAAAAAAGATAGGGAGAGCTTTGTGCATCCCCTAGTACTCACTGCATACATTCTTTTTGAATGAGATGGGTTTTTTTCTCTCTCAGCGATGTCCCTTGCTGCATATGGAACAATGAACCAGTTTATAGACAAGGCTAGTAGACTTCAGTCTATTGATTGAAGAGAAATGTAGATTTATTTTTTTAAAAAAAATCTCACCTTTATTATTTTTAATAACTTAAGGCAGCAAGCATGGCTATATTAATCCTTTCTCCTATTTTCCCCACAACACCCAATGAGGCTGACAGAGTGACTGGACCAAAGTTGGCTTTCATGCCTAAAGTGGGATTCGAACTCAGAGTCTCCTGGTTTTTAGCCTGGTGCCTTAACCACTAAATCAAATTGATAAATGTATGAAGTAGCCTTCCCCACCCTTCAATGGGTCTTCAGTATATATTACTCTGTAATATCTACCTTCTCCAGCTGGTAGAAAATAATTTGTGCAGAACATACCTTTTTTCAAAGATGTTTTCTTGAGCCTTCACACAAATTAAGTTATACTGTCTTGGCTTCAGTTCCTTTCTTTTACTACAGAAAACATACCAGAAATTATTTTCTAGATTAAGGCATAAAATGGCTTGGGATCTCCAAGCCTGGAAGGCAGGTGACTTCCAGGATGTTCAGTGAAATAATTTGCTCTTAGCAGCTTGCTTACTCATGACATTTACTGGAGAATCTAGTTCAATTCAGTACTTCAGATCCCTCCACCGGTCTTCAGCTACATGATACATGCTAGAGTCCAGACATATAGTCTTAAAATGTCCTGAGGGTACCTGGTTGGGAAAGACTTCCCTGCTATCTTGACTCCTGTTCTATAAGGCAACTCAGCCTGCTAGAGGATTTGTGTAGATCTTTCTGGTTATATAATTCAGCTTCAGGCCACTGAAGAAATTATAAATGGATACATGCAGTTCTACAGTGCAGCTTTCTCATTGTTTTCATACCTCAGTTTCCCAGTTCTGATACCTTTTTGTATCAGAGGTTTTTTGGGGGAGAGCTTTTTCCCCCTTAACAAGCTAAGAGATTCAACACATAATTGGAAATTACATCTAATCATACTGAATTTTAGTGGAACAAAATTTGTCATAGAATTGCTCTTACAAAGACAATGTTTATTATCTCTAAAGTTATTATCTTTTGAGTTTTAGTTAAGATATCCCAAATAGGTCATGTGGGAATATTTTATTTACATTTTCATCACATTTCATCTTCATCAGTTTTATTGTTATGTTTTTACTTGTTTTTAGTTTTAATAATGTGATGGGAGTCATCCATTGGCTTTTCAGTAGGACAGTTTAAAATGGCATAATAAATACATAGTGCATAATAAGTATGTTGGAGTAAAGCTGTGCTCTTACTAAAAAAGGAAATTTTCCTATTTGATTAAAATTCTGCCTCTGCTCTAAACTTTTTCTCTGTTGCTACCTTGTTTTTACAGTCATTGAGTGTGAGAGTTTAATCATGTGAGAATGGTTAGCATACAATGAATTTCGATGCTGCAGAGGTGACCCATGAGAGTCTTCAGATATTTTTCTAGATAAGAAGTAACTTTCCACAGTAGGAGGAAACCCAAACATTTTACTATATTCCACGACATTTAACAAGTGAAAGTTTCTTTCTGATCAAGAAATAACAATTACTTGGATTCTAAAAGGGACCATTTGTCCATTATTTAATCAGAAAGAATGTCTCATGCCCTGATAACCCTGTGAAAAACAAAGGATGTTGCAATAGCGTACCAAAATTTCTGTCATTGTTTCCCTAGAACATTGTATTCCACTTTATCAGTTCTCTGTGCTTTTGAGAAATAAACTTTGACACAGCAGTTTAAGAGAGGACTATTCTACCCACCAGCGTGTTTAAAATAGTACTATATTCATAGGTAAATAATAAAACATTAAATCATTTTATCTAATTTTGCTGAGAAGGACATGTATAAACGCAGTAAGTACAACACTTCCTTTTTAAGTATGGTCCCATTTCTAAAGTGTTATATTTAATCTCTGTCTTCATTGTATATCTTAGTTGAATATATTTTGCATAATTTATCTGTTACACTTCAGTAATAGCTTGTAACTTAGTAAAATACTCAGATTTTAAAAGTTGAATAGTTAAAAAAGATTTTTATATGCAACTTTATTCCTGCTGACTCTGCAGGAGGGTCACACAAAAATAATAATGTTTCTTAGCTAATAAATTAAAAGTAAGAGATTTCATTAAATGGATCAACACATTAACATTTAAACCACTGCTAAACAATGTGGTCGTAAAGAGTGACTGCATAATTTAGTGACAGCAATCCTTGCAGTCCTGGTTGCCATTGTTAACTGAATCCCACAGTTGTTACACAAGGCAGCTTCCTGATGGCTTCCCACATCCAAGTCAGTGGGGAAGCCCTCTGGAAGTTGCAAGTCCCAGGCGGCTCACAGGCAGGCAGGTAGACAGGTGAGTGGGTAGTCCCAGGTGGGGGAAGGGTGTGAGGGAGATGAGAGTGCACTGGGGGGTACATGTGATTGTTGAAGTTTGAGTGCAGAAGGAAGAGAGTGAGTAGGTGATGGGACTTACCCTAGCGACTTGCAACATTCCTTGCTGGTTTTCCCATTAATTATCTGGAAAACTGGTAGGGAAAGTCACAATTCATGATCACAGGGTCCTGTAACTATCATAAGTGCAAACTGATTGGTAAGCTCCCAAATCACAATCATGTGACTTCAGGGATGCTGGAACAGCCATAACAATTGTAACCACTATTTGTTCAACACCGTCACAACTTCAGACAGTCACTGAACAAATGGTCGTAAGTCAAGGACTACCTTTAAGACTTTAGAGGTCAAAATCGGTGCTTTGAAATTTTCTTGGAAACATACTGGCAACCATACAGCCTCCACATTTTAAATGTTACAATGTTAAATCAGTTGTTGCCTATCACCATCTGGGTTCTTGTATTCTGCAGCAATTCAAATATCCAAGTAGTCCTTAAGGGTAGCTGCAAGGAGAATAAATTGCAGTAAATCAGTCTCAAGGTGAGGGCTTGGCTGGTTGTCCCCAAAGCTTCCCATTTCAGAAAGGATTGCAATTAGTACAATCAGCCAAAACTGCAGATGTTCTCCTGACCAAGATCTCCCACCTGCTGATCAAGTGGAAGCTATGAATCCAAGATAACCCCCAAAACATGAACCTATTTCTTAAAGCAGAGTGCTGTCCACAGGTGGCATAGAAGTCTCTGCTAAACTTCAGTTCTAACAGAATAACAGAGTTGGAAGGGATCTTGGAGATCTTTTAATCCAACCTCCTGCTCAAGCAGGAGACCCTGTACTGTTTCAGACAAATGGTTGTTCAGTCTCTTATTAAATCCAGTGATGGAGCACCCACAATGTCTGAAGGCAAGCCGTTCTGCTGGTTATTTGTTCTAACTGTCAGGAAATTTCTCTTTAGTTCTAGATTGCTTCTCTCCTTGATTAGTTTCCATCCATTGTTTCTTGTCTGCCCTTCTGGTGCTTTTGTAAATAGGTTGACCCCCTCTCTTCTTTGTGGCAGCCCCTCAAATGTTGGAACAATGCTATCATGTTACCTTTAGTCCTTCTTTTCACTACCCAGTTCCTGCAACCGTTCTTCCTATGTTTTAGCCTCCAGCCCCTTAATCATCTTTGTTGCTCTTCTCTGCACTCTTTCCGGAGTCTCAACATCTTTTTTATATTGTGGTGATCAAAACTGGATGCAGTATTCCACATGTAGTCTTATTAAGGTCTTATAAAGTGATATTAACACTTCACATGATCTTGATTCTACCCTGTGTCAATGCAGTGTATTGCATTGGCTTTTTTGGTGCCGGCAGCATACTGCTGGCTCATATTTAAGTGGTTGTCTATTAGGAGTCCAAGATCCCTCACAGTTGCTGCTATTGCCAGGATCCACTTATTCTATTCCTGTACATTTGATTTTTCTTGTCCAAGTGTAAGACCTTACTTTTCTCACTATTGGATTTCATTTTGTTAGATAGGACCCAGTGTTCAAGTTTGTTGAGATCCTTCTGGATCTTGAGTCTAATTTCTGGGGTGTTAGCTATTCCTGCCAGCTTGGTGTTGTCTGCAAATTTAATGAGTTCCCCTTCTATTTTGTCATTTATATCGTTCTGTCTTACTAGATTCAATTGCAGTTGATTCCTCTCATCTAGTCATTAACTATCTCTAGGCATCGTGTAAAATTGTTCACTGAATTTCCTGTTTGGCTTAGGGTAGAAATACATAACTGGTAATATACAGGTAGTCTTCATTTAGTGATTACAGTTATAACCAACAACTCAGTTATTCAGGAAAGTGGTCACTAAGTGAAACTTTAACTGTGCTTAAGATCTTAACTTTAGATTTCCTTTGTTTTACAGACCTGTGAAAGTTGTAAATACAGGTATTGGCTGTAACCTTTTTAATCACTGTTGTAACTGAATGGTCACTAAAAAGGCAATCACTAAATGAGGACTACCTGTATATCGATCATACTTCCAAGTGAATGAATAAACTCACGAAGCAGTTTCAGGTAGACATTAAAGAACAGGAGAAGAAAACTGAGACTTGTAGTAGCCCATACAGGATTCCATTGCTCTTTTCTCATTATCTGAAACCAGCCAGTCAGTGGGTGTCAGGCCAGTAGGTAGACAAGATCAAGAAATCAATTTCACAGGAAAGATAAAATTATTTTATTGATCTTGGCTACAATAAGAGAACCTTGAAAACTTGATTGTGCAATACCTTTGTCTTTTTCTTATACTCTAGTGCAGGGCTCCCCAGCCCCTGGGCCATGGCTCACTGCCGGGCTGTGGCCCGTTCTGAACTGGGCCGCGGAAGTGATGGACAAGCATGCAGGCGGGCGGGCGAGCATGTGCAGTTCCATTTGTGTGAGTGGCAGGTGCACGTGTCTGCTGCTTTCGTAAATGGAGCTGCATGCACACGTGCGCTCCCCTCTCCCACCTCCCCCACCAGTGTGTAAAGCCGGAAAGGTTGGAGACCACTACTCTAGTGAATTATTGCTTAAGCAATAATAAGGACTTTAAAAAAATATTTCAGCCCCTTTTACCTAAGTAACAGTTCTTGCATATTTCCATCAAGGCCATCTTCCTTATATTCCAACAGCTAGAATGAAACCGCTGAATGACGGTGCCCCCAGCACTGTTCTCAGGTAATCTAGAAGGATGCCATGGTAGATAATCTTGAGAGATCCAAGAGGCATGTACTCCCAGTATCCAAGTCTTGGCAGAGATCATCTATATACAATAAACTATATTTAAAAGGTAATCTATATAAGTTCCTTTCATCCAGAGTTCTTTTCATTTGCACCTCTGCTGTCTTCTCCAAAACAAAGAAAACTAGAGTTTGATGAAGATATGGTCTCTTCAGAAGGAGTTACACCACTTCCTCCTTCAAGGCAAGCACAACCTACAAACCATTTACTACTTCTCTATTCCAATTGCACCCCTTTTAACCAGCAGAACGAGGTCAGATACAGATCTAATTCACAGGTGGCTTTTGACTACCAAAACCTGTCTACTTCCTGATTTTACAAGGTCAGAAGTCCAGCTTCCTCACAAAACTTGATCTAATTACCTCAGTTCCTGTTCATATTAGTAGTCATTGGAGCATGCATTTTTAGGCTGTGCAGCTTAGCATTTTTATGAACAAACATCTAATGTACAAGAATTGAAAATTGTTTAAGTGAAAAGTGAAAATCTCCCTCACATTGAGCGTAGCTTCTAGTGATTTCATGGGCACATGCATGAAATTTTCTGGAGGTAACAATGTGAAATGGTTTGTTTGGCTGCCTTGTAAGATATTTTTTTTGACTTCTCTGCTTAGCCTAAATTTTGGTGGTCACCTATCAGAGTCCTAAATGGGCCTCATCCTGCTTATATTCTGAGCCCAGATGACTACCCATTTTGTGAGGCAAGGATTCATTGTGTGGTAACAAGATGTTATTTGATATGCCTGCAGTTATCAAGCAACTGGTTACAACCATATGTAATTGCACAGATTGTTCTGCTCTCCCCCCCCCATAGTATTTATATTGTCCCCTCCTTCCCTCTCAGTATTTATACCATAGTTGCTAAATTGTCAGGTTTTTATCTTCTTGCTCTTTGTTATTGTCCAGAATTTATATTGTAAAATAAACAAATAATTGACAGTGCGTAAATATGGTGCATGCACATCACACCTAGAGTTTATCTTACTATTGTTTAGTGAACACAGTTCAATCTTGCTGACTTGTTAATATATGACTTGTTAATAACAAGAGACCCTTAATTTTACCTTGCTACAGTATTAAATGTATTTCTAAGAAATTATCCCATGGAACATGGTTGAATTTATTTATGGGTAAATACGCTCGGGTGTATAGTCAAAAGCATTTTGTTGAAGTTTGATAACAGAGTAAGAATGATTAGCATAAGCATGTATTTTGTTCTGAAGAGGTAGGTATAGTTTCTGCATTTTGCAATACGTTTACTGTTTTAATGAAACTGATACACAGCTTAATTCTAAGACAGGGTTTTCAAACCTTTGAGGCCCCAGAGCCTTTTCATAAAAATCTGTAGCCTTAACCCCTCTGATCAATAGATTTTGGAGATTTTGAATGTCAGCTGACAACCCTTTCTGTTGTACCTTAGAAAACTTTCTATGGGCATCCCTGGAACAGCGTCCATGTAGAAATGGATGGCCGAGTGGAGTGTGGGGTTTCCCCCCCCCCACTTACTGCCTTGTGAAGCCTTTAACACTTGTGCCAAGGACTAAAGGGTAAAAAATCTCAAATATACACATCATCTCCTTTTGCTTCAACACTGCTTTTCAGTGGTGTCCATAGCAATTGTTCTAAGAGGCTAAAGGAAAAAAAACCCTACCCACTCTACAAGGGACTAAAAGAAGAGGTTTCTTCCCCCCCCCCTTTCTTTCTGTGGAACTAATTCTAGAGGACCTAGTTTGAAAAATAAAAATTCCAGGACATTATCTGATGGTATGTATGCTTGCTGCAGTTAAGTACATCTAGTTCAAAAGTGAAGAAGGGAAAAGTGAGGAAAATTCAATCCAAATTTGGTTTGAGGAAAATGTAAAGTTGAAATTTTCTTACTCTTTTAGATGTGAGCACTTTTGTTTATTTTGTCCAATAGTAATAAATAACATATAAACTATATGTTTTTAAAATACCCACAGGAGAGATACATTAATGTCATGTAATTTTTGTATGCAATTTAGAAATTATTTTCCTTGGGCGTGTAACAAATGAGTGTTTAATTTTACTAATTGCATAGGCCACATAGATGATAAATATATTTTGAAAAGCTATTGGAACTTTTATTTCCTGATGAAATTCTGGGAGAGTTTTATTGTGTTTGGTGAATATATGAGCTTATGTGAGAAAGTTATGGGTAGTTCGCACTTACTCTCTGCAATTGGGACTGGCAACTCTGTCAATAAACATCTTAGTTATAAAGTGAAATATCACACGACTGCACTTGACTTAAACATCAGTTTGATTGTCGTCATGAAGCAAATAACTAACTTGCCAGCTCCCCCCCCCCCCCATTTTGCTTGTCAGAAGCTTTGTTTGAAGGGTACAAATGGCGATCATGTGACTATGGCCCACTGTACTATCATAAATGCACATTTGGTGCCCAAATCATAATCACATGATCACTGGGAAACTGACAGCTGCATGTTTGAGGCCAGGTTTAAGTCTCCTTTTTCAGCAACATCATAACTTTGGTCATTTGAGTGGTCACTAAGCCACTAAGCCACTATCTGTATTGGAATAATGCACATGAATATGCTAGGTCAGGAACTGAAAAATCGCCAACTGATTTCTGTTTGTACCCTTTCTATCTAGGGGTCTGGAATATATCCTGAACTAGTTCTGACTAACTGAAATTTTAGGAATATTTAATATTTTTATGTAATTCTTCCTAGGGATTATCAAGAATATATTTTGAACTCATACTGGGTTCAGTTTAAAGTCTTAGTAAATCTCTGCTTCATCATGTTTTGTAGATAGACACTATTAAGTTTAACATTATTAAGAACAGAGAGAGATCACAATTTTAAGGAAAGCCTAGCTGCTAGCATATTGGTTATGAATGTGAACCTAAATGTTATGGTTCCGAAGAAAGAGGCTTTTCAAAGAAACATGAGGCATTGTTTTCTTTTAAGAATCTTTTTATGGCAACATAGCTCCGGCACATACATAAGCGAAGCCAAAATCTGAACCCTCCTACTTCTTTCCACAGTATCTGAGCACATTCCCCTCCCTCATTTTACAGTCATTAATCACAATCTCCAATTAATTTAAAGTGTGAACATTCCCTCCCGTTCCATAATGCGCTATATTTTATCTCCTCGTATTTCATCCAGCTTTGAAGATGCTCTGCTGAAATATTGTTATGGCTAACTAGTACCCAAGCACATTCTTTCACTCCCCCCCTCCATACTATCTAATAGTGGCTCTAAAGAAATACACAGGTTAAATAGTAAATGTCTGCATCACATATAATGTCAGGCAAAAACATTCGATGTTAGCAGCATTGACATCCGGCCCCCCTTACAAAAATGACAGATCCTGTAATGTAAACAAAAGCATATGTTAATGATTAGTTTTTGGTTTGTTGGGGTGTTTCGCATGAAATCTCTTGACGAGTCTGTCAGCTTTCACCTCACTTGATTTCACCCAGGTGGCTTCAGATAACGGGTACCCCTTCCATTGTACTAAGTATTGTAATTTGCCTTTAAAAATTCTAGAATCAAGAATAAGTTTCACTTCATAATGGGTCTGCCCTGCAACTACGAGGGGCCCAGGTGCTTTCTTCGGGGGAAGTCTTAAAGTGGAACCCCGACAAGGTTTTAACAAGCTACTATGGAAGACAGGGTGAATTTTACCTCAAAAGTCTAGGGAGTTTCAGTTTTACGTTGACCGGATTGATGACCTTTACGATAGGAAAAGGCCCTAAGAATTTCGGTCCTAACTTCTTGCTGGGTAATTTGAGGCGTAAATATTTGGTCGACAGATAAACCTTTTCCCCAACTTGGAACGTTCTTGGGGAGCCCTCTTTTTGTCAGCTTGCTTTTTATAGGTTTCAAAAGTCTTTTTTAAAGCAGATTTTGTGTTTCTCCAAACTTCCTCCCATCCCCTCACCCATTGGTCCAGTGTCTGGGAAGCGGTTGGCACTTGGGGATATTCAGGTATTGGACCGAACTCTTTGCCTGTGGCTACTCTGAAAGGTGTGTAGCCGGTGCTGCTGTGCACAGAATTGTTGTACGCCACCACTGCAAAAGGGAGGTCAGTCCAGTTCGTCTGTTGATAGGACACGTAGCATCTGAGATATTGCCCCACCATTTTGTTCGCTGGCGTCGGCTTGTATTACAAAGGGTTCCCCTGGGCAGGGGTGCTTTAGGACCGGTTCAGCAGCAAATAGTCTCTTTAAATTCTCAAAAGCTGTTTGATAGTTCATAGTCCATGCTAGTGGTTGGCCCGGTCGCGGCTTCCCTCCTTTTTTGCCTGTTTTGAGTAAATCTCTAATGGGTAGAGCAATTTTGGCAAAAGAGGGGATGAATTGATGGTAGAAGTTGGCAAAACCTAGAAAGCTCTGGAGCTGTTTGCGGGTTTTGGGGGGCTGCCATTCAATTACAGTTTTCATCTTGGCTGGATCCATCTCAATGCCCTCGTTGGAAATTCTGTAGCCGAGGTAATCTAATCGGGTCTGGTGAAATTCACATTTTGACAATTTGGCATAAAGCTTGGTATTCAGTAGTTTCTTTAACACTTCTCTCACCAGCTTTATGTGATCCGTCATATTTGTGCTGTATATAAGGATATCGTCAAGGTACACCAGAACCCCTTTGTACAAGTGATCATGTAGGACCTCATTAATCAACTGCATGAATACGGCTGGGGCCCCCTGTAGTCCAAATGGCATGACCTTGAATTGATAGCTCCCCATGGGGCAGTTGAAGGCAGTCTTCCACTCGTCTCCCTCCTTTATTCTTACTCGGTAATATGCCTCTCTCAGGTCTAACTTAGTGAAGACACTCCCCTTAGCCAGATGAGTTAATAAGTCCTGTAGGAGGGGGAGAGGGTATTTGTTTTGCACACTTAAAGCGTTGAGACCCTTACAGTCTACGCAGAGACGAAGAGACCCATCTTTTTTTTCTTTAAATAACACGGGGGCTCCCACGGTAGATTTGGCCCGTTCAATGAACCCCCTGTTTAGCTTTTTATTCACGTATTGCTGCATCTCTTCCATTTCGAGGGGGGACATAGCGTACATTCTCGGGCGTGGGAGTTTGGCTCCTGGCACCAGTTCGATAGAACAGTCATTGGGCCTGTGAGGGGGTAGGACATTGCATTCATTTTCACTAAATGCCTCCGCTAAGTCCCAGTATTCATTGGGGATGAGTGATTCGTCTGGTGACAGTGAGGCAGCTATATGTGCTCGGCCTAAAGTGTTCCGCAACGTCTGTTGAATCGGGAGGGGGTTGGCCCTATTGGTAGCCTCACAGTTCTCATCCCTTTCTCCCACCAGATAAATGGCTTCCATTTGTCCAACCAGGCTAATCCTAGGATCACAGCCTCAGTCAGTTTTGGAGCCATTAGGAAGCGTATGAACTCCCAGTGCTCACCTATTTCTAGGCGTAGAGGCTCAGTTAGTTGCGTGACAAAAGTTCCTCCCATCAGGGAGCCATCGGCTTGCTCAAACCTCATTGGCTTGGAGAGTGATTTTGCTCGTATTCCCAATTTCATGGCAAAGGGCAAGCTAATAATACATCGGGAGCATCCAGAATCCACTAGCATTTTTAAGTCTCTCTGTGGTCCTGACTTAGGGCTGATTAGCCTTGCAGGCAGTGAAAAAGGGGGGATGGGTCGACTCACCATTGGGTCGTTCTCTCCGTCATCGCTGTCAAAAAAGGGTAGAGAGGGGGTGGGTCCAGCCTCAGCTCCGGTGTCCTCCTGTGTAGGGGAGGTAGCTTGGGCAACCAGTTGTTGTGTGATCCCGCTGGATTTTTCTCTCGACGGCTGCTGGCCAGGTCTCTTCCTCACTGCAGGTCCCGGTCTGTTCTGCTGCTGGGGGTAGGGAACCGGGCAGTTCGATGCTCGATGTCCCTGCTGTCCGCATCGGAGGCATGTGATCGGCAGACCCGCAGGTGGTCTGGGCCTTTCAGCGGTCGTAGCCGTTGGGGGCTTTCGGGGTGGTGGTTGTCGTCTGGGTTGCTCCGGTCTTATCTCGGGTTCAGGTGGGGGAGGCTTCTTATAGCGGGTGAGT
The DNA here is from genome assembly GCA_023970755.1 of Azemiops feae. Lineage (NCBI taxonomy): Eukaryota > Metazoa > Chordata > Lepidosauria > Squamata > Viperidae > Azemiops > Azemiops feae. The sequence continues at coordinate 2,209,276 of JALGBA010000099.1, forward strand.
TGAACGTCCAGCTTCACCGCTGTCTGGTACCACTCGTGCAGTTGATCGGGTACTGCTTGAATAATGCAGGCCTGGGAGAGGTGGTCATCTAATCCCTCAATAAAGAGATGGATTAGGGATTGCTCAGGCCACCCCTCTATTCGACCGGCTACCTTGCGGAATTCGCGCACATACTCTAGAGCAGGTCTGCCGGCTTGTTTTATTTTGTGGATTTGTCCTCCTGCTCTAAGGCTAATGGAAGGGTCCTCAAATCTTTCCCTCAGTCCTAGGAGGAAGAGGTGGGGATTATCTAATTCGGGGGCTTGCTCATTATATAAATTGTTTAGCCATTTGGATGCCTCTCCCTCTAGGTTGGACGCAATCACATCAACCACGGCACCTGGGTCTGGGTAGAGATAGGCCCAGCGATTTAAATGAGAACGTACTTGGTTGAGGAAAAAAATCAGCTTCTCTGAGTCCTCATCGAAAGTTGCTCTGAAGGGTGGGCCAATTATAGGCTGTTGTGGGTCCCATTGTGGCTGTTGCTGCTGGGCCCACCCTTGTTGCTGATTTAACGGCTGCTGAGCTCTCCACTGTAGGGGTGGCGCTCCCAGTCGTGGCTGGCCCCACCCTGGTTGTTGTCGTATGCCCAGGGGTCGCACGTTCGGGGTCTGCGGTCCTCCACCCTGCTGTGGTTGCAATATTGGCAGTGCTGGCCTCTTGAATCGTGGGAGGTTTACTAAAGGCTGCTGAATAGGTGGGGGCGGTTGCTGTCTTCTCTGTTGTTGGCCTGCGGGGGGTGATGGCGCCCTCTGCTGCTGTAAGCCCCTCCATGGTTGCTGGGCCTCTCTCATTTGTGGCCCCACCTGCTGTTGCTCTTCTGGCTTTGGCACCACCCCTAGCTGCTGTAAGGCCTCTATTAGCTGACGCACGCTCAGGCCTTTGATCCTCCGTCTGTGGGGGCTGCCAAACTCCCCATTGAGGCAAGGGGCCCAGGCTGGGTTTCCCTCTCTCTGTGGGGCTGGAGGCCCTGGCAGGGGGCTCCAGGGATTGGAAAACTGTTTGGTCTGCGAGGGAGGGGCTGGGGGCCTCAACAGGGATTGTTCCGCGCCCCTCACTTCTAATGTTTCAAATCTCTCTGCCAAATTCTCCACGGACTGACTATGGGTGGCAATTGGATATCTCCACTCACCCGAGTCTTCAGCGGCAGAAGGCTTGGCAGTTCTCCACTGGTGTGGGGGATGTAATCTGTGAGGATCCCTTTGTTGTGGCTCCAACTCATCCGTCTTGGAAGTCTTTGAAGATGGAAAGGCTGTTACGAAATCTCCGGATTCCACGCTTGGTTTCTCCCAGTCTGAAGACCAGATCAGCTCTCCTAATTTCTTTGGCCTTGCTCCCAGCTGGGGGATTTGCGAGGGTTCTCTCTCTACCGGCTTGTTAGCTGTTGCTCCCCTCTCTGGAGAACTTGCTGCTGCAGTGGTGCTGATCTCAGGCAATTCTTCTTCTTCCATGATGTTTTCTCTCCGAATCTTTGTCAGTCTATCCCTTTAGTTTTAGGAATAGTGACTAGGGGTTCGGAACCCCTAATAGTCTGAAAAGTTTGTTGGATTTTGGCTTGATGTTATGGTTCCGAAGAAAGAGGCTTTTCAAAGAAACATGAGGCATTGTTTTCCTTTAAGAATCTTTTTATGGCAACATAGCTCCGGCACATACATAAGCGAAGCCAAACTCTGAACCCTCCTACTTCTTCCCACAGTATCTGAGCACATTCCCCTCCCTCATTTTACAGTCATTAATCACATTCTCCAATTAATTTAAAGTGTGAACTTTCCCTCCCATTCCATAATGCGCTATATTTTATGTCCTTGTATTTCATCCAGCTTTGAAGATGCTCTGCTGAAATATTGTTATGGCTAACTAGTACCCAAGCACATTCTTTCACTCCCCCCCCCCTCCATACTATCTAATAGTGGCTCTAAAGTAATACACAGGTTAAATAGTAAATGTCTGCATCACATAAAATGTCAGGCAAAAACATTCGATGTTAGCAGCATTGACACTAAACTCTATTCAACACCTGTCACTGCTTATAGTAGTGGCGGTTGAAATTTTATTTATCAGATGTTATAACTAAGTTATAACTAAGATGGAAAAATCTTAGACATAAAATATAATAAATAACAGTTATTAAGTCAGTAATAGCATCTTAATATATAATAAGGACCCTTTCATCTGCTTTTTTCATCCTCTTTCCCTTTTCCTTTAGTGCTGTTCACCTGCAGCTGATCTGGCTTCATGGGTGGGATATCTGCCATTACCCAATCCATATCTCAATTGATGTTAATTATTTGGGACTTAGGAGAGGTCATTCTGTGATAAGATTAGAGCAGCTGTTGGGAACAAAAGAATGATCAGATACTGTAGAAGCTACAAGGATCTTCTTTCCTTTGAAAGTGCTGATTTTAACCCTTTTTATAACAACTAAAAAGTATTTGTTGCCTTTTTCTCCTTCCAGGTCTCAGTCCCTTATATGTAGCAATAAGAGTTCAATTCAGAAGAGGGAAGGGAATGCCAAATCAGTAAAGAAAAAATATTTGAATCCCGAGAAAATAAAAAGCTTTAGAAAGAAAATCAAGACAGTTTCCCTATTGTTGCATTATGCTTAATTTGAAGTAGAGAAGGATTTTGACAGTTTTAATGAATTATTATTGATATAGTCAGACAGATGATTCAACTTGATTTTGCAATTGTATCCACCTATCTAATCCTTCCCAAGGACCTGGGATAGGCAGATATTGTTTGATTATATCAGCAAATAAAATATATTATATCGCAGGATGTAAGCTGTTACAAGTAAATCTGCCTTTTGCTATTGATTGATGGTGATTTTGTCAATGGCGAGGGTGTTCAGATGGTGCTTCAGATGTTTGGGATTGCACCCAAGACACCTATAACTATTGGCACTACCTTTGGCTTTTATTTATGTTCACTTTTTTTTCTACTGTTTTTCTAGTTCTGTTTGCAGGTCTTCTGTTCTTTCTCTTCTCTTCTGCTGTCTCCAGTTATTGCAACATCCACTATCCAGATTTTTTTTGTCTTTCTTATTGACAATTGTTAAGTGTTCTGTTCTCGCGAAGCAGACATCGAGACGAGGCAGGTTCACAACAAAGGATCTCTTTGTTAAGTACATTCACAGAACAGAAGCAAGAACACAATGGCCACTTGCCTTTTATACTCCCCTTGCAAGGAGATGCACAGCCAATCATTGCAGGCCGTTCTCCCGCCTTGCGCATGCGCGCAAGGCCGGAGACAGCCTGTCTGGGTCCCGGGCAGACACGTGGTCTGTTCGGGTCCCTGCAACCTTTCTGCAGCCTTCCTGAGCCTTGCTGAGTGACTCAGCAAGGCCCAGGACATAACATTAAGTCTGAAGTGTTATGTGGCAGCTGCTTTTCTATTTGAATTCTAAAGTCCCGAGCAATTTAGCTTCTTTTGCTATCATTTTCTCTATTTTGTGGTCCCCCCAGGTCTTTCTTGCAGGCAGATAGTATTTCTTGCAGATGTTCCAATGCACCGTTGTTGCTACTTTGCCCTGCTGTTGTTTGTAGTCAGCCTGTGCAATCTTGCAGCAGCTAACTAGGTGGTCCACAGTTCCTTCACTACTTTTTCTTATTATTATTATTACCATCCCTTAAAGTCCTTTTTAAATCGCCTAATGACTCTTACCCGTCTCAGAGGCTGACATCCTGTTTCTTTTTTACTGTTTTTGTTTTTTATTTTTCTATTTAGTGTTCTTGCTGCAGGGAGGGGAATATGCATGGAATGTGCTTTTTGGTGTAAGTGATTTGCATTATAAAATGCTTGATATATGCAGATGGGGGGCCATTCATCTTGTAAATGTGGTACCTTATTTTCCAGGCAATTAATTTTAATTAGCAGTTATTAAAATGATTATTCAGTTAGTATAATTTTTCATCCTTGCCCTGGCTTCTGGCAGAGGTGTATGTGTATAAATACACATGCATACACATTATCACACACAAAAACGTGCATGTAAATGTGTCACATGTTCATATTCATTGAGTGGAGAGCAGAAGGAGTCTCTGGGATTGATTTCAACTAGGAATGGCAACTGAGGGAAAGCTGGCCATTGCACATGGCTTCCATCTGTGTTCATATTTCTTTTCTTCTTTCTGTTGTTTCTGAGGATTTAAATTCAGGATCAAAGAGTGCTTCACTGAGGCAAATGTGCTACCTAGAGTAGGGGGTTACAAGGAATTGATTTTTTTCATTTGCATAGAAAGCTTTCTAAGAGAAACTGACCCATCCCTAAATCTTTCATAGAAAATATGGGGCAAAAACTGAACATTTAAAAAATGTAGTTCTGGGGTAAGGAATTATCTAGAACACAGTTTGAATTTCAGTTTACATTGGAAAATATTCTGACATTAATCTCTTACACGTAGGTTTAACTTAGTCATCTGAAAATATTCATTAAGTTTCAAACTGCCAAATTTGTCCAACGCAAAATTATAGTGGTTCATCTCCATTCCTTATTATCACTGAATGAGCATGTGTAGTGGTTTTTGGTTTGGTTTTTTTTTTTTTTTTTGAGAAATGAATTATTGGATTTTTTCTAAAAAAAATGTACCGAATAGGTTTCTATTGAATTTTTTTTAACTCCGAGTGTAAAATTGAAGTAGGGAGAGGCCTTACCCAATTCGTTCCGTAATGCAGCAATTCAGGAATGACAGCAGGTATCCAGAAAATTTTCATGTACTGATTCTGCAAGTAGAATTTATGTTTTAGCTACATGGGAGTGCTTTCCACAAAGAAAGTCCATTTTTATGTTTGAAGTAATGATGCATGCAATCATCTTCTAGTGTTAAGGCCTTTTCCAATTTTTTTTTAATCATTGGCTGATACTTCAAGTCATACTGGTAAAAAGCTTTTACAGTTTGAAATAAGAATACCGTTACAGAGCTTTAGTATTATTTTGGTAAGTATATTTAATGCTTTCGCACCATGTCAGACTATTTTTAAAAAGTTTTAAAAGTAAATGGGCTATGGGGAGAGCACCTCGTGTGGATGTGTGCAATCAAATCTCCTCTTGGATGACAGTAAGACAGCTATTTTGGGGAAGGTTTTCTGATAGCTGTTACTCTGCCGCTTCCTGTGGGGCCGAAAATGACAGGTGAAGACAGGAGTTAAGGGTTTCGGTGTCCTCTGTTGGAAAGATTGTATTTCTTTCTGTCAGAAAGGGTATGGGTATGAGTAGCTTCAGTAATTCGCTTAGATTATGTTTAAGCATGCTAAAGTTTGTGTGCATTTATTTTCAGGGCAGATAATGTGTTTTGAAATCACTTCCACAGAACCTTTGGGTTGGGGCACAGTTGTGCCACAAAGACACAGACACCTCCCATCTGGTGATGTGGGTTACCGACATACAGTAATGGTTAGAATTATTATTGGAATAATTGGAATTAATCTTTCTGGTTCTCTCACAGCTCTCTTTGTCTCTGCAGGAATTACAAGAAATACCCAGAACGTCTGTTCAAAGTGTTTGTAAATATCACAAGACTGAGGTGATTAAGACAGTTGAAACATTTGGCGTCTTAATTATTGTAACACTTTTTCAGGATTTGCTCGCTATATTTTGTAAAAATGAAAGTGTTCTTCTGCCATTTGTTGTTTGATTAAGTTTATAGAATCAGGACTGGAAGGGACCTCGGACGTCTTCTAGTTCAAGCCTTCCTCAAGACAAGAGCCCTCCCAGTCAAATGGTTGTCCAGTCTATTCTTGAACACCTCCAATAATTTATAGTTAGTTGCAGATACCTCACTATCACTAGATAATCCAACAAATATATAACTTGGGAAGGTTTACATGTTGGCCATGAAGTTAAGAACACATTGGAAAACCCAAGACTGGTGATTTCTGAACTGTGATTTGCTAAACAATCCCCAACTGGCTCAGTTCTCAGAATACTCTAAACTAGTGTTTCTCAACTTCAGCCACTAGTACTGGCTGGGGAATTCTGGGAGTTATAATCCGCACGTCTTAATTTTTAAGGCTGAGAAACATTGCTCTAAACCACGGGTAGGCAACCTTGGCTCTTTTATGGCTCAGGAATTCTGGGAGTTGAAGTCCACGAGTCATAAAAGAGCCAAGGTTGCCTACCCCTGCTCTAAACCATAAACTATACAGATTTGTGGTATGATTTAGGAAGTAACATTGACTGTGACTAATATACTATAGAAATTCAAAGAGAGAAACTAAAGACTGCTAACAATTTCCAGTTAACAAACACTTTTTAAAATAATAGCCATAGTCTGGACTTGGCAAGCTTGCATATAGTATCATACCTTCAGAATTATAGAATCAAATATATCAGACTTCCTTCGAAACTGCAAAGTCAAATGTTGGGGAGAAAAAGCTTTAGATGGTGTGAATTTTGTGACATTTATTGACCTCAAAGCTTACTTACATGTATCATCAGATAATCCATGTTGTGTTAATTACTCCTTTGAGGCTTTTTGTCATGCTTACCTTATGCCAAAACCTTTTACAGGATTTGTGGGGAGGAGCTAGCTTTCAAATAGCAGTGCTTTCTATTCTTTTAAACATTAACTTTTATTTGCATCACTTTGTCTGCATGGTTTTGTCTACTTTTCTGGCAAGCTTTTGCAATTTGCACTAGAATGCTAATTGTATCAGTACTTGCTGAAAAATATTAGAATATGAGATCAATTATTCATATAGGTATTTATTTTGTACTAAATAGTTTTATTGAATATAATTTGGGGCTGTCCTTGGTAGATCGGAATCAATAAATGATTCAAATAGTTCACTGGAAACTTTATGTGTAAGTTCATATGTATTTTTATATCACTTTATCAAGACAAGCATTATGTCATTTCAAGGATCCAGAGGTGTTTACAAAGACTTCTCATGTTTTATTTTTTCTTTCTCTTGCCTGTTCTTTTCTTTCCCGATAATGCTATGCATAAATCACACACTTGTCTGTTGTTGATTCATGTATCCCATTGTGATTTGCTGTTTTGGGCTTAATGTATTGAATTCCATTGCTGTCCTGTTCAGTTGTGAAATGGTCTAAACTCAGAACTGTCCAGTTTCATGTTCAGAATATTATAATATTATTGGCCAGAATTTCATTGGGGTACTACTGCTAGTCTGTAATAACCCATCTTGAAATTGAAGCAATTGCTTTGGGCTCAAAACTTGTACATCTCTAAATTTTAAGCCCCCCAAATCTGATGTCAGTGATGGCTTTACTATTTTGAGAGGAGGAGAAAACTAGCTGGTTTAGATCTAGATTTTCTGTTTTATTTTTAAAGTTTTAAAACATTAGCATGTTGAGGGACTCTGTAGTCCCTAAAACATTTAAATCAATGTTGATTTTTCAGTACAAATGAATTATCATTTTTATTAGTTTCAATCCTTAAAGGCGCTTGGGTGATTGATTGATAGACAGTTCCAATTTTTCCTTCCAACTACTCCATTAGTTAGCCTAGGAATTGCCTATTGAATGAGAGCTGAAACTTTATCTTCCTGTGCTCTTCTCTCATGTACCCATGTTAATAATCTGTGTCAAGAAGAGATGAGTGATATCTCCTTCCTCACATTGCTTGGCTTAGAAGGGAAACCTTTTTAATTGCAAAAATATGAGATGATCACAAATTCAATCCCTGAGATTTCCTGTCAGAAAGATCTACATCAAAGTGGGGCTAGATGGACAGATATTAAGGCATTTCTGAAATAGCATCATAAGCAGTCAGAATTTATGGGTTCGTTATTATATACATATTTCTTAGTTCTATATCTTGTTTCTTTATTTGTATTTGAAAGGAAATTCATTTCTAAAGCAGGATGACAGCTTTTTCTATTTGATTGCCAAATTAATGATTAATTGCTCTTGGTCAGTTGCCCAATTTTGATGTATTTAACTGCCTTGATTGAAACTTAATTTATACAGAATTCCTATGAATTCATCTTAACTTTTGGAGTAAAATGTATGCTTGCTATTTTAATAATCACTGTCCTGATAGTGTTTGTACTTTCTTGTCCTTTTTCTTTGTTCTATTCTGATCCATAATTTCAATCAAATGCAGCTAAACTACCCAAGGAATACTTAGAATTAAGTAGAATGTTTTATTGTATCAAGTCACTATCACAAATTTATTTCATTTCATTTGTATCTAAGAACCACCCATCTCACTCACAAAGGGACTCTGGACATACAATAAAATATTAAAAACATAAAAATTGTATATAAAAATTGAAAGAACCAAAGAATGTTAAAAATTAATTAAAAGCAGGGGAAGGACTTTAAAGGCACTAATCAGCCCCATGGCTGTATGGTCCATTACACACCCCAAGAAAAACTGCAGAACCATCTTTTTATGCCTTTATGGAAGATTGGGAGAGTGGGGGCCTGCCTCACTTCATCAAATAGTTGAACAAATAACCATTAAAATTAGCAAGGCTATCTTGGAGGATTAGATCTTCCTGCTCATATCAACCTCTTAAAAATTCCTGGCTGAATTTCCTCCTGTAATTTATCTAATTTATGCCATAATGTATTATATCCAAGGCTTGTTGAATAAGTAACCTGGTTCACAGTAACACTAAGCTAAGGATCCTCATTCTTTTGGGCCAGTGATCACATTTGGAATTTTGGAAACATGTTATAAGTATCATCCCTCAAAAGATATCAGTTTATCAGCAGGTCATTTGATTAGCTTACTACCGACCGACCGGTATGTGCAATTTCTTGTAGAGTCTCTGCAGGTGTTTTCTATGATTCAACTCCTTTTAGGCATTTTCTGCATAAATGCACATATTTCCAAAAGACTACCAGTTTGGAGTCACCTATTGTTTTTATTTTCTAAAAATATGCAAGATACAGAATTCTTACTGAAATTAATTATGCCTGAGATTTCATTTTTTTATAGACTGTCAAGAACCATTATCTAAGCAAAAGCCACCCAGAGTCACTTGTTGAGATGGGTGGCTATAGAAATCTAATAAATGAATAAAAGGAACTGACTTTTTTTGATCTGGTCTGCCAAGTCAGACTGATATCACGAGAGACCTACCTCTTTACAGAATGGCTGCCACACCACAAAACATTCACATCCTGTGAATGTACTTTCTCTTTAAAGCCTTCCTTGAATGTGTCCATCTGTACCATATTACCTACCCTAATTGTTAGTTGCTCAGCCACTTCCGACTCTTTGTTACTTAATGGACATCATTTCACCAATATTAACTATCCTAATTGCTTTGTTGAATTCTTGTACATTCATATCTGTGTCATGGGTGATAGTACTAGTCACTTTTTCTAAAACTGTTTTAAACTCTTAAAGAGCTAAGAAAAAAAATGTCAATATTTATAAAAAAATATTTATTGATAGAATGAATGCTTACACAATGTATTAAAAGAAATCTCTCATCTGATAATGTGAAATCTTGTTTATCAAGAAGACTTGATTGCCTAGTATTTGACACTGGTCCTACTACTTTGAAATGATTCCACCTAAAGGCTGACACAAGAGTTTAAGATTTGGAATTGTTTTCCATAAAGCTGTGCAACCTTACTAATAGGATTGATTGATCAATTGATTTGATTTGCTTTCTACAGCTGCCCATCTCAACAAATGACTCCGCATTATAAAATGTAAAAACAACAGTAAGGCAATTATATGTTTAGTAATAGTGAGCACATCCACTAAATACTTTTCTTATAAAATAAGTGTAAATACAGAATATTAGGGTTACCAGATCTGGACTACAAATATAAGTGACCTCTAGATGGTGTCAGAGTTTGAGGTCCATATCTTTTGTTTGGCCCATCCAGTCATCACCCTCACCATCAACCAGACTGATTTTTGCAGTCCAGGACCAATAGTCTTTTATGTACAGTTATCCAAACTCTTATATGTATTTCAAGTGAAAAATCATATGCTGCATTATGGCATTTCCCCCCCTCTAAGTGGGCAACTTTAAAATGCTGCTGGGAATATGATAATCGATGTTTATTCGATTTCTAGATGGAAAGTGAAATATTTTGGAGCCAGTATACTTACTGAAGAGAAAAAAAAACTGCTTCTAATTGCTCCTTTTCTGGCACATGATTAGAGACTACTGACTTGACTACTTCCAGTGGGAATCCTACAGAATCATTTGGAGCCAGAGAGATAATTATGATGTACAGTTTAAAAGAGGAGACAATGAGGCCCAATTACATTTTTGTTTCCATTCTTACACAAATACACAAAACGTGAGCTGCTTAATGGGTAATTCCTGTGCAAGATTTAGATAACAATCCAACATATGCTTATTTTGTATATTAAATTTAAAGAGACTTAATAGACTCTTGCTTAATAGGCTTGAGCTCAGCCATTTAGATCAGTGATTCCAGTTATAGATTGTTAGAAGAAATGTCATTAGAATTCAATGAGGCTTTTTTAAAATCATAAATGTACTTTGGATTAGCAAAATTCAGTACACATATAGTGATTGCTTTGTTAACCATAACTTATTAATGTAATATAAAATGTGATAGTGTGATCTCCCATCACAATTTGAACAGCGTTGCCAAGGCTGGTACACTCAAAATGAATGTTTGACCTTTCTCTTCAATATTGGATTTGTTTTGCTTTAAAGAAAGTAGTATTGATGTCAAATGCTGTTGGACTGCAAGGGATTTAAAATTTCGTTCTCGGGAGTTTTCTATTTGATAGCAAATCTCAGTTGCTGGATTCAAGTAAGTCTTTCTCTTCAAACAGTCCAAACAAAAACAGTTTCTTGTACAGTTTCTTGCTCTATAAGATACCGAAAGCATTGGTATTTGCATAATTCTGTTTGAGTAGAAAGATTACAAGGAACCAGGCTAAGAACCATGCAAATAAAGGTTATTATTAAATTGCATTCTGGTTCATAGTTGTCCCAATGTGCATTCTTTTTAAACATTTGATTTGCATTCATGAATTAAATATTTTTATGCACTTAAGCTACATGAGAAACAGCTTTTAAAAATAAGATTATAATTAGGTTACAAGAAGTGCACTTTATTTAGCACCGTGGCTTTATTGAGGATTGTGTTTGTGTGTGTGAGAGAGAGAGGGGGAGAAAGGGAGAATTTTATGGTCTAGGTTTTTATATCAAAAACATCACTACAAAATAAGGTGAACTAAATTTTGGAAACATTGATAGTTAAGTCTTTTCAGAGTGAATTAAAAGTCTGTTGTTTTCTTTATGCAAAATCTTTCAGGAAGGCAAAGCATGATGACATCATCTAGGCCAGGGGTAGGCAACCTTGGCTCTTTTATGACTCGTGGACTTCAACTCCCAGAATTCCTGAGCCAGCCGTGCTGAGGGGAAAGGGAGAGGTTTCCATGCTGAGCCGTGCTGGCTCAGGAATTCTGGGAGTTGAAGTCCACGAGTCATAAAAGAGCCAAGGTTGCCTACCCCTGATCTAGGCTTAATACTAAGCTTGCACATTTTTTCCTCTGATGGGATCTGAGAAGAATTAATTCCTTTCTATGATGACCACCATTTAGAATGAAAAAAGTAACGTTAACTATACTAAACTATAGTAAATATGTAGCTGGATTTCTACATTGTCTTAAGCTTCCTTTGTTTAAATCATGTCTTGTTAAATCTTATGTCACCTTAATAAGCCTAGTTTACACATTGTGCAGAGCCATTTATTGGGCAAATAAAAGCACAGTGCCTAGTACCCACATCACATGATGCCAAATCCAGACTATGTTAGCATGGCCTTCTATTACCTTTCACAGCTCCAACAACCTTGGTCATCAACCTTATTGGCTGGGAATTATGTGATTTAGTTTGTCTAAGAAAAGCCAGGCGGAGCAGAGTAGGCTTAGAATAGATAGTGTGTGAAGCATTTTTCTTATGGAACAAAAAACTCAAAGATTGTAGAAGTAATTAAGTTTATGCCATCTAGAAAATTCACCTCATGGCGCTTCTGATCACATGGAAGACATCTGCAGATACTTTTTCATAAGGCCAAGATTTTACAAATGAAAATTAAAACTTTTTAAAAAGTTTTCAGGGTTCAGTTTAGATAAATAGGGTGGAGAGAGAGGTTGATGATTCTCTCTCCCTTTTTTTCTCATTAAGGCAAAATTCCCTGTGTTTGAAGGCTTTGAAGGCCAAAATGTCTTGATAAAGTAGGTCTGCCTGAAGTGTTTCTATAAATTCATGTTAGTTCATGCAGAAACTGTGGGTAATACTCAGTAACGAGAATAATTCTTGTCTATTTTTATAAGTGTTAAACTTGGGATACCTTAGTTTAAATATATGCCACTGGCATGTCTCTAGCAACAGGGTTTAGCATACTTATCTGTGACATTAACTGCCTAGGTATTCATTCCCTTCTTTTGATTGCAATAGGAGAAAAGAAAATCTTTAATATGCTTAAAAAACTATTCAGATTTTTGCATAATTACCTTTCTGGAAGCACTTGAAGGCACATATACAGGACATAAAATTGGGAAATTATATTCATTTGTGCAATATAGTTTAGTATTGGTTACAATAGTTTTAATAATTATTGTTTATTAGTACTTACAAAGTGGTATCCAGTGCATGATAAACTGGCTGATTACTCTTTTATTTCTCTTTTTTAATTTTCTTTTTTATTGGTTAATAGCTACATACCAAGCAGAGCTTTCCTTGGATATGTCTATGTAGTGATATATGTTTTTGTTGAATTTCTTCTTGTCAACTTCTGATACATGGATTGTGAAAAGAAGGTAAATATTGTCAAATCTTTTGTTCCTTTGTGTAGTACAGGAGACTTTAAAATATCCTAAAGATCTTATAGAAGTTTTAAATTATTTTGGGAGTAATCTTTCTCAGTCTGGGTCTCTCCTGAAGTTAAATTAGGACCAACTTCCAGGATTCCCAGCAAACACAGAAAACTGCTAGATGGGAATTTTGGAAGAAGCAATCCCAGCATCATCATAAAGGGATCTTGAATTGGCAATGCGATTTATTAATGTATATGTCTTACCCATCATATTTGTTTGTTTTGTTTAATAGTTTGTTGAAGGAAAAAAAGTCATTAACTTTATGACCTTTTATTCTCTACCTCAACGTTGCAAATTTCCTAAATAAATATTGCATTACATTAACATTACCTACCCATCAGCATTGGTAGAGAAGACATGATATGCCCATCAGAGATTTACTTGGTGGGTCCCAGAAAACAGGCCTTCTCTATCATGGCACTTGGCTTATGGAACATTCTCTCCTATCTGAGTTTAGCTCTATCCCCTTGAGGTACTTCAAGGTCTGGCTTTATCACCAACCCAAGGGTTCCATGAAATCTTAGAATGGTTTCATCACTGTGGCTGATAATTACTCTCTCCTGTGCCATATGGTTTTTAATTTTTTTTAACATTGTTAAATTTTACAATGACTGTTTTTATGTATTTATTATTTTAGTATATTGTTGTACAGTATCCAGTCACTTTTTGTGAGATGGGTGGCTATATAAATTAGATAGATGGATAGACGGATAGATAGATATTTTACCTTGCAGCAACAGAATCTGCTTTCAACATTTGCACTAAGCAAGTCAGAAATCTGAAACCTGTTGTAAGTTTTCAAAGTCAGTCTCTCTCTCTCTCTCTCTCTCTCTCTCTCTCTCTCTCTCTCTCTCTCTCTCTCTCCCTCTCTCCCTCTCTGTGTATGTGTGTTGGAAGGAGATAAAGGAAATAACTTAATAGCATTCTGATATTAACAAATCCTTGTTTTTCTTAGCTGGAGGAGTGATAACTTCAAATTGCCATGGAAATCAATTGGAGTCATCCCTTTAAATAACTCAGGGCTAGTGAATCATCAGTACACATTCATTGTCACATACAGCATTATTAAGAAGGCATTTCACCAATAACTAAACTCAAGCTTTATTTAAAATTCAGTTATGATAGATTATTTTAATGTAAAACAAATAGATATTTTTAAACTCTTGGGATATTATATAATTACTTCTTCACAGTGAAATGTTAAATATCATTGCTTACAAAATAAAAATATGTGAAAAAGGAATCAAGGGAGAAATAGTGATTGGATTTCTGAAATTGGACATTATAAGCAATCTCATAAGTGTTTGTTCATTTGGAAAATGATATTTGATCCTGAAAGTGCATATGTATTTGTTGACTTTATGTTGTTATTGTTTTACTTTATATAACATGGAATAGTATTAAGATGGTTATTTTTACTAAATCTGTGCTGCCTTGCTTAACTATTTCCAATGTAAGGTGGTTTCAGATTGTTCATGGACCACATAATAACAGTAATAGATAGTTCCATCAATATGGGTAACCTTGCCCTAGAGCAGGGGTGTCAAACTGCTGGTCCGTGGGCCAGTTGCATCATGCGGAGGCCGCGCCTACCCCAGCTCTGGAAATGCAAAAAAAGTCGCGATACGTCAACATGTCATGTGACGCGGCGAGTTTGACACCCATGCCCTAGAGGAAGAGCTGCCTAGGTTTCAATGTGTCAAATGTCTATTTCTGTGTATTCATATTGATATTCCTATATTGGTATTCCATGCGTTGCTTTTAAGTGTGTTATTGTCATTACAGTATTGAATTCAAAAGTGTGGTAAGGTGAACAGAGCACCTGTTTCAAAATGTTAACAATGCTACATCTTTTTTGAGGTTTGCAAGATTGCTACAGAGGCTGTCCCTGGTTGTCTTATTTCTTCATCGAAAACATTTAAAAAAATTGAATAAGGCAGACTGAAATTTTTTCACTATCTAGTTTTCACCCCCATGTTTTCAGTAGCTAGGTAAATAATCTAATGCCCTCTTAATTTTGCGGATTGCATTTCCCCCAGGATATACTTCTGCTAGCCTTTTAGACAGGCTGAGGCCCATTGAGACTGAAGCAGTGAGTTGGCTTTGTGTGATATATTCTAATCAGAGCTACAAACAAGCAAAATCTAGGGCTGAGGGGATCAGCATCAGACAAAACAGTAAAACATATTAACAAAATGCCACCATTAGAGGAAAGAAAAAACTATCATGAGTTCAAAAGGGCTGCTGGCTTTTGTTTTGGCTTTTGTTCAAAAGCTTTACAATTTAGCATTACAAGAGGGCATGAGTAGCAGGAAATGCCATTATTCCCTAGGAATGAAGTTGCTGTCTGTCTTTTGTCATGTTGCTTAGTCACACAATATTACCTGGCAAGAAGGTGAAGACATTAATTTACCTCAGAGGACTGTTGCAATAAAATATTTCATGTGGTAACTTGAAGGCTTACAAATTGCAAACTACAGTTTATACAGTAATGAATTAGTCAGTCTTTAACTAAAATGCCATTAGACTTTTCTTGTTTTTGATTGCAGAAGTTGATAGCCTAAGGTCTGGTAATGCTTGTAGGCATGCAGATGATTTCATGACTCAGCCTTAAGAAGTCTTAATGACCCTACCTGCAAAATAATTTAAATATTCTGCCTTTTCTGTTGACCATTTATCTTTCTGTATAAAAGGAATGGGTATGGTTGAAAAAAAAATGCAGGCTTCAGCATGTACTCAAATAAATTGAATTGCAGATTTGTGCTATAGTGTTGTTTATAGGTGTGAGAAATATTTCTTGTTACAGTTATGATTACATTAAAAGAATAGATTGGTATCCAGGCTAAGAGGTTGGATTAATCTGCCTACAAGCAATGCAGGTGTCTAAACTCACCCATCCTTGTACAAAGAAATCTATACATCATAATTTGAGATAAATGTTAAGTTGCATATTAATAACATTTTAAATGTATATACTGCCTGACTCCCAGTGATTCTGGGCAGTTTTTAAATTGTTAAAAACATTTTAAAACAAGCAACAATACAAAAAAAACCCCACAAAAACAACACAGCAAAGCTAATACCTCAGTGCATTTCTATCTTGTTTGCAACAGAATAGTGCCATGTTCTACAAATAAAGTGCTTTTCGAGTATAAAAAAAGAAATCAAGTTTTGAAATGGTATATTACAATAGAAGCAGAATTCCAGATTACAGCTATATTTGGAATTATCTGTGTTTCAGGTGTTGTGACATATGAGAACAAGGCAACAACCATTCTTGGTAGTCCAGTCCGGTTTCCTATTTGACAGATTGAGCAAGAAAACATCTATGTGAACCTGCCCCTAGCCCTCTTGTCTGTGTGCAATTTCCCAGTTTAAATAATTAATAAAGAAATAGCAATGTAAAGGTATTATAAATGAAAAAAAAGAAGTTAAACACAGATCAAATTAAGTTAACCATCATTCAGTTAGATGGGGTTAGGAATGGTACACCCCAATAGGCAACTTTAAATCATAAAATTGTACAAAAGCAATACATTAGCTACAGAAGCAACATGATTACATACCTGATAAGAGCTGGAGAGAAGAGCAGGACTCTCCAATCACATTTCAATGGAGAAATTAGCTTGTTTTTCCTCAATAGCAACTGCCATTCCAATACAGTATCTGCTCTGCTTCTGTCCGTGCTGGGCATGATAAGACATTTAAAACTGATAATTGACGTTTTACTCTTCCTCCCTTTCCAGTTATTATTTTGGGTTATGCCTTTTGGACTGTAACTATAAGGTAGGAACTGTCTTACTAATTACAGGCTACATTTATACATTCAGGAGTACAAATCAGCCTCTGCTTGAAACCTTAAAGGGGCAAGGGTGACCTTTGGTCAGGAGGACTGCTTTGGATGCTGCTCAGCAAGTGAGTGCAACTGCAGACACCAACGCGCACACAATCCCACTGTAGCAGCCTGCTTTACCTTGAAATGTCGACAATCCTGTGGAAACTATTAGTTTATTGAGCCCTTATCTGAATGAATCCTGATTGAGAATTTAATTTTTTTTGGTCAGCTTTCAACTCTCCTCTGCAGGTTTATGAAGGTATTTTCTAACTCAGTGGGATAAATGGCAGGGTTGTGATTATTTTCAATTTTCTGATTAGAATTGTGCATGTATGTATAAATGAAAGCCATTTTGTTGCTTAAGACATCAGTCTAGGAACTGGGAGTCTGTATGTATTAGTCCCTCCTTGAGAACAAAACTAGCTGGGGTGACCTTGGGCCACACATGCTCTCTCTCTCTCTCTCAGCCCAAAGAAACGGGCAATGGCAAATCACTTCCAAAAAACCTTGCTAAGAAAACTACAGGGGTTTGTCCAGGAAATCTCCAGGAATCAACTGACTCAAAGGCGCCCCCCCCCCCCAATATGTGTATACTTTTCCATATATGTATGGAAAAAGAATGTTCACCAAGGAGGGCAATTACTATTTTCAACATACAAATGATTTAGACAATTTGCCCATTGGTATTTTAGACAAAATAGCCATTCTTTCCACCATGTTTATGTTGCCTCATCCTACATCGAACAATGAAGCATTGAGAAAATGATTTTCCCATAGCAAGAGTCCCCAATTGTTGAACTCTATCATATGGTTTCAACAGGAGCAGATGGAGTTGTAAAGCACAGCATGCCAAAACAGGATCCAAGCTTTAATTGTTAAATGTTCTATAAAATACTACTTGTATTGTCATCCTGTCACGTTGGCTTCCAGAGCTGCACAATTTTAGCAACGTATGAGGTTTATCGAAAGGAATGGGTCTATTCTCCAGCATGAGATGGAGAATCCACCAATGGGTTTAGACTATCTTCCTGCCCAATAAGACTAAGTCTGTCAGAGTTAATACGCCTCCTGCTGGGCTGATGCTCCCCAGACACGACTTAGTCTTCAGCCCAAACAGGACGCGTGTTGACTCTGAAGGCAGGTTGTATCATATCCATTGGTGAATTCTCCTCCTAGATCCCAAAAAAAGCAAAAATACATCTCAGCCCGTAAATCGCCGATAAAACAGCTGAGCGTCGGGCTTTCCTTCTCTCTCCCGCTGAACAGCTGAGCGGCGGCCTCCGGGCCTGCTCGCGGGCCGATCGGCGCGCCCGCCGAAGAGAGAAGATTCAAACTTGAGCGGAGGCTGCAGGGGGGAGCAGAAGGGCACAGCCTAGGCTCGCGCAGCCCGCTCGTTGTTTCCCGGATCCCAGCGCTGCCGCGAAGCAGCTGGTTATCGCCCCGGCCGGAGGGCAGAGACTTAATTTCTCGCTGCCTGGGAGCAGCCGGCGGCGGGCAGATTCGCCGCGGCCGCCAAACAGCTGAGCGTCGGCTTGGAGCCAAGCTCTTACGAACCCTTCAGCCCGAGCATTGGAAAGGCACAAGGCCCTGGGAGCCTCAGCCGGGCCAGGGGAAAAAAAGCTGTTTCTTTGCACCTCTCCTGCACACAGTCCAGAGCCACGATCTGACAGCTCTAACGGACTGGAGTTTTGGCGCGCAAACAGCGGCCGCCATTTTGAGACTCATCGGCCTCACAGGGAAGGCCCAGTAACTGTCTGCCTTGATTCAGGGCCACAGACAGGCCAAAAGCCTGCAAAAATAATAGGACTGCTATTGGGACTTGGGTCCAAAAATCTGGTTAGGCCCTCACGTCAGGCAAGCCACTACACTGTCTCAGCCGCAGTCAATCTACAGCCATTTGGTGTCTGGACAGGGCGGCCATTACAGCCCAGTTAATTAGGGCCTCCACTGGCACGGCTAACCCAGATTCTGGTCGGCATCCGCCTTCCCAGGGCATCCCAAGCCCAAGCCTCAGTCAGGCAGACACTATTAGCGTGAGCTGGCACGCCTCTTGGCACCGCCGCCACCACCTAGGCTTCGTGTGCAGGCACAGTTCACTCTGGTGACAGCCGCCACCATAAGGAGAGGAGTGTGCAGGCACAGATCACTGAGGTGATAGCCGCCACTGATCGGCCAAAGTGCGTGCCGGCACTCGCCGATTGCGGTTCAACCGCTACTGAGGGATATCTTGCAAGACGCCCAGCCGCGCGCCACAGCGCCTTGGGGGGCATTGTCAGCCACTTGGAGCCTTGAACGGGGGCATAAGGGCACTTAGGTGATCACAGCCCCGGAGCCTTGACGGCACGTCAGCCTCTGTTGCACCATTAACCTGGTGCTCGGCTCCTGCTCCTGATACACCAAGGCCACTGGCCACAGGCTATAATGGCTGACAGCGCAGTTCCTCAGTCTGCGCAGGGCGCACCCGGCACTCCCGCTTCAAGCAAACGCAGGTCCTCCAAGCAGGAGGCAGCGGGAAAGATCAGGGCCAAGGCCAAGGCCAAGGCCATCTCTGCTAAGCGGACCTCTAAGGCTGCTGAAAAGGAGGCTAGCAGGAGACATACTGCACTTGAGAAGCAGTTCTCCAGAGCTCAGCAGCTAAATGAGGGGGAACAGGTACCCCTGGCCCCTCAGGAGAGCTCACTTGCTATCCCGCTGTTTGGCCCACCTGCTCCAGCAGCTCAGCAGGCCTGGTCTCCGCAGGGCCTACCAATACAGGGCACGGCTCTGTTTACAGACCGTGGGTTAAGCCCACAGGTATTGCCCCCCCTGCAAGGGTTCACTTGGCTCCTGAGGCCACATTCACGCCCACAGCGGCGGGCCTCCGTCCCCCTGAGCCACAAGGGGTGGGGCCCGAACAGCTCCAGGCGTTACTCGCCCAGGCATATGCCCAGGGCATGGCCGCCTCCTCCTTGCAGAACCCTAGACCGGGGGCCACAGTTCCACTGCAATCACAGGAGGCAATGCCGGAGTATCCGGAGTCGGTTTATTCCGACTACTCCCCCCAAGATCGGGACTCAGGCCCCGAGGAATATGGGTCGGCGGGCTTCCAATTGTCGGAAGACGAGGAGTCGGCACCAGACCCCTCTCCTTTCGTTGGCCTTTTTGACCTGAGTCTGTTTAAATCGCTCCTGCTCAAGGCCACCACATCGGCTAACATTAGCCCAGAGCAGGATGCACAGCCGTCTCCCTCCACGAGCCAAGACCCAAAGCCGCTCTTCTCCGAACCTACGGTTACGGAGAGGCACATCCCTTGCCCCCCATTTTTTCTAGAGACCATCCGCAAACAATGGGGGAATCCAGGCACTCTCCCAGCACCAGGGGGAGCAGAGCGGAAACTGTGTACTGTTGCCCCGGTCCTGTCGGACCTCCTGGAGGTCCCAAAGGTGGACGCATCTCTAACTCCCATTCTTTCCTCCTCCACCGTGCCAGGTGATATGGCTGAGGCCTTGAGGGCGGAGGATAAGAAATCTGAATTCTCCTTGCGTAGGTCTCACCTAGCATCGGCATGGTCAGTGAAGGCGTCCACATCCACCTCCTTTTTCGCCAGGACATCCATCCTCTGGCTTAGGGAGCTCCAGGCCATGACCCCCCCGGACCAGGTTCGTGCACACCAGAATCTGGGTAAGTTGATAGCCGCGGCCGAGTACATGGCGGACACTTCACTTCATGCCGCCAGGTTCTCATCGAGATCCATAGCCGCTAACATTGCGGCACGCAGACTTCTGTGGCTGAGACAATGGCGAGCGGATCTAAAATCCAAGTGGCGCCTGGCATCCGCTCCCTACAGGGACGGACACCTCTTTGGAGAGGCACTAGATCCTTACCTCGTCGAAGGTAGGGACAAGCGCAAGGTGTTGTCCCACCTCGGCAGAAAGCCGGACAGACGATCCGCTCCATACCCGCGGAGGCCATCTTTCCGCCAGGGCTCGGGGACAGAGTGGTCTCCTTCGTCTCGCCCCTTTTTCCCCAGACCTGGACGACAGCCGGACCGTCCAGCTCCCAGACCTAGACAGCAGTTCCACAACAAGCGGCCCTTTCGAGGCGCGGGAGGCCGTCCCTTTCGAAGAAATAAATGACTTGAGGGCGGACCTCCCCATTGGGGGCAGACTTTCCGCATTTGCGCAGGAATGGGAAGCCACCATCACGGACACCTGGGTGCTCAACACCATCAGGCGGGGCCTTGTCCTAGAGTTCCAGTCCCGGCCACGGGACCGCTTCATCTCTTGTCCCATGCCAAGAAAGCCAGCCAAGTTGGAGCTTCTGACCGAGGCCATCCACCATTTGCTGGTAATCAGGGCCATCGAGCCGGTGCCGGCTGGCCAGACACATCGGGGATTCTATTCCATCCTCTTCGTGGTCCCAAAGCCTTCGGGGGGATGGAGAGCAATCCTCGATCTGAAAGGACTAAACTCGCATCTTGTCTACAAAAGATTCAAGATGCAGACACTAAGGTCCATTCTGGCCAGCATCAGAAGGCACGATTACCTCGCTTCCATCGACCTCACAGAGGCGTATCTCCATGTCCCCATCTTTCCCGACCATCGGAGATTCCTCAGGTTCTGTTCCGGGTCCCACCACTACCAGTTCAGGGCCCTACCATTCGGACTATCGTCCGCCCCGAGGGTCTTCACAAAGATCCTGGCTGCACTGGTCGCCCACTTGAGATTGATCCCAATCCGGGTTCAATGTTACCTGGACGATATTCTCATACTGTCCTCCTCCCTTCAGCAGGCCCGATCAGACATAACCTTAACTGTCCGAACCCTTCAGACCCACGGCTTTTCAGTCAACTTCCAGAAGAGCCTAACAGAGCCCTCGCATCGCATCCTTCACCTGGGAGCGACCATAGACACCGAGCTCTGCATGGTCTACCTGTCCTCGGAACGCCGGGACAGTATTTGTTCCTTGATCAGACGGGTACGAAGGGGGCGGACAGTCACATTGGCCTTACTTTCCCAACTACTGGGCAAGATGGTCTCTTGCATGGGGATAGTACCTTGGTCCAGGCTACACTTCAGAACCCTCCAATGGTTCTTGCTACCCTACCAGAGGCAGGGCACCAGTGCATCCAATCTGAGGGTCAGGGTTACTTCCCAACTTTTGGACTCCTTCCGGTGGTGGATATCCCCAGCTATAACCAGGGGATCCTTATTCAAGGAACCGGACAGGCTCATCCTAACTACAGATGCCAGTCTGTTCGGTTGGGGAGCGCACCTAGGTTCTCACCTAGCACAGGGACGATGGGCACAGGCAGATCTCAGCCACAACATCAATTGGCTGGAGCGCAGGGCCATACATCTGGCGCTGTTACGCTTCAGCGACAAGGTAGCGGGACAACATGTCCTAGTGCTCACAGACAATGTGGCAGCAAAGGCCCATGTCAACAGACAGGGGGGCACCCGATCCAAGAGCCTTATGGCCGAGGCTCAGTCACTCGGTACTTGGGCAGAGACCAATCTCTCCTCCCTCAGGGCGGAGCACATATCGGGAGCAGCAAACCAACAGGCGGACTCACTGAGCCGGGCGACAGTGGACCACTCAGAGTGGCGCCTGCATCCCGACCTGTTTGGAGAAATCTCGGAGAGGTTCGGACTCCCGGTGTTGGACTTATTCGCCTCACCGGCGAATACGCAGCTCCCGAGGTTCTTCTCCAGGTTCCAGTCTCCAGGGGCAGAGCGGACAGACGCGCTCCGCAGCCCATGGCCCCAGGGGCTATTGTATGCCTTTCCCCCTCTCCCCCTGCTCCCGGCCCTAATCAGGAAGGTACTACTGGAGCGGGCGGAGGTAATAGTGGTGGCGCCACATTGGCCACGGCGACCGTGGTTTGCCGACCTAGTGGATCTTTCCATCTCCCCACAGTGGCAGATCCCTCCAGGACAGGTAGCTCTCAGCCAGGGGGCTCTACGGCACCCGGACCCACAGCGCCTCCAATTAGCCGTCTGGCATTTGAAAGGCAGTACCTAGCCCGAGAGTCATGTTCTGCGGGTGTAATTGCCATGATTCAGGCCTCCAGACGCCCCTCCACTAACAGAATTTACGACTCCTCGTGGAAAAACTTCTGTGCTTGGTGCTCAAGGAATCACCTCGACCTATCGGCTGTCACGATATCGAGTATCCTGGAGTATTTGCTCGACGGACTCAACAAGGGCCTATCGCCCAATACCATCCGCCGGCAACTGGCGGCGTTATCCACAATGCTCACGTGTGACACGCTGACGCCCTTGGCTCAGCACCCCCTGGTGCGGTCATTTATCAAGGGCGCAATTAACACCAGGCCGCCCGTGGTTCATCGGTATCCCTCTTGGGACCTCCCACGGGTCTTGCAATCCCTCACTTCGTCGCCGTTCGAGCCCATTAAAAACAGCTCTTTACAGTTCTTGTCAATGAAGGTGGCCTTTCTCGTTGCGGTCACATCGGCCAGACGCATCTCTGAACTAGCGGCCCTCTCGGTCAGAGAGGACCTATGCGTCTTTCACAGTGATAGGGTGGTCCTTCGACTGGATCCGACCTTTGTTCCAAAGGTGAACTCCTTGTTCCATAGGTCACAGGAGGTGGTCCTACCAGACTTTTGTCCCCGGCCGTCTCACGGCCTAGAACGTCAGTGGCACACATTGGACGTTAGAAGGGCGTTGAGCCACTATATCAAAAGGACTTCAGCCTTCCGCAAATCGGAAGCGCTCTTTGTCTCATTCCAGCCTTCTTCCATGGGAGGGAAGGTCTCATCCTCTACAATAGGCAGATGGATCAGGGCTTGCATTACCAGAGCGTATCAGTCCCAGTCTCTGTCACTGCCAGGGCGCATCACCGCTCATTCTACCCGCAGTGCCTCTACATCGGCGGCGTGGGCAACGCAAGCACCCATTGGGGACATTTGCAGGGCGGCGACCTGGTCCTCGCCTACCCCGTTTGTGAGGCATTACAGGCTGGACAAATTCGCCTCGGCAGACGCATCCTTTGGCCGGAGGGTGCTCCAGCAGGTGGCGTCATCCAGTGGGACACAGGTCCTGGCCGATTCCCTCCCATAGGGACAGGACTGCTTTGGTATGTCCCATTGGTGGATTCTCCATCTCATGCTGGAGAAGGGGCGTTGTCTTACCTGAACGCCTTTTCTCAGCATGACGATGGAGAATCCACGCCCGTCCCCATCTAGGCCTACCAGGCCCTGTGTCAGGGGCACAAGAGAGTCAACACATCACACTGTCGTCAGCAGCTTCGCCTTCGTCGTGTCTGGGGAGCATCAGCCCAGCAGGAGGCGTATTAACTCTGACAGACTTAGTCTTATTGGGCAGGAAGATAGTCTAAACCCATTGGTGGATTCTCCATCGTCATGCTGAGAAAAGGCGTTCAGGTAAGACAACGCCCCTTTTGCTTAGCTTTCTAGGTTTGGAAAGTGCTGTTTGCCAAAATAGATTGCCTTAGCACTGAGGCCTGCAATTGAAGCCATCTTTTCAGTCTTAATATGGGGCAATTAGAAAGAAAGTGGTTGATGGATTTTCCTGGCTTTGTTTCCTTTCCCACTAAGGGTATCACCTGTCAGTTAATATATATTACAAGTAAATGGTTTTAGTGTAAAATCTGGCCATATTTATGATCGCACTTGGGAGAGTTAATGAGAGTTGCTGTGGTATATTCGTTAGATGTCAGATTAGATCCACTCCAAATCAAGACATCAGCCATAGAAAAGCACCAATTTTTGACTTTCTCATAGTCATCCAATTTTGCAAGGAGTGTTGTAATATGGATAAAATGAAGGGTAAGCTGCCTTGAGTTTTTGGAGAAAAGACGGAATATTGAGATAACAAATTAATTAAGCTCAAGCCTAATTAGAGGACTACAAGGGATTCTGTAATTTGCCATTCAGTTTGTGATTTGGGGTAAGTTAGCATTGACTTATTTATTGTGATATTTATGCATTGATTTTTTTTTAACTTGAAAGCACTTTGCTTTGGGGATCAGTAACAGTATCTGAGTGTCTGTCTTTATATTTTCATTGGCTGGTTTGGTTTTAAAGTGCAACCATCTTTATCTTGCTAGGGATAAAATAAAATAAAACTAAAGAAAAAGACGTTCTCCCAACTTCCCCTTTCTTCCTGTGGTGGAAAATTTTGGAAATTTGCCTTGGGTTATTTTTAATACAAAGCATGACTTGCTGTGTCCAATTCCAAGCATGATGCATCTTAAATATAATTAACAGAAATAAGCCAGCTTCAAACAATGGCTTATTTCCACTAATAATTAAAACATTGAGCACATACTATTTCACCAGTGGTGTGATCAAGTAATAATGTCATGACATCTAATGCAAGTATATCTGTTGCATCATCTGATGATATTACATATTTGCTTATGCCCAGGAATCAGGCAGTCTATTTTTGCAAGACCAAGGATTCCCTTTGGCAGAGTTTGCAAACAGAAAGGAATTAGTTAACTGTTGAGCCTAAGATATTTAACTAGGCTTGTGATGTAAATGGGATATGCTAAATAGTCAATCCAGGCCCTGTCCTGCTCTGCCTAGATTTTTGCTTTTTAATGTAATGACTGCTCTATAGGTCAGATAATAATTAAAACTGTTAGAAGATGATACATAGCTCTCTTTTTTTTAACGATGCTGCATGTGAGAAAGCAGACCCCCCCCTACCCCCAGTTCCATTGCCATTGCCTGCCATTTCCTAACCAGCTTTAAAACATTTAAGCATTGCGTTTCATTTCAGCAGATTTGTTCTGGATTGTAACCCTGTGATTCTTGTGTTATAAAGAAAACTTGACTTTTGGAAACATTTTTTTCCAAATAAAAAAACTGAATCTCTTATTATTATTAACTTACTAATGAATAATAGAACTAATTAGTACATTAGTGTGGACATGTTTTTCATGAGTAAGATAAGTACACATTTCTCTGTTACCCAAACTATTATCAATAAGCTGCAGAACTAAGATGTTTCTTTTCTCATTTATTGTTAAAAAATAAATGTGTCCTAATGTGCTAATGAAAAAAAACAACATCAGGTCCTCAGCACAGTGAATCTTAAGTGATGAACCTCAGGAAACATTTCCATTCTAAAGCTTTTTCTTTCACAGGGGCTTCATTAAATACCTTAGATATTTCAATTAAGTAAAAATTACCTTGGCAATTGCTAGAGGGAGAAAGGCATTGAAAGGGAAATTGTATCCATTTCATTGTAAGTTTCACAAAGAAAGGAATTCAGTTGTTCAGTTCAAATTGTATGTGTGTATAAATAAATAGGACATGCTGCTGTTTTCAGAATATAGCAGGTAAGATTCATAATACATTTCTTTTAGCATTGGCCTTCTCTTCTTGGAAATAATGCTGAAATATATCATTTCCCCTCAAAGTACTCTTCTGCTATAGTCCAGAAGATTTAAGACCTACCTTGAAAAAGTATATAACCCTGAGCAAATGGGTTGCAGAAACACTGGGCAAGAAAAGATCAAATTTTAAAAACAGACAAATAGGATGTTTTAAAACTAGGTGTTCCCTTAACATTGTGGATTATTTCTACTTATTTCCAAATATAGTCTTTTTTAAAAGCAGTTGTTTTAGCTTGGGCAATCTTGGGCTTTTCTCATTTGTACATACCTAAGTTACTCAATAGTATACTATAGCCCATTTCATATATTATGATATCTTTGTAAACATCTGTATTAGTTTAAGTGAGTAGTAAATTCTTTTCCTGCATGACTCATACTTAGTCTTTCTAACAGCTAGTCTAAGCTATTACCTGGAATTGATGTAGCCATTCCAAATACCTTTCAGGAACATAATGTTTCTGCTTGTTAGATTTCCTGACACAGATGAGAAAATTGTTATTTTGAGAAGATTCTAACTAACACATTGGATCAGTAGAAGCATGCAACTTTGTTGAATAGGAAATGAAGATTGCAATTCGAATTGTTCACGGTTTGTCTTGCTGCTGTCACTACCTTGTGAATTTGCCACTTAGAAAAGGGAAGGGTGAGAAAATGCCTTGGGAATTGGTGGTAAAAGGATGTCTCAGAAAAAAGATGAGAAGCAAGAAGGAGTTTGACATGGGGTGGTCCCAGAAGCCCCTCTATTGTAGGACATTGCTTAAGGCATTGTGCAAGTCCATTTCCAAGTTGTGTGATGTCTCAAAGCCTGCTCTATCTGCCACTTGGAATTTATGAAAATTCCCATTAACTTGGAAAGATTGGTTTCAATTCCTTTTCCCTTCTGCTGCTTTTTGTGAAGTTATCAAAAGTCACATTGAGCAGAACAAAACTCATTTCTTTTTGTCTTCTTTCTTACTAGGATATTTCTATTGAAATGAGAGTCTGTGAATTCCAGGCCTCCCTTAGGCATGAAAATATATATATTGTAGTATAGGAACTATGTTTTTCATGTGCTGTGGAAATCTTTGATTATGAAAAAAGTTCAGAAAGCCCTCCTATATTTCTCCTTCTCAGCTATTTGTACCAAATACCAAAAGGTACAAGCTATTTGTAACCATCCCAGTTACAAATAGCTTGTACCTTTTGATATTTGGTACAAATAGCTGAGGAGAAATATTGCTAGGTGTTTATAGGAGGGCTTTCTGAACTTTTTGCCATCAACTCTCTTTAGTGTAACCTTTATGTTCACATCTCTCCTAATTTTTTTTTAAAAAAGTGAGTTTTTTGGGAAATGTGGACTTATAACAAAGTACAACTACAAAAGTCCTTCATGCCTCCCCTGGACTCTGTATGCACCTCTCCAAGGAAGTACATTTTACTGTTTGTTTGTATCTGGCCTTTATTATTTTTAGGAATAAGGCAGCGAATATATCCAACATATCTTCCTTCTCCTATTTTCCCCACAACAACAACAACAACCCTGTGAAGTAGATTGGGCTGAGATAGAGTGACCGACCCAAAATCATACAGCTCGTTTTCATGGCTAAGGCAGGATTTGAACTCAAGATCTCCTATTTTTTAGCCGGGTGCCTTAACTATTTAATATTTAGGAAACCCTGATTTATAACTGTTATGATTTGATGCAAAGTGGCTAATGGCCTAAGATGTATAGTTTAATAATATATTAAGAATCCTTACAAAGCTTAATAGCATTTCAAAAATTTTTCAGAAGAAATAATATTTAGATTTAAAGAGTTTGGGGACATGTGCATAGATGTTTTGGTATCTGGGAAATTTCAAAAATAAATGGGTGGTTTCACAATAACTTTCATAACAGATTTTGAATACATGAGACCAGATAAATATCTGAGGGTTTAAATGCTTTGCATTGCATAGCAGCACAAGTGCAACAGCAAGCTTTCCTTCTTATTTTGTGGGGAGAGGCTCTTGTGGACATGATGAGGCTTGACTGTGCTAAGTAAGAAACGCTTAAGTGAAAAAGAAAAAATGAATGCATTTGGGCTAACTATGTAACGATGCAACATTTTCAGCTTTTGAAGTGTTCTGACCTGTGGAATAAAAGAAGGTCTCTAAAAGATGAATGGTGTTTCAACTTGCAGAAAACAGATTGTCAGTTTAAAGTGTTCAAACTTGCAGTTTTGTGACAGCTGATCAGAGACTGATAATTTCCATTTGATTCTGTTCCAAATGGATTGGGAGGGGAGGGGACACATGGTGTGTGACCTTGCAAAGCTACTCTGAATCTTTTCTACTTAACATTTGGAAAGTGGGAAAAAGAGTATTGCTTATTAAATCAATTAAGCTTTCCAGCTTCAGCAGGAACATTTCTAAAGCAATCAGATTTGAAGCAAATATAAACAGAAATAGCAACAAAACCAAGTAATTAAATAGGCTTTCTTTTTTATTTGTCATCCTAGGAATGCAGTAACTTGAAGAAAAAAGTATATTGTTTATTAACTGATTACACTGCTAATGATATGATCTGAATCAACAATTAATATGTTTATAATACCAAAAATAGATTTTTTTAATTCTATTTTTACTTGCTTCATTATTTTGTTACTATTATTATGTTTAATTTTTAAAAATGACTTATTTTGGATGTTCTTTTAAGTCATCTTTCTCTAACCTGTCACCCTTTAGTTGCATTGGTAGTGTAGAATTTCTATTTAGCCTGGAAAATTCTTGTAAATAAGTCCCAATAAGTCTGCCAGGTTTACAGATACCAGCAGGAAGAGTTTCTGTTCCCGCTTTTACTTAATAATGGTACATTCTAGTACTCATGTATGGCATGAGAAGCTATAGTTAGTATTACCTGAAATTAATTTAAAAGCAGGGGTATATGTGGAATGGGGAAATACGTTTTGTTTCCAACCTGGAACAAACAACAGGTAGTCCTCGACTTACAACAGTTCATTTAGTGACTGTTCAAAGTTACAATGGCACTGAAAAAGTGATTTATAACTGTTTTTCACACTTACAACCTTTGCAGCATCCCCGAAGTCATGTGATCAAAATTCGGATGCTTGGCAACTGTTTCATACTTAGGTTACAGTGTCCTGGGATCATGTGATCCCCTTTTGCAACCTCCTGACAAGCAAAGTAAGTGGGGAAGCCAGATTCACTTAACAACCCTGTCACTAAATTAACAAGAAAGAAAGCTCGTAAAATGGGGCAAAACTCATTTAACAAGTGACTCACTTAGCAGCATAAATTTGGAGCTCAATTATGGTTGTAAGTTGAGGACTACCTGTATTATGTTTGAGAAATTCTGCTAAACAGTCTCCGTACCACCATGTTTAGCAGAACTGTAACATAGAATGCTTTGTTCTGGGTTCCAGTTGAAGCAACAGTTTGCTAGAGAAATAGAATAAAGCTGGTGTGTGGGACACTGTGTCTCTCCCCATCTCTCCCCAGTGGCTCCCATCCCATCAGCTCCCCATACTGCAGTCTTTTTAGTGCCTTCTTTCCCTGCCTCCCTTCAGCCACTTATAGTGTGACAAAAAGGTTATCTGGGTAGCCTCTGACTGCAGCTCCTTCAAACAACTGGATCTCTTTCTCCAACCACTTGTCTACCCTTTGTGGCTTCAGTGTGATTCCAGGAGAAGATACATCTGCACAGGAGTTGCACTCGCCGAAGCACCTTTTCCTTCTCGGATGCAAACTGATGCACAGCTCGAGAAGACAGTGTTGCTTATAGTGCCATAACAATCTCTCCTTTGACAAACCTTTTATGTAAGCATTCACAAGATGCTCTTAACATTATAGGCAATATGCTGAGCAATATGCTGACTCTGTAAACCGCTTTGAGAGTACTGTAAAGCATAATGAAGCAGTATATAAGTATCAGTGCTGTTGCTATTATAGTGAACCAGAAGGCCAAACAATTGCCTACTTTTGATGTAACTAATATTTACCCTATTACTCAGCGTCATTGAGATATACTTCTTTTTGGCTGTCAGGAAAAATACAATCCTAACTCACACATTTTCACTTACTATACAGTTGAAAGAATTAATCAACTTTCTTCCTTAGTGGATTTGTTTTTAACAGGGTGTCTTTGTGCATGGGTGCTGTCAAACTGACAAAGGGGTTAGGGATGGGGAAAGCTGCCTGAACTATATGAAAGCAGGTGAACCAACCCCCTATCATTTCTAGCCCCAAAAGAGAGTTCATTGTCCTTTTTTTTTTTTGAACCCTGAACACCCAGAGACAGTTTAAACAATAGCAGTTTTGAACAGCATTCTTCTATAATTCTGTGTGCTTTATTTATACATACAGAAAATGAGGCCCTTAATCAATGTATCACGTGTTCAGCTTGAGATGTTTCTTAGGGCTCATATTGATTTGCACTGTAAAATAGCAAAGAAGGCAATTGTTGAAAGGATTAATAGTTCTTTATTATAGAGGAATAGAGAAGAATTATTTGTTGAGCAGCAGTTTATCAGCCAAGTAGCAGTGACAGGACTTTCCAGTTTTTCCTATAAACTATAAATTAAAGGGCCAGTTTTTAGATGAATTGTTGTATAGAATATCATCTTAGGCATTTTTTAAAATTCCCCGTAATGTGAAACAATTTATATGCTTTTAAACATAAATGGTGTAGTTTTTCAAAGCTGGCAAAATTCTGAAATGTCAGAAAAATTATTCTGCTTTGGTTTTATGTTTGCTAATTATAAGTTGCCATCATTTCGAATAAACCATAATAAACAGAAAAGCAGAGTGCTGTTGAAGGCTATGTACAGATGGTAAGGGAGGTGTTATTTTTGTTCTTTAGTTCAGATGTCAACAGAACATTTAAAGGTTTTCCTTTTTCTTGAAGGTCAGCACTCCCACCATAGGTTAGTGTTTGAAAAATCTAATGGGTTAAATTATATTACTTTCAAGTGCACCAGAACACTCTGTTCCTAGGTAAATAATCTTACATTACCTAACTTAATTTTGATGAGCTACGGTGTTTTTTGGAAGGATCATAAAACATGTTTTTTATGAGACGTACCATGTAAAGGGAGTCTGAATAAGGGAATCTTTGGAATTTAGGACATAGATTTAATTTCTCATAATAAGTTTATTTGTAGAATTTAAATATCTTGGCATCTTCAGGCAGAGCACTGCAGTTTTGACCTTGGGCTGGGTTTGTGGAAGGGAAGAGATGAATATTTCATTCTGATGCAGTGCCCAGTGTGTGCTTGGCCAAGGAGGGAAGAGAAAAACAAACTAAGAAGTATAAATACTATAAAGTAATACACAAATATAGTACTAACACAAATACAGAAGATAAGTGATTTTAGTGCAACAGCCTATTTTGTGTATTGGGGCATCAAGAGTGTAAATTGACAGGCTGAACTGGAAGTGATCTGTCATGCTTTCTTCAGATTTCAGACACAAACAAGTGAGCAGCAGTTACCACAGGCAAGAGTATTGTGTCTCAGCCTGTCAAGATAGTAGCAAACACTCAAGAGACCTTTGACTTGAATTTGTTTCACAAGAAGTATATTTTACTGCCACATTTCACAGTGGTGGAAGAAGATATAAAAGCAAGAATCAACATGTAAGGGTGTTTTTGGTATAAACTGGAATGGTGGAAAGTTCCTGTGTCCTGTAAAATTTATTAGTTTCCATAGTGGGAAACTGATACAGTTTCTGATTATAACCCACTATATGAAATCAGAATTCTGAAATGGAAGGTTTCATAAATCCAACTCTTTTCACACCTAGCTTCCTAGATAGTTTCTTCCCTTCCCTTTTTTCTTTTCTTTTTAAAAAGCAATTCTTTAGAGCAGTTAATTTTTCCAAGGGGCCTCATGGAAACTGGGACTGTTGTGGAATCAATAGACTGAACTTAATTCTGCTCAATATTAATTTTATTGCTTTATAAACAGCAGTAAATTATATAATAATAATAATAAAGTTGGAAGGGACCTTGGAGGTCATCGAGTCCAACCCCCTGCTCAGGCAGGAAACCCTATACCATTTCAGACAAATGGCTGTCCAGTCTCTTCTTAAAAACTTCCAGTGTTGGAGCATTCACCACTTCTGGAGGCAGGTTGTTCCACTGGTTAATTGTTCTAACTGTCAGGAAGTTTCTCCTCAGTTCCAGGTTGCTTCTTCCTTGACTAGTTTCCATCCATTACTTCTTGTCCTGCCCTCAGGCGCCTTGGAGAATAGCTTGACTCCCTCTTCTTTGTGGCAGCCCCTGAGATATTGGAATACTGCTATCATGTCACCCCTAGTCCTTCTTTTCATTAAACTAGACATACCCAATTCCAGCAAACATTCTTGATATGCTTTAGCCTCCAGTCCCCTAATCATTTGTTGCCCTTCTCTGCACTCTTTCTAGAGTCTCAACATCTTTTTTACATGTGGTGACCAAAATGGAGCAGTATTCCAAGTGTGGCCTTACCAGGCATTGTAAAGTGGTATAATACTTCACGTGATCTTGATTCTATCCCTCTGTTAATGCAGCCCAGCACTGTGTTGGCTTTTTTGGCAGCTGCAGCACACTGCTGGCTCATATTTAAGTGATTGTCCACTAGGACTCCGAGATCCCTCTCACAGTTACTACTATTGAGCAAGGTACCCCTATACTATACCTGTACATTTGGTTTTTCTTGCCTAAATGTAGAACCTTACTTTTTTCACATTGAATTTCATTTTAGATAGCGCCCAATCTTCAAGTCTGTCCAGGTCCTCCTGTATCTTAAGCCTGTCTTCTGGAGTGTTGGCTATTCCTGCCAGCTTGGTGTCATCCGCAAATTTGATGAGTTCCCCATCTATCCCCTCGTCCAAATCGTTGATGAGATGTTGAAGAGCACTGGCCCCAGGACAGAGCCCTGGGGCACCCCACTGCACACTTCCCTCCATGTAGATGCGGTTCCATTGAGGACCACACGCTGAGTACGGCCGGTCAGCCAGCTACGAATCCATCTGGTGGTGATGCTGTCTAACCCACATTTTTCTATTTATCAAGTAGTAGGTTGTGATCTACTTTATCAAATGCCTTACTGAAGTCCAAGTAAATTATATCCACAGCATTCCTCTGATCCACTAATTTTGTCACTTGGTCAAAGAATGCAATAAGGTTTGTCTGGCATGATCTGTTTTTGACAAACCCATGTTGGCTTTTAGTAGTGATTTTGTTTGCCTCTAGGTGTTCGCTGATTCGTTGTTTGATTATCTGGTTTTGATAAATTGCTACTGGTAAGGAGTACATGTTACATCTTATTTACATTTGATTTCTAATTTCCAGTTGACTTCACGAGGGCTAGGCAGGGACAGCCAAAGGGTCGGATGCTACCTGGGAGACAGTAAAATGCCCAGGCCTGCTCTAGAGAAATAGAGGAATAAATATATTGTACAATAGATGTAGGTGATCTATTAGAGGCTTTTGTTGCATGATTGTAGTTTTTAATAATGCTACAAGAACAAGATACTTAGTAATGTTATAAGAATGATGCACTTAGCATTCCAAATTTCTCTTGGCTTAAAGTCTTCACTGGAATGCCATTACTAACAAGACTTTCTCCAGCAGGACGATGGAGAATCCACCAATGGGTTAGGACTATCTTCCTGCCCAATAAAAGACTAAGTTTGCCAGAGTTAACACGCCTCCTGCTGGGCTGATATCCCAGACACGACTTAGTCTTCAGCCCAGCTAGGACGTTGTGTTGGCTCTGGACAGGTCGTATTTCTTATATTATTGGTGGATTCTCCCTCATCTGGACTGGAAAGCAATTCGGACCCCTATCTAAATTTAAACTTCCCGGCTGCAAACAGCTGAGCGTCGGCCTCCGGTCGCTCAGCAACGTTGATTCGGCGATCGGCCGGATCGGGCCGATTCGCGGAGCCAGCCCTTAGAGGGATCTTGACGACAGACAGCTGATTGTCGGTCCGGAGCTAAGCCGCCCCACAGCTGACTGTCGGCCTCCGGACCTAAGCTCTCGCGTCCGCCCTCGGCATCGGCAATTTCGGAGGACGATCAGCTGATCGTCGGGCCGGGGCGGCCCGCGCGCAGATTACTGTCGGCCTCCGGGCTCGCTGAGCGAAAGCGGGAGCCGCGGAGCTTTAGCGCGGCTGGAGGCTTGCTTTTTGAATTGCGGAGAGTCGGAGCTTGCCGCTCTTGCGGCATCGCGGAAGGCCAGCCTTCGGGTAGACGGCCCGGCCGTTCCTCTCCACGGCCCTGCAGCCTCCAGCAAGGATCGGTTGCTCCCTTTCGGGGCGCAACACGCATTTGAAGCCGCTCGCTCCCAGATACTGGGCAGCCAAGAATTTAGTCTGAGGGCCTCTTTCTACAGTGGGTGATTTGAGGCCTCAGATTTTGGCGCGCAAATCGCGGACGCCATTTTGGAAGCCAAAGGCCTAGTAGGCCTGACAGGGACGGCCCCAACAGGCAGCAGCCACGGCACAAAGCCTACAGACTGCTTACTGCTACTGAGGCCATTGGTGTAGGCGCCGGCCCTCCCTTCTCCATCCTTGCAGGAGATTGACTCAGGTCTAGGCCCCAGGCCTAACAAGTCGCCTCGCCATTGCAGCGGCAGCCATTTTGCGGACTGATTACAGCCGCCATTTTGCAGCTTCAAAACTGCCATTGACACCCTGCTCAGATTCTGATCTGGCACAACCAACCCCAGGGCAAAACTTGGCAAGGATTTCACCTTTAGCGTGAGCTGGCACGCCTTCGGGCCCCGCCGCCACCACCTAGGCTTTGTGTGCAGGCACATATCACTCAGGTGATTGCCGCCACCAACAAGGAGAGGAGTGCGCAGGCACATATCACCAAGGTGATTGCCGCCACTGATCGGTCAACGTGTGTGCCGGCACTTGCCGATTGCGACTCACCCATCGGGTCTCGTCGCCACAAGACGCCTATATAATACGTCTCAGTGCATCACTGGGCATTTTCCAGCCTCTCAGAGCTCTGCCTAGGGCAATCCACTCCGGCTCCTGAGTTGCAACAGGCTTCAGGCCTTCCTTGCAATGGCTGACGACGCAGCTAATCAATCTGCGCAGGGCGCTTCCGGCACTCCCGTCTCAGGGAAGCGCAAGTCCTCTAAACTAGAGGCAGCAGGCAGGATAAAGGCCAAGGCCAGGTCCAAGGCCATAGCTGGCGAAAAGGCCTCAAGGGCCGCAGAAAAGGCTGCCCAGAGGCGAAACACGGCTCTAGAGAAGCAGTTCTCCAGGGCACAGCGCATGTCTGCGGGAGACCAACCCCTGGTTCCCCTTGCCCCTCAGGAGAGCTCACTCTTCAACCCCCAACCGGCCCTGCCAGGTCCCTCTGACGCACGGGCCCTTTTCCATCAGGGCCCCATGCCACAGAGTACTACTCTGTCCCCTGACCCGGGATTGAACCCCCCAATGGGGGCTTCACCGGCTAGCTTCCGCCCCCCGCCCGAAGCCACGTTCACGCCCACAGCGGCTGGACTTCGTCCCCCTGAACACCAAGGGGTCGGGCCTGAACAACTTGAAGCACTAATTGCCCGGGCGTATGCTCAGGGCAGGGCCTCCTCATTCTATGAGAACAGGCCGGAATATGTCAGGCCCGTGGTACCAGCTCAGGCACGGGCAGAGAGACCGGATTACCCAGAGTCCGTTTATTCGGACCATTCCTCCCGAACGCGGGACTCTGATCCTGAGGGTTATGGGTCAACTGACTTCCAGCTGTCAGAGGATGAGGAGTCGGGCCCAGACCCGTCGCCTTTCATAGGCCTATTTGACCCGGGCCTATTCAGGTCTCTCCTGCTAAAGGCCACCACGTCGGCCAACATTGAACCAGAGCAGGAAAAGCAGCCGACTGCCTCAACCAGTCAGGACCCCAAGCCACTCTTCTCCGAACCTACGGTGACGGAGCGCTATATCCCTTGTCCTCCTTTTTTCCTGGAAACTATCAGGAAACAATGGGGAAATCCGGGCACTCTACCAACGCCAGGGGGAACGGATAAGAGACTCATGGCCGTCTCCCCGGCCTTGTCAAATCTCCTGGAGGTTCCCAGGGTGGACGAACCACTAACCTCTCTTTTTTCTTCCTCCACCGTGTCAGGTGACACGTCTGAGGTCTTGAGGGCAGAGGACAGGAAGTCCGAGCTCTCTCTCCGTAGGTCTCACCTGGCATCGGCATGGGCCGTGCGTGCGTCCACCTCTACTTCCTTCTTTGCCAGAACGTCAATTCTCTGGCTCAGGGAACTCCAAGCGTTGCTTCCCCCGGATCAGGTTCGTGCCCATCAGAATCTGGGTAAGTTGGTGGCATCGGCAGAATACATGGCGG
The DNA here is from genome assembly GCA_023970755.1 of Azemiops feae. Classification (NCBI taxonomy): domain Eukaryota; kingdom Metazoa; phylum Chordata; class Lepidosauria; order Squamata; family Viperidae; genus Azemiops; species Azemiops feae. The sequence goes on from JALGBA010000099.1 coordinate 2,245,640, forward strand.
ATACTTCCCTCCATGCCGCCAGATTCTCAGCGCGCTCCATGGCCGCTAATACTGCAGCCCGCAGGCTCCTATGGCTGAAACAGTGGCGAGCGGACTTGAAGTCCAAGTGGCACCTGGCTTCCGCTCCCTGCAGGGATGGACACCTCTTTGGGGAGGCGCTAGACCCTTACCTTATTGAAAATAGGGATAAGCGTAAGGTGTTGGCCCACCTTACTAGGAGGCCGGATAGGCGAGCTACTCCGTACCAACGGGGACCGCCCTTCCGCCAGGGACCAGGATCGGTGTGGGGCCCTCCGCCTCGTCCCTCCTTCCCCAGGCCCGGCCGTCAGCCTGACCGCCCGGCTCCCAGAACCAGGCCGCAATATCACGGCAAGAGGCCCTTTCGGGGCAGGGGAGGCCGTCCTTTCAGAGGTCACAAATGACTCAAGGACGGACCTCCCCATTGGCGGCAGACTCACTATGTTTTTACACGAATGGGAGGCCACCGTCACAGACACCTGGGTGCTCAACACCATCAGGCACGGCCTCACCTTGGAATTTCTGTCGCAGCCACGGGATCGATTCATTGCCTGCTCCGCCCCAAGAAGCCCGACAAAGATAGGTCTCATGTCCGAGGCCATTCATCATCTGTTGCAGCTCAAGGCCATCGAGCCGGTGCCCGCTGGCCAAACCCATCGAGGGTTTTACTCCATTCTCTTTGTGGTCCCAAAGGCCTCGGGAGGGTGGAGAGCAATCCTCGATCTGCAGGGATTGAACTCTCATCTTGTCTACAAGAGATTCAAGATGCAGACGTTGCAGTCCATCCTGGCCAGCATAAGGAGGCACGACTTCCTTGCCTCCATCGACCTTACGGAAGCATACCTTCATATTCCCATATCTCCCGACCATCGGAGGTTCCTCCGGTTCTGTTATGGGTCCCACCACTTTCAGTACAGGGCCCTGCCATTCGGTCTCTCGTCCGCTCCCAGGGTATTTACCAAGGTCCTGGCTGCACTGGTAGCCCACCTAAGATTGATTCCTGTCCGGGTCCAATGCTACCTGGACGACATCCTTATTCTGTCCTCCTCCCTACAGCAGGCCCGGTCGGACCTGGAATTAGCTGTCCGGCTCCTTCAGACTCACGGCTTTTCGATCAATTTCCGAAAGAGCCTGCTAGAGCCCTCCAATCGCATCCTACACCTAGGAGCGATCATAGATACAGACCTTTTAAGGGTCTATCTATCCCCGGAACGCCGGAACAGCATTCGCTCCCTGATCAGACAGATACGGAGGGAGCGGAGGATCACTCTGGTCTCACTCTCCCGACTATTGGGCAAGATGGTCTCTTGCATGGGAATAGTGCCATGGGCCAGACTGCACTTCAGAACCTTACAATGGTTCCTACTCCCATACCAGAGGCAGGGCACCAGTGCATCCAACCAGAGGGTCGGGGTCACACCCCGAGTTCTGGATTCCCTTCGGTGGTGGCTCTCCCCTGCGGTAGACAGGGGCTCCCTATTCAAAGAACCAAACAGACTCACCCTAACGACGGATGCAAGTCTGTTCGGATGGGGTGCGCACCTGGGTTGTCACTTGGCACAGGGACGATGGTCACCCATGGACCTCAGTCACAACATAAATTGGCTGGAGCTCAGGGCCATTCATCTGGCACTGCTTCACTTCAGCGACGAGGTGGTGGGTCGACACGTCCTAGTGCTCACAGACAACGTGGCTGCAAAGGCCCACGTAAACCGGCAGGGCGGCACTCGCTCCAGGACTTTGATGTCCGAAGCACGGTCACTAGGTTCCTGGGCGGAAACCAATCTCTCCTCCTTAAAGGCGGAGCACATTTCAGGGCAGGCCAACCTTCAGGCGGACTCGTTGAGCCGGTCGACAGTGGACCACTCCGAGTGGCGCCTGCATCCCTATTTATTCAGGGAGATCTCGGTGAGGTTCGGGCCTCCGGTGGTGGATCTATTCGCCTCGCCGGCAAATGCCCAACTCCCGAGATTCTTCTCCAGGTTCCCGTCCCGGGGGGCCGAGCGGACGGACGCGCTCCGCAGCCCCTGGCCCACAGGTCTCCTCTATGCCTTTCCCCCTCTTCCTCTGCTTCCGGCTCTCATCCGGAAAATTCTGCAGGAACGGGCGGAGATCATAGTGGTTGCCCCACATTGGCCGAGACGGCCGTGGTTTGCCGACCTAGTGGACCTTTCCGTCTCCCCTCGGTGGAGGATTCCCCCGGATCAGGTCGCTCTCAGTCAGGGGGTTCTACAACACCCAGAACCTCAGGGCCTGCAACTAGCCGTCTGGCACTTGAGAGGCGGCTCTTAACACGGGACTCTTTTTCAGAAGGGGTGATCTCCATGATTCAGGCCTCCAGGCGTCCTTCCACCAATAGGATCTATGATTCCTCGTGGAGGAGTTTTTGTGCCTGGTGTTCCGGGAATCACCTGGACATCTCGGCTGTCACTATCTCACACATCCTTGAGTACTTGCTGGAGGGATTTAACAAGGGCTTGTCGCCCAATACCATCCGTAGGCAACTGGCGGCTCTCTCCACGGTACTCATGTGCCAGGATTCCATTCCTTTGGCCCAGCATCCACTGGTACGGTCCTTCCTCAGGGGTGCTACCACCACCAGACCTCCCGTGGTTCACCGTTATCCCTCTTGGGATCTCCCACGGGTGCTACAGGCCCTTACCTTGCCGCCGTTCGAGTCGGTCAAGACCTGTTCACTACAGTTCTTGTCCATGAAGGTGGCCTTTCTTGTGGCGATCACATCCGCCAGACGCATCTCGGAGCTCGCTGCTCTCTCAGTCAGGGAGGACCTATGCGTCTTCCACAGCGATAGGGTAGTCCTCCGACTGGACCCGGCCTTTGTACCAAAGGTGAACTCGTTGTTCCATAGGGCACAAGAGGTGGTCCTACCGGACTTTTGTCCCCAGCCTGCTCACAATTTAGAACGCCAGTGGCACACCTTGGACGTTCGTAGGGCGTTACGCCACTATATTAAAAGGACTTCTGCCTTCCGCAAATCGGAAGCGCTTTTTATCTCCTTCCAGCCTTCTTCGATGGGGAAGAAAGTCTCCTCATCCACGGTTGGCAGGTGGATCAGGTCCTGCATCGCAAGAGCCTACCAGGCACGGTCCCTGCCACTGCCAGGCCGTATCACTGCTCACTCTACCCGCAGTGCCGCTACTTCAGCAGCGTGGGCTACGCAGGCACCCATCGGGGATATTTGCAGGGCGGCGACTTGGTCCTCGCCTTCCCCCTTTGTGAGGCATTACAGGCTGGACAAATTCGCCTCCGCGGAGGCATCATTTGGCCGGAGGGTGCTACAGCAAGTGGCATCTTCAAGTGGGACACAGGCCCTGACTGATTCCCTCCCATAGGGACAGCTCGGCTTTGGTATGTCCCATTGGTGGATTCTCCATCGTCCTGCTGGAGAAGGGGCGTTGTCTTACCTGAACGCCTTTTCTCAGCAGGACGATGGAGAATCCACGCCCATCCCCTTAGGACCGTCAGGTCCTGTGTTAGGGGCACAGTGAGCCAACACATCAGTCCATTGTCAGCAGCTTCGCCTTCGTCGTGTCTGGGATATCAGCCCAGCAGGAGGCGTGTTAACTCTGGCAAACTTAGTCTTTTATTGGGCAGGAAGATAGTCCTAACCCATTGGTGGATTCTCCATCGTCCTGCTGAGAAAAGGCGTTCAGGTAAGACAACGCCCCTTCTCTTTCTCTTTCTCTGAACCTATTGTAGGATTGTTTTCCTCCTTGTGGCTTCTGTGGATACCATGTGGGAAGATTCCCTCAGCAGCTACAAGGCTTTTGTTGCCAGTAAGTTACATTTAATATATAAATATATCAGAAACTAATATATTGCTTGTGTCCTCTATCTTCATTCAGTGGAGAGGGAAGGGCAGTTATGATTCTGAAAACACAAATGTGATGAGGGAGCAGAAAATGTCGAAAGAAACTAACATAGTAGAAGATGGTTGAATAAATTCAATTTCTATTCTTTATTTAATATATTTGAGAACAAAGGAAAATACCAGTTTAATTAATTAACAGTATTCTTAGGCTCTTCAAACAACCTGATTTTAAGGATTTTTGTTACCTTCTTTCTTCATTGTTCTATATCCTTTCCTTCTTTCTGTTTTTGGAAAATATTTTTTAAAAACCCTATTTTAGTACCTTCTTCAACCAACAAAACACTACCACTGTTTCTTTTCTTTTTGTGCAGGATAAAAATCTGAGACTGTAATATATTTAGATGAAATGTAACTATAGATTATAAATTTAAATTTCACATGTAAAGCTTGAAATTCAGTTCTCCAGACCTTCTACAGCCAGTGTGACTACACAACAACCAAGAAGTCTTGCTGTTGCTAGTCATCTGGTGTTCTGCAGATGACTAGTTTTCCTACCATGTTTCCCCGAAAAGAAAACCGGGTCTTATTTTATTTTATTTTATTTTGCCTCTGAAAGAGGCACCAGGTCTTATTTTCAGGGGATGTCTTACCTCCGGCACCGACAGCCCCGCCCAGCAGGTCCACTTCTGGGGTTGAAGGAACAGCTTCATTCTGCAGTTGCATTCCGGTCTGCATTTTGCAATCAGGCCTTTCCGGAAGGCCTCTGCAGCCGACTACCGAGCTATGGATTGAATCCATAGCTCGGTCCTCGGCTGCAGAGGTCTTGCAGAACCGAGCTATTGGCTGCACAGGCCTTCCAGAAAGGCCAGTGACTGAGAAATGCAGGCCTGGCTGCAGAAGAAGTGGGCCGGGAAGGAGAGGCCTAGCTGCAAAGTAAGCGAGTGTGGGGCGCGTGGGGCAGATCCACACCCCTACCCCCGCCCTAGTTTGATTTTTAAGTTTGTGCCTCGCCCCAAAACTAGGGCTTATTTTTGGGGTAGGCCTTATTTACTTACACAGTATGAATTTACTATAGAGTATTAAGAGCAAGATGAATAGCCTTTCTGTTTTTCCTCAATTCCATTACATGGACTCCCTGTGAATTATTGTTATTGGTTTAACATCTTACTCAGCCATAATGCAGTTAGTTTTATTTTTAGCTTGGCATAGTGGATAAATAAGCAGTGGTTTGATCTAGAGCAATAACCACAATTTTGTTGACTTTGTGATTGCAGATATGCTTTAGTGTGATGTGTGAATGGGGAACATAATTTGTAATTTGCTTGGCTTCAAATCTGATATCATTCTTAAGATACAAAAAGAAATAAAAAGTAGCCAACAGTGGCCAGCAAACCACTTATAAACTGCAAACTATAATTGCTGTGTTTTCCAATGTTTATATACGTTCAACATACCATGTTTAATTACTTTTGATTGTAATTCTATGTTTATTGTTTTTAGAAATAGTTATGTGTTACCATTTTATAGCTTTTAATGTTGTAAGCCACCAAGGTTGACAGAAGCAAGATGGGCAGCGGATGGATGGATGGATGGATGGATGGATGGATGGATGGATGGATGGATGGATGGATGGATGGATGGATGGATGGATGGATGGATGGATGGATAGATAGATAGATAGATAGATAGATAGATAGATAGATAGATAGATAGATAGATAGATAGATAGATAGGAGTTTGTTATACTTAAGATCCTTTTTAAGGCTTCCTATTCTTGGCATGATTCAAACCTAGCGGCCAGTAATCTGTATTTTGATCATTCCACCCTTTCTGAGAAAAGAAAATTAATCAAACTGCTAAAATATAGCTTGGGGGAAAAAACTAACTTATGCTGTGGAAAAATATCTTTTATCTTGGCCACCTTCCATTGGAGTACACTGGCTGGAGATGAAGTTGGGAGATGACGTTCTGACATACCTGAGTGGGCATCAAGTTGGAAAAAGAACCTCTATACATTCCTGAAACAGCCAATGAGATGGTTTGCCAGTGACAACTTCATGGAACTAGAATGAAATGAGAAATGTGAGCCTGATTTTTGGCAATACTAGTGGCTTTAGCTTCTACCTATAACATGTTAAATGCAATAGAATATGATACTAAGATGTAACTATTACCTAATATTAATTAGCTTTTAGTGATAAACTTAATAAATCTGCACTTAGTGAAATCTTTCAGAAAGTGTGTGTGCTCTTAAATGATATTTCTGGATACAGTTTGAAAAGCAAAGATCTGCTCTTTAAAATGATGAATTTGCAGTTTGTGCCTACTTTCTATATATCCTTTGACCCGGACATTGCATTAACGTCTGTTACTGTGGGAGTCTGTACTTAATTAGAATCAATAAAATGGCCAATATGAGCAGAAAAAAAATGACCTTCTATTTGAAGGGTATACTATGATCAGTGTATTACAAAATGGCCCCTTCATCATCTAATTTATGTTGGTTGCCCAGATTTGATCGCTGTCATTTTTTTTTCTAGTGCTGAGAATTTAAAATACTTTTAAAAGTATTCACTTTTAATCCCTGATATTGCTGACTTGGTATTTGAGACACAACCTCTTCCAAATTAATTTAATCTATAATTGTTGACTTCTTGAACAAATGTATTATTTGGAGATAAAAGCAATTCCATGATGTTAAGAGTGTTACAGTAATTTCAATGAACATTACTTAAGACCAATTTACACTTGGAGGCAGCCTATATGGCAGCATAATTTTATAGCAGGCTATTAGGTTTTAAGCATTCTCCTTTTAATTTGAAGATGTAACTGCTGCTTATGATTGGCCTTTATTGTGCTACATGGAGAAATACATCAAATACAAACTGTCTGCTTTATGGAAAATAAATTTGCATGGTGAAATTTCCTGTGTCTATCCAGATAGAACCTTCTTGCAAGTACAGGTAATCCTTATTTAGTGACTGCAATTGGGACCAGCAACTCACTTGTGAAATAAAGTGATTATTAAGTGAAAAAACATTGGAGAAGAAAGGATTACAAGAGAGTAAGGAGGCCCACAATGTGGAATACACATTTTTAGCAAAGTGCTAGTAGTACTGTACTGGCTTTTTAAAAAAAATGTGAACTGCTTATGAGGCAAAGAAGCTTTAATGTAAAACTGACTAGGGTCTTGTCAATTTCAGGCAGCTGCTGCAAGCTGGTTAATTAAGGTCACAGCTGAGGCTGTTACCTTGCCATTAGCACTTTTTAGGGAAGACTATGCTGGCAAAGAAGAGCAGCTCAGGAACTGATAGCTTAATTATACATCTCTGCTATGCTAGGAGGGAAAGGAAAAAAATGGGTCAGGAACAGGAGAATGTGTACTAACTTACTGTAATGGTGAAGGAAGATGAATGAGAGAGGCATTGGCAAAGATCAGAAATGCAGATGTTGGTCACAAAGTTACTTTTTCATCATGGTCATCAAACAAACAATTACTGCCCAAGGCAGTCTCTAAACAAGGACTATCTGCATAGTCATATTTGCAAATTAGAATTAAGTCTCCCTTAGTCATATTTCACATTTTACTATCTGGAACTATGTACTGTTCCCAGCCCCTCTGGTTTCATAATGCTTAATTTTCTTTTGCGTCTTTTCAGTTACCAGGTATGTTGATTTCATTTTTCAAGAAAATGCCTCATTAATAAATATCTTTTTGTTTATATATTGTATTAAAACATTGTTGAATAAGTTATACTAGATTGGATTCACATATTGGTTAGTACATAAATTGTGATTGACATACAATAGTTGGATTTCCACGAGATGCTAACCCAAAGCTAAGCAGAACTAAATAGGTTAGCATAATGTGTGATTCCCATCTGTTTGTATTAATACGAAGATAGGATTTCTTGGAAAAAGTTAAGTAATGTTTTAACACATGGAAAATTCCATATTTGTTTCTGGCATCCTTCTAAAGAATCTAGTACAAGTTTAGGCAAAAGAGATTCAAAGATAGAGAAGGTAGTAACATTCATACTCTTAACTATCTGGAAGAAGATGCCTTCTTTTCTTTGTTACAACTCTGGTTAATTATGGTTCCCATAATCAAGTGATTATGAGTCTTATTGGTTCAAGGCTAATTTTCAAGTTGTTTCAGACTTCTGGGATCTATACAGGTAGTTCTCGACTTATGATCATGATTGAGCCTAAAATTTCTGCTGTTAAGCAAGACAGTTAAGGGAGTTTTGCCCCATTTTACAATCTTTCTTGCCACAGTTGTGAAGTGCATCACTGCAGTTATAAATACATTCCTGTTATAAATACATTCCAGCTGTCAAGCATCTGAATTTTGATTATGTGACTATGGGGATGATACATTGTAAGTATGAAAAAAGATCATAGGTTGCTTTTTTCAGTGCTGCTGCAACTTTGAATGGTCACTAAATGAATGGTTGTTAGTTGAGGACTACCTGTATAGAAACACATTTTATATATGTGCTATCTCGCATTTTGCTGTGAATCTCGCATTTATGAATTGGAGAGTGTTAGTATTTGATAAAGGAATTTCAGTGCAAAGTTTAGACAACGTGTTAGCATTTGATAAAGGAATTTCAGTGCAAAGTTTAGACAACAGTAACTATCTGGTATGTAGTTTAACCATAGAGCTTCGTCAGTGTATGTAGATGATTTTGTTCAGTAAGCTTCCAGGTCCTGTACTTTTTGTTTTTAAAATCGGTGTCAAATCCCATTAATAAATGTCCTTCCTTCCGATCTTACAAAAGACATACTAGAAAACTTGAAAATCAGATAATTTTCAGTGCAGGTGCACAATAGTTCATAATCAGTTTATCCTGATGCTAAGAGTGAGATGCTGAGGTTTCAAATGATGCAGGCCAAAATTAAAAATTCCCCCTCTGTAGTAAGGAGTAAAGCATTAGCAAAGCCATTCCTGCGAAGAATGAATGTTAATTATAACAAATACTTACACTGTGTACAAAGTATGCAATGCCCAATAGCCTTCTGGAAGGAATGTTTCATCACTACAGAAACATTAATGCAAACATTTCTTAGCATGCCCCAAACCTGAACTTGTAATTTAATGGTGAAAAAAAAGGTCCAAGTGGGTGTATGTATGTGTGCATGCTCACTTGGTGCAGAAAACTAAATGAAGCTTGTCTTTTAAAATGATTTAAACATGTGCCTAATAAATGATAATCAACAAAATGACCTTGAGGATGAAAGGTTTCCTAGCAACAAGTGCTAGGATAAATTGAAGCCTGAATTTAGCTGGTTTTTGTTTTGCTTGGTTGGATTAGTGTCATAGCCCAGTTTGTGTGGGAAGCAGACTTGTTCACAATTAGAATGGAGAGAAATATTGCTTCTTTAGGCACCCACCCATCCCCCTTTTTAAATGGCATTTCATTGATTGCCAGTTAGGTTGGTAAATTCCAGTAAATTTGAAAATTATAGAAGAGAAAATTTGTATATGATAATTTATAATGGTAGTATATTTATTCTGTCCTTGGGGCTCCCTACGTTAATTATTTGATATTGAGGAAAATAGCATTTTCAGTTGTTTGGAAAACATGTTTTGGTCAGGAAATACATTTTTGAAAGATGGATTCGTAAATTTTAAATTGTTGGGATTTGTGTAGCACAGGGGTCTTCAAACTTGGTCCTTTTATGACTTGTGGACTTCAACTCCCAGGCATGCTGGCTGAGGAATTCTGGGAGTTGAAGTCCACAAGTCATAAAAGGGCCCCAGTTTGAAGACCCCTGGTGTAGCATTTTGAAATTAGTGAGATTAGTCAAACTATTTTGAGAGCATTGTTTTTGGCTTTCCAGACATGAAATACTTAGATGTAATTTGTAAAAAAAAATATTATTCTGAAAATAAATAGGACAAGCAAATCCACAAGTCTTTTATATTCTGATTTTGAAGAGCATCTTGCCCTTATAGGATAGGTATGCTTTTCCAGTTTTCATTCCCAGATACAGTCATCTCTATAACAAGAGAAGATTTCCAGAGGTGTCTCTGGGGAAAAGAGGCTCTCAATACCCTGCCTCCATATTATTTATTTATTGTATTGAAGTAATATTTGCTTTCAGTTGTAACCTGCCTGTGTTTTTACATCCATCTGTCTTTTTCTTCCTGCAGAAAAACTGGGCAGCATTTTGTATACCTCTAATGTCATTAATAAATTTAATTACAATCATTTCATCTGATGCCCAAGGCTAATTAATTATACAGTTCCCAACACAATTTCCATTGTCAGTGCTTGTCTTTAAAGCTATTTGTTCAACTTGAGGCCAGTTACTCAACGGAAAGTCTGCTTCCACATCAGCCTTTTTGGCTGTTGGATCCTCATCAGAATCCCTGTTCAGGAGTGTAGTAGGTCTCTCCCAGGGTTGCCCTTGCTTCCTATTTTTTAGATTTCTGTTATTTCAGTGCCAGGCCAAGACCTTATTTTTCTTGATTTTCAATGCTTAAAGGCCAAGATAAAATAACGAAGTTTATAATCTGTGCCAAAAATATGTAGCATGCCCTTTAGATTTATCTCTGTGCCAGAGTTTATAGAGGAAAGGAGAATCTGAATCATTTCCTATGAAAAAAGATTGTAATATTTGGGTGTGTGTTTTTTTTAGTTGAAGGTGAATGATAAGGTGAGAGATAACCAGGGGGAATCTGTCTTATAAACTAGAAGCCAGAGTCATCCAGTCAAGCTAAATTATGAAGTATTTATTGCAAATGAAAGACAGCATTTTTTCACACTTTATATAGTTAAACAATGTAGTAAGGCAGGGGTCTGGCTGAGGAATTCTGGGAGTTGAAGTCCACAAGTCATAAAAGGGCCAAGTTTGAAGACCCCTGTAGTAAGGGAATGACATACATTCATATAAGATAAAGCTGTCTGTGGCTACTCATTATGATGACTATATATTATTTCTCAGATCAGAGGCAATCTTTCTCTGGTAGTTGTTGGGATTCCCCCAAAAAAGGTATGATTGTGTTCCTGTGCACTTTTGGTAAACATCTGATTGATCATGATGGGAACAGTGTTAGAATGAGCAATAGTGAACAAATCCATTGTCTCTTCTGTATATCAACACCACCACCCCAACCCGCATGAAGATTGCTACCATGTTTTGCCTCAAACATATCTTGAATTTTTAACTGTTCCTCATAGGGCTTCATTTCCAGACCCTAAATAACCAATCTCTTAACTTATTCTAATTCTTTTTTTTTTTAACTGTGATACCGAGAAGTGGACACCGTGCAAAATGGAGCCTGAACAGAATAGTATAGAAAATAATAGCTTGTTCTCATGATCTACCTCTATGCTCATGTTAAGTTAACTCAGTCAAAGGTGAAGATAGGGTTAGCCTGGCATATGTTTATGGCCGACCTCTTCTAGTTCCTGTTAATTGTTGCAGGCCAATCCAACTTCATCCACAGAGATGATGCTTGATAAGCTGTTAAAAAAATGTGCTTAGCTGAGATATCAAGTAATGGGCCTGTTGTTCCCTAGATCCTTCTCCTTGTTTTTGAAAATCAGTTCATGAAGAAGCAATATCTATTTTTGTGTGGGTGGATTTTGTACTAATATTAGATGAAGGAGGGGGGGAGTAAACTGGCAGACTTTTAGCTGATGTTGCAATATATTCACCATTAACATCCCATCAGATTCTAAATTGTGTATAAATCAGATATAGAAATGTGAAGGGGAGGGATGGTGAAAAGTCAAGTGATCTGTGCATCTGTGCCAGCACAAGAATTCCGTGCTTCAAGATCCTTAAATATTTTAAATTCCACAACATAAATAGCCAGATAACAAACTACACATAAAGGTTTTTATTTTTCTGTTTCTAAATCTTTTCCATAATTGCGTAATCTAGTGTGGTGGTTTAGTAAACTGGAATCTTGCCAAAGATTTCACAAGCTACCTGGGTTTGCTGCTAGACTGAAATTTGCAAATACATGGGAACTGCCAAGGACCTTCCAGGTGTCGTTCAGAACATCTGTGGCAGGTACTTTTCAGCATAGTGGGTAACAAGGTGCACAAGACTACTTTAATTGAAACAAAATGGAGAACTCAATTAATGGTATAAAATGGCAAGATGTTATTAAGTGGGAAGGTCAGAGTGATTGATACGCTTGAACAAGAATAATCAAGTTATTGTGCATTCTTTCCTGGGCTCGTTTTCAGGAAAAATTAACACAATGCAAGACTATATACCTTGAAATATGAGGCTGTACCAGTAACTTAATCTGTGAATTCTTTGCTTTTGTACATTCACATGGAGTTCAGAAATTTATGTGGGAGAGAAGAATGGACTTAGTATTTGCCCCAACTGGTGGATCCTTCCGTCCAAGCTGTCAATATTGTTCTGGGTTAATCTCTTAATTTTATTTTACATTTTGCTTGACATGTTGGTTTACACATGAAACTCTAATTTACAACATCATCATGGTCACTGTTCTTTCTGAGACATGAAAATGTATCCTTTTAAAAAATGTGACTCTTTTTTCATAGTTAATTATTAGCTTGTAATAATGTCTCCTCTCACTGTTATTCAGTATTGCTGAGCAGTGATGGAAGAGAGGTCATTTTGTGCTTGGCAGAACTTGAACGTAATGCTCACTGAGAAATTTCAACAGGCAGAGGTTCTATTACTATAATTCTCACATAGGAATGTTCTCCCATAATTTGATACCAAATCCAAAGTGCGTATTATGAAAGATTTGCACCTGGATTTCTGAATGGGAAATGGGTAGCATGGCATAAAAATGCAGTACGTTTCTTATACCCACTTACTAACCTAAAGTTCAAAGTGACCTGTATTTAATCCCTGTACAATGGATTAAAAAACCCAATAGTTCTTTCTGAAGTATTATGATTAATATCACTGCTTATTTTGAATAGGCAACATTAATTCATGAAAGAACATTGGTCCTATGAATAGCTAGCTTGTACAGCTATAAAGCATTCCAAATTGTTATTTAGGCACATTATCCCATGCCAAACTACCTCCGTTTTATATTTTGAAGGATAATTTGTTATTTTTATACTACATGATTCTGCATCTGAAACTTCTCATAATTAAACCCCCAGTATTTTCTGAGGGTAGAACAACATCAGAAGACTTTAAACCAGTGTATTCTGATTGCTTACTTGGTCTTTCAATACCAAGAAATTGTTCCCAAATGCATAAAAAATAATTTGCAGCTCAGTGGTGAGAAAGACCAACGTTTTGTGTGATACGTGTATGTGTAGGTATCCAAAAGCTGAAATATTAGATGAAGAACAGTCAGTAAGGAAAAAAGTTTCTCGCTCATAGTCTTGCTCAAGGCTCTCTTTTAAAGTTTAAGTTATATATTGAAGTCTCAGAGAATAACATTTTGCTTCTTGGGTTAAGAGAGCGAGTTCAGGTAATCCAAATGGATAAAGTAAAAGGGTTTCACATCAACAAATCATTTTATTATCTCTTTCTTGACAATAAATACCAACAAAAGCCACACTTGCACTTGCACCTACACTGTTGTATTATTGTTTAATAAGCTGAATACTATACAACAAATATGGAATAAAAAATTGGATGGGTAGGAAGGGATAGATGACAATTCAGAAGTTATTATATCTCAGGTTAGTAATAAAGGCATATCAGGATGACAGTAAATGAAAATGTGGATGTTTGTTCTCTTCCATCTGATGTTTGTTTTGCATGGGCACGCACATAGAGAGAAAGAGAGAGATGTGCTTAAAATTTTGTGAACTCTTTTGACAGTTGAGAGTTCAATCCTAGATAGCAGCAGATGTTTCTCTCCTAGGGGGCTAAAAAAAAAAAATGCTGTGAATTCCATGTAGGCATTAGGAAGGGCATCCAGCCAGTAAACGCTCAGCTCCACCCAGTCACCGTGACTTTACCCTGTATCAAGGGACTAGAGGGTTGTAAAAAGAAAATAAATAAATATAAGTAAATATATAAATATGATCTAAATAAATATGATCTCTTCTCCACATATATCTTTTCCATTTATTTATTGATGAAAATAATCCAAAACTACATATTTGTTGTGGCCAAAGTATGTGAACCTGTAGATTATTGGTTCCTTTGAAGGGAAAGTTAGGTCAGATCAGTGGAGTGGTAAGTGTGAGAAGTCCTAAAAAAGATTTATTGTTGATGCTCACCAGATTGGAAAAAGCTACAAAACTACTTCAAAAGTATTTGGATGCCACCAATTCACTGTCAGGCAGATCATGTACAAATGGAAACAATTCAACATTATTGTTATACTACTAGATGTAGTCAGCCAAGATCACACACCAAGAGCAAGGCATGTAATATTCTGGGAAGTCTCAAAAAACTCCAGAGTAACATCTATGAAACTTAAGGCCTCTCCTGCAGTGCCAATCTTTATGAGATCACCATCAGAAGAACATTGAATAACAATGATGTACATGGCAGGATTACAAAGAGGAAGCCACCACTCTCCCAAAAGAACATTGCTGCCTGTTTGTGGTTTATGAAAAACCATGTTGATAAGGCAGAAGGCTATTGAAAGAAAGTTTTGTGGATAGATGAGACCAAAATAGAACATTCGTGTTTGAATGAAAAGCATTGTTTAGCAAAAGGCAAAGACTGCATTCCAGCATAAGAACTTTATCCCATCTATAACATGGTGGCAATATCATGATTTGGAACTAATAATTCTGAATTGTACCAGCAGTTCTACAGGAAAATAGGGCAAAATCAGGGTATCTTATCTGTGAACTGAAGCTTGAGAGAAAGTGGGTTATACAGTGAGTGAACATTCCAAAACACATAAGTTGTATGACCAAAGAATGATTAAAGCAGAAGAAACTGTTTTGGAACGGCCAAGTCAGAGTCCTGACCTTCATCCTAGAGAAGTGGTCCCCAATCTTTCCGGCTTGGCGGACCGCCGGTGGGAGAGGGAATGGTTCTGTGTTAGTGGTAGGCACATGTGCGAGCGTGCACAACTCCCATTTGCACGAATGGGTGTGCACGCAGGCCACTCGTGTAAATGGAGCTTCGAGCACAAGTACCCACTGCTTGTGCAAATAACGCTTTCCACATGAGCACCCACCACATGTGCAAGTAGAGCTGCATGTGCACCCTCGCCCACCACTTGCACGGCCCGGTTCCAAATGGGTTGGGGACCCCTCTCCTAGAGAATGTTGTGGAAGTACCTGAAACAAGCAGTTCATGCAAAGAAGCTCACCAGCATCCCTGAACTGAAGTGGAATTCTAAGGCAGAATGGGCTAAAATTCCTTAAGCTGATGTGGAGGACTGATCAAAAGTGTTATCAGACGTGTTTAGTTGCATTTACTGTTACTCAAAAGGGGCACGCCAGTTAACTGAAAGCAAAGGTTGACATACTTTTCGCTACAAGGAAAAGGGTAGCTTTGCTCATTTTCCTCAATAAATCATTGAACAGGTATACTGTTTTTGGCATCTTTGTTACATTGGGTCTTCTTTTTCTAGTTTTAGGACTTGTATGAAGAACAGATAATATTTTAGGTCATATTTATGTAGAATTATAGACAATTCAAAAGGGTTTACAGCACCACTATATAAATTCTCTTTCTCAGCTGCCCTCTCAAATACTGAACTTTTCCCAGAACTTTTAATTTGGCAGTGATTTCAAATTCAAAAGCAGTGCAATGAGTAGCATTTAGCTCTTGGGTGTATGCCTGTGCCATTCCAGTGAAGAGGCATCAACAGGAAACAAAGTATGTGAGAAAGGGCTAGAAATGCTTTAATTGTCATTTGAAATTGAATTTACTTGGATGTTTTAGACTTGCTGAACATTGCATAGTAAAGGTGTAATAATTCCTGCTTTTATAATAAACCTAGAGCTTTTGTTTTAATTCTTATAATGGAGCCTTGAGAAAATAAAGTTTCTTTTGAAGACAGTAATTATGCTATTCCATTTAAGTAGTTCCAGGCTTTCAGTCATTCATATTCAAATGGATTTTCCTTTGAATCCTTGTGGGTATGTAGTTGCCAAAATAATTAGCAGTTTATTTTTCTTCCTGAGTGATAATATGCACAGCACTTTCAGTATGTGTCTGTGTCTGTGTGTGAGAAATTACCAGTAACAGCTATTACTATTTGATAATTTGATCTTCAGCATTCATCGTTTCTGATCAACAGTATCATAAGATGTTGTGATGTTTTATGTGTATCATAAAACATTATAGGGATTTACCACCATTATGGGCTGCCCTTAAATTCTCAGAGAGTATGCCTGATATGCTTGAAAGTTCTGGGAATTGCAGTTCAGATTTATGTACAGCAGCAGGTTAAAAACAAATTCATTGTTTTGTAAACAGTGCAGAGTAGGACAAGAGGGCATAAAAAAATCCCACAACTCTTGTTTATCACTTACTATATATACTTACCTAATGAGAAGGAAGGACTCACTGGAGAAGAGCTTAATGCTGGGAAAGATTGAGGACAATAGAAAAAGGGGACGACAGAGAATGAGGTGGCTGGATGGAGTCACTGAAGCAGTAGGCGTGAGCTTAAATGGACTCCAGAAGATGGTAGAGGACAGGAAGGCCTGGAGGAACGTTGTCCATGGGGTCGTGATGGGTCGGACAAGACTTCACAACTAACAACAACAATATATACTTACAGATAAGCCCATCTGTGGATAAGCTGACCATCAACTTTTTTTTAACAAAAATACTATGTAAATGTGCCACCCACAAATCAGTCAACCCTTTAAATTTTTGTACATTTTAATTTTTACATTTGGCTTATCTAAACCCGTGGATTGTACATTTTTAATAATATTTTGGCTAAAAATTTGAGAGTCAGTTTATTTGCAGTTTTATTCCTACATATGGGTATTTTTAAACAATACAGGTAGACCTTGATTTAATACAGTTCGTTTAGTGACCGTTTGAAGTTACAATGGCATTGAAAAAAGTGACTTATGACCATTTTTCACACTTACGACCTTTACAGCATCTCCATGGTCACATTATCAAAATTCAGATGCTTGGCAAACTGGTTCATGGGACGGTTGAAATGTCCCAGGGTCATGCGATCACTTTTTATCACTTTCTGACAAGCAAAGTCAATGGGGAAGCCAGATTCAATTAGCATCCGTGTTACTGACTTAACAACTGCAGTGATTCACTTAACAACCATGGCAAGAAAGATGTAAAATGGGGCAAACCTCACTTAACAGCTGTCTCGCTAAGCAACAGAAAATTTGGGTTCAATTGTGGTTGTCAATCAAGGACTACCTCTAAACGCCGTACAGGTTGACCTCAACCTACACCCATTCATTTAGCAACCATTCGAAATTCATTTTAATAGAAACAGCCCTGGTGTAGCTCATTTAGCAGGGTGAGTATCCTTCTGTGTGAGAGTCTTTGCAAAGCACCTTTGCTCTACTCTCTTTGTAGCCCGCCAAGCTCTTGCGTTGGGAGAGGTTGGTATTTCTGCCCCCCTCAACTTCAGAGAGCAACCACTGTTCGCCTGCCCCACCTCTTCTGCTTGCTCAGAGGGCAAGTCTGCCTGGTGATATTGCAGCAACGTTAGCAAAGGAATGCTTGCTTGCGGGGGTGACCTGGGGAGCCACATGGGGCTGGGAAGAGAAGGCAACTGGGCGAAAGAATGCTTGCTGGCATTTGCTGAGAGTGTGATAAGCAGCTGCAGAGCTATGCAATTCTGGGGCTGCTTGCCACCTGGCAAGGCAGGGTGCATGCCAGCCAAAAAGGGCAAAGATTAGGCAGAAATAGATGACAGGGAGAGGGGGAGAGTTAGAAGCAGTCCTTGTTAGCCTTCCAGGTAAATCAGATAGGAAACAGAACAAGATGAACTAATTCTTCTTTATCGTAAGACTACATTAGCAGAATCTTGTAAGACTGAAAATGCAGACTTCCTGCTGCCACTTTTAACTGCTTGATCCATTAGGGCAGGGCCTTCCTAAGTTTCTTCCTCTGACTGTTAAACCACTGGGGGCTCCTGCCTCTTTCCAGTTGCTTCCTATGCTTTCCCTCCTTCCCCAAGCTCATTCACGTATGAGAGTCCCTTACCTTACTGAGGCTCAAGACTTTGAGGGACCAAGCCTGGAATGTCTTGAATGGGATGGGTCCTCATTTAACAACCCGTAATTCTCACCACTGCACTAGGGAAAGCCAGAATTACCACTGTAGGTTAATGCAGGTCATGATGATGCTTTACAGCCACATCAAACGTACAATGGAAATTCCAGTCCCAGTTCTGGTCATAAGTCGAGGGCTACCTGTGTATATTCCTGGATAAGCCCAAACCTAATGTTGAGGGATATATTTTGGCACTTAAAATTCTCATCTTAACATGTGATTTTACATGTTATGTTGAGTTTAATATGGGGAAAACTCTATAGTCAGTTGAAATTAAGCCTGTTGTGAAAAGATTGCATTCCCTTTGAAAATTCAAGCATTCGGATATATTCCTGAGTTGGCTCCTGAAAAACACTGTCCCTTCCTTCAGCGGTGAACTACTCTTAGTCTTGTTTGGTCTATGATTCCTTCAGTAGAGTTTATCTGCAGGTTAGTAGGCATAGTGACTGAGCACAAATAGCTCTTTTTCTACATTTCATAAACCATTCCTAATTATTTAATATATATGACGGGGCTGTGCAAAGGATTGGAAGAGGTGCTTCACAAAAGGTGTTAATGCAAAGTACCTTTCTTGGAAGTGTTAAAGCAGTCACATCCTTTGGAAGGCTTAGCTGGCTGCTTTGAATGGAAAGCTCATTGTGCTGAAGTCTGGTAAATTGGAGTTCCATTGTAATAACAGTGTCATTAATATTCCCATCAATTAATGTAGGTATAATTTTATTTCCTAAGCTAATTCCTTTTTGATGTATTAGGTTAACAACCACCAGAATTCCCTATCCCACCCTATATGGTTGCTATTCAAAAGGCACTTCTTTGTTTTGTGCAGGATTCATTTTATGTAGGACTACATAACCTTGGAGGAACAGATAAATGTGTGCATGACAAAAATAGCTGGTTTTTCTATATAAGATTTTTTTTTCTTGAAACCTCTTTAGAAATCAATTGCATTCTATGATGAATGAACAAATGCATCAAATGGGAAGGATTTCAGATAAAAATACATAGCCTATTCATGCTATTCTGCAGTTTTTTTAAATTAGTAATATAATACTTAAAACAGAACTTGAAACTTGTGCAGTTCCCAACTAAATATTTATGCAAGTAAGCACAGCTTCTGGGCAAGTACGTCTTGATTTAAGAGCAAATATGTTGCAGGAGGAAAGTTTGTAGGCCTGAGGAGGGGCAGACGTTTAATATCTAATTCTGGCAAGAGGATAAAATTCTTACAGTTATGTGCAATTATTTTTGGAAATTCAATCTGTAAAATTGTATTCCGTGAGTGGAGTTATTTTGTTATATAGGATGCTTTATCCTGTACAGGTAGTCCTCAGTTTAATGATGATTTGAAGTTACGGCACTGAAAAAGATGACTTAGGTTCCTCACATTTATGACCATCACAGTATCCTTGTCATGTGATCAAAAGTTGGGCACTTGGCTATCAATATGTATTTATGATGGCAGCATATATTATGTAGCAGCGTAGGATCACAGGATTACCATTTGTGACCTTCTCAACAGACTTCTGACATTTTTATTATTTATTTATTCTCCACCTTTATTATTTTTACAAATACCTGAAGGCAGCAAACATATCCAACACCCCTTCCTCCTCCTATTTTCCCCAGAACAACAATCTTGAGAGGTGAGTTGGGCTGAGAGAGAGTGACTGGCCCAAGGTGACCCAGTTGGCATTTATGGCTAAGGCAGGACTTGAACTCATAGTTTGTTGCTTTCTAACCTAGTGGTGCCTTAACCACTAAACTGGCTTTCTTTGACATGCAAAGCAATGGTGCAGTCTGAATTTACTTAACAATTACAGAATTTGCTTAATGGTCATGGCGATTCGCTTAATGACTAGCAAAAAGATTGAAAAATTGAATGCAATTCATTTATCGACCATATCACTTAGCAATGGAAGTTCTGGTCTTGACTATCTTTATTAGGAAAGATGGCTTTGAAGCTTTCTCTGTATTTGATATTCTGGATGCAATAAATCTGTATCTGTCCTAAATACAGAATTGAATGAAAATAAACAATTTTTATTTTAATTTGCTTCAGTTTACCCATTTTGCTTTCTTTGCTTATTGAAGATACAATGGTACCTAAAGTGTTACCTGGTTGTTATCTCTCCTATGAAGAATAGCAGTGGCAAATGCAAGACAGTAATCATATTTAATCATTCATTTGAAGCTAGGTTTTCAGATGTTAGTGCTATCACCAAACAGCAATAGATGTGATGCAAATTTGCCCTATTTCTGTTTTCAGGGGGGAAAAAAGTAAGGTTATGTGGCTGAATAATCACAAGTCATACCAGGGAAGAAATAAGTTTGTGGATGATTGCTGCATTGTATATATAGTAAGAAATTTTGGTTCATGTTATATAACGTCTATACTAGCTATAGAGAAGAATATTGTAAGGTTTTTCTGTTCTGTTCCTTCAGTGCAGACATAAAAGTATTTCAAACCTATGATAATAGGAACTAACAAATGATAATTATCCTATTATTGCTGTAGAGGGTTAGAATGTGATCTTGTGTAAGGTATTTATTTCATTTCACAATGAAAGAATTGCCAAATTTAAGTCATGTTAGCTCTTGCCTTTTTTCCTTGTTCACATTTTGTTAATGCAGCAATTTGGTCAATGTAAAAAGAAAAAAAATACCACGATCTGGAAAAATAAAGACATATATGCAAGTACACACAGACATCTCCAGCTTGTGTTCACTAATTGAAAGTGAAACAACTTCTCTTACTTTTTAACTTAACAATATCCAAAATTATAGGTTGTAAAATGAATTATAAAAAAAATCTCTTAGCAAGTACATTTATCTTCTGAAAAGCAATAGCTTACTTGAATTTAGTCATCTCCTCTGCAGTCATGCTATAAAGTTCAATTCTTCAGCAGCTGTTTCATACCATTTATGATCAATCTTGTCACAAATTACTGCAATCAGATACTGTTGTAGATATTCAGGAGGCCTTAAAATACTTAATGGTGCGATTATTTAAAAAGGTCTATTACCTTTGTAATAGCCATAAAATGCTTTGATTAAAAAAAATATGAACCACCTTGGATGGGGAACATTAACTGCAGACATAATTGCAAATTAAACAGCTACTAACTTGAAAGTGGTGAACAATGATTGCTTTTACTTCATTCTTAAAATGGGCTTTGCTCTAGTTAGCTCATCGTAGTGGCAGTTGATGTTTTAGCTTGGCTTAGCTTCTAGAATGGATTGCACAGCAGAGTATAAACAGTTAAATGGGAAATTGTGCTGTGGAACTGAAATTCCTATTAAAATGAATTCTTGATGCATTTAATTTATGAAAATTTTTCTTGCCTTGTCCATTCAGTAAATATATATGTATATATGCTGCAAATATGCTGCAACACACTAAACTTGTGGGCAAGAATCTATTCAGTCCTACCAACTATAGTTAGAGATGAAACAGTAAGAGAATTTCTATGTAATAAGAATATTAAAGCTTCATGGATGTATGCAGAAAGAAAGAAGATAGAGAATTACAAGAGCTGTGTGATCTTTTAAGTTGCCATCCAAGATTTTTTGATGTGGCACCCAGTGTGCCGATAATGACTGGGACCACCAGGTGGTTTGTAGCATACCATTTAGGTTCTAGTCCATTAGGTTGTTGGTCCATACTTTACAGCAGATGATGGGTTTGATTATATTTATGTATGCCTTTCCAATCTCCCATTTTTTATAAATAATTTTTATTAAGATTTTAATTGAAATAGTAAAAACTGATACAACAGTAGGAAAGAATAAAAAGTGCAAGAGAAAAAGGTAGAAGAAAAAGAGCATGACACAGAAAAAGGAAAATATATAAAGCGGTGACTTCCAACCTTCATTAGAAGTATAGACAAATTTAATAACTTTTCACCCCATAAGTTTACAAATCCTTTACCACCTTTGCAGCATTCCCATGATCATGTGATCAAAATTCAGATGCTTGGCAACTGGTTCATATTCATGACCATTGCTTTGTTTCAAGGTCATGTGATCATCTTTTGTGACCTTCTGACAAGCAAAGTCAATGGGGAAGCCAGATTCACTTAACAACTGTGTTACTAACTTATCAACTGCAGTGATTCACTTAACAACTGTGGCAAGAAAGGTCGTAAAATGAGGCAAAATTCAACAAATGTCTCACTTAACAGACATTTGGGTTAAATTGTGGTCATAAGTTAAGGACTAGTTAACATTCGGAAAGCAGCAGGCCCAGATAACATCCCTGGACGTGTCCTCAGGGAATGCGCAGAGGAGCTGGCTTGTGTTCTCACTGATATTTTTAACCTCTCATTGCAGCAGGCAGTGGTCCCATCGTGTTTTAAGATGGCCATCATCTTGCCAGTGCCAAAAAAGTCCACAATCACAGGCCTCAATGATTACCGTCCGGTTGCACTGACATCCACCATCATGAAATGCTTTGAGAAGCTGATAAAAGACACTATTGTATCTAGCCTCCCGCCAGCATTTGACCCGCTTCAGTTTGCCTACCGACCAAATCGCTCTACGGAGGATGCTATTTCTTCCGTTCTCCATCTGAGCCTGAAGCACTTGGAGGAAAGAAATACTCATGTGCGTTTGCTGTTTGTCGACTTCAGTTCGGCGTTTAACACAATCATTCCCCAGCATCTAGTAGACAAACTGGGCCTTTTAGGCTTAAACACTCCTTTGTGCAACTGGATTCTGGATTTTCTTACCAACAGGCCCCAATATGTGCGAGTTGGAACAAATACCTCAAATACCATTTTCTTGAGCACAGGTTCTCCTCAGGGCTGCGTCTTAAGTCCGCTGCTGTTCACCCTGTTGACCCATGACTGCTGTGCTAGGTTTGCCACCAACCATATTGTGAAGTTCGCAGATGATACAACAGTAGTGGGCCTTATTCAGGATGACAAGGTGGAAGCCTACTGCAAGGAGGTTGAGGGGTTGGTGAACTGGTATAAAGAAAACAGCCTAGTTTTAAATACAAGAAAAACCAAAGAGATCATTGTTGATTTCAGAAAAGGCAGGCACAGCCACACTTCTCTGTGCATTAATGATTCACCTGTGGAGATGGTTACTAGCATCAAATTCCTGGGTGTGCAGCTAACGAGTAGGCTGACTTGGTCGCTAAACAGTGAGAAACTGGTGAAGCGGGCACAGCAGCGCCTGCATTTTCTGCGCCGCATGAGAAAAGCACATCTTCCTTCCCCTGTCCTGACCACTTTCTACAGGGGGACAATCGAGAGCATCCTGTCATACAGCATCACAGTCTGGTTTGGAGGCATCACTGCTTCAGACAGGAAGGCGGTGCAGAGAGTGGTGAGGATGGCCGAAAAGATCATTGGCAGTTCCCTCCCTACTCCAGGACATAGCACAAGAAGCGTTGCTTGAGCAGGGCCCGCAGATTTTCTGGGACACATACACATCCTCTTCACAAATGTTTTTCCCTGTTTACCTTCTGGGAGGAGGCTTCGTGGTATCGTAGCAGAACATCCAGATTCAGCCATAGTTCATCCATACAGCATTAACCTTGCGAACTCTCAAACTTCCTCCTGCGTTATATATTCAAGATGGACAGTATTTAATATTATTGCTATGTATATGTAGGGATGGGGGTCTATATATATGTTGTACATAGTATGTTTAGGTGTGTGTCATGTATATGTTTCACTTTGAGAGCGGGCAACTAAATTTCATTTTTTTTATGTGTGCCATTGTGCCCACAATATAAAAAATGACAATAAAGGTTATTTATCTTTATTTATCTTTATCTTTACTAACCATATTCTCTCTCTTATTTATTAACAAATCCATAAAACAATAACTGTTTAACCCTGGTTCATCAAAAAGTGTATAAAGAATTACCAGAACTTTGCAAATAAATATCTTATTTTAACTTTGATTAAACAAATCAACTTTATATTTCTTTTTATTTCTAGCTGTTTTAATCTTTAGTTTATTCAAAGATTGTAGGATTTTATTTCTTCAGTTCTTTTTATCTCATCACACAGACTTCTTCAAGAGTTAATAACAATCCTCTTTTGTAAGAAAACATTTTTCAGATTATTTTCTTTGTCATTTTTAATTCTTCTTTAATTTTAAAATTTCAGCCATTCTCCAGCAGGACGATGGAGAATCCACCAATGGGTTAGGACTATCTTCCTGCCCAATAAAAGACTAAGTTTGCCAGAGTTAACACGCCTCCTGCTGGGCTGATATCCCAGACACGACTTAGTCTTCAGCCCAGCTAGGACGTTGTGTTGGCTCTGGACAGGTCGTATTTCTTATATTATTGGTGGATTCTCCCTCATCTGGACTGGAAAGCAATTCGGACCCCTATCTAAATTTAAACTTCCCGGCTGCAAACAGCTGAGCGTCGGCCTCCGGTCGCTCAGCAACGTTGATTCGGCGATCGGCCGGATCGGGCCGATTCGCGGAGCCAGCCCTTAGAGGGATCTTGACGACAGACAGCTGATTGTCGGTCCGGAGCTAAGCCGCCCCACAGCTGACTGTCGGCCTCCGGACCTAAGCTCTCGCGTCCGCCCTCGGCATCGGCAATTTCGGAGGACGATCAGCTGATCGTCGGGCCGGGGCGGCCCGCGCGCAGATTACTGTCGGCCTCCGGGCTCGCTGAGCGAAAGCGGGAGCCGCGGAGCTTTAGCGCGGCTGGAGGCTTGCTTTTTGAATTGCGGAGAGTCGGAGCTTGCCGCTCTTGCGGCATCGCGGAAGGCCAGCCTTCGGGTAGACGGCCCGGCCGTTCCTCTCCACGGCCCTGCAGCCTCCAGCAAGGATCGGTTGCTCCCTTTCGGGGCGCAACACGCATTTGAAGCCGCTCGCTCCCAGATACTGGGCAGCCAAGAATTTAGTCTGAGGGCCTCTTTCTACAGTGGGTGATTTGAGGCCTCAGATTTTGGCGCGCAAATCGCGGACGCCATTTTGGAAGCCAAAGGCCTAGTAGGCCTGACAGGGACGGCCCCAACAGGCAGCAGCCACGGCACAAAGCCTACAGACTGCTTACTGCTACTGAGGCCATTGGTGTAGGCGCCGGCCCTCCCTTCTCCATCCTTGCAGGAGATTGACTCAGGTCTAGGCCCCAGGCCTAACAAGTCGCCTCGCCATTGCAGCGGCAGCCATTTTGCGGACTGATTACAGCCGCCATTTTGCAGCTTCAAAACTGCCATTGACACCCTGCTCAGATTCTGATCTGGCACAACCAACCCCAGGGCAAAACTTGGCAAGGATTTCACCTTTAGCGTGAGCTGGCACGCCTTCGGGCCCCGCCGCCACCACCTAGGCTTGTGTGCAGGCACATATCACTCAGGTGATTGCCGCCACCAACAAGGAGAGGAGTGCGCAGGCACATATCACCAAGGTGATTGCCGCCACTGATCGGTCAACGTGTGTGCCGGCACTTGCCGATTGCGACTCACCCATCGGGTCTCGTCGCCACAAGACGCCTATATAATACGTCTCAGTGCATCACTGGGCATTTTCCAGCCTCTCAGAGCTCTGCCTAGGGCAATCCACTCCGGCTCCTGAGTTGCAACAGGCTTCAGGCCTTCCTTGCAATGGCTGACGACGCAGCTAATCAATCTGCGCAGGGCGCTTCCGGCACTCCCGTCTCAGGGAAGCGCAAGTCCTCTAAACTAGAGGCAGCAGGCAGGATAAAGGCCAAGGCCAGGTCCAAGGCCATAGCTGGCGAAAAGGCCTCAAGGGCCGCAGAAAAGGCTGCCCAGAGGCGAAACACGGCTCTAGAGAAGCAGTTCTCCAGGGCACAGCGCATGTCTGCGGGAGACCAACCCCTGGTTCCCCTTGCCCCTCAGGAGAGCTCACTCTTCAACCCCCAACCGGCCCTGCCAGGTCCCTCTGACGCACGGGCCCTTTTCCATCAGGGCCCCATGCCACAGAGTACTACTCTGTCCCCTGACCCGGGATTGAACCCCCCAATGGGGGCTTCACCGGCTAGCTTCCGCCCCCCGCCCGAAGCCACGTTCACGCCCACAGCGGCTGGACTTCGTCCCCCTGAACACCAAGGGGTCGGGCCTGAACAACTTGAAGCACTAATTGCCCGGGCGTATGCTCAGGGCAGGGCCTCCTCATTCTATGAGAACAGGCCGGAATATGTCAGGCCCGTGGTACCAGCTCAGGCACGGGCAGAGAGACCGGATTACCCAGAGTCCGTTTATTCGGACCATTCCTCCCGAACGCGGGACTCTGATCCTGAGGGTTATGGGTCAACTGACTTCCAGCTGTCAGAGGATGAGGAGTCGGGCCCAGACCCGTCGCCTTTCATAGGCCTATTTGACCCGGGCCTATTCAGGTCTCCTGCTAAAGGCCACCACGTCGGCCAACATTGAACCAGAGCAGGAAAAGCAGCCGACTGCCTCAACCAGTCAGGACCCCAAGCCACTCTTCTCCGAACCTACGGTGACGGAGCGCTATATCCCTTGTCCTCCTTTTTTCCTGGAAACTATCAGGAAACAATGGGGAAATCCGGGCACTCTACCAACGCCAGGGGGAACGGATAAGAGACTCATGGCCGTCTCCCCGGCCTTGTCAAATCTCCTGGAGGTTCCCAGGGTGGACGAACCACTAACCTCTCTTTTTTCTTCCTCCACCGTGTCAGGTGACACGTCTGAGGTCTTGAGGGCAGAGGACAGGAAGTCCGAGCTCTCTCTCCGTAGGTCTCACCTGGCATCGGCATGGGCCGTGCGTGCGTCCACCTCTACTTCCTTCTTTGCCAGAACGTCAATTCTCTGGCTCAGGGAACTCCAAGCGTTGCTTCCCCCGGATCAGGTTCGTGCCCATCAGAATCTGGGTAAGTTGGTGGCATCGGCAGAATACATGGCGGATACTTCCCTCCATGCCGCCAGATTCTCAGCGCGCTCCATGGCCGCTAATACTGCAGCCCGCAGGCTCCTATGGCTGAAACAGTGGCGAGCGGACTTGAAGTCCAAGTGGCACCTGGCTTCCGCTCCCTGCAGGGATGGACACCTCTTTGGGGAGGCGCTAGACCCTTACCTTATTGAAAATAGGGATAAGCGTAAGGTGTTGGCCCACCTTACTAGGAGGCCGGATAGGCGAGCTACTCCGTACCAACGGGGACCGCCCTTCCGCCAGGGACCAGGATCGGTGTGGGGCCCTCCGCCTCGTCCCTCCTTCCCCAGGCCCGGCCGTCAGCCTGACCGCCCGGCTCCCAGAACCAGGCCGCAATATCACGGCAAGAGGCCCTTTCGGGGCAGGGGAGGCCGTCCTTTCAGAGGTCACAAATGACTCAAGGACGGACCTCCCCATTGGCGGCAGACTCACTATGTTTTTACACGAATGGGAGGCCACCGTCACAGACACCTGGGTGCTCAACACCATCAGGCACGGCCTCACCTTGGAATTTCTGTCGCAGCCACGGGATCGATTCATTGCCTGCTCCGCCCCAAGAAGCCCGACAAAGATAGGTCTCATGTCCGAGGCCATTCATCATCTGTTGCAGCTCAAGGCCATCGAGCCGGTGCCCGCTGGCCAAACCCATCGAGGGTTTTACTCCATTCTCTTTGTGGTCCCAAAGGCCTCGGGAGGGTGGAGAGCAATCCTCGATCTGCAGGGATTGAACTCTCATCTTGTCTACAAGAGATTCAAGATGCAGACGTTGCAGTCCATCCTGGCCAGCATAAGGAGGCACGACTTCCTTGCCTCCATCGACCTTACGGAAGCATACCTTCATATTCCCATATCTCCCGACCATCGGAGGTTCCTCCGGTTCTGTTATGGGTCCCACCACTTTCAGTACAGGGCCCTGCCATTCGGTCTCTCGTCCGCTCCCAGGGTATTTACCAAGGTCCTGGCTGCACTGGTAGCCCACCTAAGATTGATTCCTGTCCGGGTCCAATGCTACCTGGACGACATCCTTATTCTGTCCTCCTCCCTGCAGCAGGCCCGGTCGGACCTGGAATTAGCTGTCCGGCTCCTTCAGACTCACGGCTTTTCGATCAATTTCCGAAAGAGCCTGCTAGAGCCCTCCAATCGCATCCTACACCTAGGAGCGATCATAGATACAGACCTTTTAAGGGTCTATCTATCCCCGGAACGCCGGAACAGCATTCGCTCCCTGATCAGACAGATACGGAGGGAGCGGAGGATCACTCTGGTCTCACTCTCCCGACTATTGGGCAAGATGGTCTCTTGCATGGGAATAGTGCCATGGGCCAGACTGCACTTCAGAACCTTACAATGGTTCCTACTCCCATACCAGAGGCAGGGCACCAGTGCATCCAACCAGAGGGTCGGGGTCACACCCCGAGTTCTGGATTCCCTTCGGTGGTGGCTCTCCCCTGCGGTAGACAGGGGCTCCCTATTCAAAGAACCAAACAGACTCACCCTAACGACGGATGCAAGTCTGTTCGGATGGGGTGCGCACCTGGGTTGTCACTTGGCACAGGGACGATGGTCACCCATGGACCTCAGTCACAACATAAATTGGCTGGAGCTCAGGGCCATTCATCTGGCACTGCTTCACTTCAGCGACGAGGTGGTGGGTCGACACGTCCTAGTGCTCACAGACAACGTGGCTGCAAAGGCCCACGTAAACCGGCAGGGCGGCACTCGCTCCAGGACTTTGATGTCCGAAGCACGGTCACTAGGTTCCTGGGCGGAAACCAATCTCTCCTCCTTAAAGGCGGAGCACATTTCAGGGCAGGCCAACCTTCAGGCGGACTCGTTGAGCCGGTCGACAGTGGACCACTCCGAGTGGCGCCTGCATCCCTATTTATTCAGGGAGATCTCGGTGAGGTTCGGGCCTCCGGTGGTGGATCTATTCGCCTCGCCGGCAAATGCCCAACTCCCGAGATTCTTCTCCAGGTTCCCGTCCCGGGGGGCCGAGCGGACGGACGCGCTCCGCAGCCCCTGGCCCACAGGTCTCCTCTATGCCTTTCCCCCTCTTCCTCTGCTTCCGGCTCTCATCCGGAAAATTCTGCAGGAACGGGCGGAGATCATAGTGGTTGCCCCACATTGGCCGAGACGGCCGTGGTTTGCCGACCTAGTGGACCTTTCCGTCTCCCCTCGGTGGAGGATTCCCCCGGATCAGGTCGCTCTCAGTCAGGGGGTTCTACAACACCCAGAACCTCAGGGCCTGCAACTAGCCGTCTGGCACTTGAGAGGCGGCTCTTAACACGGGACTCTTTTTCAGAAGGGGTGATCTCCATGATTCAGGCCTCCAGGCGTCCTTCCACCAATAGGATCTATGATTCCTCGTGGAGGAGTTTTTGTGCCTGGTGTTCCGGGAATCACCTGGACATCTCGGCTGTCACTATCTCACACATCCTTGAGTACTTGCTGGAGGGATTTAACAAGGGCTTGTCGCCCAATACCATCCGTAGGCAACTGGCGGCTCTCTCCACAGTACTCATGTGCCAGGATTCCGTTCCTTTGGCCCAGCATCCACTGGTACGGTCCTTCCTCAGGGGTGCTACCAACACCAGACCTCCCGTGGTTCACCGTTATCCCTCTTGGGATCTCCCACGGGTGCTACAGGCCCTTACCTTGCCGCCGTTCGAGTCGGTCAAGACCTGTTCACTACAGTTCTTGTCCATGAAGGTGGCCTTTCTTGTGGCGATCACATCCGCCAGACGCATCTCGGAGCTCGCTGCTCTCTCAGTCAGGGAGGACCTATGCGTCTTCCACAGCGATAGGGTAGTCCTCCGACTGGACCCGGCCTTTGTACCAAAGGTGAACTCGTTGTTCCATAGGGCACAAGAGGTGGTCCTACCGGACTTTTGTCCCCAGCCTGCTCACAATTTAGAACGCCAGTGGCACACCTTGGACGTTCGTAGGGCGTTACGCCACTATATTAAAAGGACTTCTGCCTTCCGCAAATCGGAAGCGCTTTTTATCTCCTTCCAGCCTTCTTCGATGGGGAAGAAAGTCTCCTCATCCACGGTTGGCAGGTGGATCAGGTCCTGCATCGCAAGAGCCTACCAGGCACGGTCCCTGCCACTGCCAGGCCGTATCACTGCTCACTCTACCCGCAGTGCCGCTACTTCAGCAGCGTGGGCTACGCAGGCACCCATCGGGGATATTTGCAGGGCGGCGACTTGGTCCTCGCCTTCCCCCTTTGTGAGGCATTACAGGCTGGACAAATTCGCCTCCGCGGAGGCATCATTTGGCCGGAGGGTGCTACAGCAAGTGGCATCTTCAAGTGGGACACAGGCCCTGACTGATTCCCTCCCATAGGGACAGCTCGGCTTTGGTATGTCCCATTGGTGGATTCTCCATCGTCCTGCTGGAGAAGGGGCGTTGTCTTACCTGAACGCCTTTTCTCAGCAGGACGATGGAGAATCCACGCCCATCCCCTTAGGACCGTCAGGTCCTGTGTTAGGGGCACAGTGAGCCAACACATCAGTCCATTGTCAGCAGCTTCGCCTTCGTCGTGTCTGGGATATCAGCCCAGCAGGAGGCGTGTTAACTCTGGCAAACTTAGTCTTTTATTGGGCAGGAAGATAGTCCTAACCCATTGGTGGATTCTCCATCGTCCTGCTGAGAAAAGGCGTTCAGGTAAGACAACGCCCCTTTTCTTTTATATATTTTATAATGCATCATTTTCCAAATCATTCTCCTGGCCTGCCATTTGTAGTTCCACTTTCAGTACTTTCTAAGCCTTGTCAGATCATTTTGATCTAATCTGTCATTCCCTCATTGACATTTTTTGGAGATAATATATTCATTGAGTCAGACATTATTACTGACACTGTTGATATTGTAGCTACTAATTTTTGCTCCATTGCTCAAAGATCTCATTTAATATTTCCAGTGTTATGATGTGTTACGATATATGATATCATTTTGTAAATCCCAACTGACACCAAAAGTTGCCTTGTATTTTTTCCTTCTACTTAGAATCTTTAGTCCCCTATAATGTCCAGTTTCTAAAATCATAACATTGCTTATCTTAGCCAAAAATAATTCTGACTCCCACAAGAAGCTCTTTACTTTTTATAGTTAGTTCCAAAATCTTACAATAAAATGTCAGTATTCTAAATTTAACTAAGAATTTCATTCATGTAAGCAAATGACAGTTGAGACAGATGGTTAGGTAGGAACTGGTGTGATAAGGATATTTTTGCCAGTTGATCATCATGACATGCAGAGACAGGGCTGAAGAAGCAAATTGACTCTGGCCAGTGAAAGTGGGGAAATTTTAGCAGACCATCTGGTAGACTTCCGAGCTCAGTTTGAGAATCCCTCTAGGAATCACTGTCCTAGAGGAATTGTTTAAGTCAGTGTTGAGAAATGCCCTTGAGAAAGGTCATTAGAAACTGGATAATTCTTATCTGTGTATTTCAGTTACTCATTTTTCTGGAAAGAATTCCACTCTCTTATCTGTGCAATTTGTTCAGAAGTAAACTTTTCAAGTTCTGTAGCAATAAATGTACAGGAGGTAGGACACTAATGAAGGGTTCCCTTCCCTATTCATTCTAAACAGCATTTTAGTTTTTCCTTATCCTTTTCTTGTGGGTTCTTTTATTAGCACTGGAGTAAAGTAAGTGTGGGTCCCGCAAGAATTTCAATTCATCAGGACAGAAGGATGGCTAATTGGTGGGAAATAATTGGCTATGGCTGTGCTCACAAATTCCAGAGTCAGACCATTTCCAGTACTAAGGCTCACAGGGAAGAGAAATTCACCTAAATTCTTGTTTTGCTTCCCAGTTGATGCTTATGGCAGAAATGCCCTGCATGTTTTGTCAAGTAGAAAACAACTGACATAATTCTGAGAAACAAGAAACACTTGGTTTCACTGAATCTTGCCTCTTCCAGAACTGGATTTTTACATATCCTATATTAAATGGGATTTTCATATGAGAATTTCATGGCAGAGCAGGCCTCCATATATATATTGGGAACATGCTAGCTTCTCACAGTAGAAGGAGAAATTTCTGCTTGATAAATTTTCCTTTGTTACTCAGGATTCATTTTCAAGATAGGTTCTCAAATACAGAAAGCAGAGGTTTTGCAACCCTAGAGTACTCAATTTTTCAAATAGATAGTGGCAAACCAGTTTTTCTTTCATTGCATATCCTTTCATCTCTAATTTATCCATCCATCTCTAATTTATCATATAGCCTTTGGGATTTGAAAGCAAGGCTTTTGTGTCAGGAGGATGGGGTTTGCAGGGTTGTTTGAACTTTGGAATTTCTCACTTCAGTGTTAAAGCACTGCAATAAAAGACACCTCCATCGAAACCAAGACACACAATGAGTAGTAAAATAGTGCGTACTTTCTATCAAGGAAAGTGATTGGGAGATTTTTTTAGTTCTGAACTGAAATGCCAACACCTTTTTTCTCATAGTTTACAAAGCAAAATAATTTTGTCAAGAAAAGTAAAATGTAAAATAATGTACCCCTTTGTTTCTCTTTTAATAATAGCACTAAAGATTGTGGGCTATAGTGTTGTAGTTCATTTAGTATACTATACAGAAAATATATCCTGCAGTTCGAAAGCATGCAAATGCAAATAGATTAATAAGTACCACTTTGGTGGGAAAGTAACAGCGTCCCGAGTGTCTTTGGCATATAGCCCTACTGGCCACATAACCACAGAAATGGACTTCGGACAATGCTGGCTCCCTTGGCCAAAAAACAAAGATGAGCACCATGTCTTAGAGTCGGACACAACTAACAGGGAAACCTTTTACAGAAAACATATGCTTTAAAAGTAGTTGATTCATGAGGGAGAAAATGACAAGTTCCAAATGGTGACAGGTACTTCTTTCTTTCTTTCTTTCTTTCTTTCTTTCTTTCTTTCTTTCTTTCTTTCTTTCTTTCTTTCTTTCTTTCTTTCTTTCTTTCTTTCTTTCTTTCTTTCTTTCTTTCTTTCTTTCTTTCTTTCTTTCTTTCTTTCTTTCTTCTGTATTTCAGTCTTTAAATGTATTTTGTCACTTTTAATCTCACAAGTGGTACAATATCTGAAGTAACAAGTGTTTTTCATGGGATTTTATATTATAATACCGGTATCTAAATAGTCAATACATAGATGCCTTGCATCTTTCAATAACAGCGCATTAAACCAGGATAAAATAATCATAAAGTTACGTTTTTATATAATAATCTTTGTCCAATAAAAATAAATTTTAACTCGGATTCTCCCAAAAGCTTGATTCAGAATTGAAACATTTATGAGGCTAATTTGCTACTAGCTTA
Organism: Azemiops feae; assembly: GCA_023970755.1. Classification (NCBI taxonomy): domain Eukaryota; kingdom Metazoa; phylum Chordata; class Lepidosauria; order Squamata; family Viperidae; genus Azemiops; species Azemiops feae. The sequence continues at coordinate 2,278,836 of JALGBA010000099.1, forward strand.
CTAATATAGAGAGTAGTTTCTAGCAAGTTTCTTTATCCATAATTTTTTACTTGGTGATATTTCTTCTTTACCTTTCTGATCTTATTTTTCCCTTTTCTTTATGATAAAAATAATTTTTAAAAGGCAATGACATATGATTGCATGTTGATGTTAAGGTACAGTATTAAAAGATGGATAGATAGATAGATAGATTAGATTAGATAAAGATTCTTAACATCTTAGCTGTTTTAGGCTGGTTCTGCTTGTAAGCATTTTCCTGACATCTGTTATCCCACAAAGATAAATCCACATAAATTATCAAGTGGCTTTCTGATAACCCTTTCCCTGCTTTTAAAAATAGTTTTATGTGCTACTCCAATTTAGCATGGAAAACTATAAAAATGATTTGGAGGAGAAAATGGAAATATTGGAACAAAAGGCAGTTTTATCCTTAATCTGTTTTCTTTAATAGGAAATCTTGGGGAAAGGTTGGGGTGAGGAAAAGGAGTAGAGTCGTTTTTCAAAATGAACAGTGGATTTTCTGGTATTGAGATTATAACACAATATTTTTCAATATTTCTCTGAAATTATATTCTTAAACAGAGATAGTAAAATAACTACTTCTTTATGTTGAAGTGCTTTATTTATTTTGGCTTTTATTTATTTTCTTCCTGTGGCCTGCTGATTAAAAATAAAACCTGGTCTTGAAGAGATTGCTCGTAACAATAAAAGTGGCAATTGTGCAACTTTGCTAAAATCAGACCATTTGTGAGTTCTAGCCCACCCATCAGTTACAATTTGTCTGGATCTTCCAAGCAGTCAGAGGTCTCATCATATATTTGTATATGCAAATACATTCAGTCTCCAGACTGTTTTACCTTTTTTTATTGTTTGGCCAAGGTTTGAGAATCCTGTCTAACAGATTTGCATGGACCTTGGCCTACAAGCTGAAAATATCAGAAATAAGGCAGAAAAAGGAGACATGTTTCCCAAACAAATCAGCAGTAATTTCTTCTGACTGTTAAAAAACACTGCTTCTCTTTCTGCCATTAGAAATCATTCCACTGAAACCATCATGAAAACTTGTCTGCCTGTACATATTGAACTTATGGTTTTGACAACCATATAATTAAACAATTACCATTCTGGAATTGTATTTGGGGAAATGGCTTGCTGTAGTCCCTTGTCTGAAAAGACTGTCATTCTTGCATGAGAATGAAGGATGACAAGTATTTCATGGTAACTAATGTCTGACAGATAGTTAACTTTAAGCCCCTTAACTGATCTTGACAGACAAAAACACTGAAGGCCTTGTGGCCAAACATTGAACAGTGTAAATCGGTTGCATTTTCCTTTCTCCACAACCCTTTACTCCTCTAGGAGCATGTAAGAATCCTGCTGCCTGAGGAATCCTTGTCAAAACATTCTGTTAACTCTTAGGAAGGCAAAGGACTTAAGGCTTTGTTTTCATGAATGGCTGCTTTTGAATTCAAACTGCCAATCTCCTAACAACCCCTCCCCCCCAGCCTGGCTCTCAACCTCTCCTGGATAATCAATCCCACAGTATTGCATGGAGTACAGATTTCAGAGTCTGTTCCTTTAAAGCCCAGCAATAAAATCCATCCTTTTAATGGTATTCAGATAGTTTAGACTCAGTATTGGTGAGTATCCTTTTTTCTACTGGAGGCATGCGCTACAGGGCAGGCAGATTTTTTCTAAAAGAAAATGACAGGTGTTGGGAAGGGGGAATAGGTTTTTTCCTTAATCACCCCAACTGAAATAAGTTTTTTTTTCTAAATTACAGTTATAAATAAATAAATACAAACCAAAGTGGGGTAAGCTTTTCCATGCATTGCAAATGGTGACTAATTGTCCCTGAGAGGCAGGAATAATGCATTTTGCATAGGGATGCTTCCTTCTTACATAAGAAATCTGTGTCTGAGCTGAAGCAGTTCAGCCTGTAGATGAAAGATTTATTTTTTTAATGTATTTGTATGATTTATATAGGTTTTTAGGAGAGGGTGTGCCTCCATATACTGATAAAGCAACAATATTTGCTTATGAAGAGAAGCTTCAGCCATTCAATATGTCAGTCTGCTAGCTGAAGCAGTCCAGTCAACATATGAGAACTAAGCTGTATATAAATTTAATAAATAAATGCATATATATTTCTGAAGAAAACTAATATTGCTTTTGAAACATGCATTTTTGCTGAAGTATCTAGTTTTCATAATTTTCAGTCAGGATCAGTCCTCTCTGGCTAGATAAAATTACACTGTAGTGTAAAAACCTGCATTATAACATCTGCTGGCAGTATATGTTTTGAGTGATAATTAAAAGTCCTGGGTTTGATCTATAAACTTTTCAGTGGTCACAGACCAGGACAATGGAAAGACCACCTGTTCCAGGATTAAAATAATATACTTGTCTTTTAAGAGGTAAAATGGGTTTCTACTAGGAGAAAAGCCAATGGAGAACTTCCTTTGTGAAAGTTCATTTCAACAGCTATCTAGTCTGCTCATTTTAGAATTGTATTACAATTGGAAACCTGTCATCATGTCAAAGTAATACTATCAACCACTTATGGATGGGAGAATAGATTTATATGGAATTATGTCAAGTGCTGGGGAAATCAGGAGATTCAGGCAGTTCAAATGAGTATAAAGATTAATTGCAAGCTTAAACACTCTACAAGAATCTGAACTACTAACGGTTAAGGGACATTAGCAGGAGTTAAATGAATTCAAGGTGAGTTGAATTTAGATATTTGTGGGCGCACAGGGACTCATGACTAATAACACGTTTGACCCCCTCCCTCAGGCTCAGCCTGGTCATCGCCAACAAATTCAACAACTGATATCCTTCAAAATGACCAGCAATTTTATTAAAAGCAAGAAAAAAGTCAAAATTTTACATTTTTAAACATTTTCACCTGATGTATTTTTAAAAATTTGTTTGGGTAGGATGCATAGCTAGATTTTTAAAAAAAATATTTTGTATAGACAGGTAGTTCTTGACTTACAACTAACTACAACTGGGACTGGACTTTCAGTCACTGAGTGAAGCAATCATTTTGCTCAGTGACTACAGTTCCGGTTGTCAGTAAACGATCTCATGAGTTGTTAAGTGGATGGAGTCAGAGATTTGGAGTGCGGGGGTGCTTCAGGGAGTGGGGGAGGCCCAGCATAACCTATAGGGCCCACCGGCATGCAAAAATCTGCTGTGGCCCAGGAGGCCATGGGCAGCTACAGGCCCCCCCAGCAAGCACAGGTTGCCCCACTTCTGCATGTTTTCTGCAGCTGCTGATAGGCATGCCCTATCTATTGCAAGTTGCAGTCTTCTTATCAAAGCCGTCTTGCACCATTCTGCATGTGGGTACCATTCATGTGATCATTCAGAAGGCTACTTCTTCAAATTGGGCAATTTGGTTAAGGAGCCTTCTGAACAATTGCGAGGGTGGTGCCTACTTGCAGAATGGCATGAAGCAGTCTCAAGAAACCCACATGTCACAATAAACTGGGCGTCCCTGCCAACAGTTGCAGAAAAACTTCAGAGGTTGTGAGGCAGTTTATGCACACCGGTGGGTCCTGTTACTGGCTAAGGCCTTTCAGGCCTGAAGGGGCTGGGAGCAGGCCTGGGCTTCCCAGGTGTGGTGATCCGAGTGGGCGGCTAAGATGGTGGGGAGAGATAGGTAAATGGGGGACATTGCAATGCCCATGCCGTCATATTGTGAGCAGACTGCCAAATATTTTTATCATGTAACCAAAGGGCCACTTCAACAGCCATAACATTGGGCACAAATAAGTCCCTTCATTCATCATGTTTTAATGTTGAACGGTCACTGAACAAATAGTCGTAAGTCAAGGACTGCTTGTATTTATTTAGCATTTTCCAAACAGTAGCTTTTAATAGTATGATGAATTGTCTCCTACAATATTTCATACAAATCAGCTATGTTTTGTTTTGCACTTAAACATAAAACATTCAGTATGCGGCTACTTAACTGGAAAGCACTACAAGATACTCCCATTTTCACAAAAGATCCTTTCAACAAAATTATTACCATGTGTTTAAGCTATGATGGAAGCATTCCAAAGTTTAACTGTTGCAGTTTTAAACTTTTTCTTTCATAGCCAAGTTTAGGGATGCAAAGCCCATTATTTTGTCTTTCTGTCATAGATCACTTTAGCAGTACTTGATATGCGTACTTGAAAAAAGGTACTCCACACCCAAGGGGCACATTAAACAAGCTCTTGGCTGGGAGAGGATTTGTGAAACAGATTTTACTAAGGATCAGCAGTTGGCAGATTGCTCACCAATAATATTGTATAGCTATATTGTAGTTATGCAGCTGCTTTGCAAACAAAGGATAAGCTTGCTATAGTGATGTGTTGTTCACTGGTTGGCAACCTATAAATCTTGTATAATTACATTTCTCAGAGCCACACTACATCTTCATCAAAGACATATGTTGAACTTCAGCAGTTAAAACAACACGTTTTGTTTCTTAATGCTATTTGTGTCCAGTATTGGCTATACATGTGGAGAAGACGACAAGAAGATCTCCTTCCTTTAGTTTGCATGGACTAAGAATGCTTATGAGGAGTGTGTCCCTTGCAAGCACTTAGAGAGACTACAATATAGAGCGTTCTCTCTTATTAGCAAGCTTATTGTTTCCTTCAAGGAAATGTGTTATCTGTTATTTCTGCTTGTTGGAGGCCCATTGTTTAAGACTGTACTTTTTTACTTTACTTCTAAAGATACTATTGCATCCATAAGAAATTAGAACTTTGTTACAAAGATGTCCTTAGAAGATGGTGAACATTCTTTTATGCCCATGTTATTGCTCCCTTCATCTTTCCAGTTATTAACTGTGGTTGGCATTTGAATTCAGAGATATCAAAAACCGTTGCTGATAGCCTTATTTGTTTGCAAATTTCCCAGAACCATTTCTTCTATCGTTACATAAAGAAGCAGTAATTTAATCCAGCTAGACCACGGGTCGGCAACCCGCGGCTCCGGAGCCGCATGCGGCTCTTTCAGCCATCTCCTGCGGCTCCCTGTCCTCCGCTGCCATGTGCAGTCCGAAAAAAAAAAGTGGGACAAAAAAAGTTCAACCAATGAATTCAAATTTCTCACAAATTTTTTTTTCACAAAGTTTGAATTGATTGGTTGAACTTTTTGGTTTGTGGGACCACAAACCTCTTTCCTTCTTCGGACCGCACGTGGCAGCAACGGTGGAAGAGCCGGGAGGACGGCTGGAAAGGTGTCCCTTTGCCATCCTCCGGAGGCAAAACCTGGGTAAGGAGCCGCGGGTGGGGGTGGTGAGTCTCGGGGTGCCTCTTCCCTGCCCGCCGGGTCTTCCCTCGCCCTTCTCTGCTGCTGCCTCTGCTAGCCCTGGGGGGGGTCACCGGGGGTCTCGGAAACTTCCCCTCTCGGCCCGCGCCTTTCGGCCGTCTCGGCCTCTTTTGAGATTCCCCCGCGGCGACTGCCCAGCCCTTTTCCCACCTGCTGCGCGGCGCCCCTTCGCTGTCCTGTCGCTGCCGCCACCTGCGCTGAGCGGGGCCGGAGAGGCGGCGGCGACCGGGCAGCCGCGCCCCTTCGCCGTCCTCGTGTTGCCGCCGCCCGCGCTGAGCGGGGCCGGAGAGGCGGCGGCGACCGGGCAGCCGCGCCTCTTCGCCGTCCTCGTGTTGCCGCCGCCGCCCGCACTGAGGGGGGCCAGAGAGGTGGCGGCGACCAGGCAGCCGCGCCCCTTCGCCGTCCTCGTGTTGCCGCCGCCGCCCGCACTGAGGGGGGCCAGAGAGGTGGCGGCGACCAGGCAGCCGCGCCCCTTCACCGTCCTCGTGTTGCCGCCCGTGCTGAGCGGGGCTGGAGAGGCGGTGGCGACCGGGCAGCCACGCCTCTTCGCCGTCCTCCCGCTGCTGCTGCCGGTGGCGCTGAGCGGGGCCGGAGAGGCGGCGGCAACCGGGCAGCCGCGCCCCTTCGCCGTCCTCGTGTTGCCGCCGCCGCCTGCACTGAGGGGGGCCAGAGAGGTGGCGGCGACCGGGCAGCCGCGCCCCTTCACCGTCCTCGTGTTGCCGCCCGTGCTGAGCGGGGCCGGAGAGGCGGTGGCGACCGGGCAGCCACGCCTCTTCGCCGTCCTCCCGCTGCTGCTGCCGGTGGCGCTGAGCGGGGCGGGAGAGGTGGCGGCGACTGGGCAGCCGCGCCCCTTCGCGGCCCAGGAGCAGAGTTGGGGCCGTTGCCTATCACAGTCACGTGGACGGCAGGCCTGGCTCACAGGCAAGGGTTCTCTGGGGTTCTTTTGCTGGGAGGGCGAGGGAGCAGCGGGGAAAGACAGCTCCGGAGGGAGGCAGCCCAGCAACCAGAAGCCGGCGGTCCGAGCGGAGCGGCACGGAAGACCTACCGGTCAGCGTGGGAGGCAACGCTGGAGCCTCCCACGCTGACCGGTAGGTCTTTTGTGCCGCTCCGCTCAGACCGCCGGCTTCTGGCTGCGGGGCTGCCTCCCTCCGGAGCTGTCTTTCCCCGCTGCTTCCTCATCCTCCCAGCGAAAGAACCCCAGAGAGCTGGAAGACATCCTTTCTCCCACTTTCCGCTTCTCATCCTCTTTTCCAAGCACCTCTCCCAGAGCTAGCCAGAAGCCTCAACTATGGCCTCCTACAGCAGGCTGAGATAGGCGAGCCCCAGCGGCCCTCTGCTGCTGCCTTGGAAGATTTGCCGCAGCAGCTCCTTCTCCCTGTCGGCCTCCTCCTCCCTAAGAAGAAAGTCCCAGAGAGGTAGAGTGCGGGGGGGGGAGCAGTCTTTTCCGAGGGGAGGAGAAGCCAGGACTGCAGAGCCGTCCATACCAGAGCTGGACGGGGTCAGGGCCAGCGCATGTCTCACCTTAGGCTCCACTCTAATCAAGCCCCCTGTTCCGTGTGCTTGCGCGCATGCGCGTGCACATGCAGCTCCCAGGGTTTTTTTTTGTGAGGGAAACGGGTCCAAGTGGCTCTTTCAGTGTTTTAGGTTGCCGACCCCTGAGCTAGACATTTCCATTCTCAATTATTTATTTGCCTGCACACTTGGTCTGTGCTAGCCTGAAGTAGATGCAAGCACTTCCAATTTATTGTTATTTTGGTCACTACAACATATTTGAAATATTTGGTGATTTAATTCAAGTTATAGGTTGGTATATGTATACCTATGGACATAGGGTGGTCATCTACATATTTAATAAAATGTAACTAACATCTTAAAATAATGTTTTGGAGGGATTTATGGAGACTTTCAAAAATGGGTAGAACATTTTCATTAGATAACATTGCTTAACTGTAGCAGCTGTTTCCTTGGGTGACACATACTAATTTATCCCAAAACACAAAGATTATTAGTTCTGCCATTAAACTACTCCACAATAAAAAAGATAAATATATTTTAAAAGGAGAGACGAGCAGACTCCATATCTATCTGCCTGGCTTCCAATTATGTGCAGTAGAAGATTATACAGTAACACAGATCTCCTGTCATACAACTGAGAAGAGAATTGGATTTCATTTTAAATGTTTCTCTGTTATTTTAATGTCTTTGCTTGTTGCATGCAAAACTTTGGATAATACCCACTCTTGTTCTTTCTGGCCTCATTTCTCATTTTTATTATCCAGCGTAGGCAGGCTTAACCACATGTATGCTTTCTTTTAAGTTTCTCAAATCTCAGAATATGTGGGACTTTAGATGTCCGAGGAGTCTAGCAGGTGATCTGCCACAGTCTCTACCACATTTATTAATTAGTCTGACTCAGTTTACCCACCTCAGCCCCAGGGTTCAGTGCTATTGAATTGGTTAGTTTTTTTTAGATGAAAGTTTTAGTGTTCAGGGATTTCTATTGAATATTCTTTTTGAGCAGAGAAGACTCATGGTAGAGTTGCTTATAAAATATGATATACACAAACTAAGACAAAGTTTACATTTAAGAGGTTAAAAAAATAATTCTGGTTCAAAATTTAGTTTTAAAAGATCTTCAAAATGGGATAGAAGATGAGAAGTCACACAGTAATCATTATTTTATTCACCAGAAATTATGAATTTCTCTGCTGTTAAAAAACAGAAACAGAAAGGGATAGTATTCACATTTTCTGAACATTTATTTAGTGATCACTATCTTAGAAAGTTTGATGTTCACTGCTTTATATATTATTTTATGCATTTGTCTAATGCCAGCAATATTTTTAGAAGTAATACAAATCAATGCAAAGTTACCAAAAACATTTTTTATTATTTTATCCCAGTTTTCAACATAAAGCATTAATATGGTCGTCAGTGATGATGAATGAATGAATGAATGAATGAATGAATGAATGAATGAATGAATAGCTATCAGAAAAGGAAGTAAAATACTAGATAAGAATTTTTAATCTTTCAAAGAATTAGAACTAAAACATACTATTCAAAGCTTATAGTCAACTTCAGAGGAAGTCCTAATTCCAACTAATAATCAGCTTCTTCATAAATTACAAAAAATATTTTATTTCTATCTTCTTCCTTGTATCCCAAGATTTTTTTCCACATTCACCCAGAGGTTCACTCCAGAAATAAAACACACAAAAAACATTTATTTGTGAGCTATTTTCATAACTGAATTTGCCATTGAGTTGCTTGTCAACTACTGGCTTCATGGATGAGGTAAATAGGACTTCTCTCCACGTTGCCTCATGATTTTAAAGAACTGTAAACATTTAGGATATTGCATAATAAAATGTTTGTGATCTAAATCATATCTATGTAACAAAAATACATAATTATCTGAGAAGTATTAACATATATCGAGATTTGTGCTCGTTAGTAGGAGTAAAGGGATAGCGTTGAAAGCTATGCTATTGTGCTGTATTAACATTTAGAATATTTCAAAATAATTTTTTGTCTCCCAGCAAATAATTCCAAAAAAACCCCATGAGAATTCTGTGGAAACAGGGAAGTAGAATAGGGGTTTTCAGACCACAAAACCTGTTTTTGTTATTTTTTCAAGAGGCAAAGCTCTAGAGATAGAAAACTGGCAATAAAATGAAAAGTAAAACATTTATTCTAAATACAAAATTTAAATTTCCAGTATCCCCAATCCCCCCCCAAAAAACCCTTGAATTTCACAGTTATTGGGGGGGGGGTTTCTGCAAAATAAATCAGTATTCTGTGACTGGGCTGTACTTGTTTTCTTTGGATAAAATGACAATATTTGGAGAGATTAATGTTACCTGTAAATATATTCTGTATTTAGCCTGCTTCTGTAAGCAATACAAAGAGAAGTTTCTCTCACAAAGAACATTTCTATAGTTGACTAGCAGTTTCAGGATATTCTATTAAATCTTTATCCAGAAATTTGTAAGTTTTACCACATGAGGAAATATTTGTCATGTGAAAATCAGATGAATTTAATTTTAATTTTTTAAAATTTATGTCAAATTAATTTGGCTTTTTGCCTGCCATCTGCAACTATTATCAGTTTGTAGACATTGAGCTGTATCTGGAAAACTGTTCACATTGCATAAATATTTAGGAGGCCTAATTAAAGAAAACAAAAATGTAAATATAGAATGTTATATATCGTGAATCAGTGTTGATGGTACAGATAGTTTTTCTTGTAAAATGCCAGGCTGGAACCTCTTAAGCAGCCTTCTTCTCCTGCTTGGTTGTGTTAACCTGATCCTCATGAATGTTTGCTTCCAGAGAAGTCCCACTTCTGAGGAAGGTATTGCAGCTGAGTAGTGTGGTCCTAAATTTCTTTATTAATTTCCCCAAGCTCAGTAGGGCTTACTTGTTATAGGAATTTTCAGGATGCCAGCTTGATGATTAAGTAAACCTTTTGGAGGCACACATATGCATGCACACAAATACTGTCCTCCACATGGAAAATGAAGAGAGAGGGAGGGACTCATCACACTCTATGCTGCTAAGCAAGCTAGACGTGTTTGAAGGCAGGAAGAGTCTGGTTTTGTGTATTGCATGTGACAAAGGAAAGAAACCAGCTGTCTTATGTGTGGACCACAGCTGTGGTCGATGACAAAAACTGGTGATATACAGCCTGTGAGAAGGGAAGAACTGTTGAGAAGGGGGAGGATGACCGAATGTGCATCTGAGAGCAGTAGTGGTTTGAGTCTCCACAGAATTAAATTTAAATATATAATAAAAATTCCACTATGCTTTTTCAGTTTGATCATGCATTGCAGATTATTCTTTCATTACACTGTTACTTTTACTATGTTAAATTGTAAATAACCTTGAAGTGTCAATGTCTCTGTCTTCTTTCTGTCTTTTATCCTTATTAGCAGTATCCTTCAGTTTACTACTGGTCCCGAGAAAATGGAAGGTGGGATTTGGTTAAATTGTTCTAGCAAAGAATTAATTGGATTTTCCACTGATCTGAATACATTGTTATTCAAAACACGTAAAACACGTCTGGATGGTTCACAAAAATGTAATGTGCTTCAAAATCTCTGTACCAATTTCTATAAAGTTTGGGTCTTATCCTCAAGAGTTTAGCTTTCTTGCAGATTTAGTTCCACTTTGGGAAAAAATATGGAGACATCATTTAGTTATTTTCCTATGTTTTTATGGAAGGTGGAACTTTTTTCTCCAGTTGATGTTCCAGAATCATCATCAAGTCAGGCTGGGCATCCATTAGGCAGATTGTGTAATATACATATTAAGTTAGTAGATACAATGGTGATCACAATAACAGTAATAATGTTGTGTGCTACCTAACTTTCAGTGACTCCTCATATCCATTGTATGCTACAATACCACAGTACGTGTTAGTTGTTCTGGTTACTTCTCCTAGTTCACCTTTTATGGAGGTATAAAAGAAAATGAACCAGAACAAACAAAATAAGGAAGAATATGCTTTTGCCAAGAAACATAATTATAACTGAGTAACGTATTAAAGCAACAATTCTGTACATGTTTAATTGCATTCTCAGTAAATTTTCTGAGATTATTTCTAAGTATGATATGACATATATGATGTTGAAATGGATAAAAACAACTTTGAATAGACAACAGATTGGTCACAGAAATATTAAAACACATTGTTGAGGGGTAGGCCTTTCCAGTAGATAATGTCATGTGTATTTAACACATCTATATTTTATGAACTGCAACAATGACCCTTGTGAAAAGTGGAATAACTTCACTTGATAGTCTTTCTTGTTTACAAGACTTACCTCCCATAAAAACAATGACACCTTTTACCTCACCTAATTCCAGTCAGCCCAGTAATGTGATGAAGTTGGAATCTTTAACACTGCAGGGCCTTGACTCACAGTAGTCACAAAAGTAGCCCTTAATATGCATGTAGCACACAGAGGTTTAATTTTAACTTGTATCCCCAGCATGGAGCCCAAGGATGGTAATTTGTCCACCATTATGTTTCCTAGTACCCACCATGTTTTCTAATCTTGCATACAGGTAGTCCTCAATTTACAAGTACTATTGTAACCAATACTGTTGGTTATTAAAGGTGGTTATTAAAGTGAGTCGACCCAGTTGTACAGTGTTTTTTGGCATGGTTGTTAAAACAAATCTCTGCAGTTGTTAATTGAATCATGAGGTCATTGAGTGAATCTGGCTTCCCCCATTGACTTTGCTTATCAGCAGCCGATGAGGAAGGTTGTAAATGGTGATCACATGATTCCAGGATGCTGCAATCTTCATAAATACATGCAGGTTGCCAAGGGCCAGAATTTTGATCACATGACCATGGGATGCTGCAACAGTCACAGGTGCAAGGACCAGTTGTAAGCCACTTTTTTCAGTGCCAAATGGTCGCTAAACAAATGATTGTAAATTGAAGACAACCTTCCATATTGTGACACAAAGCACCAGCTTCAGGAATAATATTTATTTCCAACAATATCCTGGATCATAAGTGGCATTATTAGATCAAATATGGGTCCTTGCAAGCCCGTTAATTTTATGGACATTATATAACTGCTTACACTCATAAACACCCCATGGCAATCATTCTGTGAGAATGTCTATAATGTGACCGTGTTGTGGATAGATTTTGAAACTTTTAGTAGTTTAGAAACCATTTTGTGATACCTTTGTGCAGATTTCAGAGAAATACCTCAAGCTTCCTGTATCTCAAACATCTGTGTGTATATATGATTTATTCTATTTTAGTATTTTGAAAAAAGATTAAACCACATCTTTTTCCTCTGTGCGAATGTGTCTCTAAATATATTGAACTTCTACCCATAAATAAATTACAAGACCACATGGAAAATGTTACTGTCAATTTCTCCTCTGAGTGTTTTTGAAAATGAACTAGTCTTTCCTTTTGTAAGATCATAGTCTTCTGCTATACTACAAAGAATGGGGTAGTTTGGAAATCATTTGTGAAAACCTTTGCCCATTTCATTCCTTCCTTTTCTTTTCTTTCTGCAGTTTTATATTCCAGTCCAACTAATCAGAAGCATGTGCTTAAGAAGCAGAAGAATTACTGAGGCTCATTCTGGAAGCTTCTTCTGTTCACCATTGTGGCAAATATATGTTTGTTGGAAGAAGTGATCCAATAATAGACATTTGCAAGAAATCAACAGCATATTTAATTGGATTTCTATATTTGCACAAGCTTTCTAAGTTAAAAGGCATTTTTTTTTTTGCCAAATGAACATTTTGCTGCTGCAGTTACTTATCTACAATTGTAGAACAAAAATCTTTGACATGGCTCTTGTTCTATATGGGATCATGAGTTTATATCTTGGAATGTCAGCGGCATTAGGTCCAGTGCCCCGAATTACCTGGGAACATAAAGGTAAGAAATAGTTTCAGGTAATGATAATGATACATAAATTTAATGCATTCTAATCATGCTGCTTGCCTACCTCTGCAATTTATGGAAATAAAAACACTAGGTAAATTTGCAAGTACTGTGTAATACATTGAATGGATGATATTAAACTGTTTTGATATGACAGTTACATAAATAAGTGGGAATTTAATTTAGGTCATTTGTGTACCTTATTTAATCCTCTTTTCTTTGTGATAAGACATAGTACTGGAAATAATGTTCATTCAGGAAAGAATGCAAACATTTTGATAGATAAACGTAACCCAATTGGTGGATATTCATTTGAGCAATGGTGATAGTCCATCTGGTTCATAAGGAAATGTTTCATTATTAACTTGTCCACTTCAAAGGTTGCCTTCATAAACCATTCTAAAGAAAAAGAAAAACCAGAACTATAGATTATTCTACCCACTGCAGTTCTCAAGGGAATTAAGAAATAGAATACAAAGAGTGACACATTTTGTATATTACGTCCATTGCCAAATAGTTGCTCTCAAATAGTTGCTATTCAAAAGACCATGTACTGTAAGCTGAAGGGTTCTGTAACCTAGTCCTCAGCTGGCATTCTTATTACTTTAATTGCTTATTCAATATTTCTGCAAGGAAATCTGTTTCAACAATCTCTCTTGTAGTCCCTCAGAGATACATTTTCAGCCCTTTGCTCTTCCTTTAAATACACGGTACCTGGGTGGCCTCATTAAGTTCCATGGCTGTCAGCACCATGTTTGTGGTGCCCAGCTGTACTTATCTGCCCCTGAGTCTCCCTCTCAGTATGTCTGTATCTTGAAATGCTTATGCAGGTTTTATTTCTTTGAAATTCATTACATCCAAGATAGAGTTTCTGTCTGCAAAGGAAGCTATTCCTTATGGTTTAGACTAATATACCCTTAAATCTATATGTTGGATCAGTTTTTTGTATAGCTCTTTCAAATTGCTTATCCTTGCTTTCAAATCAAATTGACAAATAGCTCTCTTTAAAAAATACAGCTAGTTTGAACAATTTGAGGTTTCCTTAATTATTTTAAACCATACTTTCATTCATCATGGAAGGGAGGAATTAAATGTGCTGAAACAAGGCAGTATTGTATTTATATATCCATAGGACTTGGCACAAAACCAAAATGAAATCAATGGGAATGCAAGTTCCATTCAGAAGGTTCTAACAAGACTTGGAACTGTGACAGTGTATAGAAAGCAACATTATATGCTGCCATTTTATCTTTGCCTTTGGTTATTCCTCAGTTTTTTCAGAGGCAACCTTGAAAGGCAGTTCATTGTTACATATGACTTTTCATTTCCCCTATTCTTTCAGAATACAATTCATATTGCTATTCAGGAACACAGTGAAACAACAAAATACGAATAGAGTTTCAACGATAAGACAGATAATTAAAGTTCTTGATTCTTCAAACTATTTGTAAAGAAGTTTTAATGAAAGAGTAGGAAAATTGGTTAAAGCAAACTAAATCTGATAAATGTTTGCATCCGTCTCCCCAACAAAAATCAGACTTCTTTAAAAGAATAGCTATACCATATAAAATAGACTTTATTTATTTAGATTAATCTTCCATCTAATATAGGTGGCCCTTTTTACTCCATTGGGATTTTATTCCAGCATTGAAACTACTTATCATAAACCTGTGAATAACAAGTCCTTGAAAAAATATATGATTAAGTAAAGGATTGTTCTCTGCTTATTAGTGACAAAAACTAATCTAAAAAATTGGATATATGAAATCTTTCACTGCAGGTCACAAGATCTAGTCTCTTGAATAAGGACCATTTGAATGAAATCCAATTCTCTTCACATTTGCTTTTTGACTTGTGAAGAATAAGTATGGTCAGAGAACAAATACTTATAATTGTTATATGTTACGCTTTAAAGAAACAATTACTGCTTTGTTCCAGTAACATTCTAAAGTCTGTCTCAAATGATTTTGACCTTTATATTAATCCTAATATGCATGCTAATATTTTTACTTCAGTATTTCTGGTTCATTTTTCAGTATCAAATCCTCATTTTCCTCATGCTTGCTTTTCAGGAAGAGCCCCATTCTCAAACATATTTCTTCATATAACTTTGAATTACAAATTTCAGTTAAATATTTAAGTTACTTTTTGCCTCTTAGGTTTCCATAAACCCTAGTTAGTAAATTGTGCTGTTTTAATGTAACATTGCATGACTCAAAATGAAGAATCTTAACAGATCTTTGTTTTGATTAATGTTTGCCTTAAGATTGCTATGTTTTGAATTAACATTTGCTCTGAAATCATTTTTTATTAACAGAAGTTCATCTGGTACACTTTCAAGAGCCAGAAATATCTAACTACTCAACCTTGTTACTAGACGAAGACAGAGATACTTTGTATGTGGGGGCTAGAGAAGTGATATTTGCTTTGAATTCATTCAACATTGCGGAAAAAAAGGAAGAGGTAGGTATGCAGTTTTACGGTTCTCAGATTTTTCTGCCCTTGACCAATGATGCAGTCATACAAATGCTTCCTCAGAGATAAGACTCACTGAATTTAATAGCATTTGCTTCCTAGTACCATTTTAGAGCGATATTAAGATTTCTGTGGTTATAAAGATGTTCTGAGTAGAAGCACACTGCTGGTGAAATTCTACTAGCATAATAATTCTGACATAGATATATGAAAAGCTTAAAAACTCCTCAGTCTAGATGCTTTTATTGGGTGGAATTGTCAGCTATTTTCCAGCTGCTGAGTCTTTGATTCACAGTAGCCTTTTATATTATTGCTTTCCTGCTGCTTATATTGCCCATTCACTGTAGGAAATGTCTTCAAGCATAGAGAAGGACCTTTTAGTCTTCAGGGTATAATGAGTCACTGCAGAAATTCATTCAGTATAGAATAGAATATATAATATGTAATAATTTTGCCTGTTGTTGTTGTTGCTTAAGCTTAGTTTATGTTGACATAGCTCCAGAATGGCAGGTATGTTGAGAAAGTCTTTTGTCAAGACAGTGCCTATTTATTTAGTCTTGAATTTTCATTTGTGTTTGTCTTGGAACACTGTCTATTTTCTGGCTTTAGTATTAATTGTTGTGAGCAATAGCATCAGGAAAGCCTTTGGATTTGTTCTTCTGTTTTCCTCCAGGTGTTTTGGAAGGTAACAGAAGACAAGAAAACGAAATGTGCAGAAAAGGGCAAATCAAAACAGGTGAGTAAATGTTGTTGTTTGTCACATATCCATTTGATTTTGAAGAAAGCATTGGTATGAAGAAATTTTATTTTAGGTGGTCCTAAAATAGTAGTAGAGTGAGTTTTCCATGGTAACTCATAATGCTAAACGTGCCATATTTGTGTACATATGTATGACAGTAGTTGATTTTTTTTAACCACAAAGTACTTCTAAGAAAGCATACTCCTGTGTGTTCTTACTTTTCTTTAAATGTGGTAGAAGCAGTATTAAACTGGGACAGCCACTTCCTAAACCAGCTACTGCTTCCATCTGTTTTCTTCACCTTCCAGTATATATACAGGCTTGGTTTTTTGTTGCAACACTAATGTTGAAGGATTGGTAACATATTGGGGGAAAAAAGTCAGGCATTTGGTTTGCATCTTCTTTACATTTGCTGCTTTGGAACCAAATGGGAGTGTTTTTTCCCCCCTACTAGGATGATAAAATTCTCTCCTTTGCTGTTAACATCAGTTTTTGATTAACAGCACAAATGTGGAATCCATCATTTGGCATCTCTCTTTCCTTCCTTTACTTTTGTTGAAATGAATGTTCCCAGCTCCGTGCTGTGAGGCTGTTGAGAGTATGGATGCCTGAGGAAATAGCCTCAAAATTAAAGGAGGATCAAATAATCATTTTTCACATGCAATCTCTTTGGTAGGTTCATGCAGTGTATATATAGACGTAGGATATCAGAAAAAAACCAATTTGCCAAATGTTTGTGCTCTGAGCTGTGAAAAACTTGTTGATATCAGTATTAATTTGTTAATTTTCATTATCTTTCAAAAGATTTTTAAAGATGGAAAGAAGGCAACTGAATTCTGAATTTTTGAAGCATCCTGCCATTGTTAGAAGTGATATTTAGATTGGCATGCTCACTAAAAATACAATGAAATTCTATTAAATTAATGAAGCAATAGATTTCTGTCCTATATTTACATATGTGGTGATAAACTACTGAAATCAGTAGTGCATACTTATACATCAACCGGCATAAGATTGCATGCAGTATACTCAAGCTATGAGAATTATTAAAGAAAGGGTTTTAGCTATAGAATAGCAAACAGAATAGCTGTATTTTATCCCACTTTAGAGCTCATACAGCCTATCCCAGATGGGTATTTGGCAGATACTAGTTATGTAATTTTTTCTGCCCAACAAAAAAAACCTTATTTAGGACTAAACTTGATGTCTTACCTTTCACAGTCCTCAGTGGGAGAACTACTAAAGCCCCATGTTTAAAATTTTTGCCTTCCATTGAGACTGCAGCATCTGCTACATGTACTTCTTGTTTAACACCTGCTCATCCAACAACCATTTGAAGTTATGATGGCGCTGAACAAGGGATACTTATGACAGGTCCTCATAGTTGTGGTTGTCACAACATCCATGGAGTCAGGTGGTCGTAATTCAAGCACTTGGCAAGCAGTTTGCAGTTACACTGTTGCAGCAGTCTGCGGTCACGTGATCTCCATTTGTGATCTTCACTGCTGGCTTACAAAGTCAATGGGGGAAGCTACCAAGATGGTGACAAATGGTGATCATATAACCACAGCATGCCACACACCTCACAGTATTTACCTAATGATGGCAACTGGAGCTGCCTGAACTACCATTATAAGTTGTGACATCATACCTTAGGACTGCATTGCTTAGTGCCCAAGTTCCTGATCCCAATTATCATTGGTAAGCAAGGACTACTTGAATTCTAATGCCCCTACTACGTGGGCAGTCAACATATTGTCATTTCTTCTGTACTGACACAGTTCACAGATAAATGAAAGTTTCTCACTGCCTCCCTCTTGTAAGCTAAAAGCTGTATACTGTATTACATTTAGCATTAGGATTAGATCCTCCTGTGCTAGGTAGCATATCAGGCAGCATAACTGGCCTCAGGATGAGTGCCGAGAAATTGAAAATCATGTATGTGAGCTCCACTGCACAAATATGGAGAATTACACTCGGATCACAGTGACTTGAGGTAGAAAGGTTTTCTTATTTGGGTAGTGTATAGCACATTTCCTAATTTTATATGGTAGCAAACAAGGTAGGCAGTTTGATTACTAACAGGAATGGACATGGGCTAATATATTGAAGGATTTTTTTTTAACTTCTACATTTGATTAGCTATTATTTTAACCCATGGTTAACCCTTTTAAACTTATATTTAATATTGGCTATTTGTCCCAGTTACTGATGAAACAAATTTTCTTCCCTTTTTATTGTATTTTTGCCAACTTTACAAAATTCTAATAGTCTATTACAAAATTCTTTAGGAGAACATTTTTATTGAATTGATTACAGGCTCAATGATCTAGCATCTTATATTTAATATTTGCCCCAATGATTGATGAAACAAATTTTCTACCTTTTTATTGTATTTTTACTGATTTTATAAAATCCTAATAATCTATTACAAAATTCTTTAGAAGAACATTGTTTATTGAATTGGTTACAGGCTCAGTGATCTAGCATGTAAATAACTGTATTTCCTAGCAGCAGTTTGTTACTAATATAGTAGTTTAGCTCTTTTATTTTTCCTAGCAGCATAATCTGTACTCTCTTTCATCCGAAAAAGCTCTCAGAGCCACAGAATAATAAAAAGAAGAGCATTTGTGCCTTTGGACTTATAGTCTAAAAAGTTAGTGCACAAAAGAAAAGGTGGATAGCAAGGGGGGAAAGAGGTAATAGAGTTACTAATCCTTTTAGTAACCAGTTGTAATAGCACCAGGATGCTCAGGATGGTTGAGATGAAACTTACCTGTGTGCACAAGTTAAAGCCAAATTTGTGTTACTAATTTGGATTTTTTTTCAAAAACATTGAGGTTTTGATTGATTGCCTTCTTTATTTTCTCTCCTGTCAATTTTTTTTTTTTTACAGACAGAGTGCCTTAACTATGTTCGTGTCTTACAATATTTGAATGATACTTTGCTCTATGTGTGTGGAACAAATGCATTTCAGCCTATCTGTGATCATCTGGTAAGTGTGAGAATACAGTTTATTTAGGGACAACTGGAAAATTACGTTTAGTAGTGAAAAGAGCAAAACCCCATGTTGCATGATTGGAGTTCATTTAAAATTTCTTAGAAAATGTATGATATAAAGACTTGTCCTTGTTAATGAATGTTGTTTTTACAATAGACCATATGGAAACATCTTGCATGCCTGATATTCCTTTTGTTTCTTTATCTAAACACTTATTGACTCTCCATTTCTCTGCTCCCTGTCAGCTCCTGACTCGATCATTATTTTTCAATTCTGAATCCTTCAGAATGACATCCTTCCTTTTAACAAAAACACACCTGGCTGCTTTCCATACATCTTATTCTATATTATAAGGCAGGACAAGAAGCAATGGATGGAAACTAATCAAAGAGAGAAGCAACCTAGAACTAAGAAATTTCCTGACAGTTAGAACAATTAATCAGTGGAACAACCTGCCTCCAGAAGTTGTGACTGCTCCAACACTGGAAGTTTTTAAGAAGAGAGTGGACAACCATTTGTCTGAAATGCTATAGGGTTTCCTGCCTTCTTTAACATTCTGAATCATGTATTGACATTCTAGCTTTTTTTCACTTTCGTTCTTTTCTCTCTTAATTTTTATCATAATTTTATCCATCTATCTTTTAAGAGTTAGAATAATAATTTCTTGGCATATTAAAAATTGAATTTGCATACTATTTTTCCCTCATATGTATAGTCAAACTCAGTATGCTTCACATTTAATCCATTTAATCCAGGTCTGTAAATATTTTCTTATTTTATCGAAATTGAGAAAATGCTGTAACCTTCAGAACAAAACAGGAGGTCAAAATAGTTATAAACGGTATTTGTTTCAAATTGCTACTTAGTTTTCTGATTTGGATGGCAACAAAGTTACGGTAATAAAAGGGTTCCTACATATTTAGGCAAAAGAGTTTGGCATATGTCTACCTGAGACATGAATGAATATAATCAATAATCTCCATAGCATATCAGCTTTATTTCTATCGCATACCTCAGTTGTCCATATTACTCTTTCCTGAATTTTTGCTCACATCCTCTCTTTCATTTTTAATTTTATTCTAACTGCAACCTTTCCTTCATTTCGATTCTAAATGAAGACTCAACCCTTCTTTGTTGATTGCAGATAATTATAGATTCTTACACATTGTGAAAACAGGGCAGACATGAGCATTCTCAAATAGAGGTGATCCTCTGTTTGATCACCATCCACAAATAGAGGGCAACTGTTTACAGCAAATATTGTCCAGAACCAGTGGAGTTTCTTTATAGTCTTATGGGTCCAGAATTCCACACAGTGCAGAAAAACATTAACAGAGAATAGGCAGTTTGCAGCAGCATTCCCTTTCTACGACAACTCGCCACAGCCAACTTGCTGCGGGACAACTTGCCATGGTCAACTCGCTGCAGGAAAACTCACCGCAGGACAAGAGTTGCACTAATATCGAAGAAACAGTGGGATAGAAGAATTAAAGAAAGGAAGCCAAAGGAGGGAGAAAATGAAATGTGAATGACAAAAATTAAAATATTCTTTTAATTATTTTAAATAATTAAACTGAATTGTTGAATTGTCCCATAGCGAGTTGTCCCATGGTGAGCTGGCCAGGGCAAGTTGTCCCGCAGCGAGTTGGTCTCGGCAAATTGGCCATGGTGAGTTGGCCGTGGCGAGTTAGCTGTGGCAAGTTGTCCCATTCTGCCCTTCCTATATAGGGAAAAGGTAGAATGTGAATGAAGAAGGGGCAGAGATGTCATTCAATTCCAGGTCTTTGCCAGACAACTGAACTGAGCCTTGTGGTTTGTTTGAAACAGTCTCCTTACACATATTCCTGTATATGTAATGGAAGTAACAGTGCTAATTTATTTCAAAAGCAAATACTTTATAATTCAGAGCACACTCATAGCTTTGATTTTGGTTCATTTGTTCATTAACATAACAGGGTTGATAAGATTCAATGATTTCATACAGTGCAAATATGTACAATCCTGCTAAAGTTAAACAGTTCTGGATTTTGTTCCTTTTTTAAGTACAGGCCTTTTAGTTTCATTAAAATAATTACAGCTATTCTGTAATTTTAAAAATGGCTTATTTAAGATATCAAAAGATGATTTTCTTAATAATTTTAAATTTATTTCTTTTATGCTGAGATGATAGCATGGGGAAGAAACCATATTATTGTAGCATCTAAGGTAATATCTCATTTGTTATTTAAATTAAGTCTTGGGATATTCGCCAGGAGATAATAGACTGAAGTCTGGAATGAGTTGAAACAGTTATGAATATTTCGGCAGATGATTTCAAAAATGATTGCATGAATTTGGTCTTTGTGTATCTCCAATCCCATTGACATTTTATTTATTTTGTTTTTGTTGTTTGCCACTTTGAATTGCCTTTAGCAGGAATAAAAACATTTGAATAAATTGAATAATCATGAGAGCATACTTTTGGGCAGTGTCTGACCCAAAAATGAAATGTTATAGCTCTGTATGTGTCTATGTGAATTCCAAATGAGGTCTTCCATTTGAAAATTCCAACCTTCTCCCTCCCCTTCCCTCACTATATATGTGTGTGTGTGTGTGTGTGTGTGTGTGCGCGCACACACACACGCACACAACTGTAAGGTAGAATGTAGCTACTTATATTTCAAATAGAAAATAACAAAAATTAAACTGTTTTGTAGAATTTGGCAACATTTAAGCTTATGGAGAGAAATGAAGATGGTAAAGGAAGATGCCCATTTGATCCTGCACAAAGTTATACATCAGTCATGGTTGGTAAGTATACAATTTCAACAATGTTATTCCTTAAACAAAATCAAAAAGATATACATGTTTATTTAGCAGTAGTACTCAAGTTTCTTTCGAGCTATTTTTTTAGAACTGAATTTTTCTGATTTAAAAAATCTCTCTGTCTCTTCATGAGAGAGAAGATTTTTTAAAATCACCCTGTCTTCTACTTGTACACCAAAGAACTCAACCTACAAATGCAAAGTTTATATAAGAATAGAAAAGAGGTACATTAGAAATAAATATGTAGTGGAATAATAATTGCATTAAATAACTACATATAGAATTGTAACTATTTACATTTAAAAGATTGCACTGTTTTATTTTTCCTTTGTTAATTTTTTCATACTGTTTTTTCCTTTTCTTTAACAATGCATATATTTTTTATCTTTTGTGGGTTTCTTCCATTTCTCTGTCATTATTTTAAAAGCAATACAAAATAAATAATTTTTTTTTTTAAAAAATAGAGAAATGGTATTTAGGGATTTGAAGAAATTTGTAGGAAGAAAGCAGTTTAAGCTTTGTACAATTTTAATCAGGATGGGAAAGCAAAATAGTATTATAGCATGTGATATAATGTTTCAAGCGAAATACATTTATTTTTATTCTGTTTTGTTGTTCTACAGATGGGGATCTTTACTCTGCAACATCTTACAATTTTTTAGGAAGTGAACCTATTATTTCTAGGAACTCACTGCAAAACCCACTAAGGACAGAATATGCAATTCCTTGGCTTAATGGTAAGGAAATTTAGAGGGGGTTTGATCCTAGATAAATACAAAAAATGACCCTAAATAAAAAAAAAATCTACACTAAAATGTTCTTCAATAAACTGTCAAATTTTATCTCATGTAGATGTTTTCCTATTTTTTTCTTTAAAAAAAAACAGCATTTCTTTTAAACCTATAGCTGCAGAAAATAACCTTTTTTCTGAATTTTCCATCGATGTATGAAAGAGATGCCAAAATTCCAAGTATGATTTCAGTATTTAGACTCTTTGGCTAAACGCTGGTTTTGATTTAGGCAATTTAGCTTTGATTATGAATGACCTGGAGACTTTTCAACCTGCAAACAGCAAGGAAAGTAACCTGCTCAACTTGTTATTTACATACTGTTTTTGCAACTCACTGCCCCGTAGAATATTCCATTGGGTTGCATCCAATGCTGTTTTATCAAAACAGTCATCATGTTTTGGGAGCTATGTATGTATTTGTAACTTATTTTGAGAAACAAGGAATTTAGATTGGAATCAATAATTCAATCATGCATGTAAATCTTGATCTCTGGGTTTAATCCATGGCAAGAGTTTGTGGTGTCGCAAAGCTTTTCCTGTTAGGTTTTTGAAACATGGAAATAATAAAAAGTATCCAATGAACCATTACAGAAATGGGGGCCACAGGAGAATAATTAAAATGGTAGTCAATTTTGTTTATATTTCCTTTACATAGAACCAAGTTTTATTTTTGCTGATGTGATAAGAGCTGATCCAGAAAGCCCTGATGAAGATGACGACAAAGTGTACTTCTTTTTCACCGAGGTATCAGTGGAATATGAATTCCTTAACAAACTGATGATTCCAAGGATAGCTAGAGTTTGTAAGGTGGGTCATAGTAAAAGCATTTTCTATTTCTTTCTGGGATGGAGGAAGGAACCAGTTGAAACAAGAATTTGTTTTGTCAATCCAGACATGCCTCTTCTTTCCAGCCTATCCCCAAGGGCAACAGTGTTAGTTTATTTGTCCTTTCTGCTTAGGAGCCAAACTTGCCATTCTTTAAATTAGATCTGCTGTGCTTCCAACAGAGCACTATAACATTAAACTGGACTGTTTGTAGACAGCCATAATTTTCATGGCTTGCCAAATGTTGTTAACTCCTGGCAGTCCTAGCCAGCATAGCCTAAAGTGAGGGATTTCAAGACATTGTTCATCATCATCTTGAAGGCCATAATAGGCATCTTATATAGTTCTCCATGGGAAGGAAACATTAAAAGCATTCCAAATTACTTTCAGCAATTGATAATTATTGATGAGTTTTTTTGCTGAGGTAACAGAATTGCTCACTAAAATTGCTAAATGTCTGTGAAAATTGGGAGAAAAAAAAGACCAAAGGCTTAGTATGGTATCCTGAAAAACCAAGGATTTTTATGATGCTATCACACATTTATCTCCTTATATATATGCTTATCGGTCATTGTCAGCCTGAGGGAATTGGGAAATATGGACCACTTGGCATCAAGACATCAAACTTGTTTGACTGGAATGTGTCCTTCTGTGCCAAGAGAAAATTGCTGATAAATAGTGTGCTTCTGCCACTCTATGTGAGTGCAGTAAAAAAGGTTTCTTTTATTGGGGATCTATTTACCATGAAACAATGTGATCCCCCCCCCCAAGAACATTTAATGCTTTGTCATCTTGTACTTTTATTGTGGGTGGAAGGGTGCGGGAGTTTGTAAAATATTAGGCTCTGCTTTTAATTTGCAACATGTAATTAAGCAGTACAAGCTGATGAAGCCTGCAAGATTTGTGAAATCCCAGCAGTTTTACCAAATGCGCTTTGGTGTGGCAATGATGGTTCTCTACCCAATGACAGCTTGTCATTACTTTGAAGTGGTAGCACAACTAATATATGATCTGGATTCCCATTTTTTTACATGGAATTATATGGAAGGGGGTAGGGAAATATGAGAGCAAGCTTGATGTAGTGGTTAAGGCACCAGGCTAGAAACTGAGAGACTATGAATTCTAGCCCCGCTTTAGGCAGAAAAGCTGGTGACCTTTTACCAGTTGTTCTTTTTCAGCCCTAGGAAGCAGGTAATGGCAAACTACTTTTGAAATCTTGCCAAGAAAACTGCAGGGACTGGTAGAAGCAGTTGTCAGGAGCCAATAATAAATTGAAGGCACAGACACATATATGCACAAAAATAAGCATACCTTTCTGCATTGCTGGTGGTACTTAGGAAAAGATGTCTACTTTTTGAAAAAGTGTGGTCACAGCAGAGGCTGGAGACCAGGGATGTTTTAAATTTTAGTTCTTTCAGGGTTACACATTTCTCCTTTAGAAGCTATGACTTAAAATTCATTATTTGGAGGTTGAGGCTTCCTGTTACTTAACAGTGCAGGAGCACAATTCTTCCTGTGCCACAAAGGCAGAGGGAAACAGAAACATTTTCAACTGTTCCCCAATTTAGTTTCACAGGGAGAAGATACAATTCTTCCTAATGCCAAAGTTGTTTGTGGTGTGGGAAAAAACTGTATTTATCACAGCAGCCCTCAAGCCATTAACATTATAGAGACCCTGAGTGGCCTTTATTAATATATAATGATGTGAAACCAGAGACTGCCTACAGGGTCTTATTCATTTATTTGAAATGTTTTGTTGTAGTGGTGGTGGTGTGTGTGTGTGTGTGTATAGAATAGGTTCTGAAGACAAAACATTTCAGTTCTGAAATCTGCCATTCTGATTATTAATATCACATTGAAACTTTGGCGAAGACATGTTCCAGAATTGTTTTAACCTCCAAACAGACCATTTAGACCTCCATATTGTAGCTGAAATGTCCATTTTGTGATCAGAACATTTCTAGTTAAGTTTGGATATGGATATTTTAAGGTTGGAACGTTTCCTCAGTGTTTGGTACTTTTTAACTATGTGCTTAAAATGTAAACGTGGCCTGGCAGAATTTCATATTTTGTATCTACTCATTCTGTAACAGTGCAAAACTGTTTTAAAAAATATTGTTCTTGGACAATGAAAATACTTTTTTTTCCCAAGGGGGACCAAGGAGGACATCGAACTTTACAAAAAAAATGGACTACCTACCTCAAGGCTCGGTTGTTTTGTTCAGTCCCAGAGAAAAATTTATTTTTCAACATTGTCAACGATATTTTTATTCTAAAGACTTCAAATTTAAAAGAACCAGTGATTTATGGGGTTTTTACTCCTCAGTTGTAAGTAATAGCTTTTTGTTTTGAGAGCCCCATTTGTTACCATAGGAGTGTAAAAAGTTCAATAAGTTTCCTTTTTTTTTTTTAAAGGAATAATGTAGGTCTCTCAGCAGTGTGTGCCTACAATATTTCTACAGTGGAAGATGTTTTTGCCAAAGGAAAGTACATGCAAAGCACCACAGTTGAACAATCCCATACAAAATGGTTGCGATACAATGGAGAGATTCCTAAGCCACGGCCTGGAGCAGTAAGTTCTGGATAACCTATAAACTGGTTACTGTTCCCTCATCTTGATTTCTAAAAAACAATTGTAAGGACAGTTTTTATTCAGTGTTAGATGCACTTGTGATGGCGTCTAGTTTTAATAGTGATAATCCCCAAACAATAGTAGCACCAGTCTGAGTGAGTTATTTCTTACACCTCTTGACAAGGTGGATAAAACCAAACGGACTGCTGCAATTTCATTCTTTATTTTAACAGCAGGAATAACATCATTGATAAGTGCTAAATTGTATCTTTGAAGACCACAGGGAAGGATTTTAAGAGAACCATAGTCTTGGTCTTAACACTGGAATCTCACTGATGGTTCTAAACATCTATTAGGTTAGTCTTAATTGATAGAGATATCCTTTTGCCCCTTTGGCTTAATTAAGGAAAATTTAGCTAGTACCAATAAAGAAGAATATTGTAACTCAGGGTTGAAATGAGGGTTCCTTAGTGCTCGTTGAGCTTGGTTGTTTTCAAGCTAGCATTGATGATGTTCCCTAGTTTGGGTAATGAAATGTCTTCAACATGGGTGTCAAACTCGCCGCGTCACGTGATGTGTCGCGATGTATCGCGACTTTTTTTGCATTGCTGGAGCTGGGGTGGGCGCGGCCTCCGTATGATGCAACTGGCCCGCGGGCCGGCAGTTTGAAACCCCTGGTCTACAAGAAAACAACCAAGCTCACAAAGCACAAGGATCCCTCAATTTAGCTAGTTTAAGATTATTATAATGTATATTTTAGGTTTGCTTGTCTGATGTTAATAACTAGCCATATATGGAAAATAATTTTGGTGAGAAAATTGAGGAAGAAAAATCTATTTGATTTGTTTAGAACATTTATATAATTGTCCAACTCAGATGATGTAACTCTATATGGCATACATTACAAAAGAAAACAGTGCAAACCATTAAAAGCATGATAGATTCCATTTTTATTGTTGATCATACGTTATAAGAGCCCTGGTGGCATAGTGTTTAGGATGCAGTATTGCAAGCAAAGTCTGTGCACAGTCTGTAGTTCGATCCTGATGAGCTTAAGGTTGACTTAGCCTTCCATCTTTCTGAGGTCGGTAACATGACCCAGATTGTTGGGGGCAACGTGCCAACATTTGTAAACCACCCAGAGAGTGCTGTATAGCACTGTGGGGCGGTATATAAGTTTAAATGCTATTGCTATAATAACTTCAAGATTCCTAATGTGCTATTTCATTTCCAAAGAATATCTTTTAAAAGAATTAAAAGGCTTATGAGAAGATTTCCCCATTGTTGAGGTTAATTTCATCCAGCTTAGAAAAGTCTTGAGTTTTACCTCTTGAAAAAATACAGAAATTACTTCATACAGCTAGATAATGTTTGAAACAGAGACTTTATTTTAAAGCTTATACAGGTAGTCCTCGATGTACGACCACAATGGAGGCCAAAATTTCTGTTGTTAAGTGAGACAGTTGTTAACTGAGTTTTGCCCCATTGTAAGACCTTTATTGCCACAGTTGTTAAGTGAATCACTGCAGTTGATAAGTTAGTAACCCAGTTGTTAAGTGAATCTGGTTTCCCCATTGACGTTGCTTGTCAGAATGTCATAAAAGGGGATCACTTGATCTTGGGACACAGCAACGGTCATAAATATGAACCAATTGCCAAGCAACTGAATTTTGATCACATGATTATGGGGATGCTGCAAAGGTTGTAACTGAAAAGCGGTCAAAAGTCACTTTTTTCAGTGCCGTTGTAACTTTGAACAGTCACTAAATGAACTATTGTAAGTCGAGGACTACCTGTATTATTCCTTTTTAAGTGTTCATTAATCATATTGTGTGTCTATTTCGTTTATTTTTCATGGAACAGTGTATAAACAAGGAGGCCAAAGCAGAAAATTTCAAGAGTACACTCAACTTACCAGACAAAACCTTACAGTTTGTCAAAGACCATCCTTTGATGGATGATTCTGTGACTCCAATAGGAGACAGACCCAGATTGATCAAGCGTGATGTGAAGTATACCCAGATTGTGGTGGACCAAGTTCGTGCATTGAATGGCACGTTATATGATGTCATGTTTCTCGGTACAGGTGAGTTTTCCATGGCTTCAAGACCACATCGTATTGAGATGAGGTAGCTTTTCAGTGAAGTTGAATAGATCAATCCAGTGTTGTGTTGTGAATTTTAGTGTAGTGAAAGTGGGAGAAAAGTGGGCCCAGAATTAATTAAAAGTGCTTCCTTGCATAGTCCTCTTATGACTTGTTTAATGACCATTAAAAGTCACTAGGGATTATTAAAAAATTACTTACAACTCAGTCCTTGAAATTACAACTACGCTTCTGGTCATGTGATCACATTTCAGACGCCTGGCAACCAGCTTAATTTTTCAATTCATTGCAGTATTCCATATCCGTGTGACCACAATGTATGACTTTTTTGCCATTTTCCAGTAGAAAATAGCAAAAAATGCCCATTGGGTGTGCTGGATTCGATTAATAAACACATGGTTCTCTTAGTGACCATGTGACTCACTTAATGACCATGATTACTCACTTTCGATCATTGTAAAAACGGCTGTAAAATCAACTCCTTTCAGGTGGTGCCTTGACTTATAACCCCAACAACTTGAGACTTAAATTCCAGCCTCCATTGTGGCCGTAAGTCAAGGACTACCTGTATACATCTTCAGAAGTTCTCCTTTGTGTCTTTGAAGTGCTTAACTGAAATTCAGCAATTAAGTAAAAGACAGATTATCTTTTCAGTCTGGAAATTATTACAAAATATCCTTGTTGTATCATTGTCAGCTTTCTATCACTGGATAAAATTTTATCTTTCTCTGAGTGTTTCTGGGAAACGCAGTAGCTGCTGATACTACAGATAGTCCCTAACTTACAACAGTTTGTTTAGTGACCATTCAAAATTACAACGGTACTGAAAAAAGTGATTTATGAACGTTTTTCACACTTATTACCGTTGTATCATCCCCATGGTCATGTGATCAAAATTCAGACGGTTGGCAACTGATATTTATGATAGTTGCAGTGTCCCAAGGTCATGTGATCAATTTGTGATCTTCTGACAAGCAAAGTCAATGTTGAACCCAGATTCACTTAACCATGTTACTAACTTAGCAACTGCAGTGATTCATTTAACAACTGTGGCAAAAAAGGTCATAAAATGGGACAAAAGTCACTTAACAATTGTCTCACTTAGCAACAGAAATTTTTGGCTCAGTTGTGGTCATTAAATCAAGGACTACCTGTATATTGCATGTTTATTTGGTTGAGGTGGGGTATGTTATGTAATTCATTCTACTTTTCAAGAGCTGCATACATAAATCACTGCAGTTTACCTAAAACTAAAATCAACAGAATGGAGATAAAAGATGAGGCAAAAATTAGATCAGAGGTGAGACTGCTGAAGTAGGCAGTTACATAGTAAAAAGCAATATGTAAAATATTGAAAAAGCAGAGAAAGCTGAAAGGTTTTGATATCTCTTGTGAAGAAGGAATCTGTAGACTCCAAAGTGTGTTTATTTTTACACGGGTACCAAAAAGATTGCTTTCTTTCATTTCAGATCAAGGTGCTCTTCACAAAGCAATCAGCTATGAAAATGGAATGCATATTATTGAAGAAGTTCAGCTCTTCCCAAATTTTGATTCTATTCAGACTCTCTTGCTTTCTTCGAAAAAGGTAAGGTCATGGAAATTGTAGTAATCCTGAAAAAAAAAGATGAGGCCTGGGAGAATCAAAAGCTTGCAATATGTAAAGGTGGGGGAAAATCAGCTGCTGAATTCAAGATGATGGCTGGGAATTTGATTCTCTGTTAAGCTGCAAGACTGATGCAGATCCCTAGGTGGTGGGTAGGTCTAAATATTTACAAGACTCAAAAACCCAAATAGACCGTTGATATGCTCACTTTTAATCTGGAAGCATCCAGTTGTAATTGTTTGTATTCATGCAGCCTTTCGGAGACTACAGACAGTCTTCAGTTAACAAGCACTTGTTCAGTGACCAAAGTTACAGTGAGTGGTGGTTTCGAACAAGTGGTGGTTTCAACCACTTTGATATTCCAGCCATCCCAGCTCTTTCAGGGTCATGTGATTGCAATCTGGGTGCTTGGCAACTGGCTCACACTATGATGCTTGCAGCATCTCATAATTATGTGATCATTATTTGTGATCTTCCCTGCCATCTTCCCACAAGCAAAGTCAGTGGGGAAGCTGACAGGGAAGGACACCAAATTACTTTGGTTAATCTCGCTCACACATGCACCCTTCCCCAGCCCCTCTGTGCTAGTGCCATGCATCACCAGCCACTTGCATACCCTCATGCACCTTTCCTGAGCCTTGCTGCACCCATACCATACCTCCCCAGCCACACATGCATTTTCTCCCACCCAGTAGCACCTGCTACCCTTGTGCCTCACCTACTCCACCACTCACACATCTTCTCCCATGCAGCAGCAGCTGTGCTCGCGCCACACCTCCTCTGCCACTTCCTCACCCTTTCCCACCCAGCAACAGCCACGTAACCCACCTGCCAGCCTACTTGTAATCCACCTGGCACTTGCAACTTCCTGTTGGCTTCCCCCGTTGACTTTGGACTTTGTTGTTGGGAAGCAGCAGGAGGTGTCACTTAATGATAGCAACAGTGAATGCAGGATTGCAGTTGCTAAGCAGTGTAGTTACGCATGTCATGCTTTAAACTGCATCCCTTCCCAATTGCAGTCCTAAATTGAGGATTACCCGTATAGCTTTCGGATTTGGGACTATAGGCAGGAAGGAATGTAATCATTCAGAGATAAGCCTATATTTGCATGAGGAGTGAAAAGTCTTATCTTCTGCCTGGAGAACTAATGTCAGACGGTGCAGATTTACTGAGCAAGATGGACAAATAACAAATAATCTGACACATTCAGCTTCCTGTGTCCCCCACACAGTACTGAGCCACAATTTATCATACTTCATTGAATAAACCAGTTGACATCTTCAGTGGCAAATTTAAGCAACGTGAATTTTTCTTATTTTGTTTTTCAAAAATAATGCTAGCAATGAGAATAGACAGACCTTACCTCCAAATCTTTGAAATCAAGCTACCTTAATGTGACAAATTTGCTACTGAATTTAAGCAGCAAGTTGATTGGGAAGTGGGCTTAAGAGTGAAAGTGTGTTGGGCTTCCCAGAGGTTACTCAGCACCAAAAAAAAATTGGTCCCTATCTGTGACCACCATTCCCCTACTGCATTCATAACTCAGAAAAAGATTGTCAACTCCTGCCTTAATCTATGACTTACAAACCACTATGATTGAGGTTACACAACAACCAAGCCATAAATAAGCAAACCGCCTGATGGCTTAGAAGGCATTATAGATGAGTCCTGTCTGCAGAGTATGTTACAAGCTCATTCCCATTGTTATCTATCTACTGCTTTTAAACCAAGTGATGCATATCATAATAAACTATCTCTTTTTAAAAGATTAGAGCTGGGAGTTTATATTAACATCCCAATCATCTCTTTAATGGAGAAAAGAATGTTGCAGCATCAACAGCTGTAGGAATATATAGTAAGGCCTATAGTTGTCTTAATACTCTGTCCAGGAGACACCATAGATGTTTGGTTCTTCTATTGCTTCTCCCATTTACAGTAAAAAAAAATATGCACAATTTATTATATTAAATGAAGCTCCTTGGAATCAGTACAGATTGGAAGTTAGAAGTTGTGTTAAACAGTTTAGCCCCATAATAGCCCAATATTGTTAGTTTTAACAATAGTTGTATGCCTTGGCTTACACAGCACACTTTTCTTTTGAGAAATACCGTAGCTCAATCTTTTACGAAGCTTCCTTCTTGCTGGAGGTGGGAAGGGAAATATGCCCTCTTCTATCAACTGCCTTTGTATTTTCTGCAGGGAAAGCAATACCTCTATGCAGGATCCAATACAGGAGTAGTCCAGTCACCTGTTGCATTTTGTGAGAAGTATAGTACTTGTGTGGACTGTGTCCTGGCAAGAGATCCATACTGTGGTTGGAATTCCCATAAATCCGTTTGTACTGATATCTTCAAAGAAAGTGAGAATAACAGGTAAAAGTACTGAGATGCACCTACATTATATATTACAATATAGATCAAATGTATTTACGTGGATCAACTAATAAAGAAAATGTCATTCAATGAGCAGTTCCAAGCATGCATATTGCACAAAATGCAACACCCTTGAGAGTCCTATTTTTTTTGTTTTATTCTTATTTCTTGTTCTAATGCCTTCTACCACCTCTGGCAAAAGAACTTTAAGCATATGGATAGTTAATGAAATCTGAAAAGTAGTAGGGATGGGATGAAAGAGAAAAGATATCTGAAAAACACTTTAGAAAAGAAAAAAACAACTTTCCAGTAAACAGTGGGATCAGAACTCTTAATAGTTTTGTGTATGTTTACTTAGAAGAATTAGGTCCAGCTGACTTCAGTGGATCTTATTCATAATTAAAGAACTATAATATAAATTGCAACTTTAACTTGTTTGTAGAACTAGAACAAATAATATGAATTGAAGATTCATAGGGATGTTGTGATTTTCATAAAATATATGCAACTTAATAGAACTTAATTCTAAACCAAACTCTATCAAATATAATGCAGAATATGTAAAATGCAAAGTAAAAAATACCTTGAATATTTTGCTGTGCAAAATCAGGTCATGATTAGTTTAGCTTGGGTGTGTCCAACCTGTAGTCCAGAGGCTGCAGGCAGTTCTGGATAGGACCCACAAAATAATTAAAAATAATAAAGGACATTTGTTATTTATACAAACTTATATAAAATTATATATTTTGTCTGTGGCCCAAGACAATTCTTCTTCACTCAGTGCAGCCCAGGCACTCGTGGTTTAGACACAATTCCAGTTATGCTCCCCTGGGTGCATTTGTTTGTCTTTCTGTGTACAATACATTGGAAATACTCACTTTCTGATTTTAGTAATGCTTTAGTATCGTATCTAAATTCTAATATGTGATTAAATTAAGCTATATTTTATGGAAATCAGACAGCTTCATAAACCATGCTTTTGAATAAACCCTATTTCAGATTAATAAGAGTGCCAGAATTGGATGATTTGGCAAACTATCATAAATGAAAAATACAACATTTAATTGTATCAGAGAGGAAGGGAGAAGGCAAGAAAAAAGAAACTAGGATTGTTTCTGTCTAAATACTGTAATTATTTTGTCATCCCAGCTTTGACTGTTGTGTTCTGGCCCTTTTACATATTTATTTTCATGCAAAAGCAGAAGTTAAGCTGTAAGAGAACAAATTGCATGAACCAGAACACACCTCTTAGATCAGTCTCCCAACTTTTCAATTATAGACTACACTAACCTGCCTTACTGTTCTTTCCAAACCAACTGGAACTTTCATATTTATTTGCATTTCATAGCAGTGCTATTATCTACATAATAGTATTACAGGCACATTATCTACATAATTATTGTTTACAATATTTTTAGGAGGAAAAAACAGTTTCTTACTTTAAATTGGGATCACCTATTTGTGTCTAGTGTAAATGGAGAATAAGGAAGTTATGAAAATGGCAAGGTATCAGCCATTTTGTCTATCCTAAACACTCCTGTCTTATTTTGCCTTGGTCATTTGCTCCACTCCACTTCCCGAAAAGGGATTTTTTTTGTTTTTGTTTACTATGGATTGTCCTGATTTGGCGAGAAGAATTATTTCAAACCAGATTGACAAATCAAAGGATTGTACACAGACACATACTCACATTGGCTTCAAACGTTATATCTTTTCCTGTTTGCTTTTCTGTACTTAATGTCACACTGGTGCATGGAGACTCTTCCATGT
Source organism: Azemiops feae (assembly GCA_023970755.1). Taxonomy (NCBI): domain Eukaryota; kingdom Metazoa; phylum Chordata; class Lepidosauria; order Squamata; family Viperidae; genus Azemiops; species Azemiops feae. The sequence goes on from JALGBA010000099.1 coordinate 2,312,658, forward strand.
GTTGGAAGGCAGCCTACAGATCTCCCCTTTCTGTGAAGGTGGATAATAGATCCCAGGATTAAGTGACAACAGACTTTTGGCAGGAATGCTAAGAAAACCAAAGGCTAGTGGTTGAAAATAGTAAGCAGAGCACAACATTTTCCTTCATTGATAAATCATAATGAGTAACTCATCCAGTTACTTATGTCACTATCACCATAACAGACAAGTTATCAGTAGCATGATAACTTCATGAATTTGTTAGTGCAGGGAGCAGCTGTTTATCAAAAAGCAGCATAACCCTCTGCAAACATGCTTCTTATCCTACCTCAGTATTTATTTGAATATTATTAGCTATAATTAGTGGTGCATTTGTGTAACTTTAAAAAGTTCTGATGGTTTTGTAGTAGGGCTATAAATATGGAATATGACAATTTATTTTATTTCACACTATATGTTGTTTTTAGGGATTGGATTCAGAATATAACCGGAGATGCCTCTTTTTGTTCAGGTAAGCTTTGGTTTTCATAAATGATTGAACAATAACACAGAATAAATGTTTGATACCTGTATTTATTTATAATTACTACAGGCAATATTTTCTATTTGCATATAATATATAGATTGTTATCACGTTGCTTATATTTTTAACGTTCCATTTTTTATTCTGTAACTATCCTTAAAAATCTTGAAGAAATGGGACTGATCATCCCTGGATTCATAACCAAGTCCATTATGGAATTGCCCAATTGCACAAACCAGGAATAGGCCACACATGAAGTCATGGGGTCTTATAAAGGGAAACTCTGAGAAATACCAAACAATAGCCTTACACAAAGGCTTTATGCGAATCTGCCTACATGTGGATCAATACATACAGTAGACTTTTCATCTAGTATGGCTTCAGTGTTCTTATTTAGTTACCCAAATTAAAAGGTTGTTTTTTTTAATAGGTTTTAGATTCTTGTCCCTCGTCCACTGAGCAAGACTTTCCAAACTGACAAAAAAAAATTACTTGAGAGATCTTGTCTTCCAAAACAAATGTTCTATGTCCAGGGATGATAATTATTGTTACATGGTACTGTTGTAGCTGTAATCTACTTTCAAATTCTGATCAAACCTCCAAATCATTTTTTGCAGTGCAGACTTTTTTCAAAATCCTATCAACTCCAGTACATGCATATTAAGCCTGTTTTGTGGTCAGAGTTGATAAAAGTAACTTTCGGCATATTATCTGCCTTTTAAAATAATGAACATTCCTTAATTGGGCTGTGCTCTGAAAGCCTATCTATTCAGTGATGCTGTTCCTGGTTTAGATTTCATATTTACTAATCTATCAAAAGTACCAAGAATCATAAGAGTTGTTTTAAAAGCATTAACTGTTTTAAACTACAGGTTTTTCTATACAAAGGTATTTAAACACAAGGTTCAGTTTCAAAGATTATAATTCTTTTGCGATGGTTTATCTTTCCAAGTTTGTCTTATATTTGTTGTTGTATTTGCTGTTTGTTTGTTTTTAGGTTAAGCCTGTGTACCATATTTGTTTGTTGTTGTTAGTTGCGAAGTCGTGTCCGACCCATCGCGACCCCATGGACAACTTTCCTCCAGGCCTTCCTGTCCTCTACCATCTTCTGGAGTCCATTTAAGCTCATGCCTACTGCTTCAGTGACTCCATCCAGCCACCTCATTCTCTGTCGTCCCCTTCTTCTACTTCCCTCAATCTTTCCCAGCATTAGGCTCTTCTCCAGTGAGTCCTTCCTTCTCATTAGGTGGCCAAAGTACTTGAGTTTCAACTTCAGTATCTGGCCTTCTAAGAGCAGTCAGGGTTGATCTCCTCTAGGACTGACCGGTTTGATCGCCTTGCAGTCCAAGGGACTCGCAGGAGTCTTCTCCAGCACCATAGTTCAAAGGCCTCAATTCTTTTGCGTTCAGCCTTTCTTATGGTCCAACTTTCACAGCCATACATTGCAACTGGGAAAACCATGGCCTTGACTATACGTACTTTTGTTGGCAGGGTGATGTCTCTGCTTTTTAGTATGCTGTCTAAATTTGCCATAGCTTTCCTCCCCAGGAGCAAGCGTCTTTTAATTTCTTGGCTGCAGTCCCCATCTGTGGTGATCTTAGAGCCCAGGAAGATAAAATCTGTCACTACCTCCATTTCTTCCCCATCTATTTGCCAGGAATTGAGAGGGCCAGATGCCATGATTTTGGTTTTCTTAATGTTGAATGCATTTCTTAATGTTTTCTTAATGTTACTGTGATATATATGCTCATTATACAACTTAAATTTGTTAGACTTTTCCCCCCTCTGATCTCATATGATCATCCATACATTTTTTCCTGTGCTTCCTTCCACTTCCAAATATAGCAGCAGAGAAGTTCTACACATATTTGTTTAGCTGAACTTGGGTATAATTTATATTGTAACTGTATCTTGTCTCGCACTACTAATGGTCATATCCATTGTGAAGTCTTCTGACGGAGGCATTCATTAACAGAATAAAGAATGATTTTTTTCAGTCATACCATATAAGTCTGCAGGCCTTGTGCCATCTTCCAAACTAGTCTACGAATGCCTAGTATTTGAAGGGCCCCATTGTATTACCCTGATTGATGCTTCCTGTCAACAGAAGGATACCAGTTGGATACTGCCATAGGTGTGATGTGATAAGCTACCTGCACTCACATTATGAGCATTTGATGTTCCAACATGGCTGAATTGGTCTCCTCTTCAAAAAGTCATTTCTGATGTGGTTTCACATTTATTTTGCTATTTCAGATAAAGTCAGAGAGCATTCTCTGCAGCACACTTTCGGGCATGGGAGCACTGCAGAGTTAAAATGTTCAAAGAAATCCAAACTGGCACAGGTGGTTTGGAAATTCAAGGATGATGTGCTAAAGGTGGAAAGCCCTAAGTACCGTCTTCTGGAGAAAGCATTGCTCATCTTCAATTTGTCTGAGGGTGACAGTGGTGTTTATCAATGCCTGTCGGAGGAAAAAGTGAAGAATCAAAAGTTTTCACAAGTGTTGGCTAAGCATGTTTTGGAACTGAAAAAAATCCAGCATACCACTCTGAGTCCAAAGCAGCCTATTCCACAAACAGAAGGTAACAAAGAGACATCCAGAATGGCTTCTTTTCCTACTGAAGGGTTAGCTCTTCACATTCCAACTACTCCAGTTGTACCAGTCACAACAACCAGGATAGAAACAAATCCTCTTGTCCCGATGTTAATGAGCACTGCTTCCAATATTGAACGCTCCAAATCACTTCTTGAGGTCCCTGAAAAGACCATGTTTCTAAAATCAAATGATAGTTCCCTTTTGATGTTTCTCTTTTTGTTCTTTTTTGTGCTGTTCTTGAGTCTGTTTGTCTACAATTGTTACAAAGGATATTTACCAGACCAGTGTCTGAAGTTCCGCTCTGCTATGTTACTTGGGAAGAAGAAGCCCAAGGCGGATTTTTCTGATTGTGAGCAAAGTGTGAAAGAGACCTTGGTGGAGCCAGGCAGTCTCCTGACCCAAAGTGGAGAACATCCAAAGCCATCACATGACACAGGCTATGAAACCGAAGCAGACTATGGAAATGGCCACATTCAGCATGATGAGGACCATTCGCAATCTTACAAAGATGTCAAAGACAAACCTTTTGATGTTAAGTGTGAACTGAAATTTGCTGACTCAGATGCTGAAGCTGATTAAAGGCAACAGGTCCCAGTTTTTCTGATGAAATTTTGATTGCTCTAAATTGATTTTTTTTAAACACACTGCATTTTAAATGTGATAACTGGGCCGCAAAGGGCTATCTATATGTTGTTAGTTCTATGTGTGATACTTTTGTCATTTCACACCTGGATTGAACAAAGAACCATCTGCTGTGTTCTAAAAACCATTTTGTTCCACATTTATTTTTCTCATTTGTTCGTTGAATTTTTATTTTAAATGGCCAGTTGTAAATTTCAAACTTTTTTTTCCCTTGAGGTTGATTTAACATTTGCACATACTACTTTATTTCCTGTTTTCATAGAAAGTAAAATTAACTCTTTTTGCAGATCCATGCCAAAAAGGATTTAAGTAGCTACAGCTTGCATATATTTAACTGCTGTTAAAAATCTAATTTCAGTTTAATTCCAAATTGGAAATAATATTTAGTTTATCAGATTGGTAAATTATAGGCTTTTTGTCCAGTTTTGGACATTTCTTTGCATTTAGTGATTTATAATGCTTAATGTACTGCCGTCATCGTATTTTGTCTGTTAACTATAGTTGATGAAAGAAGCATTTAAGTTTTCTCAAACAGTTTGTGTACCTTTTGTAGAATATGCTGTGTATTGGGACAGGTCTGGATAGATTTGCATAAGGTTCTCAGGGATACGTTTTGGTTAAATGATTTTGTTTTATTATTTTTAGAGATACTACTAGGGTAATCACTATAAGTGCTCAATTTTGGATTATGGGGAAATGTAGCTTAGAAAGAATTTTTTAAAAAAAGGTGTTAGATACTGCCACACTAACTACATTTTGGGATTTTTTTAAGTGGATGATGGGGAGGCACTGTCACCACACTGCACACATTCTGAGAGCCTTGTGTGTTTACAATGCAGAATTTGACAAACATTGGATGCATGTCCCTGAAGAGGTGATAGAGACTACTTATTTTTCAATCTTTTTCACAGTTGGAAAGTAATCAGATTACACCACCCGTAGTCAACTTTGCCAAATGTTTTCACACATTTGTCACATCATCCATCAACATTTGAAAAAAGCAAGTGAAGAAACAAGACAGACAAACCAAAACTGCCCCAAAACTGTTTTATCTCTTCATGGATTAAAATACATTAAATGTGGTTCACAGTGGCACTATTTGTATGTAAAATTCTTTTGTGATGTACAGTTTTAATACTTGTATTTTGCTGTCTCTGTGTCTCCTTTGTGTTACAAGAAACAGGGAGGTTAGGAATAGCAAGAAATCTCCTTGCTCAGTAGGCAAAGTTGTCCCCAAGTTTGTTTGTTTTTGTTAACTCCCCAACCTCTCTTAGATGGTATTGCTGTGAATAGTTCTATATTTTGTATGATTCATTTTGCTTTTATTTTTCTATCTTAGCTATGTATATGTGAAAAGGTTATGGAATAAATATTGAAATTAATTGCATTCCATCTTTATTATTTGAGCCTTAGATTGACTTTATCACAATAAAATCCACAAATGTTTGGTTCTTTATTTGGTGGACACAGAATGGAATGAAGACAGAATCCACATGACTTTCCTTTATATTTCTGTTTTGTATTTTTTCCTCTTCTTTTTCTTTCCTATGCACATTATTCCTTTGGCATGTGAAGTATTTCTTGCAGACTTTTTTCCTTAGTGCCCTTTTCTTCTTCTTTTTCCTTTTCTGTCCCCTTCTGCCACAGCTTCCGCTTCTGTAGCTTTTCCTCCTACCGGTACCTCTTTGTCCTGTGTTGGAAGTGATTTCCCTTCAGCCAGCTGTCCCCAGTCTGAAGTTTGGTCTATCACAGATCATGCTCCAGTTACGCTGCTACCACCTTTCCTAAGTGACCAGATCCTGCATGTTAATGCTCATAGCACCTTCCTCCTCTTTTGTCAAGCCACAGGTAAGTCAGAAGAGCCTTCCAGTGGCTACTGCCTAGTTGTCAGTTTAATCACTAAAGTGCCTTTGTTTACATTTTTGTAGCATGCCATCTTAAGCCTTCAGTAAGTTAGGAAGAAGTTGGGCCATTAACTTCTTCAAGCTACCTCAGTGGTTCTCAACCTGTGGTCCTGTGGGGGGGGGGCATGATGTCACAGGGTCCACAAAGGCTTGAAGAAATGATACGATTTAAATCTTGAGTTAAGTCTTGGGGGGTCCATGGTCCGTGGCCACAAAAGGTATTTAAAGGGGATCCGTGGTGAAGAAAAGGTTGAGAACCATTGAGCTACTCAATTAATGTCCTACAGGAGAGGGAGTGTAGCTCAGCACTTGCTTTTAAGCTTCTCTGAACAGATAAATGTAACTAGGGATATTATTAAAACATTTCCCTGACCAGAATATATTCTATAATCTTGATTTCTTGGTTTATGTTTTGTTTTTGTCTCTTGCATACATTTACTTACACACACACACACACACACACACACACACACACAAACCTGGATGTACAGAAGTATTTCTTGGTGCTGCTTTAATAACATGCTCATACTGTATCTGAATTAAAAAATACTTAATTATATTTGATAAAATTATTAAGTTAGCTTTTGGTGAGGTGTCAATCATATATTTTATAGGAATAGGAATAGAGCTCTTTTTATTAAGGATTTAGAATTTCATAGAATTGCAGGATGTAACGGTGGAAAGGGTCCCCAATTACCTAAGCCATTGCTTTGCAATATAGGCAGCTTCCAGATGTATAGAGTTCAACTCCCAGAATTCTCAAAAATGGCCATAACAAATTGGAGAAATCTGGACTAGGGAACTTCAACCCTCCATTCAGTGCAAGAATCCACTACTATAGTATTTCCAATAGATAACTGTCCATCCTCTGTTTATTCTCCTATGCAAAGGTAAGTCTACTAAGGATCTCCCAAATACTCCATTATGTAGGGAATAACAACTGCAGTATTTCCCTTAAAAATTATGGCAAAAAAGGTCATAAAATGGGGCAAAACTTGCTTGGCAGCTGTCTCACTTAGCCCCTGAGTTTTGGGCTCAGTTGTGGTTGTAAGTTGAGAACTACCTGAATTCCATTTGTTTTTTTCTGCAAATGCTTCATACAATTGGATCTTTTTAACTGGTGCTCCAGCAAGACACCCAGATCTCTCATGTGCATCACTGTCCTGTATAATCTCCTAGATCCTATTCTTAATGCCTTTTCCTGTGGTAATGAAGGGCTTTGCATTTACATTTTAATGCTTGCTGCTCATTGTTGCAGTTTGTCAAGTTCTGAATTTTGATACTGAGGTGGGAGTTGTCAAACAGCAAGGCCCTGAATCCCCAGGAGATCTCCAGCAACTAAAGATTGAATTTGTTAAAGCTGATGAGGTTTGCACAGGCAAAGCAGGGAGCAAAACTCCAAATGAATGTTAGGAAATAACTAAATCTGTGGGCAAAGCCGCCTATCAAAAACATCCAAAATTACAGCATTTATTTGGTTTTATTCATGATTAGATTGCACAAATTCACTTATCACATCAGGAAGTTCACGGTATCTGTTGAAGGTTCTTTTCAGAAGGGATGAATATAATCAGGTAGCAATACTATCTTTGAAACTTTTTTTATATTTAAATTTTTCTTCGCTGAAAAATTAAATTACTCCTTTCATGCATCCTGGTCTCTCTCCTCTCTGATAATTTACCTCTGTTAATACTTTATTGACTCATTTGTTTTGTAAATTAGCCTTTAGTCTTGATGTTCTTATCTCTCAACCTCCCCCTCTCTTTTCCCAGAGTAATTTGTTCTGCTTCTTCCAGCTTCTGGCTTAAACTATTTGTGTTGTCAGTCATCCTTGTGTCTAGAAGAGCATTATCGACATTTTCTACCAGGCTTGACAATCTGTAGCACCTGGCTCCAATAATATCTTGGTTGTTTCTCCTTCCTTGTGTTACCAAGACGGTTTTAGAACCTTTGTGTACAATTCCTGGATCTCAATGCATACTGTTACTTGCTTACCCATAATGCCACTTCTTTCCTTTAGTCTGGTCTGCCCCTTTTGAATAAGTTACATCCTACAATTCTTGCATTCTATTCATGATTTTCATCTCACCAGGTTTCCATAATGCCTACTATAGTCACCTTCCTGCATTGAGTGTTCTAGCTCTTCATGTTCCACACATTCACTTTAATTGATGGCAGGTGTGTACTGACCACTATTTAACATCAGTTTGAATCTGATGGGCTAATTCTGAACACAGCCACATCTCTACTTATAAGAGAGTGTGCACACCTATACAACCACATTATTATAAGTTTTTTTATTTCCCCCCCTAAAAGATTTCAGTTGTTTCTCAATTTCTACAGCTTACATGTTATATTAAACGTGGGGGAAATTCTGAAGTGATTTATCATCATCATGATTTTTTTTACATCTCAAAAAACGGGCATTTTAATAAGTGTGTAAACTTTTTATACCCACTGTAGTCTTGCATTTTTTTGCTTCCACTCCCAGAAAGTGTTTCTCAATCTTCTGCTTATTAGCAGGTGCAGACAATGTTATTCACGTCAACTCTTACTTGACTTTGCAGATTTTGCAAAAAGATTTTATCTACAATTTTTATAATCATTAGGTATCCCAAATCAGAACATTTTGACATACTTCATCAACTGGATGTGTGCTGGTTTGTATGAAGTGATTATTTTTAGGAGTGTCTTCATGAATTGTTTTGAGTGTCATCATGGATGTGTGATTTATTTCACAAAAAATGATTACACATAAGCCAAAATGGCAGAATCTTGATTCTTGGAAGCTCTCTAGGATGCATAGTATTAAACAGCACAGGATACCTCCATTGCTTGCCATATCAATATTTCTGTAGGCCTTTAGAACCCAAAACTGTCATGTAAACTAAATACATTTTTTAAAAGTACTTAATTTTTCATATTGTGCATAAAAGAGCAATTAGTTTCAGAGCTTTATTTTAGTCCTAGAACTGAAGCTAGGAGTTTAGGTAGTCTGTCGTTTCCACATCTTCCAGTGCAAAGATGCCTTGAATTGCTCTGCCTTGAATTCTTAAAGTGAAGCATTGAATTCTGCTTTCCTGCCATCCCTATTTCTACGAATGCCTCTAGACTCTTCGGATCCAAAACACTTCATTCTGCAATTTTATCGCCAATCCCCTTAAAGTAAGAAACCTTTCTCAGTACAGCTCTCTGATGAGATATGGAGGTGAGAGGAGCTAGTGGATGGTGAAGAGTGACATAAAGGAATGGGGAAGAGAAATTGACGTATCTAATGCTTGGGAATAAGGATAGGACGTTGTTCAAACATGAAAGGATGAAGCGCAGATGGATAAAAGGGATTAGAAAAGGTTTGAGGAAAGCCCAGTGGAGGAGGAGGATGTGTATGTGTGTGAGAGAGACAAAAAGAAAAGCAGCATCTGCTCCTGAGTGCAAGAAAAAAAAAGGGGTATACCAGGAACATTGAGGAATGGAACTGTGGTTCAAAAATATGTCTGTGTTTTGTTGCTCAAGTTCCACTTCTTGTATTCAAGTTCTTGTTCTTTTAACTCCATCAATTTGGCATTTGAGGAGATGGGAGTCTTATAGCTAACTACACCCATTGTTCTGTGAATGAGTATTTCCATGCCTTAATTTGTGACAGAGCCTATGGTAGTTTTTCAATATTTCAAACATATCAATTGGCCCAAAATGGGCACAGTCCAATTCAGAATCATGGTGTCAAATTGAACAACTGCAAATTACGAATTATAGGTAGACTTGATTCCCAGAAAATTGAACTGTGGATTGTAGCCCATTTAAAAAAATAAAAATAAAAATCTGGGATGGTGGGAGTTGAGATTGTAAGGATTGCTAAATGCTTTTTAGTTATCTCTCAAGTTAATGCTGGGTGTAGATTCTCCTGCTATGATTAATTTTCAGATGATGTTTTGTTGTCTGGCTGGCTTCGTCATTGTCATCAGCTATGCTGAATCAGAGGTTGCTGTTTTTTCTCTCTGCTGTCTTATTTTTGTCAGGGAGTTTCTAAGGCGGAGAGACTCGGGAGTAGGAAGTTTATAGGATGTTTCTGGCCTCAACCTCATTCTCTTCTCACTCCAACATATGTAAAAAATGTCCCCTCTTCTCTCCCAGCCTGTGTTCTTTGATCCTCTTTAGAACTTCACTTCCCACCAAGCAAAGAGAGGTAAGACAGCTACAAGGGAGAAAGGCCACCTGGCCCTGTGTTGAGAGCTTTATGGTCCCAGTTTAAAACCGTCTTTTCCTCTCAGTTTTGAAGATTGTAACTAACTAACCTCCTTATAAGGGAGATGGGTGGCATACAAACAAACAAGCAAATAAATAAATACTGGATCAAGGATTTTAAATCATTATCTTCCCTGTACTGTTCATTAGAGATATTTATTTGATTTTTTTTCTATTTCTTTAAAACAAATGCTTGAAACTAAGTTGCCACCAGATCTCGTTTAATAGGCAGATTGAAGGTAAAATGAAATAAGGTGATTTTCTTTCCACAGTGTTTTATCCGCTGAAAACTGAAGTATGTCAGGAAACCCAAAATACTGAAATAATTACTGGAATGTTACTGCAATAGATGTAGTGCCTTGAAGGAAATAGATAAATCCATTTGATTGTTTTAAATTTTCAACCATATTCTGGGTGAGACCCATTCCATATGTGGGGCCTAGGGCAGTTTTCCTCACTACAACCTTTCCTAAAGAGGATTAAAGTTGTATGGCTCTTCCTTTTTCTTCTACTCCTGGAGCATAATTTTTAATTACTATCTTCTGGACCAATTAAGCAGTTACAATTCCTGAATAATGCCAGTTTGCATTTTGTAGGGTAATAGGAAGAGAACCCCTATTTGGGGTTCAAGAATTGCTGGGCAGTCAAAAATCCCAAGATGGTGGCCATAGGGCATAATGAAAGTTCCACTTTTTTTTTAATGTGTATCATGTGTCACACATAAAAAACAAGTGGAGCCATCATGGCCACCATCTTTTCTTTTTCTATAATCCCCGTGGCCATCCCTGAAGAATTGCTGGCCTGCTTCCCACATGCCTGGAGTAGAAGTTAGAAGAAGACACAGCAAATGATCCTTTTGTATGAAAAATTCTTTCAAATTTCAAACGGCTATAGCTTTTTTCTCTCTCTCATAGTGGTTCAGCTCACAGCAACATGAGAGTCCCTCTCTGAGGGAGATGTGCGGTTCAAAATGTGAAAACAAATAATGAAAATGTTAGCAAATTCCTTCAGATGCAATTTTCATTTCTCACTTTAAATATTATGGTGAAGCATATCTTTTAGATTGCTTTTTTCATGATGTGTCTCCTGAGCCATTTTAGTCTGAGAATGCTGATTTTTAAAAATCTTTTTGATTTTCTTTCAATCTACTTGGGGATATGATGCTCCTAAGCATATTTTCTAGAAAGTGCTGTTTGCTACATCTGCATTGCTAATGTGTGATATATATACTGAGAAGTTAAGGCTCAACTATTGTCCCAATGAAAAATCCTTGGCTAGTCTTCCTTAAATTTTCACTTGTGCTACTTTTTCATGTTGGGATGAGGATTCTTCCATCAGGGTCATTGAACTTATACACAAAAAGTGACTTTAAGCACTCAGGCATAATCATTTAATCTCTTTATTCTTCTTGGTATTTTACCTCGTGCTTCTGCCTTGATCCTACTCCTATCTCTTATGTTGATTTCCATCCTCAATAATCTTGTTTTCTTCACCTTCAGTGAGACCTCATCCAACTGGGTAACAACAGACCTGCATCCCAATAATTTTACTTTTGAAAAGATTCACTATCATAATGGTTTTTCCTGGGCAAAACATTGTGAACTTATAATAATTAGCACACCATCATTTCAATCTGTAACTTAGTTGCAGGTTCTTTTGTCATCATTTCAGAATACAAAAATTTAGTGTTCTGTTTGTAACAGAAAGCACATTATTTTCTCCATAAGCGGCTCTGCAAAGTGTCATTTGTATTAATACTTCATCATCAGTAATGGGAATGAGGACTTAAAGAACTTTAACCTTTGAATTTAAACTTTTGCATTGAAACCTATGAAGAAAATGGCAGACAGCATTTTGGTTTATTTAATAATAATAATAATATAATAATAATAATATAATAATAATAATAATAATATAATAATAATAATAATATAATAATAATAATAATAATAATAATAATAATAATAAAGTTGGAAGGGACCTTGGAGGTCATCGAGTCCAACCCCCTGCTCAGGCAGGAAACCCTATACCATTTCAGACAAATGGCTGTCCAGTCTCTTCTTAAAAACTTCCAGTGTTGGAGCATTCACCGCTTCTGGAGGCAGGTTGTTCCACTGGTTAATTGTTCTAACTGTCAGGAAGTTTCTCCTCAGTTCCAGGTTGCTTCTTTCCTTGACTAGTTTCCAGCCATTACTTCTTGTCCTGCCCTCAGGCGCCTTGGAGAATAGCTTGACTCCCTCTTCTTTGTGGCAACCCCTGAGATATTGGAATACTGCTATCATGTCACCCCTAGTCCTTCTTTCATTAAACTAGACATACCCATTCCAGCAAACGTTCCTGATATGCTTTAGCCTCCAGTCCCTAATCATCTTTGTTGCCCTTCTCTGCACTCTTTCTAGAGTCTCAACATCTTTTTACATCGTGGTGACCAAAACTGGATGCAGTATTCCAAGTGTGGCCTTACCAAGGCATTGTAAAGTGGTATTAATACTTCACGTGATCTTGATTCTATCCCTCTGTTAATGCAGCCCAGCACTGTGTTGGCTTTTTTGGCAGCTGCAGCACACTGTTGGCTCATATTTAAGTGATTGTCCACTAGGACTCCGAGATCCCTCTCACAGTTACTACTATTGAGCAAGGTACCCCCTATACTATACCTGTACATTTGGTTTTTCTTGCCTAAATGTAGAACCTTACTTTTTTCACCATTGAATTTCATTTTGTTAACAATAACCTTTGCTCTCATGTAAATACAGATAGATCTGCAACCTTAAAAGTGAGAGGTTAGCTTCTGCATTATGACATGGAGCGCAGCTTAAATTGTATCTGCACTGGAATTCTTCTGGTGCGAAAAGGAGTACTTGGCTGGTGTTGGTGTGCAATGCTGGAGCCCTAATAGACTTTTATTTAAATTTGTATTTAAATTCAGCACTGATTTAATGCATAAAGAACTACAAATGTGCCTGTTTTATATTGAAAGCGTATGTCTCCATATTCTGCAAATTTATTACCCTCAGATCAGAAGCCTTTTCCCCCTTCTGTTTTCTATTTCATGCAGCATATGTACCTGCAAAGGAAATGTGGGGTGCATATGCCAGTAAACACTAGAAGAAATATACTGATATGTTTTCCTTTTGTTGGGAGTCATTGAGCAGTATGTGGATGGTCTGTAGGCATTCCAGGCATATAATTTGAGATCTCACTTTAATGAGTATTTTAAATTGACATGTGATTTCTGCATTTGATAACCATTAATATTTTTTTTAATTCTACAAGCATCGTTGAAACATGAAGAAAAATGAGAGTAAGTAACATTGATTTTCCTTTAATGAAACATACAAATATTCAAGGCCATCCAAGTGGTTTGAGTTTAACGGTTCATTGCCATGTCCTGATCTATAAAATCATTTTATTAATGCCATTCAAGATGAATTATATCTTACAAACATAAATTCAAACACAATGCCAACTTCTATATCAACTGTTTGGGTGTCTATTTAATTTGCCAAAACATGTACTGCAGATAGAAATGTAAATACAAAACATTTTAGGAATTTTAGAAATTTAGCCAGGTATAGCTTAGAGATCTGATTATATTCAAACATTGTTCACCAATATTTCTTCTGCATGTTGAATTTTACAATTTTTTAAAAAAAAGTTAGTTGCACTTTTTCTTTTTACATACTATTTGCCGACCACAAAAGCTATGGCCATTACCTATGGTGTTTTAGGAACATGGGAAGTTGCAGACTAATATATCTGGAATACCTTAAGTTGCAGAAGAGATAATGGTTACAAGTGTCAGTGTGAAGTATTTTTGGGGTATTAATTGTGCTCACTCTTTTTATAATCGTTGTGAGGGATGTATTTATGCAATCAAAAATTAGTATTTATTACACCTTCATCTAAAGTCAAAAGAAAAAGAAAATTGCTGCTACTGAGAAAATGGAAGTTGGTTTGTGCTGAAACGGGGGAAAATCCTGTTTTGGAGACTCTGAAACCTTCATGGGAAAATGAGGAAAGCTGCCTGATTAGCCCTTCTTCAGTCACACCCCAAGATGCTGTTTGGGAAGTTACCAGAAGGGTGTCAGCTGCAGAAGTTATCTGCGGGCTGGATCAGATGTTTCTTTGGGATAGCCTGCTTGAGAGGAGTTATAGGAATGAATTGTTTTTGAATGGCTCCCAAGAGCACTGACAATGTGTGAAAATAATCTGAGATTGTGGTGCCGTTGGAATCGCAATGCAATGGTTTGCATCCAACATGAATTCTTTCTTCAATTCTCAAAGCTTAGGTGAAAACCTCTCCCAAAATACTAGAAAATGGGAAATGATTTCAACCCGATTCCACGATTAGTGTGTTCGTATTTTGCCTATATATATTCAAAGTTCTGCTTAGAGCATTATTTCAGTCCCTTTGAACACAAAAACCGATTTAATATGACATATTATGAATTGCAAGGGATACATCCAACGTAAATACATTTTGGAGCAAGCATTTGTAATTTCTGTAGGGCCAAGGATCAATCGGATTTTTTTTTTAAAAAAAATAGTATATCAGGGATCATATTTACCAAAACAGATGTGGGCTCAAGACAAAAGAAACTAATTCAGGACAATAAAATTAAATATACTAAAAGGATGATTTGGTAGCAGTTTTCGGAGGAGTTTTGAGGATCTGAGCTGTCATTTCTAGCTTTGGGTTTTGTGCTCGTTCTACTACATCTTCAGTATGTCTTTCTACTTGCACCTTTGGAGAAAGGCTAGATTGAAAGTGGGCTTGCTTGTACAGTATTCCATATTGAGCTCTTGGATTAAAGGTAGGATATACATCTATTACATTATCTCAATTGAAGGGCTCAAGAAATGATCGGGAGAAAGAATGCTTACAGCTAAACTGAAGTCTTCAGATGATAACAGTGGAAAGCTGTTGAGTGTTAGGGGAAGCACCATTGCATTATGGCTTTTGGATGGTGGCTCCTGTCAATTTATGGAGCAACTGGTTTCCAGAGGGAAAAAATACTTTCCAGTTATAGTTCAACTAATGAAATAAGCTTGGACCTAACCCTAACCTTTCACAGCTGTTTTTAAGAAATCTAGAAGATAATGAGTGCAGAAGGCATGCCAATGGGATTATGACATCATGCAGGTGGGTGAAGGGTGGCAAGGGCATTTCCATTGGATGTTCAGTTAATCACCAATATGTCTGGGAAATAGTGTTTCTTTTACCGATTTTTCACTAGACTTTGGTTGGAAGATCTCAGGATTTCTAGAAGATGCAATAATATAGAGTATCCGCCTGTTCCAGGGAGACACTGCAATATCTTTTGAGTTTGCACTTGTCCTAGTTGTATGACTGACCACTTTTCCACAGGGTCCAGAGACGCGCATTTTGTATGGAAAAAAAATGGGCAAAAAATGGCAAACTGTGTGAAAGAGCAAGCCCACGTGCTGTCCAATGGGCGAGTGCATCTCTTAAGCTGGGTGAAAGATGCCATAGCACACAATTCAGAATACACTTGCCTGCTCATCTCAAAATCTGGGAACAAAGCTTCTACCTCTTCTATCACTGTAGAAGGTAACGCGTCTCTGTTGGGCAGTGACTTTTTTTTTTTCAGATTTCAAGATGTCACACAGAGCTCTAAAACCAATGCTACTCACAAAAGAGCCCTGAAGCAGAAAGTCATGAGCTGAGCAAACCTAATGGGCCAGCTTGGCTGCTCATTTCAGGTATCTAAAAGGGGACCTAGTGGGAATACAGAGATTAATGATGTCAAGAATGCTGACTTGTTCCAACACGAGCAAATTGGCATCTATGCAAAATTAGCAGTTGTGGTTAAAGGATGCAGCTGCATTGTTGCCGAGCAGAAGAAAACTTGGCAGCCTCCCGATAATTTAACACACACAAAAATGCTGAAATGAGCACGTGGGCTCTACCTAGAAATATTTTTCTATCAATGCTATTGTACAACATACTAAGTTGCTTTTAGATAACTCCCTTTTTATCTAAATAAAGCTTACAAAATAAGTAACATCCTTGCTAATCGATTATTTGAACTGCTTTGTAAATGTTAAATATTTCCATAGCATCATATGCTTGCCCTAGATCTTTATAAGGGAACATATTATATAATTTTAAAAAATATAAATATTTGAATGCTTAATAAGCACCTAACCCAAATCCCTCCCTCCATTGCTTACTATTTTTAGGTAGCAACTATCAAGACACCTGGTCAAGAGAGTTTGCTAGCTGGAGAAGTGTTATTGGTGATCATGAGAAACTGTTGGAAAATTGGAAAAATACATTGGTAGGTGTTACATACAGGGCAGGTGGATTTGCATTTTCTTTAGATGAAGGAAGGGCATTTCATTTTTGCAGGGTGCCTAGAAGAAATTGTCAGAACTTAGTGCAGCACTGTTAGCATTTTTGCCACAAAACAAACACTGCAAGTCACAAAGTACAATATTATTTGGGAAGTCTTGGGCTGGTCAGTTACCACTTCTAAATTCATATTAGTTTGAAACCTGGCAAACCAACCTGTAACTTTTCTCAATTGCCACATTGGCAATTGCTAGAGATAGTTTGGATGTTTTTCTATATCCAAATCATCTTTCTTGTACCTTCATGATTCACCCTTAGGCACTCCACCGTATTCATATTGCCAAAAGCAGCAAATGCACTGAAGAAACCCCATATTGTTAGCTGACTTTCATCATAAAATCTTATTCCAGAATGCTCACAGAGCCAATTCAAAGGACCCGCAGCAGTCTTAATATGACTGTAGTAGTTCAAAGTGCACTTTTATGAATTGCATACTTACCAGTTTATTGAGAAGTTGCTGTAGTGGTCCATGACTATAATAAAGACTGAATTGAAATTGAGAATTTGAGGTGAACATGCAAACTCTTAATTCCATGTAGAAAATAAGATTTATGATCAGCAAGCTCATGGACAGGCTGTTAAATTTATTACTGTATACTGACTCACTATAATTAAAAGGCTTCTTCTGGTTCATATTTATTTAGGACAGTTGCAACAAAAATGGCACAGTGTGAGATGCTAAAAAGTGTTATTGAAAAAGATACTCTGACATCGAACTAGATCAGGTATGACCTGTGCATCAATCATTCTAGAGCAGAAGACAGCAGTGAAAATAGCCTATTGCTTGACCAGCTGATATGAACAGTGTGTACTGAAGTGCTGCTATCAAGTACTCGGTAAATATCCCCATGCTGAGAAAAAGAAAAAGAATGTTACATGAGGTGCATGACTGCATTACCTGATATTTAATGAATTCCATGACCAATGACTTCGGTTTTTGCCTTTTCAAAAGAACAATTCCAGCTGGGCTAACTGTAAAGTACATGGAATTTCACTGCACTATATATTTATTAAGACAATATAATTCAGGCAAGGTAGTTCTTTCACTTTAGTCTGGTTACTTGCCTGTGGGACCCTTTGAGGAAAATGGATTATGCCTGCAAATAACCTCTGAAACATTCAATTATTTCTTTAAGTGGATTTTTGTAATCATGTTGTCATTCTGAAGCCTAAAATGATTGATCTGCTGAATCAAGTAATACAAAACAGTTTTCTTTTAACAGTTAAATATATATTTTGACAAAGTAAATGAAAACTCCGTAACTGCCACAACTACGCTATACCTAAAGGTGAAGATGGAGTATGACTAGCTAAAATTGCACAATTATCTTGCTTAGAGCTAAGTTACGCTAATTCACATGCAAAACACTTTGCTTCAGTTTACAAACTTCACTTTGAAACCTGGTAGAAGAGTTGCTAAAACATACTGTGTGATCAGTCTTCTATGGATGTGTGGAATACAACCACATATTAAATCAAGTCATCCAAGATGAAATCTGCTTCCCTGGGTTTTAAATTTCTGTTAGCAGAATTCACAGAATTCTTACAGAATAGGCAGCAATTCATAGTGATGCCACAAGGTAAATTACAACATTCCCAATTATCAGTAATCTTACCAAATCATTGAGGCACACATGCTAGCCCCATTCTGGACCCATGCTTAGATGAAGGGTTTTCCTGTTCCCCCATTCCATCTTCAAAACTACATATTTCAATATACAGAGAACCCAATGAAAATTCACAACTTCTTGCTATAGAATAGAAAACTACCTTAAATAATGCCAGAAATGATAACTTTCATTTGCTAAGAAATGTAGAAAGTGTTGCTGACTAGAAAAATATTACAAAGAATCAAAGTTCAAGCTATCTTATGCTATCTCCAGTGTTATAACACACAGCAGTGACTTTTAAGATATTTTATTATAGATCGAGGTAGCTTACAGACGACCTTCAATTCTCTTTTTTTGCATCCACCAGAATATCTTCCAACCATAATTGTTCAAAATTAGAGGTGCAGTTTCAGGCACATTAAAATATAAAACTGTTACTAAAACCCTGACAACTTTTTAAGTAAAAAAGATATGTTTTCAAAATTTGATGAACAATGAAAAAAAACCCCACTGTTCTTAAAAAATATTAAGTGCATTCCTTGGCAAAAGACAACTTGCCCCAATACCATGCATTGATAATAAAGAAAGATTTTTATTGTATCAGTTTTTGTTGAACCAAGCACCTATATATCTGTATTTTATGCAGGTAAAGGTAGACATAAAAACTTTAACCAAATTCCCTTATCAGTACTTATCGAATGTAATCACTAATAAAGGAGCAAATAGCATTTGGAAATCATGGCAGTGGGAAATGCACCTAGGTTAGTAAATCGCAAGTATGACTGGAATGTTATGAAAATTACAGTGAAAATTTCCACACTTTTTAAAAGGCACACCAAGAAGTACATAAGAAAAGCAGCATTTTCTCTGTGAAACTGGCCAGTAATAGCATCAATACCTGATGTTATTTTAGTGCAAACATTTTTTGCAATATAAGAGGCATACTGCAAACAAAGTTGTTTTACAGTTGTACAATTATTCAGTTGTCTCGAGATACAGAAATATTGGAAAGCTTATCATAAAATAGTCCAAAATGGAATTATCCTCCATATCCCTCTGGCAAAAATAAGAATGGCTAAACAAACCTTCTGAGCAAGGGGTGTCGAACTCACACACAACAATTGGTTCTTCTGGTTAAAACCAAACCTCTGGCTCAGTTGGAGAAAAAAAAGTTATGCTGATAGATCAGGCTAACCTCTCTCCAGCTTCTAAGTTTACTTGGGGTCTGGAAAGCTAATACAAAACACTGGATTTTTTTTTTTTTACATCCTAGGACAGGGGTCCTCAACTGCTGGGCTGCAGCCCGCTACTGGGCTGTGACCAGTTTGGAACCGGGCTGCGCAAGTGGCAGGTGAGCACATGCACACGTGCAAAGCTCCCCTCATGCAACCGGCAGCTGCTCACAATGACCCTTCACATTTTTTTCTCTCTGCTAGATTAAACTGTGCCTTTATCATGGATATATGAGTAAAACCGTAGAAAAGAATGCTTAGTAAACAGTCATTTCCCATCGCCTGCTTCTCGTCTTGCACTGCTGCCCTCTTTCTGCACAACAGAATCCTGCTATCTTTCTAAAGACAGCCATTAACAGAGAAATTACTTTGTATACAAAAAGTAAGCTATCTTATGACGAACCTTTTCTGTATCTATGACTATAATCTACCACCAAACTCCCTTTTACAAATCTGTAATCCCTTAATCTGGGGTAGAGTCAGGGCGATGGAGCTGAGCATTTTACTGGCTGGATGCTCTTCCTAACACCACGTGAAGTTTACAGCAGATATTTTTTTCTTTGCACCCTGGGAGAGAAATTTCTGCCGCTACCTAGGATTGGGAGATGAGCATCTTCACCACTAGGCCACCACGCCACACATGACTGTAATCTACCATCAATATTTAATAAACTGTTGAAGGTTTAGTTGACGGTTGAGAGGACCCCATTCAGGATATTTGCAATAAATATATTTGTAGGTTCCAAGACTGTACACAGCCCTTCAAAAATTCTATAATGGGACAGAATAGGAAAATACAGTGCCAATAAATTAATGATTATTCTCTATGTATTTAATAACTCCACTTTGCTTCTACCATCTTTTAATTACACACCCATGACCTACACCAAATTGCTCCATCACAAAATAAACCAGGTGGCAGTATTGCATTTTTGTTTTGCTCATTTGCATATATCCAAATAGAATCATTATATGTTAGCATATTTTATATATATTTACAATAATGTCTGGGAGAAAATCAGTGGTGTTCCCTTCTCTTTTTTCGTCTCATATTATTATTTTATGCACAGTTGTATATTCTATCATACAGAGAAAAAGATACCACTTACAAGTATAATGCAGTCCATTTGTATCGATCCAGACTTAACTGATATAATTATAGGAAATTATGAGAACAGTGATTGGAGACTCTGTGCTTATACGGAGCAGAGACTAACAGTCTGGCATTAAACTAAAGATGATTTCTTTACAGTATTGCTATATGAAAATACAAACAAACCAGATTCAATTCCTGACTCATTCTCTATTCCATTTGGATGAGCCAAGCACTTTCACTGAATCTACCCTCGAAGGGAAGTTATTTAACAGCTCTGAATTCTTTGGCATTAAATTATCTCAGAAATTCAACTGTGGGTTTTATATCCTATCTTACAGATAATTAAATTTAGATAATTCGCTATTTACAAGTCTATATACACTCACACACACACACGTAAAGTAAAAGTCAATAATGCCAAAGAAGGTAGTCTTGATTTACTGAGGCTCCTCAACACCCAAGGGCAACATGTCAGTGGTTGACAGTTTTTCCAGCTCCAGAATGTAAGGATTATATTCCTCTTCAAGCTTTTGCTTCCAGATCTTAACTAGAGGTGCAAACAAACAAAACACAAAAAGATTTTCCTGTGGGCAAAGGCATATTAACAACAATTATGGACTCTAGTTCTTACAAAAGCTATAACATAAAAGGTAGGAATGCATGTATTACTATACTTTTGAGAATACTAAAGTTGGAAAAATGGTTCCCCATAGTAGCTAACTAATAACTATTTCCTACTCAAATCTTGCAGCTCTTGTATTGATCCAGGATCACAAAAATACACATAACCATTCATAAATAAAATGATAGTTTTCTAATGAAGGAAACTATAAATAACAATCCATTATAATACGGCTATTTTTTTTTATGAAATGAGAGTTTCATAAGAACATATGCTAAATAACAGTTTGGTTAAAATAATTAATATTTTTAATTATCACTTTAAAAGCTATGTAAGACAGCTTGTAGGCCATCCATGTTTCCAATAAGATTCTAATTAATCCATCATTTGAGACAATTTATCAGATAAAGTGCCCAAACAGGTGGCAGAATTTAGACAACCTTGGATGATCTCAAAAAGCAGGGTTGGATAGGTTTATCTGAAAAGGATCAGCAGGGCTAGAATGGGAAGACAATAACAACACAAAAAAATCACAAGCCACTGCTATATTGTTGCATGAAATCTAGATTAATGCTTCCATAGAATCATCAGAAGTTGAACTTGACACAAGGGAGACTTGACTTAATTAGCAAAAGTGGAAGGGAACACTATACAAATACCATCAAAAGCTGCTGATGGCACCAATAACTAGAACATGGAGAATAAAAACTAGAAAACATTTTTTGCCAGCATTCATGTATTAGTTGAATGGTTCAGTACTTCAGGCACAAGAATTCTTGAAGGAAGTAAAGAGCAACACATAAGTCATCCTATAAAAAATAGTTGCTAATCTGTCCTATCTAATGTATTAATACAGCAGTTCCAACCTTTCTGGCATCAGGGACCAGTTTCGTGAAAGACAATTTTTTCATGGACCTGGGGGTGGGTGGGGAATGGTTTCGCATGCAACCTAGAGCCCATGCATGCGCTCGCTTCGCTTGCTTTCCCACTGCTTGTGAGGCCCAGTTCCTAACAGGCTGTGGACCGGTATCGCGGACCGCGGGTTGGAGACCCTTGTATTAACGTATTTCTTGGTCACTACAGTACAATATGGCCTGTGTTCAGTAGAATCACTGCTATCAGAAATGAAGAAATAATACAAGTACATGGTGGTGGAAGAATCTAGAGCACTGATTCAATCTTTTGTTATAATTGATACCAAACATAACACAGGAGCTCTACAGCTCTGAGAAGGGTATTCAATTTTAAATACACATTCTATCACAAATGAAATCAACAAGGTAAATGTGGTTTTGCTTGGCTTCTCCTAAAGAGGCAGTATCCATTCTGGATATCTGTAGTACAGATAGTCCTTGACTTACGACAGTAACGGAGCCTGCCCATTCATGTCGGACATCAAGGACTACATTAAATGAAATACCTAACAACCTCCCTGTCCCTGCTTTTCCCAATGCATTCATTAGGTCATTATGTAGAGCATGGGGGTGACTCAGGAATGGGAGAAACCGAGGGAGGCCTACTGCAGGCCCAGGCACTCCCAGGAGGCCTCCCCCATCCTCTAAGATATCCCATGCTCTGCTTCCTGCCCCTTGGTTTCCCCAAAGCCCTATGGGCCTCCTCCATACCCCAGCCCGTCACTGTTTGCTTTCTTACCCTTACTTACCCAGCCAGGTCCTCGGAGGTACTTTGCCAACATACTGGGTTCCATGCACTCCTCCCCATCCCCACTCCCTCGTCACTATTCGCTTATCTTTTGACGAGCTCAGGAAGTCAGGCTAGAGAAGGCCGCTCCTTCGTTGGGCCACATGGCACAAGCAAGAAGATGAAATCCAGTCACTTTTGCCTCCGTTGTAATCCTTGCCTCTCCAGCCAGCATAAACCATTAGAATTTCTTCTTAGCTCCACCAGTGCTAGCTTTACACTAGTGGCGCTAAGAAGAAATCGCACCTATTTTGGTTCCTTGCAAGCCTTTCCTCACCAGCTAGCGTAAATCAGTAGTAATTTACCCTGGCTGGGGAGGAAAGGATTGCCATGGGAGCAAAAGAGATGGGATTTATTCTTTGCTCTACCAGCATTAAGAGTAGCCTAAAGCTAGCATTGGTGGCGCTAAGAAACCGTGCATATATTGATTCCTTGCAAGCCTTTCCTCTCCAGCCAGCATAAATCACTACCATTTCTTCTTAGCGCCACCAGCGCAAGACTAAAGTAAAGTTAGAGCTGACAGCATTAAGAAGAAATCGTACCGATTAATGCTGACTGGTGCCACTAATGTAAAGCTAGCACTGGTGGAGCGAAGAAGAAATTCTAGTGGTTTATGCTGGCTGGAGAGGCAAGGATTACAACGGAGGCAAAAGTGACTGGATTTCATCTTCGTAATTGTGCCATGTGGCCCAACGAGGGAGCGGCCTTCTCTACCCTGACTTCCTGAGCAAGTCCAAAAGATAAGCAAATAGTGACGGGGGAGTGGGGATGGGGAGGAGTGCATGGAATCTAGTATGTTGGCAAAGCAGGCCCAGCGCCTCTGAGGACCTGGCTGGGTAGAATGGGGGAGAAATGGGGGGGGGATGCTGCAGCGTCTCTGTGGTCGGTCATAAGGGTGAATGACTGCGGGGGTGCTGCAGAATTTGTAACTCTGAAACAGATTCATATTTAGCTTTTGAGGTGTGCATTGTAACTTTGAACGTTCGTTAAATGGCCTGTCATACCTCAAGGATTACCTGTATTTATTTTGGGGTATTACACTACTTTAGTATTCTGCTACAGAAGTCTCAAGGCAAGACTGGTTTAAAGTCAGTCACTGACATCACTCTAAAGACTGAAGCACAAATTGCAGCCAGGATTAACAAACCAAGATTAACATCATCAGGATTTGAAGAATTAAATGACATATTCAGCTACAACAAAGTAATGTGCAAAATCTGCAACTGAAGAATATTCCAGAACATTCTATTCCCCTGGAACTCAATGTCTGAGACTGTCTAAATGTTTAAAACTGCTTTGGGTTTAAGAAATGTACTTTTGAAAATTTTGAATTATTCCAAGAATGGCATGGTTGTAGTGAGAGAAGAGAACATTCTAGAGTTCTCTAGAACATTCTATAATCACTGAATTGTGGTATCTCTGCTATCATAAAAACTGTTCACCTTAAAAATGAAAATGTACAGATGAACCAAAAAGAATGTACGTATTTTAATCAAAGACCCTGAAAACTCACTGTAATTTGGGACATCCTCTTCAGACTCTTGAAGGGGCACTATAGCAGCATCTAGTTCACAATTCTCTTTCTGATGCGTTTGGAGTGCACAGTCACTTTGTTTTACTTCTTCACTTGACTCCTCCTCTAAAGCTGAAATCATCTCCTTGTAGGCCAGCCTTGCTTCCATTGTCAATTCCACCATTTTGTGAAAGTAGTCCTAATTTATAAGAAAGGGGAAATTTGCATTGATACTAATTTTAGAACTTTCTCATCAAAATATAACTGATTACCCAAAACAGCATAGTTCAATGTTCAGGGATTAGATAGCTCAACAATATCAAATTGTCATTGTGTTCCCAAGTTCAATGGTATGTGGAAATCAAGGGTTTTTTTTTTTTAAAGGCTAAAACACCAAACACAAGGGACTACAAAGATGATTTTGGAAAATAGCTTTTAATAAAACACAGAGGAAATTAAAGAGCTTGAACTGCCTACTGAAAATTGCGTAATAGAGAATACACAGCAACATTATATAAAATCTGCCAGCAATCAGAATCTACAAGTGCAGCACACTAAAGCCAAAACACTGCTGTAGAAAAACTGTAGCGATGATACCTATGTAAAAATTCAATTCATATTATAGTGCCTCTGCATGTCTCCGTGGTCAAGATCCTAACTGTATGTGAAAATAAACACTATTTACGTGAACTGAGCATGATACAAATAAAACTGTACAGATAAGTAAGACCAGTTTGCTTATTTTTGTTTCAGGGAAAGTCCATCTTAGGAATTCTGAAGCCATGAAGCTTCTTGATTTATCAGTAACTTGCACAGTATTTATGAATAGGGGCTTATTTATAAGAACACAGGGCAGCTTGTTATACTAATGGTTTTAATAAGTTGATCGTCTAGGAATCTAAAGTTAAACTAGGCAGCAAAAGATTTTGTCATTTTGATAAAACAGCCCAGATGCTGTACTAATATAAGGGAATATAAGGGAATGGACTGATGCTAATAAATCAACAACGGCAATCACTGTTGGATACTGCAAGATAAAGATATATTAGAGGTATACAATTAGCATAGGTCCGTGGTGGCGAACCTATGGCACGCGTGCCACAGGTGGCACACAGAGCCCTCTCTGGACACGCGTGCCGTCGCCCCAGTCCTAGGCCTTCAGCTGGGTTTTATAAAACCTTTTTACTTTAGGCCTCCGCCGCCATGTGCAAAAAAAACAAAAACAAAGGTTCAATCAATCAATTTCAACTTACGGGGAAAAAAAAAGATCTCGCAAAGTTGGAATTGATTGATTGAACTTTTTATCCCACCCAGTCTGCCGTTACCACCGCAGCCACGCCCACCCAATGGGCCACGCCCACCCAATTGGCCACACCCACCCGGCACCCGACGATACAGAAGTGGGTTTTGGGTTGCAGTTTGGGCACTCGGTCTCTAAAAGGTTCGCCATCACTGGCATAGGTATTGAAATGATTTACCTAGGTTATTTAATAATTTATCCTCACCAAAGATGTACAAATTGAGTAGGCATTTGAACATGTGATACTAAAGGTGGGAAGGTGATACTAAAATTAAATTGAAAATTAATTTTGTTTTCCTCTGACTTTGGGAAGTTGGGGGCAGTTGGGAAATATGTACATCCTCTCTTGTAAGGAGCCATGGATTAATCACTTATCTGTTCTTTAACACGTTTTTACTCAGCACATCTTGTTTACAGTTGTAATATATTATGCTTTGAATTATATGGAGCAATTGGGGCATAGAGAACGTATACTGATTTCTTTCTTCAAACAAGTTAGGAATAATACTCTGCTACAGTCACAAAGGCGTTTGTGTAGGAGGGTGCAGGAAAGCAAAGAGGGAGTAATTTGCTGAAATTTCAGACCCAAGCACAATTTCCTTCACGTTACTCAATAAGTTACCATAAAGGAATATCTGACAGATACACATTTGAGACAAAACCATTTTCTCACTGCAATAATGCCTGCTTGCTAATCAATCCGTGTCTTCAGTGCAGAGCCCCGGACTCAATGAAAGTCAACTTTTATTTGAAAAGAATTGCTTCCGAGAGTGAGATGGGCAGAGTGAGAGTGAGATGGGCAGCATATAAATCCAATAAACCACGAGTTACCTGTAGCTGTGAATGCAAAAACTTTCTTCTTGCAGACATCTGCATTGAGCCTATAGGTAACTGAGAAGGAATCATGAACAAGCCATTCTGCATTGCTGTAACACTAGAATAGCAACAGCAACAGCGCTTAGACCAGGGGTAGGCAACCTTGGCTCTTTTATGACTCGTGGACTTCAACTCCCAGAATTCCTGAGCCAGCATGCTGGCTCAGGAATTCTGGGAGTTGAAGTCCACGAGTCATAAAAGAGCCAAGGTTGCCTACCCCTGGCTTAGACTTATATACCGCTTCACAGTGCTTTGCAGCCCTCTCTAAGCGGTTTGCAGAGTCAGCATATTGCCCCCAACAATCTGGGTCCTTCATTTTACAGACCTTGGAAAGATGGAAAGCTGAGTCAACCTTGAGCCAGCACCAAGTTACTGAAGGGCATAGAAAAAAATACCCTGGATTACTGACAAGGCATCTTTTTAAATGCTAGCAGTAGCTGTTGCAATACTAATAATTAAGACTTTTAAAAGCTGAAATCCAAATCCATATTAACAGAAGAGGGCAAACAATGTGCACAACTCACCTGAGCACCGTCGTAGCTGAATATTCCCACCACGCTAACAGGCACAAATTTGTTCATACAGTGCCCGAGGTCTTTGCGATTGAGAGCAAAAACAAATGGAATATTCTGTTCACAGGCAGTGTCAATTATGAGGTGCAGAGTCTCATCCAACCCACCTGTGATTAAAAAAAAAAGAAAACAAATTAAAAGAGTGAACTGTTAAAAAGAATTTTGCTGACAAAGTAAACTACTTTTTCTTCATTTATCTCCTGAGGTATCCCCCACGTCTCACTAAACTCCATCACAAAAGTGATCTGTTTGCTTTAGGTAAATACGTTTTTAATGTTAAAAAAAAAAAAACACCTTACCTTTTGACTGAATTTTTTCACAATTTGGAGAAATGATGACGCATTTCAACTTCTTCAGCTTCAGGTGTTTCAACACTTCTCTGAGTCCCATAACGAGTCTGCGTTTTGTCTTGGCCTTCACAGGGTCTTTCTGATACAGGCGGTCTTGGAAACGAACCAACTCTTTTAGGAGATCTGTAACGCAGCTGTCAACCTCTTTACTAAGCACTTGAGTACAGTAGCTAAAGAAAGAACCAATTGTTTCAGTATTTTAGCAAATGCCTGACTCCCTTCTGTCTCTTTCTTATCCATTCTAATCGAAGACATATACAAAACAATAAGAAGACTATGTTCAGAACAAGTAACGTCTACTCTATACCATGAAATAAAGTACAAAAAAACACTGAATAAAAATGCCTTAAGAGAAACGTGTGGGGAAAATATACATACAAAATAAAAGGCAAACTGTCCTCATTTAAAATTTTCCTTATGTACACACAAGCTATACCCCGATGTAGTTAGATTTCTGACATTCAACATTTGGGATAGTAAACCAATATGCTATGCAATATTCATACGACAACGTAAGCAAAATGGACATCACTGAATGTACAACATCAGAATAAGATCTCCTTTATACTAGGAAACAGATGATCAGAAAGGTATAATTTGTTCAGCCGGGTGAAGCTTCACTTCCGGGTGAAGATTGTGGAACAGATCATGAATTATTGATGTCAAATATACAAGTTCAACTTTAAAAGTTAAATAAATGCTAAAGAAAGTTTTACTGGGAGAAATACATTTCAGAATTTAAGCTCAGTTAAGGGAACAGATGCAATACACTTATGTGAAAGAGAACCTGAAGAGAGATGAGAAGAGATAAGAGACCCTGTAAAATTCCAACATTTCAAAGAAATTACTCAAATGACTTGCAGATCAAGCATCACGATAGCTGGAAAAAGACAAAGGATGAAAGCGAAAGCCTCTGGCAATAAGAAAGATTTATGATAACTCAACACAGACTTTCAACATCAAACAGGAAAGGATTAGATAGTTCAATAATGTAAAAAAAAAAAATGATTAAAAAAAGTCCAGATATCCTTAAAAGATCACCAAAATCACGGGAGAAGTTTCAGCCAAGCTGGGCTTCTTAGTAAAAAACATGAAATCAATTGAATAGAGGCAAATTAAGTTAATGGAAGTAGGAAAGATAATACAGGTAGCCCTCGAGGTATGAACCTAAGCGGGCCTGCCCATTCGTCAAATGAATCACTCAATTTTATAAATTTTTAAAATCAAATTCATCAATTGAATCAAATGGGTTGTTAAATGAACAAAACTCTCACTATTTCTTTGATTTCTTAACTGATCGCTGCCACGTTAACTGAACTGAAAGGCTTTCCTGCCAGGCGCCCATCAGCTGTTTCCGGTGCAGCCGGCTCAGGAATTAAATTGCCTCCAAGCAGGGCTTGCAGCTGTTGCAATTGCTTTTTTTTCCTTTTTTTAAACTGCTGCTAGTCAGCTCAAGGGTCTTCAGCTACCCAGAGGGGTGGGGGTGGGGCAGTTGCCTTTTTTTTAAAAAAAAAAAAATCTTGCCAGTAATTAGCTTAGGAGTCTCCAGCCAGGCACCCATAGGGAGATGGGGGAGGGATTTGCAAAACTCTTGGCTTGCAACAGTAACAGAGATGGAAGGGACCTTGAGGTCATCTAGTCTAACCCACTGTTCTCACAAGAGAGTATTTCTGATAAACACCTATCCAGTCTCTTCTTAAAAGCTTCCAGTGATGGGAGTATCACTGAAATGTCATTGGAAAAGCTATGGATTATTATCTGGAACAAGTCAAGATGAAAGATATTTGTCCCTACTGATACCAGGGGCTGAATCAAATTGACACCTAATTAACATCATCTGAACCAAACAATACATATAAGGGTAAGATAGTTTAAAAACGTCAATTTCTTCTCCTGTGAACTAAACATTTCCAATGGTCAAACTTATCCAAAAGCGCAAATCCATCATTCCATCCTAACATGTAATTTGCTTATAATTAAGGTCATTGCAGAATTTTACTAATCCAGAATGTAGCTGAATGTATGAGGAAGTCAAATTGGAACAGGGCCACAGAGGGCCACAGAGGCAGCTCCATCCCTTTCTGATCTTCAGAAGTTCAGTTGGAAATCTCAAATCAAAGTTACTTGTTTGAACATGAGTGAAAAAACATAATCTTGCACTGCGTGGGAAGCTGTACTAATATTTCAGATCAGTATGAATAGAGCTTCCCTTCAGACATTCACGTTACACAAGTTGGGGAGAGTAAGAAATGATATCTTCATTCTCTATCCAGTGTGGAAGTTTTTACATATTCAGTTGAACTCTTGAACAGGCCTTGTAAGGATTCTATTCAGATTGTAGCTTTGTGCCAGAACTACCATCAGGCATCTCACTTCACAGAGCTCCCAGGCCGATAACAGAAGCAAGGTTTGAATGACTGATATCAATGTACTTACTCTCTAAATCTTCGGCTATGGATTTTGGGAAAGCTGGGTTTCAACTGTGATGGAGCAATGGAGTTTTGCACGGAGTCACTGAATTCTGTACATCTCAAGTCCACTTCTGAATTACTCTCAGTCAGAATTACTGCAACTTCTTTTACAACTTCTAAGTAAAAGGAAGTTGTATACACAAATGGTTATTTTGTTCAGAAGCCTTAGAAATATTATTGATTAATTTAGGTCAGTTTAAATCTATTAAGGAAGTATTAAAGTTAATCATGAAAAGTGACAGGCCACAAAAGGAGGAGAGATTACAGAAAGGATGGCCATAGAACACGACATTTTACATATTTCTGTTTAAAGTTTAAGCAATCTTTGTACGCAAAGCAAATAGTTAACATTTAAAATAATCACATCACTACCCTTCAAAGGCATTATGTTTCATATTTATAACTGGTGAGTTAAAATCAGTATCAAGAAGGAGAGTGCTCGATCCATTTGTCTGAAAGCCAAACTGAACGACCAGTATGCAATATTCCAAACACCATTTCTAAAATTTTCTTATTTTTCTTTATTCTATGTTCTCATTGCATTTTATATTATATTATATTTAATTTATTGTTAAAACTTTTTATATTGCTTGGGAATGGTCTGAAGAATAAGTGATACATACGCATACACTAAATGTATATGATATGCTAAATATATATAATATACCATGTGTGTGTGTTAGTTATAGTTACATTTAAAATTAGATTAAAACATAAAATAGAAATAATCATCTCTTCTTCACATTTTCAAGCTCTTTTAGGTTATAAGACAGTGGTGGCGAATCTATGGCATGCGTGCCAGAGGCGGCACTCAGAGCCCTCTCTGTGGGCACGTGCGCCATCGTCCCAGCCCCGCCTCCCCCCGTGGCCCCCTCACCAGCAGCCCCCCTGGAGGAGATTCGCCCCCAAGCGTGGCCCGCACGGAGCAGCGCAGCCAAGGACATGGCAGCCGGGCAGCGGGGACAAGACTCCACCCTCGTGCCCTATTGCACGCAGATGATGCTGTGGGGTGCGGACGGAACGCGTGGCTGCCATGGCACTGCTGGACTGCCTGGGCGATCTGCGTTTTTGGGCACTCGGTCTCTAAAAGGTTCGCCATCACTGTTATAAGAATAGCTAATTCTTTACTGTTCCTGTTTTAAACTGAACAGTGCCTTTTGCATGTAGAAAACCTGGCAATGCTAAATGCCAAGTTAAGATATAAGCACGGTGCAATGAAGATCAACATTATCCACTGCAGCTTTTAACTATCTACAAAAGGCTCAAAAGTGGCAATTATATCCACAAAAGGAAGATGAGAATTTTTAAGCAAGATTTTTTTGTGCACTCTGTAGGAAAAAAGCAATGTCTAGGCCAGGGGTAGGCAACCTTGGCTGTTTTATGACTTGTGGACTTCAACTCCCAGAACTCCTGAGTCAGCATGGCTGGTTCAGGAATTCTGGGTATTGAAGTCCACAAGTCATAAAACAGCCAAGGTTGCCTACCCCTGGTCTAGGCTTATGTGCAGTAGCTGCTGTATCACAAACAAGCCACACCAATTATTCATTAACACATTTTTTAAAAAAATCCATTCCCTACAAGCACCTGGAATTGATTGCCTGCTGATGCACTCTGCAACTTCTTTGGAGGCTTTACAATGTTGCTCGTCATCAGGAACAGATTCTGCACTCTGCTCAACAGCATCAGCTTTCTTTGGTGTAGCCATATGTTCCAAACTGTGCTGCTGTTTTCGCTGTTCTCTCTCCTTTAAAATAATCTTAAAAAGAAAATACTTGCATTAGGCTCTCCCCAAATAAAGCTAACTGGCTCCTGAAATATTGGCAGGCAACATTTAACTACTTTAGGATGCTTTTTGTCTGACTTTGCATGAAAGGTAGTATGGCAAGTGGATAGATTTTAAATATGTGCAAATACTGAATTCTGTTCCACATGCTCAATAGGATAGGTTGAAATGAACGCCTTTAGTAATGTAGGCTTCTAGAGATTCACATTGGGTCAGATTTTATTCATGTTGACCCACCATTGGCCAAAAATCTAGAGAGGGTCACTTGTCCAAATCCCTGAGTAACAACACCTCTCTCTTGGCAGCTAAAGAACATGGGAGAAATTGGCTAGACATTTTTCCCTTCTCCTTCTATGGACTTTTCTTTGGAGCCCTGACTAGCTGTGAAGAAAGAAACAGAGGAATCTAAGCTCAAGTTGTGAGTGAAATCTTCCAGAATGCAGAAAAGAATGGGACTTATGCAGACTTCTAGGTGCATTAATGTCCAGAAATAGTAGTATTTGTATTTTATATTATATTGAACAGGCACTAAGCTAGCCTCATTCAATTTCTTTCAAAGCTAGTCTTTCTTCTAATATCTCATTATCATTTTATGCTAAGCCTTCCCATCATCTCCTTGTTCATACTTTTTTTTTTAACCTAACACCCATCCATGTTTTCTTTACTACTGTGTATTCTTAATAAAGTTTCAGTACCATTTTAAACAGATATATTTTTGCCAGTTTATGTCTTATGTAGATTACAATGTGGTAACATGCATCAGAAGGCCTTGGTCTTCACTGGCTGCAAAGCAGGTATTAGTTTAAATGCTCTTAAATCCCTTCAATTGCAAAAAAGGGAAGACATTTTCATCCTTTTGGCCTTACTGCTACAACCCTGTTTAAGAAAAGGAAAACAAAATGGTGGCAGCAAACACTAAGCTGAAAACTAATATTTGTGACATCACCCTGGACTGTTCTATTGGATGAGGCAGACCTGGTGGTGCAGTTTTACAGGAGTAGAAGAGCTGTTACACATCTCTGACAGGCAGTTGCTAATTGCCACATTTAAATTAATATAAAGAGAAATCCTATGAGAAAACTATGGCATTATCTTAACATGAAGAAGCATCTTTTTAATGTTAAATTAAAAGATAGTTCACATGTTATGCTGCTGTGTCATAGTAAGGTAGCTATACATTTTATATTCCTGATCATTTCAACAGCCTGTCCCCAAAAAACTCTTTGAGCAATTTTACCTTAAAAGTGAATTCACTCAAATTCTATCTCACCCACATCCCTAAGGATTAATGTATTAGTCCTTAATATGTTTCTTGTAGCAACAGTTTGAAGAATTTCATATGTATTAAATATTAAAGAGGCCAATGCATCTATAGCAGTGTTTCTCAACGATGGCAACTTTAAGATGTGTCAACTTCAATTGCCAGAATTGTCCAGCCAGTCTGGGGAATTCTGGGAGTTGAAGCTCACACATCTTCAAGTTGTCAGGGTTGAGAAATGTTGGTAGGGCAAAGGAGCAACAGTTACATTATACTGTACTTAGAGTGGTTAGATCAGGGGTGTCAAACTCAATTTCACTGAGGGCCGCATCAGCATTGCGGTTGCCCTCAGGGGGGCCGGGTGGGTGTGGCCAGGGTGGGTGCGGCCTACTGGGTGGGCGTGGATGGAGTGGATGTGGCTTACTGGGTGGGCGTGGCCAGCTCTACATCGTTCGTGTCAAGGGTGCCTGTGGGGGCCTGGGCAGGAGTGGGACAGATCTGAGGGTCTCTGGCAGAAGTGGGTGGGACCAGGGCAAGTGCCAAGGCATGGTCCACTGGAGGAGCCTCCCCAGCATGCACCCAGGGGGCGGGGCCGACATGGCAGGGGCTGGTTCCTTGCTGTTTCCAGACGGCCTTGTGGAGCTAAGACTGAATGCGTTTCAGCATAGATGGCCACCACAAAATTGTACATTGGCTCCCGGCCGGCCTGGGCCAGGGCCAAGGCAGTGGGGGCCGTTCCCTCACTGTTTCCAGGATGGCTTCGCGGGCCACATGAAACCACTTCGTGGGCCGCATCCGGCCCCCGGGCCTTGTGTTTGACATGTCTGGGTTAGATGAATGTACCTTTTTTAGTGATGTTGGCTTCTTTGGCTTTGGGACTTCTCTCTGCTTTCCTTTCTTGACCAATGGAGAACTAGAGTCCAAGGGATTGTGTGGAGTATTGTTCTGAATTGACTGCGAAATTTTTGTTACTCTGACAGATTCCTTAGAGGGCAATGTTACTCCACCACCAACTGAAACAAATATAAATATGCAAATATAATCTAATGGAGGCTTTACATCTGAAGTCATTACTTACCTTTGAGTGTAATTCAGGTTTAACAGTGAACTCATCACATAAACTCAAGAATATGTAACAGAACATCTTCCTTTCTTTGTGTAGCAATACATTACACCAGCCTTCTCTTGGGAACATGGCAGTTTTAGAAAAGTAAACTGCTGTCAATTTCTTCTGCCTCTATTCCTACCAATTTTAACTAAAAGTAATTAGTTGTTTATATCACTGCTATTTTGTAAAATGATAAAATACTATAGTTCTCTCTCTCTCTCGTACCTTCATCCACTCAACTGCAGATTGCTCCAGCAAGTATTTATGCTCATGCTTACCTTATTACTGCAAATAAATCAGTTTGGTGTTTATACCAAGTGTTTAAACAACATTTAAGAAGTCATGAAACTTTTCACTGGAATTCAGTGAAGTCATTATCACCTTACATTTGTCCACATTTATTGTAATATCTTGCATGATATATTCAGACTGCTCTCACAAACTTTTGTAGATTAAGAGCAACTTTATCTTTCATACCCATCCAGTGTCTAAGACTGTTAATGTAATGGTAGATTATCCACACATCATAATCATAATTTATTATTTGAATCGTGGAAATATCATCAAAGCCATCTATACTTGGGCCTTACCTATGATATAAAACTGAACCGTTTAGACTGAGAAACATTAAAGCTAATGAGCTATGCATTACATCCCCATAGTGGTTTTGATAGATTATACCTGCCCCACAAAATGGAGGCAGAAGTTTACTTCAAGTCAAACAAGCTATTGAAGAAGAAAAGCATGCATTGGCTGATTACAGAAAAGACAGCCAAAAATAAGCATTGATGCAAATTAAAAATTGAAACTTATTGAACGTGTAGGAAAACAAAACATAAATATTGAAATAATGTAATAAAAACAAGAACAAAATGCTGGCCCAAAAAAAGCATTATATGGAATAACTCCATGCATATTAAAGCCAACACCAGCTAAAGAACTGATATTGACTTCACATAACAGAGAATAAAATAATATCTGAATTGTTTCATTCTATTCCTTTATTGAATTCTTTCAACAATTACCTCACCTTAGACGATATGAAGTACAAAATAGAAAAAGAGTGATAGATTTGAATGTCATCATCTAGAGCAGGCATGTCAAGCTCGTGACGTCATGTGACGTCGTGCAACGTATCGCAACTTTTCCCCCATTGCTCGCAATGGGATGGGCGCAGTTTCAGTATGATGCATCCGGCCCATGGGCCGGCAGTTTGTCATGCCTGATCTAGAGAAACAGTATCAAAAGCATACCTGAAAGCACCACAGGTTTAGATGATTGGTTTAATTTTTCTGCATGCTGTTTTTCTTCCAAAACTGCCAGCATACCCCCTAAATCAAGCTGCACAGGAATCTGACTTTTTCTTCTATTCTTCTTAGATGGAAGAGCACCCTGTAGGAAGTAAAAAAAAAACCACAGATTTTCTCCCATTCCAAATTCTATCTAAGAAATAAAATGTATGTGAGCATACCTATCCAGCAATATTCATATAGCCTACAAACAAGTTAATGTAACACAGAAAAAATAAATTCACCTGCATTTTCCTTTTTTCTATTGGAGCTGGTGAATCCTGTTTGCCTGTTTTTCTTGTTGATAATATATTTGGCATAGGTATTATTAATTCCTTTGGAGAATGGTCATGAGACTCCAATCTAGAGAGCTCTGTGATTACCTGGAAAACAAATAAAATGAAAAAGGTATGAAGGGTGAAAAGGTATGGCTCTCAGTTGAGTAGTCTAATTACAAGTAGTCCTTGTTTAGCAGTTGACTTGTTTAGCGACCATTTGTAATTACAATGGTGATGAAAAAGAAACTTTGCAACCAGTCCTTGTATTTACAGGTCTGTAAAGCAAAGGAAAGCTGAAGTAAGAACATACACATTGTTGCGGTTTCATTTAGTAACCACATCGCTTAATGACTAAGTTGCTGGTTACAAAACAAGGACTACTTGTAGATTTTAATCCATTGATCTAAGTTCTTACGAGCTGACAACCTTCAAATCATGAGTTAACAGGATTCTAGCTATTAACTCCAAAATTATGATGACAGGTTTGGATCAAGTGATATTCCATGGATGCTTTCACACATGCATCTATTCCTGCTTCAGTTCTTTAGTTTCACATATCTCTCTGTGCTATATGTGATAAGATTGTCCATCCAGTCTTGCATGCATGGGGATGTTGTCATCAACAAACAACTTTGGGTCCACGTAGTTACCAAAGCTTTTCTAATGTGTGTAGGGCAGCGATTTTTAATTCATTGGGAGTCAGGAAGCAGTTTTGAGGCCATAATGTGTATGCTTCACAAAATACCTTCTTTGGTTACAAAGGGTATCCTCTTAGAAATTTCACATGTTCCATTAGTTATTAACTCAGTCAAAGAATCAAAGCCTTTTTAAACCCATTAAGTAAAGCTTTAAAATACATTTTTAAATCTAATTCTAGGTTTCCTTCTATGCCATAATGGTTTCCATAATAAAATTCCTGTATCATCAAACCACAATGTTAAAGGGTCCATATTCTTTAACGCTTCAAATTGGTCAAAGTTCTCTTTCCTTTCTTTTAGTAGTCTTTGGATGGTAAAAGCCGTTTTATTCCATGTTATATTTGCCAGTTGTTTATCCACCTTTTCACGATTTTCAATAACTTGTATCTGAGTATCAGTCTCTGTTGATGTTAATGCTTCAGACATCTCCGTTAAAATTATTCTTTGATCCTCAGGCTTCTCCATAGATTGCGTTTGGAGTTGTATAAAGTTAGTTTGTTCTTTGGTTTCCACAGTTTCTCTCAGTGTAGTTTCATAGTTGAGTTGTTGACATGGTTCCTCTTTAGGTTGTTCATATTGTTGCTTCTTCTGTGCTGTCTTTCGGTTTATAATTTGATCTGTCCAAGTTTGAAAGTAAGAGTTCATATCCTCTGTGGCTTCCAGAATCTTTTCCAATATGAGCTCATAGTCCAGCTGTGTGTTAGGTTCCATATCAGTAATAGAAAGATTTTTTAATCTTTTAGAGAAGGCTCTATTTCGTAGAAATCAAACAAATGTTCAGCTCCAATTTTCAATACCAGCTGTGTCAGTTATCTTATCCTTATGCTTATATAGCCATTCCTAGCCATAATAAGAAAAAAAATATACAGTTGCAGTACCACTTTTCGACACCAGATGTCCTCAGCAGACCATCAAATCTTTTTTCTTTGTTTCCAAATTAATAGATTTTTTATTTTTCGTGTTGAAAGAAATGAAGAAAGAAATGCCTCTCAGAGTAATAGATGCGTAATTATAGCAATGATAATCAAGAATAAAATGTTTTCAGGTCCCCTCAGTATTCCAAAATTTAAATAGTCCATACAAATTAACTGGTTTTTTTTTTTTTTCTTCCAAAGCTGTTTTTCCCGAATGCCCAAACGCTGCTCCCTCACAGCAGGGAAGTAATTTAAACACAAAAGCTTTTGACAGGAGAGTAATTAGGGAAAGAGGGGGTAGGAAAGGTCTCACCCGGGTTCTCCACGGGGGTTCTTTACGCTTAGTTGTTCTTCTGGCTTTCAGCTGGTGCGACGAAGTGATCGTCCATTTTACTGGGCGATCTTTTCCTCCGACGGCCCTAAGGAGAAAAGCTTGAACTGAGGAGAGCTGCCGCTCTGCCCCAGTCAAGCAGGAGCCTCCTCAAGCGGTGGTCGCCTCTACGGGGCGACTTTCGACCCGGTTAAGGGTCTACCGGCGAAGGGAAAGCAGCCGGTGGGAGAGACGGCTCTCTCCATGCGACTGCGCGTGCCGCGTTCCAAGACCGGAAGCTTTGTTTTAGACATGAGAATTACTGGAGAAGTAAACTTTATTTACTGGTTTAAAAAGATTTTTATAGATATAGATGAACTGATAGAATATATACTTAAATTAGATAGAAATTTATTTGTTTATTTGTTGGTTTGATATTTTTACTTTAAGATAATTAGTTTGAAATAGAAGGAGAACAAGAGGGATGGGTGACAAGAGAAGAAATGGTATTAATGAAGAAAATATAAGAATATTACTGCAGAAATAATATACCAGATATAATTATTATCTAAAAAAAAAAAGGATACCCAAAGTGTTAATAATATGTCTATTTAAGGCCAATTGGAATATGGTAATTGTAAGTTAGTAAAGATTAAAACAGGACTTGGATTTTTAGAATTGAAATGTGAGTGATATTTGATAGGATTCTTTGAAGCTTATATAGAAATGTATTAATTTGAATATGCAAGACTAAATGAGGGAATTAGGGAATTTTAAATGATTTGATTTGGGCTATATATTTGTGATTGTTTTTTTCTTTTTTTGGATGTTCAATATACCCACCTCCACGGTGGTTCCTAAGCACTTTGATGTAACCCCTCTACCCTTATAAAATCTAATAAAATATATATTAAAAAAAAAAAAAAATACCTTCTTTGGGTACTTGCCTATTCACAAAATTTTATGAAAATACAAACCAGCAAGGATATTTTTCCAAGGTTATTTTCTAACACTGCAGCTATTAGTTTTATTTCCTAAGAAACCTTATGAGGCGTGTTTGCAGCCTTCAAGAATTTTGGTTAAGAAAGATGATATTGATACTTCGTATCATATCATCTTCCTGTTCACTGGATTGCAGGGGAACTGGTGGAGACAAAGGAAATTTTTGTTAGAGTATTTTCCTTTTATTTCTATTCCCAATTCCTTTATTATGACTGATATCATTTATCAGTGGACTGATAAATGAAGTCCACTTGAGCAAAGTGCTCAGGACCAATATGAAATGAAAGAGGAATAAATCCCAACCATTAAAAAAAATAAAAATAATGTTAAATTTACTTGGTATTTGGATCACCTTTTTCTCTTTTTTTGTACACCATTTTTCTTTC
Organism: Azemiops feae; assembly: GCA_023970755.1. NCBI lineage: Eukaryota > Metazoa > Chordata > Lepidosauria > Squamata > Viperidae > Azemiops > Azemiops feae. The sequence goes on from JALGBA010000099.1 coordinate 2,351,293, forward strand.
TTTTTTGTTGTTGTTAGTACTGGGCATATGTTTTTATTTTTTTTTTGTTTTTCTGTTTTGTATTTTATCTTTTATGATAAAACAAAATAAATATACTTAAAATAAAAATGAATACTCATTTAAAAGTGAAAATAGAGATAAATAATAATTCTTACATTAGTCTTCTCAATAATAGGTGTTATACAAGGAATATTTTCAGTTGCCTGTTTATGTTTTCTGTCAAAAGAAGCTGCTAAATCTGGGAATTCTTCAACATCCTGCATAAATCAAAATAGATTGTTTGAGTAGATCTGGATAGGAAACTATTTATTTTCACATACAATTCAGAGACTGCCTAACTCCTGAGATTTTTAACTGACTTACAATAAAAAAAAGAACAATACAAAAAAAAACCTGAAAGAAAATCATGAGTGGTTCAAAGACAAATATTCCTCTATTTTTACAATGTGTATGTGTCTCTGTATTTATTTGTTTGTTTATTTCACATTCAGAGAGGAAAACAAATCCTTAATTTGGTAAAGATATTATAACATTTTTAGTGGAAACTATTATCCAAGTTATAAACTTAAAAGAAAAATAATTATTATACACTATATCAGTTTAACACTTAAACTATTTTCTACTTAGTAGTAGAATATATATAACTTTTATAAGAAGATTGTGATTTTCTGCACTTATGTACTATTGTTATTACACGTCATTAAAAAGTAAAATAAAAATGATAAAGCTTTATTTTTAAATAGGACCTGGCATTTTAAATAATTGAGGGAAGAAATTTATACTAAAGCCTGGAATTTAGGCTTTTTATTGTATATAAAATAAAATTTATATGATTTTGGATTGTTATGTGGAGCTTAAATCATAATTACTTTTTATTTCTTTAAATTATTCTTTAATATAATTCCTTTACAAACATATGAATAATTAGTTGAGTCAGATAATTAGCTTTAGCACCTCAATTCTTGGAGGTTCTTGAACTAAAATGCTCTGGGTAGGAAGTTTCTCTACTTCACTGCATGATCTGGTTTTCTTTTTCTTCTTCTTCTTCTTCTTTTTCTTCTGATCTACTGTTTCTTCAAGATCATTTGCATTTTCTCTTGTTTCTGATTGCTGTATAAGTAGAAGTAAATAATTTCTTAGGAGAGGATTAAAATAAAGCCAAGACTGTATTGTAGGGTAAGGCTACAATTTTAGTTACAATTATCTACCCTCAAATACAATTCAAATAAGCTCTTAAGTCTCACATAGTGAGAAAACATGTTTTCCTACCTGGAATCAAAGATAGGAAAATGACTCCCTATGTCAGTGGTTCTCAACCTTTTCTTTACCACACAAACCCTTTAAACCCTTTTGTGACCATAGCCATGGACCACTAAGACTTAACTCATTTAAATCATAAATTTCTTTGAGCCTTCGCGGACCCCATGACCACATCCTGGCCCCACAGGGTTCTATGGACCAGTGGCCTATGTCATAATTCTGTCCTTATTTTAGCCACTCTGCTCAATTTCACAACATGATTATAAATGCATATTATATCTATACTAAGAGATAAAAATCAGGTTTTTTTTTCAAGATTAAGAGGAAGACATTTTATAATTAAAAGAATAGAAAACAGTCTCAGGAAGATTAATAGCATGCTATAAGGAAGTGAAGATATATGTTTTATTGCTTTTATGATCTTTTTTATGAATTGGTTTATTGCTATTGTGAGCTGCCCAGAGAGGTTTAAGATGGATGGCCATATAAATATTTTAAATAAATAAATAAATATAAATAAATAATAAACATAAATAGAAGAGCTATGTGGTAGAAATCAAGGAAAGTTGAGCAGGGGAGTGATTATGCACAGAAAAAGAAAGAAAAAAAATGTGGGTTACTTAATCTCATTTGTTTATTTAAAACATTTTTATACCACTTCCATTAAAAATATTCTATAGAAATAATGTGTTTGATTTTTATCATGATTTATCATTCTTCCTCTTACAAATCCATGCATTTAAATATTTTATACTGCAGGTTCGCTAAAGTTCTGGCTAATTATAAAACAGTAAAAGAGCTTGGAAACTAATCTTCATACCTTGTAATCCTCAGGAGCATTATCTGTTTTATTATTTCCAGAATGATTGCTTGCCAGAACTGAAGCTGGAACTGAAACAACTTTTTTACGAGTTTGTGAAAACACAGTGGCCCAAGACAAGGGTGGCTCAGTGAAAAGGTCTGAATGCACCTGAGGAACTGAGAACAGACAGGATATATATACAAACTAAGTAGTATCAACCACTGAAGTTCAGCAAGATATACTTTTAATAGGCTATGTCAAGCTAAGAAACCCTTTCTAAAGGCGCTATTTTGGAGAAGTATTCCCTCTCATAAAAAAAAGTATTATATTTAAGGACAGCCTGACAAATAAATCTTAACAAATCCTCTGGTGACATACTGGACTGTAAAATTATATATGAAATGATTAAAGGAGAATATTTGTAGCTCAGGGTTTAAATAAGGGGTCCTTGGTGCTCCTCGAGCTTGGCTGTTTTTTTTGCAGATGTTTCATTAACCAAACTAGGTAACATCATCAGTGCTAGTAAAGAGTGGATTTGCTGTTTATATTCTAATAACTTGCCCTGTCAGTGTTGGGGGTGGTCTTTGAGATTCTTTGGTTGGGCTGTTTACCCTTAGCTTGTATGGCAGTTCCTTGACTGGGGTATTGTTTATTTGACTGTTGGTCTGATGTTAATCTTGGAGTTAATCTATGCTCATCTGGGTGCTGCTTGCTGGTGGAGAGGTGCTTGGGTCTTTTTGTTCCCTTTTTGGCTTGCTGATTGTCTCTTTTGCATAGTATGTAGATATTGTTTATGTCTATGTGTCTATTAATGGCTAATTTGTCAGAGTGTCAGGCTTCTAGTGTTTTTGGACTTGGCTTTGTTTAGGATGGTCATAGTTTCCCAGACCTAACCATAGTTTCGACCATGATGAGCATAGATTAACACTGACAGGGCAAGCCACTAGAATATAAACTGAGAGCAAACTGACTCCTTACTAGCACTGATGATGTTACCTAGTTTGGGTCATGAAACGTCTGCAAGAAAACAACCAAGCTCAGAGAGCACCAAGGTTGCCCCATATAAAATCATGATTTGTATTTTATGTATTAAATGAAAAATGGAGGTCTTCAATAATTATTGTATATCTTGAAACAGACTAATCACAAGTATGGATACTTTATCCACAGAATGAATGGATTTTAAGCATATGCATTTATAAAGTAAGAACTGGAATGAGAATTAATGCTTTAAACTCTAAAGTAGCAGGATACAGCATCAACATGAAGCTACGTTATACTAGGCTGGATAATACTTACCACCAGGATCTGATGAAGAACTTAAGGGTCTTGTAGGGAAATAATTTTTCCGACATACTTCAACCTATAGTAAATATTGACACCTTTAGTTGAAAGTATGCACAATTTAGCATAATTTAAAAATAATTTATCACATGCACCACTACTCGGAATCAATCAGAAAGTAAAGCCTCACCATGATAATAAATAAAATAATAGGTTCATAATAAAATAAAAAAACTGGTCCAGAATAGCTTCAGTTGTTGCAGAAAACATCTTGCTTCATTAAAGGAATTCTTCAGGATCTAGTATATAATTTATGTACAATGGAAAATCCATATTTAGTTATGTTCAATTACAAATTTATGAGAGCCACTGGAAATAAAGTACAAATACATACATACACACATACATTTTTTTTGCCAGACAGGCATAAAAATCTTTTTAAAATCTTTAAGTCTTTTATACAGAATTTCTTGGGAATAGGTGGATTTATATTTTGCAAACTGGTCATTACTAGTTATAACTCTGAATTTCCTATCTATTTGTATGTAATAAATGAAGCTAAACTCATAGAAAAATGGGAAAAAAATTAAAAAGAACTGGAGAAATTCAAACCTTTAACTGAGCAAAACTATGGATGAAGTTTAAATTTATTAGGCCCATTTAACACAACCACCATACATCAAAACTCACATTTGACCAATGTATACTTGGCTGTCTAATTTTTTTTATTTAGCAAGTATGATTTGTTAATATTTATTACCTACTAGATAGTACAAAGAACTTAAGCCATATTAATACATTCAATGCATTGTTCTCACTTTGAGACAACTACAAAATTATTACAGAACAAAAGAATAAACCAACCCACGCAAAAATTATTATATACACAAGGGTAATAAGAAACATTTAATCATTTTTAGTTGCCAACCCAACTCTTTCTCTTTATAAATATAAATCAAACTAAGTTTTCCCCTCCCCCCCAAAGAGGATATTTTATACATAACATATAAAATAATCAGAATGTCATTTTAGGAAGACTTAGAGGAACATTTTTGATAACTAAGAATTTAGTTCCAAATTTTCTCTAACATGCAATGGAACTGACATTATTGATGAGATATATTTCTATTCACGTTCCCTTAATAGAAATTGGCAGTTGTACTGATTAGCAAATGGTTTCGTATCAACACCTCTATGTTCAACATTTCAAACACTATCCAGTGGCTAACCTCTTTGGTTATGTTTGAAATTGCAAGTTTTCCTGGAGGTGTCAGAGGCAGCTTATCTCCTTCTGCTGAGCCCACTGGCCCCCATGCATGCTTTTGAAGATCCAGGAGATTGTTACTTTCTAGGTCTTGGAGTTTTGGGAAATCTGACAAGGTCATTTCAAAGGCAGGTTCTGGAAGATGCTCAGCGTTTGGAATTTGCTTGAACTTCCCATTCATAACTTTAATAGGCCTATCTAATTTAAAACAAAATGTAAACACTAATGGTTACCTTTTTCAATAACACATAATCAGTTTACTATTTTAACAGTTATTATATATAGGCCAGATCCTGAAACAAATTATTCTGTTCAAGACTCAAGCCACTGCATTCTATCACCCTGTATAGTGTATTTTCATCTTTCTCGCCAGCCAAGCCAACCAATGATTATATCCCCACTAAGCATTCTTAGTTCTAATTAGGTTGTTTCCCTTCATTTCCCCTCCTGTTTGATTTAGGCGTCAAACTTGTAGATGCACACCTCCTGTGCCCTGTTCCAGCTACGTGCAAAATCTGTTTTTTTTTTTCCTCAAAGATTTCTATAGGAGCCTCTTTTGTTTCAGTAGAGGGAACATTTTAGAATATTTTCTCTGTGTGAATGAGAAAGTGCTGCATTTTAACATTCCTTAAATATATTATTTAATAACATATGTTATCTAAAAGTGATCTTACTGTGTATTCTGGCCTCTTTTTTTTCAATCATGTGAGTCAGTGTCCCAGATTTAATAGGATTTCTGCTATGCAGAGCAATATAAGATGCATTGTCTGTTGATCTCCAGGTAAAATCACTTCCATTAGGCCTTTTATTCTCCAATCTGGTTTCATTATTTTCCAGTCGTCTCTGTACAAAATCACAAGGAAAAACAATACGTTCCAAGTTGAATTTCCTAAAATATTTCCTTGTTTATTCCACTTACATTATTTACATTTATTCAAATACTGAACAGTTATTAAAATAAAACATGTAAAACAAAATGAACATTCAAGAATAAACATAGATTATACCTAAAGAAAAGATACAGCCAAGAGAATATATTTCCTCCTGGGATTAATGCAGATGAAGGTCCTTTTTCCTATATCTAGTAATTGGTCCCTCGGATAGAAGGCACACGGTTGAGCCTCTTCTGCAGATCTTAATATTCAGACATGTTCATATCAGGAAGATGATTTCTTAGATAGCCCTCTAAACTTTAAAAATGGTTAATACTATCTACTTCACTTTCTGCTGAGAAAACCAACTGCAGTAATACAGATCCAGCTATATGATTCAAGTATTGGGTTTGCAGCTCAGCTCCTGCATTTTGTATTAACTGAGGCTTCTAGGCTTTTTTCAAGGATATCCCTATGTGCGGGTAGTCCTCGACTTACAACCATTAATTTAGCAACCTTTCAAAGTTACTGGGGAAAAAAGTGATTTGTGACTAGTGCTCACAATTATAACCATTGCAGCATCCCCAAGTTTATGTGGTCAAAATTTGGGTGCTTGGCAACTGGCTTGTGTTTATGATAGCTGCACTGTCCTGGGGTCATGTGATCTCCATTTGCGACCTTCCCAGGAGACTTCGAACAAGCAAAGTCAGTGGGGGATTTGTTCAACAACCTGGGTGATTTACTTAGTAACTATGCCCCCCCCCCCAAAAAAATATATATATAATAACTGTAAAATTGGATGTTACTCACTTAACAATTTCCCCGCTTAGCAATGGAAGTTCTGGTCCCATGTCTGGCTGTAAGTTGAGGGCTACCTATGATGCTCTTTGTAAAAGTTGCATTGAAATACAAAGCATGAACAAGGGTTACCGCATCTGATTTGTCTTAGGAAAGGTCCCAGCTAACACAGTGTATCTATTTGTGCAATTCTGCTCTTGATCGCAGTCATTACTTGTGAATCCAAGGACAGCTAAGGATCAGAAAGAATACCAGGAGGAGGCCCACAGGTTTTCATTTAGGCAATGTTCAACAGTATGCCTTCTTCTTTGGAGACGAAGAGCAAGAGACGAGAATACAAAAAGGCAGAAAATAGCTGTCTAAACCTTTATCACTTACCCTGGGAAAACAAGCACCTTCTTTTCTGATGAAAGAAGTCTGTTTGGTGTACTCTCTACCCTGTTTAGTAGAAATGTTCTGACTCTGGAAGCTGGAAACTGCACGTGTATTTGGTGCGGCAGTAAGGGAATAGGGAGAATTGGTGTACTCTTCAAGAGAAGCACATCCTGTAAGATTTTGAGATGCACGCTGAGAAAGACAGGTGGAGGTGTCCCATGATACTTCTTCAATATATAGCTGTTGTCTTAAACAGAATAAGCATATTGATTTTTAGCGGAACAGGTTACTCAAATACATCAATATTTTACAGTAGGAAAATAGTCCCACTGTAGAAGTATGTTTTTATTTTATATCACAATATGGGTGGTATTCAAATGTAACAAAATATAAAACAATTGTTGTAATGTAAAAACATGGCTTTCTAAAGCTATAACAAATCACTTGGTTTATTTTGCTAAGATTTTTTTTTTGAGAAGGAATAAACATAAAATGACATAAAATATGGAATGAAAGCCGATTCATAAAATTCAAAAATACATGTGTTAAGTTACAGATGTAGAATTTCTTCCATATATTGCATGCAGTAATATACCAAGAAAGAAAAGAGGATAATTGGAAAATATTTCAGTTCTAAATGCTAGCACTAGATATTTAGATTTCTGATCAACATATAACAGAATATGAACATCACAAGTTGTAAAAGTATCAACATTTATCTGTATGTTTTTTGGAAATGAATTATTTTATATAAATAGGATATAAGCTATACTTTTGTTCCAACAGCAAAACAATCTAAATACAAAGGAACTGATATCTCAGAGTTTTTTTCTTTATCCTTAATTATCTTCTCTTTCCATTTAAATTCTGTTCTTATTCTTATTATTCCATAGATAACAAAGTAAAACATTTAGGGATGAGAAAAAGGCCTTTGAAGTTGACACATCAACTCTGAAGTGTCTCACAAGAAATAAATTAAATACCGTAGAATAAAATACTAAATAACCAATAAATATAACATCACTCAGAATTATTGTTGAAATGGGGAACCATATAAATTGCTAAAATAAATAACCAATAAATATAATTCACCAAACTACTTAGAAATTAAATTCAAGATCTTGGGAAATTAATAGTTTCCTCAAAAATGAGACATAAAGGGTACATACTTATTCATTGATGGCTCCTGAACATATGGGTAGCATGTAGTATAATATCCAGGAAAGACACGTGCTTCTGCGGGTTCTGACCATGCCACTGTTACTGCTGCAAATTTGGGGACAAATGGTTTGACCTCTGCTGATAACTTGATGCCCTGATAATACAAAATAATTTTTGATTACACATACTTTCAGCTTATCCACAAAAAGTTAAAAACATTACGTATATACATGGGAGAAAATATGATTCTTCTGCTCTTGAAACAAGAATGAAGAAATTAAAATGCCAACTGTATATTTAAAACTGCATCAGTACTTTAATGGCTTCAATACTTGCTTTAAAATATGCACATACACACATTTATATAAGCAGGGAACAACTATTTATACTGCATGAAGTACAAAAGATGGTTTTCTATCCATTTCAATGATCTCTTGATAATTACAAGCAGCAGGAAAGATATTATAGGCAGCAGAGATATAGAGCTTGTCTACCTTTGCTATTAAATTAAATTAAATTAAAAGACTTTCTATAGGTTTTAAGTCCGCACACTTTCTCCCTTCCTGCAATCTCTCTTCTTCTGCAGGAATCTCCTTACTATCCTTTTACCTCAGTTACGGTCTTGCATTACAAGTTTAAATGTCAGAGGTAATTTAAAATGGAAGTTTGTGAAAGAGGACACATGTGATCTTATTACACACTCCTAGCGTATGTGTATCTATGTCTATGTATGCATGCATGTTTGTATATGGAGAGAGAAAGAAAATATCAGCATGGTGTAGCAAATAAAGTGCTGGACTAGAAGCAGGGAGACAAGATTCAATCCTCCCTTAAGCACAGAAACTGGCAGATGACTTTGGGCCAGTCACTCTTTTTCATCCCTAGTTGGGGGAGTTAAAAATATCTACCAATTCGTACTAGACCAGGGGTAGGCAACCTTGGCTCTTTTATGATTCGTGGACTTCCAACTCCTGGAGTTGAAGTCCACGGAGTCATAAAAGAGCCAAGGTTGCCTACCCCTGTACTAGACCACCACAGTAGATTATAATCTGTAACATTCAGTGAAAAAGACTTCAACCTGCAGTAGGTTGATTCGAGCTGAAAATAATAACATGCATACACACTGCAGCGTGATTGCATTGGCTCTATGTTAACTTTCACTTATATAAAGCAGCAACCAAAGTGAAGCAAGTCATTCAGCCAGCAATTAAATGCCCATTCACTGTGCACCCTCTAGTGGTTATTTCTAGAGACACTGCAGGAAACATGAAGTGTTTCGGTTCAGATTATGAATTGTTTATTAGTACAGTCATAACTGGCAAATTTATACTGATTACTTATAAGTGCATATTTAATCAAAAATTTAAATATACCCATTAAAATCACATTGCAAAAATATTAAGCTAAAGTATGCTTACTGAATAATTTTTACATTTCTCTGACAATTTGAATATTGAAATAATTAAATATTTTGAAAATTGACATCACAGATTTTTTTCAGCCACCAGCTAATCATAATTACCCTTGTGATGAAATAAATAATTCATAAATTAAAACTGAAAAGAACATATACCATACAACCTTAGCCAAAGGGGAAGAATATATAAATAAGCTCACCCCCATCCAAGCGAAATAGTACATATTTGTAAAGATAAGTATAGATAAGCTTCTATAATATTCCCTATCATATTGTTGAAGCAAATGGGTTTACTCTGTCAGAAACTACAGTATCTACTATTAATGTGTTTATATATGTTCTATTAAGTCATATGGAACCACACATTTACTGGTCCTTTCTCCAAGTGGAATAACTGTCTTTGGTTTGTTTTGAATGTTTCGTGTTATCTATTAATAAGCAATACTAATGACATATTGCATCATCTAGTTTTAATTTGGCCTCCAATATTATTTTAAATAATCATCTATATATATGCACCACTTGGACCCTTTGCATGCCAAGACATGTGTTCTGACTGTCTATGAATTATAGCTCTTTTCCACAATAAACATATTGATCTAATAAATGGAAAAAGATATAATCCAGAAAAATACCAAAATCAACTTATGCATTCATAAGAAATATTTTTCCAGAGATGTAGTTTGCCTGAGAATATGGATCTATCTTCAAAGACCCATTAGTCAAAATCAAAGCAAGACTTTATTTGCAAAAGTAAACTACAAATTAAATTTATGTCAATGCTGTTTCTGTATTTTAAATGTGAAAAAACAGCATTTCATATTTCAAAAAAAAAAAAGATATACTAGGTTAACCTTATGCAGATCAGAGAATTTTTTTAAGGTTTTAAGTGAGCCATACAATAGGAACCTATACTTGGAAATACCACTACTTAGAAATAATGTTGTAAATTTTTCCTTCCCTTCTGCTCCATCTCATTCTATGAAGAACATAATGCTGAAGGGAAAAAAAATCTGGCATCTTAAAGGATAATAGGCTTAAGCCTGAAATTGATAAGCAAAAGTCAAAACAGCCTGACGAAGTGTACCAATACTTGTAAAAGCTATGCCACAATAAACCATCTAGCATATGTTTCAAATTATGTTGGCATATTAGATTTTTCTTTTTACTTAAGAAATATTTTAAGTTAAATAGAAGTATTTCTGGCCAGAAATATGACTGAGAATGGAAAAGCAAGAGAAAGTTCAACTTTTGGTGTGCTTTGGAACCAGTTGTTACACAATTCAATCTATCAGGAACACCTGTCCTCTGGAATGATATTCTCCAGAAATTTCTGTAGTTTCTACTTTTATGATGTTCTGGACATCTTTAAAAACTGAATGTTTTAAAGGTAACTATTCTCCCAGCCATGGAGTAGACTGTGGAGTCCTATGTTTTATGTTTTCTGTACAGTATGATGGAGACTGTTTGTCTGGACATATGGGATTTCCATTTTATTGTTTTCTTTTTATTGTTTCCTATTCATAGCGTAAGCCATTTAGAGTTACTTTGGAGTTGGTTGGCCTCTACATCAAACAAACAAACAAATAAATAAATTAGCTACTTCCCTACTACATATTATATACTATCTACCCAGGTAATATATGAATGAGATTTCTGAAATATTATTTCCAGTAGTGAATTATGGTATTTCTGCAAAGAAAAATCAGGTTCCAAAGAAACACCCTTGTGATTGCTAAAAAGCCTATTGTTTATTGTGGCAATGACCAATCAATGTTCAGAAGTATATCTTTTGATACCAATCATATTTATTTAGATGCCACCTTCTAAAATTCAATGTACCCTTTTGTCATTTAGCAGTCGCAATTCTTCCCTTAAACCAGAAGAGAAATGACTAAGAGAGAGAGGCTGCAAAGATCACTAGTTGCTGCCATCTGTTTCTGATAGTCCTCTTGTGCAGCTTTGCCAATAAGTTACTCCAGTGTTCATTATTGTCAGACACAGAAAATTTGGTGATAAGTGCATGCGTTGGTCAGAATTCCCCCCTCCCCGTTATATCTGCAATCATTAAAAGAAGTACCTGCTAAATAAGATATTTAATATAGATTAAATAGTAATCAGAAAAATCCAATTTCAGGCAATACTTCCTAAACTAACGGCTATCATTCTCTCTCCCTGCCCCTTTAAACAGATGTGCCAATATTTTCAATTAGACTTCTTTTAACCAGCAGCAGAGGGCAGAACCTAATCAAAATTCTGGAAGAAGACAACGGCAAACCATTTCTATATTATTATTAAGAAAATGATATGCTTGCACATTACCTAATTCCTGAGAGTTGAGCTCAATGTCAGGAAGCTTTTATACTTATTTTAATTCAGCTTTATTTGAACTCATTTACATTTACAAACAGAATTACAATACTGTTTTATATTGTAAGGTACCTTATGTTATGAGACATTTCTTGAAAATCAGATAATAAATATATTAACTGAATAAAATAAATAGGATCCTTTTATTGGAAAAAACACTGGCTACTGAACTTCAGCTTTTTGTGGTAAGTTTTGCAATTAAAATGTGACCTTCCTTAAAAAACAAACAAATGGAGAGAGAATTGGTAACCCTTTCACTGCTTTAGAGAACAGAAAATAAGTGTAAGGCCATTACACTTTTGAAAAAAATAGGCAAGATTTTAACTTTAGCTATCTTGGAAGTGGAATGGAATTCATTCATTTCCTGTAATGATAATGTTTACAGTACATTTGCTACGTTCACAGAATATTTTAACAGTAAGCCACGGTTAACAAACACGCCGGTTTTATTCAAATAACTAATCTAAAACGAAATGCCCCATTATGGTTTAATGTGACGCATTTTGTGTGGCTTCGGACTTTCCGCTGCAGTTCGTGAACTATGATTTAGCGGGTTATGAAAACACACTCAAGGTGCGTCTTTTCCTAAGGGCCTCTAGCTGCGCCCACCGGAACTTCACTTTCATTTGCTGTCCGGTCCCTTTTTTCCTTCCGCAGAAAAAGGAAGAAATCCCCACCAGAACTGAAAAGGCTCGCCATCTACCCCTTCCACTTCGAGGCTCCCATTAGGAAGGGTAGAAGCGACGTGATTTACGTTAAGAAGAAACCTCAGACAGAGACTTCTTCTTCTTTGGCTTTACTGGGATCGCGGGGGGAGTTCTCGCTGCCGGTTACATAACAAAGGCCAGGGGGACTTAAAAGAAAAGCCGGTCTTTATTTTTAGTTCTCCGCAGACCCAGCCTGACCGCCGTTTCCCCGCTTACCTCATTGCCCGCTCCCCGTTGTGAAGTCATGGCGGGGGGAAAAAAGAAAGGGGCAAGCAAAGGTCAGTGCCTCGCTAACGGCGACTTTCTACCATACCCTCCACCACAAACCCAGCTGGCGCGCACAAAAGCCGTCGAAGAAGCGACGCCAGAGTCTCTCGGGCTCGTGGCCAATCAGCAGCGGCATAGTCATCATATGACGGTCGTCATGACGCCAGAGGCAAAGAGAAGCGTGTAGGCGGAAGTGCCCGAACGTTCTCTCGAGAAAAATCGCTCCGGCTCGCGCGGGAGCAGATCCGCATCCAGCTGCAAAGGGGGACCGGCAGAGCAAGCCATCGTGAGAGTTGTTTTTGGTACGCAATCTCCGAGAGGGTGACAAAAACTGGCTTCTGAAACTACATACAAAGTTATTGTCCTGTTTTTCTGGAAGTTTATTTCAATAGACGCTTTTTTCTTTCAAAATTAAGTCACATAAAACCCTATACATTTGAATTGCCTTGGGAAGCTACTCTTTCATGTGGCACTTGATATTTAGCAAGCCTATACTACTATGTATCAGTAAGATCTCATCTATACTTGTTTGAATTTTCTAAACAGAAGACATTTGGGGGACCTGGTTGCCTCATGAAATGCACTGCACATATTTTAAGTGTATATTTCAAGTTTTATTTGGAGGGCTTAGAGTGGCATGCAGTCTCATTCATTCTCTTCAATATTCTGTGTGAAGTTGTGTTGAATGAGTTATAGATAAATGAGGATTTGAGCCTGAGGCTCCATAATGAACATTCATCATATTGTCAATAGTCACATCACATAATAAAGGTTAGGGGTTAGGATTAGTTTAGAAAAGGGAATCAGTATGCCAAATGGTGGGGGGAAACAACACTTAACACAGAAAAAGTGACAGTACTCAAGTTTTTTTTTTAATTTCAGTCTTACAAAAGGATGTTCTATCAGTAATTTCTGAAGATTTAGTAGGACTGTATCATGGAACTGCAAAGTTGGAAGGGACCATAAGGATCATCTAAGCCCAGCCCTGTGTGACATGCAGAAAAACTAAAACATCCATGAGAAATGGCCATCCAGTTATTAAAAATCTTTAGGTTAGGGGTGTCAAACTGCCGGCCCCTGCCGGTTGCATCATATGGAGGCCGCGCCCACCCCAGCAATGCAAAAAAGGTCATAAGTCATGGCACGTCACGTGACATGGCGAGTTTGACACCTGTGCTCTGGGTAGAGAAGCATGTTCCACTATTGTATATAGCTCTATTAGAAAGTTATTTAAACAATATACAGGTAACTGCAATTTATACTTCTTTCTGGCCATTTTCTATGGCCATGGAAGTTTTCGACCATCTTCTCTGACTTTTTTTTTGTTCTAAACATAGCTGTCATGCCTCCCTTTGTTCTCCCCACCCCCAGAAAACTCAAATTCCTTCAGCCTATTTTCATTTTCATAAAGCATGTTGTCTCAATACAATTTTCATTATCTCCTCTGAATCCTTTACAGCATGGGTTGCCAACCTTTTGGTTTGTCTCAGGCTGCATATAAAATTTGTAATATAGTTTATATAAATATCACTAAAATCATATTAAAACTTTATGAACTTGTAGCTATCCAGGACCACATGCAACTTGTGGGCTGGACACATCTGCTATACAATAACCTGTTAATATCATTCAGGAAATGTAGACCTTTAAATCATACATGAAATTCCAGATGATTGCACAAGTACCAAATGGAATGACTTCATGCACCCTTGACACAATTCTTATAATGCAAGCCAGGTCTGTTAGCTCTTGTAATGTATGTATCATACCGCTGACTCATGCTTGTCAATGACCACACCCAAGTCCTGCTCAAATGTAGTGTTTCCAAACAATTCTCCATGTTATATGTAGGTCCCACATTTTTTCCATTCCTAAATGTAATACCTTAACAGCTGTATTAAAGGATATCTTGTTACTTTCAGCTCAATCTTCCAACCTGTTGAAGTATGAGATTGATAAACAAGGTGATGGAATATGCATTTAAGTTTAAATCGCCAGGGTCAGATGAATTGCATCCTAGAGGATTTTTAAGGAACTTGCTGTAGTCTGGCCAAATATTTATCCTTGGGAAAGTGCCAGATTACAGGACAGACCACCCCCAATTCTCAAAAAGGGAAGACATTTCCAGGAACAGTAAGACTCATCATTCTAACATCACTATTGGGGAAGATTCTAGAGATAACAGAGCAATTGATCCATAAGCACTTTAGAAACAAGTTATTACCACAAATCAGTATGAATTTGTCAACTGGTTTTGCCCATGAGTCTCATTTTTTTTGAGAGATGGATAATTTTCTTAAGTTTCACAGCAGGTGGTATTTATGACTAGCTAATCTATTAGGAAATCTCAGATCTATAGGCTGGATCCGAGAAATAAATAGGTCAGCTGTTATTAAAAATTTTGGACAGTTTTTCTTATACTGTATAGAAATTAGATTGAGAAATTAAAATCCATGAAATACATACCAAGATTTAATTTTAAAAACAGGTTTATTTCATCAGACCTATTTTAGGAGTTGAAAAGCCACAGGATGAATTGCTCTAACAGTTATAGAAAGATACATTGCTAATATAAACAAAAGATCATTGAAGAGTTTATGATCAACACATGTAAGTTGTAAACTTTATTGAACAAAATTGACAAGAGCAAATAGGCACTTGTTAACAATGAGAGTTCAAGATCATAGCAGCCAACTTAACTTTGCATTTTACTGAGCTCTGTTGCTGTGAATAATACAGCTCATGCACAGGTAATGACTTATTTGTACATTTTTCTCAAGTATTCACTGAATACTACCAACATATATACATTTGTACATAAAATTTCAGAAATTTAGAGAAGTTATTTTTGTTGGCCTTTTGGAAGTGGTCTTCTAAAAAGAAGGATATGTGGTTCTGCAAGAGAAAAACAGAAATTTGTTTACGACTGTTGTGAAAGCTTACACTTGCCAATCATGCTGATTAAACCCATCCCTTTATCACTGCCATTGTAACTGACTTGGGAAGAATAATCCCCTTTCAAATATGTAACATAAGGCTCTACTCCAACATGTCTGAAACAAATTGTAAGTCATATCACAACATTTCACTGTAAAACATTTATTAAAAGACATGAGGGTAAGCATAATGAAACAAAATGTATTCAAAATATTCTGTACAATATAATACGTTACACCTAAGTTTACTTCTCCAAAGAACTGTACATTTTAACTCAATTGACATAGGACTCTATACATTTGTATTTTCCTCTTCAATTCCTGTATGACCACAAATGAAATGCATAAACATTTCAGTAGTTTATACAAACACCCCTCATTCACATCAGTGCAACGAGAAGTCTACAGGGAAAATGTTTTCTAAAAATGTAACATTTGCATTTATTTTACCTGGTTCATGAATCATATAATGGACCCAGCCAAGACTTTGCTGAACACCAAGCCTTCTCCATTCTTCTTCAGTCATTAAATGTGTTTTTGGTACTTGCTTTGAGAGCTCTCTTGGCAGCATCACATGCCTATCACAATTAAAATGTATACATCACATTCACACAAAGTGGTTGACTCAATATGCATGAACCCAGTCATGAGTAAAATAAAGTTTCCTATAAAAATGCATTGCTTTCAGGAAGTGATCGAAATTCTTTAGAATCCTTTAGCTGAAGCTATATAATCAACAATGGCAACATTCAGATACTTTCAAAGTAGTATCTAATATTATGTTAAATATCCAGTTCCACAGACAAGTCTTCAATATTCACACCCTGCACAATCAAGCTACTTTTCCAAATCTAGAAGATGCACAAGAAAGAACCATTAGTGCAGCCAACGCCCACTCAGTCATTAAGTTTCCTGAGGGTTAACCCTGGATCAGCCATTCTTTATTTTTTTTCCCAGAGCTTAGGTCAAGATAAAGAGTTCAGGTGGAAAAGGAGAAAAGTTACTCTCTCGGAGGTCGAGTCTATAAAAACGTACTGCAGCAGCAGCCGCTTACTGTACTTTAACAGTGTCTCAGCTCTTTTGCTGGCGGCTTCTATAAATGGGCAGAGAAAGATGATTTGGGGCCATCGATGCCACCTTTCCCCGATGTTTCCTAAATAACCCCCGAAGCCCCCCAACTTTCTCTTCTGTTACAAAGTCTGAGGCGGCCAACCGCTCGCCGTTTCGCTTCTGTGTACTGAGGCAAAGGCAAATTGATGGAAAGCCGACTTCAGCCCTTTCCCTCCCGTCTCCCTCGGCACAAACGAAGTAATACGAGCCTCCCCGTTCTCGTACCGGTATTCGTAGTTCTCGTCGAAGTATTTATCCGAATAATAGATCTGCTTATGAGCCATTATGAAAGGAATGGCGACGACGGCGACCACAACGCTTGTTCCCAGCGAAATCCCCCTCCGGCCCCAGAGCTCGTCACTAACCGACTGCCGTGAAGGTAACTCGGCACCCGACCCAATTTGAATCCAACATCTCAGCGCTGATTGGAAGGGAGCCCTGGACTAATCGGAGCGCGCGCTGTCACGTGACCGCGGTCTGTTGCTATTTGATTCTCTCCTAGATTTGTCTCCGTTTCCACCAATCAGAGAGCGTAGGCGCCGAGGGGCAGCGGGGGGCGCCAAATATACTTTCTTGCAATGTTCGGACGTTGGTTATTGGGAACTGGCGGGTTTTGTTTATTTCCCTCTTACGAGGACAGAAGGAATGATCTACGAGTCCAGTATCTCCGGCGGGGTGGTGGCCAAGAGCGATTATTATTATTTTATTTTTTACCATTGTTATCGTAATGGCTGCTCTTTGCACATAGCTGCCGATCTTTTGCATATTATTTTTCAGAACAATTTGATTCTTTGGCGTGTTTCATTCAGAATTTAGTAAAACGAATCCCGGAGTCCAGGACTACAATCAAAGTACAATCAATTTTTTTTTAAAAAAACCCACAACGATCACATTCTAGAATCAGTAATACATTGGGGAGCCATTTCATCCGTTTCCTAAAGCCAGTGTGAGAGAGAGTTGCAAGACTTTTTTTTTTTAAATTTTCAGTCTCCCATTCCCGCTATTGAATTTCCTGAAAGAGGGAAGTGATCGGAGTCTTTTGTTGGGTCCGGTTCTCACCCCCATATCGGTTCCACCATCTCGGACCAGAAGGCCTTTAACTCCACACCGTTGAGAGTTGATTTAAATCTTCCTCCCACCGACGGACTTTCCAACGTTGGGGAACGGTGGCTCAGACAGCCTTCCTCAATTTAGTGAGCTCTGACGGACTACCGTTCTAATCTCCAACTTTGAATATCTTTGAATGATGGGAGTAGCAGTCAAATGCTTTGACAAGCATTGGCTAGGAGAAGTCTCCTGACAAAATTGTGTACAGGTAGTCCCCGACTTTACAACAGTTCATTTAGTGACCATTCAAAGTTAACAGCGGCACTCAAAAAAGTGACATGACCATTTTTCACATGGCCGTTTCAGCATCTCCATCATCACATGATCAAAATTTGGATGCTTGGCAACTGACTCATATTTATGGCAGTTGCAGTGTCCTGGATTCATGTGATCAGTTTTTGCAAACTTCTGACAAAATCAATGGGGAAGCCAGATTCAGTTAACCATGTTATTACCTTAACAACTACAATGATTCACTTAACTGTAGCAAGAAAAATTGTAAAATGGGGCAAAACTCACTTGACAAATGTTTCACTTAGCAACATAAGTTTTGGGCTCAATTATGGTTGTAGGTCAAGGACTACCTGTACACGTTTTCACTCACTGTTTTCTGTTGGGCCGACTTTAAAATTTTCTGTATAATTTTTCTGAGCACATTGATTCCCCACGTAACATTTAAAAATGTGGCTTTTCTCTTGCCTCTTCCTTTCTTCTTGCATTCTACTTGTCTTAACTTCAAAGGTTTCTAGGTCCATATTTTCCTGGGTTAAGTCTTTACCTCTCTGTTCAGACATATGAACTTTCCCTCAGCAGTTCAAAGGGATTCTACTCAGAAATGATTATTTTTTATTTTTTCTCTCCCTTTTTCCTCCTTATACCTGCATGACAGCCTGTATTTGTTTTCATTGAAAAACAAAAATGAAATCTGGAAGGAATATTCCACATTCTGCACTCTCCCATAATTGTTTACATTTGCATAGCACACACACATGCTTTTTAAGTTGTATTCTTGGAGTTGTTTATCTCCATAGCTTTAAAGCTTTTTCATGAAATCTTTAGCACAATCCCTAAACAATAGAACTTGGAAGTAAGTACCAATCAATTCAGTGGAGCATACTCCTTGGTAAGTAAATAGTAAGTTTTTAGCCTTGTAGCACTTCCAAACCGTTACTGTTTTCACTTTCAAACACTCAGAAACATTTTGAACCTTTTGTCCTCACCAGAGCTGATGTTAAAACACAGAAGAATCCATGAGCTGTTCCTGATAACCAGTAGAGAAGAAAAAAAAATCTAATCAGACTTTTGTCTCTATATGTCTATGAATTAACAAATTTAATGATGTCATTTGACACTTTTTAAGAGAGCTTAGCATTTGCTGTAAGAAAGAGCTGTTAAGGTACTTTTTTTGCTCTGCTCAATTTAAGAGCAAGTGTAAAGTTATTTACAGGGAGAGTTTGGAGGCAAGAGTTCCAATCAACAGGAAAAAAAAGTCTGCTCCAACTCCAGCATATGTAGTCATAAATTTTATTCACAGTGGTTTTTAAATCCCAACTGAGTAGTTGGGAAGAAATTAGCTTTGCTGTCTAATGGAGATGACAAATGGGAATTAATGTGTACGATGCTTCCTGGATCATCCAGAAATATTATATGGAGTTGCCAATAATCTTATGCCATATCTTAAACCTAACCTTATATGTAAATTGTGTTTCGGCTTCAGATCCAAATATCCCAATCTGAGCAATGGTCTGAGACTTCAAGAATTCCAACACATAATGTAGTATGGATTAATATACTTTTAAACGTGACAAGTTTTTTTCAAACTATTCATATTATGCTTTGCTTTTTAAATATAAATATTTTTATTTATATTTTATTTCTTTAAATACACTGCAAAATGATGCCCGATACAGGGATCCATTCAATTTAAAATTATAATAAAAATCTAATTAAATACTTCATGTCAAAGTAAGAACTCTAAACTCTGGATATCCTAAGACTCTCTGAATAGAAATAAGGTAATTCATCTTTTCTAACCAGGTCAGAAAATTGATTTAGGGTAGCTGGAGTAGGAAATGCTTTTCATTATCTAATCCATGTCTCTAAATATCTGACAAAGGGACAGTTGAAAAGACTGTAAAGAAACCTGAATAATTTGGTCACATCTCACCTAAAACCTGGCAAAAAAGTTATCTGAATAGGATTCTTTATTTTATTTTTTTTGCAAGACCACAATAAGAATAGATAATTAACATAATTTGGTGGCCTGGAGAAAAGCTGACATAGCCCTTTAATGATTGCAAGAAATTTTATGAGATTATAGATTCCTAGGCACCAGACGGAACAGGAATTGCCTGGCATATTAACGTGATAAACTCTGTATCTTACATAGTAGGCCCGTATGTCACACAACTTGCTTCTGTCTTTAAATATTTTGCCTGCATAAATGCTGGCAGCCTTGAAAGTTCTTGCTGCTCAGAAATCCCATGTATCGAGATATATGCGCCCAAGGCAATTTTTCCCCAATATGCATGCAGTCAAGTTGTTTACCTCCTGTCCTTGCCTGGTATTTGTTTACATTAGTTTGCTTAAATACTTTCCAAGTTAATGGGTAAATATCTAATCACTGTGTATTGCAACAGATTTACAAGATGTTTGGCAAGATTTTAAGAAATATGCTTTAAAACCTTTTTTTTTTTTTTAAAAAACCACTATGACTTGAGCAATATATTTAAATAAAATTAATCTTTATCCCAAATTGGGATTAAAATAGAAACACTAACTCTGCTTTTTAACCAGAATCAATTGTATGTATAATATGAATAATTTACACATCCCTAAATGTTATGAACTCAGGATTCCTGTCACCTGGAAGTCTGAAGATCTAGGTTCACAAATTGGTATTAGTGAGTTGTGTGAATTTGGCCAATTGCAATTTTTTCAAGAAAATAGGATACCAATACAATATATAATCCTAATCAATACTATTATACTTCAATTTGAAATTTCAATTTTGGATGAATGGCTTATTATTTGTATGTAATTGCACTGTGTCCAATTTTTCAATCCTTTACAGAGGAATGTATTTTGATGTGTCTACACAATATTCAAACAGGAAATAACAATAGCTTTAGTGCTATTGAACTTACTGGTATAGTAGATTGCATCAGAAAAAAATACAACACTCTTTGTAGCTAAAGTAGTATATCACTTTTTAAACTACAGGTTGGGTTTTTGTTTTTTTATTTAACTCAATTTATTCTGATCTCAAAATATATTTAAGTTTTGTTCTCCCTTTTACAAAATAGTCTTCTGGATAAGACTTGACTACTGGATGGAGTATTTAAATAGAATAAGTCTCAAGTACTCTTCTGGTTTTTAAGGTTCAGTTTTGTATAGAAAAAAAAAGTGTATTTCCCATAGGAAGTTGATTGTGTTATTGCTTGTATCCCCTCAATAAATTTTCTACGTAGTCCTTCAAAATATTTTTGAAAATTTGAAATTAGATGCATTTTTTTAATGTGTGTTTTGGAGACAGAGAACATTTCTATTAATTTTACTGACAGGGTTACATCCAAATAGACTATTCTGTATAGTTCATTCTTCACCAAGTCCAGAAAGAGTGGTGGAACAAATTTTAGATTCACATTTTTACCATGTGCTAACAATACAAAGGACAGGAAGGCCTGGAGGAATGTTGTCCATGGGGTCGCGATGGGTCGGACACGACTTCACAACTAACAACAACAATACAAATGGGTAGTCCTCGACTTACAACCAATTTTTAGTGACCATATGAAGTTACGACGGACCTATTTGAAGCTTATTTACAAGTTTCAAAGACTCAAAGATCCGATGTCAGTCCCCTTCCACGGTTACGTGACCAAACTTTAAGTACTCGGTAACATGACTGCTTTTACGGCCATTTGCAGCGCCCTATGGCCACGACCACATTTTGTGACAATTTTGCTGAAAACTGGCACTTCTGGGTTTTGGCAAAATTGTGTCCATAACATAGGATTGGTTTGCTTAACAACCACAGCATTTGCTTAACAACTGCAGTGATTCACTTAACAACCACCACAAAAAAGATTGTAAAATTGTATCAGTCATATGACCTGTTCTATAACCATCGTGACTTATGACCATCACAGGAAGGCTTCATAACAAGAATAAGTCAAGGACTACCTATAAATCATTCTGAATATTCATACAGTACCATACATGTGCCAGAGCTCACTCCATTTTTTTAAAAAAAAAAGTGATTTCATGCAGTAATCTATAACCCAAAAGTCATTTTTTTTCAATCTCCCATTAGTACTATCAGAAGTGATAAAATTAGTATCGAGTTCACATGTACAACTTCAGTGTAATATAAATTAATCTAAAAAACAATCATGCATACAGACTCCATTGGTCTTCATTTGTTAATATATTTAGCAGTATATGATTTTGTTAACACATCTAGTAGTTGATGAGACAAGGTCAGGAATTTACCAACAGCAAACTGATAATCAAAGTCACTGGCAATCTAACCATGTATAGGGAACCAGAGTCCAAGTGGGAACCAGAAGCAATTGCAAGTCTTTCTTCCCTTTAATAATTAGCCCAGCATTTCCACCATTACCCTACCTATTATGAACACAATCTGCTCTCCCCTAACTTCTCCCCATCAGGCTTGTATTCTGATATCAGGAAGACCAATAGATCCTAATGAATCACCATTACCCCAAGGGCAATCCCCTTCAAGCCTCACATGCAATCTGGTACGGTAGCGACTTTGGCATAAGTCACTCTAGCTTCCTGGTTTCCTCACATCAAAACTTTACACCATCTCAACTTTCTTATCACCTCAACCTCACTCACATCTCCCTCTTACAAGAATTGGATCAAGGAGAGTCACTACAGAGTCACTACACTCTCAGCTGCCCTCTCTTATTGCCAATTATCCACTGAAGCTTCTGATCAGCATAGCACAAGCTGGTCAGCATGCCAGGTGATCTCATGCACATATCCAAGGCCTAAAAGTGGTCGCCTTGCCACACCAGAAGGATATGTAACAATCACAGTGCACAGCCCACAATTCATGACTGCAATGCCGGGAGCCCAACCCAACAACCCAGATTCTGCTCCTGAATACCTGGCCCAAATCTGGGCAGTTCCTCCAAGTATGCCTTCCAGGTCTAGCAGCCTGTACTCTCCCAGACATCCTCTCAGTAAATGTACCTTTAGATCTCTGGTTGGTGATCTCACTCTTCTCATCTAGTGCATTCCTCATTTCTGACACAGTCTTCTCCACTATTCAGCCTTCTCTTCGGAGGTCTTTGCTTTCCTCCACTTTCTCTACAGTCACTGTCTAGCTTCCTGCAAGATTCAATTTCATCCAATCTATTCCTCCTTCCTTCTCTTCCTCTTTTTTCCCCTAAACAACTTCACTTTTCCTCCATCTCCACAGACTTCTATTTTTTTCCACCACCAATCCTTTCTCCAGTGAATGCTATACCAGCCCAGTGGTGGAGTTTTTGGCCTCTTCACTGTTTAACTTGCATTAGTGATACAGTGTTCTGAGTATCATTCTGGATTCCTGGTAGTGGCCTATTTGCAAGATATAGGACAAATATCAAATCCAAATATGCCTCAGTTGATATAAATTAGGCATAGAAATTAACCAATTTCATTTATAGTGTTTATGACAAAGAAAAGCACTTTTTTAAAATTGATCTTGTACACAAGCTGCTAACTATGATTGGCTATGCTTTAGCAAATGGATCCTCTAGTCTAGACAACATGGACAACATCATATTCAGTTCGTTCTCAATCCTTGGAGAAGCCAGCCTAAAACCTTTTCCTGCTTTGGTTTTAAGATGATGTTTTTTCAGCTTCTTCCACCATAAACTCTGCCACTTTGGTTCATCTTAGCAAGACAACTCTTGTTAGCCACCTGAGGGCTTCTGCCAACATATCCTCCATCTAGTTTTTGGCTACTGATTGACAGCAGCACAGCCCTACTCTGCCCACGATGTCTATTTTACACTGCCAGTACCAGTAGGGAGAGAAGAACAGGATATAGACAGTGGTGGGATTCAGCCAGTTCGCACCAGTTTGGCAGAACCGGTAGCTAATTTTTTGTGGCCCAGGCCCAGAACGGACCTCCGGAAGCGGCATCCATACCGAGAACCAGTTGTTCACATATGTGAATCCCACCACTGGATATAGATCTTTGGGAGGTCAGTTCTGCCAGCACTAGGAAGATCCAGTTCCTTTTATGAAAGGGCGACCAGGGACAATAGAGTATTCTGATGCCCGTGAACCCCAGTAGGATTGGGGCAAAATGGCTGCCATGGAGCAATTCTCCCCAGTTTGTTTCCCCACATTCTTGGAAGCAGTTCTGCAACTGACAGTCCTGCAATGTAGTGGCTCTGGCATCACTGTGGAGCTACTGGTTTTGCAGCTGAGAGTCACACAGTGAAATTGCAGACTCTTTTACTACAATGCTGTGGGCTGCAAAGCTCCATATCTTCTTCCCCTGTGGGTAGGAATGTAGTAGTGTTCTACCACTGCACAGGGAAAGCGAGTCATTTGGGTACTGAGAGAATGGGCACCAAAAAGACTGAGTTCCCTGCTTCCGTCCCCTCACTTCTGCCACATTGGCTAGTAACTGGAGTAAGGGCTCTGTTGTTTTACTTCTCTGATCCCATGATCACTCTACTACGGGCTACAAAGGAGGCATTCCTCACCCTGTGTCTTGCTCTCCCCCTTCTTCTGCAAACAGAACCCTTGTTCTGCTGAGACATAATAGGGATGGAAGCACAGCCGGAGCTCTTTGAAGGTGGCATACTTTCCCACAGGCTCCACCATTGGATAATTCTGAATAATCACTGCTGCTGGGTAGAATAGCTCAGGCTGGTACAGCTATTGCTATGAAGGCAGGACATAAGCTGCAGAGTTAAAGCTGCATGCTCCTGATGACTCATGCCTGCGCTCTCTATGGATTGCAGTGTTTCAATGAACATGCCAAGTTAGTGATATTCTGAGACTACCTGAGGCAGTCAAATGGGATCGTCAAATCCAGGGGAGTGCCATTTTCTTGCTTTTCCTAGCATTAAATGGGGGGGGGGGATGGCTGCCATTGGCAATATCAAAAATATCAAAAAAGATAATACACTCATCATGGGCAAATTTGGATAGCTGCAGTTCTCCTGAAGGCTGCTAAACCAAGGAAGCAAATCAGGTGTCTACGAAGACAATATGTCTCACATTTAGCTGTTTCAGAGCACAAGGCATAGAGTCACACTGACAGCAGACAGCTAGAGTTGGAATTATTTCCAAGAGTGTCTCCTTTAATAAAACCATATTTGAACAATTCTTATAATGTACTGTATCTGAAGGGGAAAGGATGGGGAACACCTACATTGTTGGCTAACATCTCCCACCCACAGGTTTGCATTGCTATGGCAACATTCCAACCCCCTCATATGACGTCAGTCTCACCTTGGGCAAGATAGAGTGTTAAAGGGGCAGGCCATAGTTATTCAGGATTGCAGTATACCATACTGGAGAAGTCAGGAAAGGTCTTGTACCCTCCTTATCTAAAATCTCCATCACAAATATATAAAGAGCAAGAACAAAAGAAGCAATAAAACATATTGGGACTGGTGTGTGATTCAGTCCAGAAGAAAAAAGTATCAGCTATCATCTTAAGTCCTGACAGAAATGAGATCCCTAGGTATGACCCCAATTTTTTACTGCAGAAAATGAAAATATAACCACCCATGAAGTGCTCCTATTTCTATAGAAGGACATTGTAATGAGTAGATAGATAGATAGATAGATAGATAGATAGATAGATAGATAGATAGATAGATAGATAGATAGATAGATAGATAGATAGATAGATAGATAGATAGATAGATAGATAGATAGATAGATAGATAGATAGATAGATAACCATGTTACATATCATGCAGGCATTATATTTGTCGTATTTCCTGCTTTGCAGTTATTTAAGATCTTGACCCCTGTTTTGTGGCTTTAAAAAAGTACTTGGTACACAGCATCAATGTGTTGTGAAGGGAAATGGAAATGGAAAGCAGAGCTAGGTTAAAGAATAATCATGCAAGTATCATAAAAACAGCTAACAAAATACTGATGTATAAATAACACTGACAAACTGTTAGGGCAGCATATATGCATGGTTACATAAAAACAAAATTTTTCAATACTGCTAAGGCCAAATCCACTATTAAGCCAGTGTCAATCTGGAGAAATTGTCTTCAAAGAAGAGAAAAAATAACCATCTTTGTCATCAGGAAGCATCTAGTTAAACTAGAAGCTAAACTCTCTAGTCATGTCTCCCAGTATTGTAAGTCCACTCACTTATATAGAATATGACATGTTCTCCAACCTGTTCTCTTGAAGGTGTATCTTCCTTTTTATGTTCCAGCTCTTTTATGGTGATCTTTTTTTAATGGTCACTCTTATGCTATCTAATCTTTTGGATTTCAGTCTAATTGCCCACAGTTGTGAGAGCCAAATGACATATAAATTTAAATAAATAGAGTCCAGAGCACCATACACAGGAGCTGTTCTTAGGTTTAATTTCATAGCAGCAACTCTGTTGAATTAAGAAAGGATAATCAATATGTCATCCAAGGAGCTCTGTAACTGGGTCTACCAAATTTATGTCTAATATTTTGACTTCATCTCTCCATAGCTTTCCTATTTTGGCACATCATCTTTTCTTCTACCACATTCATATATTGGTTCATATTTTGATTTTATCATGCCTTGACCCAAGCTGAATGGGGTACCTTCAACAGGAATTTTATTGAATTTAATGAATCGGT
The DNA here is from genome assembly GCA_023970755.1 of Azemiops feae. Classification (NCBI taxonomy): domain Eukaryota; kingdom Metazoa; phylum Chordata; class Lepidosauria; order Squamata; family Viperidae; genus Azemiops; species Azemiops feae. The sequence goes on from JALGBA010000099.1 coordinate 2,377,866, forward strand.
TTAAATTGTGTTGTTTTATTCTTTGCCTCCCAAAGTCCACTGAAAGTACAGCAATCCCCTAAAGTACATACATACATACATACCTAAATTGCCTTTTGTTCTTCTCACCTGTCTGTTTCTTCATCCCACAAATTCTGCCTAGCTACACCTTTTTTAATCTTTCCCTTCCTCTCAACCTTTTTTTATTCTTTATTCATATATTGGTTTTGCAGTATATTTCTCATTCGTTCTCCATGACAAACCATCTTAATATATTTCTTTTGCACTGAATTCTCATTTTTATACTCAATTTACATTCATTTAGCGGCCATTCATTTTCAACATCTTAAAATTTCTTTATCCATTTTCTCACCTTTGGTAAACTTTCTAGTAAAGCACACAAATTCACCTTGCTCTAGTTTTTTGCCACTGGTGTATGATCCACTTTTTTCTTGATCACCAACATCTACAGCATTTTTCCAGTTTCATTCTCATTCTCTTAACCTTTTTTATTCGATACTTATTATATTTTGATAATTTTCTTATGACTTATCATGTAGGTCAATATACTCCTTTAGTTTACTCTTGAGTCATTTTAAAAAGTCAAGAGGATATTATTTAAGTGTGTTTTTTTAATGCTTAATTGTTAACATTATTGAATTCCAGTTCAATAGCCTTTTAAAATTTTTATAATGCATAGTATAGAAAGTTGATGTCTGGAAAAGAGAAGAAGAGGATGACCAGCAGCAAGGTGGATAAACTCAGTTACAATGGCAATGGGGGCATCATTGGAGGAGCTGAAGGATCAGACTAGGGACAAATCATCATGGTGAAAATCTGTCTACATGGTCACTAAGAGTCGACAATGACTTAATGGCCTGCAATCAGTCAACAATGTCTGGGGGAGGGATGTTGCAATCTGCAAAATGGTAGGCATGGGATTATAACTGACATCACTCAGATAAATAGACAAGTCTTTTCTCACAGTGCCACACTCATCATATTTCAGATTCAACAATCCCATGGATGTCTATGATAAGGTGAAGGCAGCTTTTTAGGGGATTGAAGTTGAACCGGCAGGTACAAAGAAAATGTTTATTATAAAGATGCTAGGGAGAAAAGGTTCAAATTAAAAGCAATCACACTTGAAAGCAATTCAATTGATTCTTGTCTGTCACAAAGCACCTTAGCTGTTTATTGTTACTTTCTCCCAGACTGGTGTCAAATTATTTGGAAAGGATTATTTTTAAAAAATCTTTTAAAATATTTTTAAAAAGAGGAATACAGGTTTACAATGAAATGAATAAATAATATAAGACAAAGGTAAAGATGAAGACAGAAAATAAGATTCCTTTGTAAAGAAGTGTTAGTCCTTAATCACCACTCGGTATTTCTGAGAGTTTGTTTGAGCCCTTGGCTCAGAGCACATCCTGCATACGCTGTTTTGTTATGTTTGAAGCACCATGCTGTTTACACATACAGTCCTTTTCTCTGTATGCAGCTCAGGTCAGCACTGGATCCTGCAACTTCCCATTGTGGTTCACATCATGTAGCACTGAATGAACCCAATTGCATGAATAATATGCTTTTTATTTAGCTATATGTCTGAATAAGCTAGATATAGCTAGATTTTCAGTCTTTTTCTTATCTCATATTTTTTTTGTCTACTATTTCTACTCCCTTTCTGTGCTTTGCTCTAATAGTTCTTATCTAAAAGAGAATGGTGTGATGGATAAGTATATATGCTTTTGCTCTTTATTCAGCGATTGGATGAAAAATGCTTTCCACACCTACGTATATGCATACTCCACTGCTTCCTGCGTGCGTGTTCTTCCTGAAGCTTTAATTATTTATCATCAGAGTGAAGTTGACAGTTACAAATAGTCACGACTCACCAGATTAACTCTCCAAGCACATCTCATTTTCATACCAAGCAAGCTCAAATATGCTTCATAGAATCCAAATCCTCATAGCCTAAAGGCAGGATAGCTTATTAAAAATAAAACAGAGCCTGCCTAATGGTTGTCTGTGATCTAACTGCTTGGCTTTGATTGTATCTAAATTAATTTAAACTCTGCTCATTTTAATTGGTAGCTATGGAGTGTTTGTAATTCATAAGCATTTTGAAAAGTAAACTCAAGTTCTATGTTTTTGTGGAAGCCTGTATTGGCTCAGGGGAAGATTGCCTTGCTCTTCTTTTAGTAAAAAAGAAATGAATAAGGAATAAGAAGGAGGACCCAAGAACAAGTTGTTAGGCAGAACCTGCAGACCCCAAACATAACAATAACAAAAAAAGGCAGGCAGTGTTTAAATTTGGCTGTTTTTCATATGTGTGTGTGTATGTATGTATGGGTATGTATGTATGTATGTATGTGGAAGAACCTCAAGTATTATTTCTTCCTTTTGTTAGCTTTTCTGATCCTGCTGGACAAGACCAAAAATTCATCTAATTGAGTAAAAGTTTTCCTTAAAGGGTTCAATCAAATTCTACTGGAGTACCTGCAACCAGTGTATGATGATGCCAACACTTCCCAGATGGCATTCAATGGAACATTGCCTTTGATTTCAAAGTCCAAAATAGATGTCACGACTAGTAGTCATTGTAAGATTTATAGATCCTGAACTTAAAATTCCAAACTGTACTGAGTATCTTGGGGGGGGGGGAAATCATCATATAAATATCTGATGCAAATATAATATATCATTTTGCATTCTTAACCTTTCAATAAATACACTATTGCCAATATTGAAAAAAGGATCAATGATTTGGGGGAATTCTAGAAAAGTTTCTGAAAAAGTATGGAGGTGATCCAAAGTGGCCTGAAAAGCCAAAATGTTTGCCTGATACATAAGTGATTGCATATGCTAATGGATTGAATTAATTCAATGCACTCTGTGGAATTTTAGTTCTTTTCTAAAAGTATTTCTGCCATATGAAATTGTTTAGCAAATCTTCAGATCAAGCTGGTAATTTATAGTCTCTGCACAATACAGATCTTTTTCTATCGCCTCTAAATTCTTTGGACATAAAGCTTTGTCTAAATTTTCTGGCCTTCATGTCAGCATTTTGTATTGTATTCTTCAGCAGTCAATCAAAATCTAATTTGCCCCAGCATCTTCTACATGGAAAAGCTATGGAAGATAATCCTCAACTTGCAATAGTTCATTTAGTGACTGTTCGAAGTTACCATGGCGCTGAAAAAAACTTATGACCATTTTTCACACTTATGACCATTGCAGCATCCCCATGGTCTCATGATCAAAATTCAGACAGTTGGCAACTGGCTCATATCTATGATGGTTGGCGTGTCTGATGTCATGTGATGATCCCCCTTTGCGACCTTCTGACAAGCAAAGTCAATGGGGAAGCCAGATTCACTTAACAACCCATGTTATTAACTTAACAACTGCAGTGATTCACTTAACAACTGTGGCGAGAAAAGTCATAACATGGAAGAAAACTCTCTTAACAACTGTCTTGCTTATCAACATAAATTCTGGGCTCAATTGTGGTCATAGGTTGAGGACTGACTACCTGTAGTCTAGTGGGTGAGCTTTTATCAATTGTGAACTAATGAGAATGGAGACACCTAATTCACTTGTGCATCTTGTTTGTATGTTCCTGCCTCTCTGGCAATAATGACAATGTGAGTTCATTGTTAGTGATTAACTTAATATCCTGAAATATTAACTTGGTACTGAATAACACATACACACCCTGGTTACACAATGTAATCATGACAGCAACTCATTCTACAAGATTTGAAAATCTTGCAATGCTTTTTGTAATTGCTCTGGTGTCCTGTTTGTTCAAGAACAACTTCCACGTGAAGATTAAGCTATAATGTGTTTATTGGGTCGACCTTAGCAACCAGACTGCCATGGAAACAGCTAATATAAATGGAGAGGGAGCGAGAATTTTAAAATGAAATGCTGAAATCTGGAAGTTGCAGATCAGGACAAACCAAAAAATGTATTTCTGTTGTATGGTTATTCTTCATGTGTTCGTCAACAATAGTTTTGTATCTTTGCATGCAGCAAGAAGAGATGTAAATGCCTGTTATGGGGAAATCCAAGGGCCTGTTTTTAGATTTGTATTAACCAGAATGCTTTTTATTAAAATATTCATAGAGCAGCAGCTCTTTCTTCTGCGGAAGATGGAGGCTCTAATTTGGAAATTCACAGGACTGGGCATGAGTTTTAGACAAAAGATATGAGATAACAGCAATAATCATGTTAATATTATTGAAGGCTTAGATTTGCTTGATGTTTTTAAAACAATAAATTGGATGTAGTTGGAGTTGCTTTTTACCTTTTCTTCCCCAAGATGCTCTCTCTCCATCTGACAAAAAAAAAAATTCAGCAGTGAGGTCAGGCAAATCCAAACAGTGGAGGGAAGAGGAGAGATTCATAGAAGGCATTCGTAAGTGGATCTTGTTTTTCCAGATGACTCCCGGAGACACCTTTTCTTCTCTAACTACATTGATCCACGCCTCTGTGTAAGGTTTTTGCTGGGCTGGAAGAACCTGTTTTAAATCTCAGTCCATTTCAAGACGAAGGAATTCACTGCTTTAGAACTTAGAAGTCATTGATGGAAAATAATCAAGGAGAAAAGCAACCTGGAATTAAGGAGAAACTTTCTAACGTTGAGAACAATTAACCAGTGGAACAGCTGGCCTTCAGAAGTGCTATATCACTGGAGGTTTTTAAGAAAAGACTGGACAGCCATCTATCTGAAATGGTATAGGGTCTCCTGCTTGAAGACCTCCAAAGTCCCTTCTAGCTCTATTCTGATTGATAATACTCTAGCATCTGACAGAATTTACTGGAGATATGTCTGGTAAAGTTTTTAATATTATTAATAATATATATATTAAAAGGTTTACCTTATATATCTCCAGTAAATTATGTCAAATGCTACATTCTTGTATATTTACACGCTGGCATTACTATGATTACTATGTGTTGCTTTAAAAAGAAAGCTCTGCAATCAATACATCAAATCTTTCCTCTCTTTTTTTTTTAAAAAAAACTATTTTAAATTTGCAAGGTGCTTTATAAATTGTGTTGTGCCCCAACAATCCCATGACGTGGCTCACTCTTTAGAAGTTGAGCTTGCCAATATTTTTTTTATGGTGGGGGCCTGGGCTTACTTTAAATAAAAATAAATAATTCTCCAACATTCTTGAGTTCAGTGGAACATTATGCTTAGGTAAATATCACTAACTAAATTTCTGCCTGTTTGATGAAGAGTTATAATAAGGATCACCAGATTTAAAAAAAAAAAAGCAGAGGCGAACTGTTTGGCAAAACTAGTCTTTTCTTTCATGGGCCTATAAAGGATGCTCTTTCAAACCATCCTTTCGGTCAAATGTTTCCATTCCCTTCTCCACTCCCTCCCCTTTGATTAAAATAAGTGAAGGGATGGTCATTTTTATGCTACAGTGTACCTCCAAATAGAGTGCCCGGTTGGTGAAGAAAGAACCACTATTAAGGATTGTGGGTGTGATTTGCTCTCCTCCGTAGCACTTCCAAATACCCTGCTTTATTTACCCCTCTGTGAGTGAATGTTAGCCTGTCCTTTTATGTAGGAGAAAGTAAATTGAATGAAATTTTTGCCTTGTTGGCCTAAGTATCAGCTCATTTCTCCTCTCCTAGTTCTGCTGACCTCTACACACTCTGTACTATGGAATTCAATAGGCACCACTTGAACAAAGTCTGTTGCTGTGTGATCCACCCAGCTAGTGAGAAGATTTCTCAAGTCTGTTTCAAAATTGTCTGATGTCAGTGATGGAAAAACATCTAATGTGCTACCACCCTTAAGGACAACAGAGGAGATCAAGAGGGGGGGATGAGGGGGGACATGATAGCAGTGTTCCAATATCTCAGGGGCTGCCACAAAGAAGAGGGAGTCAAGCTATTTTCCAAAGCGCCTGAGGGCAGGACAAGAAGCAACGGATGGAAACTAATCAAGGAGAGAAGCAACCTAGAACTAAGGAGAAACTTCCTGACAGTTAGAACAATTAACCAGTGGAACAACCTGCCTCCAGAAGCGGTGAATGCTCCAACACTGGAAGTTTTTAAGAAGAGACTGGACAGCCATTTGTCTGAAATAGTATAGGGTCTCCTGCCTGAGCATGGGGTTGGACTAGATGACCTACAAGGTCCCTTCCAACTTCATCATCATCATCATTATTATTATTATTATTATTATTATTATTATTATTATTATTATTATTATTATTATTATTATTATTATTATTATTATTATTATTATTATTATTATTATGACAAAGCCTGTGCAGATGTAGTGTGACCTTTTCAGGCTTCTGCTTCTGTATTGAATACCGTTCAATCAATGGTGAGCTGCCGTCACGGAGATGGCAGTGAGGATCTTTTCCTAGATTTCTGTTTTGCCACGCCAATGTTTAGTTCATTCTTTTTCTCTGTGGCTCACTTTGAAATTTCGAAGCACTTAAATTTGCTGGTTTTAAGTTTTTCTTTATGTGTTCCTAACACAGATGCACAGAAGACTTTTTAGAGGATTGCAATTGCATTTGTGTTTATGGACAAATACAAATTGCACTGGAAGTTGCCTTGCTCCATTCCTTGGTAATGATGGTTCTCTAGTCAATTTTAGAATCTACTTCATAATAATTTCTAGACAGCATCACAATACCGTAGAAACATCACCTTGCTGATATTCATAGCATACCTTTCTCTATTTTTATGTTAATTCTACCAAGAACTATATGATGTTTCAACCATAATAAGGCCCTATTCACCATTGGGAAAGCATTACTTCAGGAATTCTCTCACTAATACTTCCCATCAAAATAATTTGGGGAGCAGGGTAGGGAGGAGAAATTATGTTAGTCCCTTTTCTTCTTTTAAATCACCTATGCAGTGGAGGGGAGTGTCCATTGACTATTTATACAGAAAGCCACAACTGCCCCCTTACCAACAAGCTCAGAGTATAAAACAAAACAAAATCACTCACTGATATTTTTGCTTTGTTAGCTAAGGGGTATATGTATTGGTAAAGGGGAGGAAGGAAAAATGGCACAAGAAATCTCCTGCAAAGATAGCCCTTCCTGCCGTGTTCCAGCAATGCATTTTCTTTCCCTATTCTTCAACAGTTCCAGTGGTGGGATTCAGTCAGTTCGCACCAGTTCGGTAGAACTGGTAGCTAATTTTTTGTTGCCCAGGCCCAGAATGGACTTCCAGAAGCGGCATCCACACAGAGAACCGGTTGTTCACATATTTGAATCCCACCACTGAACAGTTCTGAGTTTATTCCTTCTCTGGTAAGGAAAACAATGATGAATGGTATGGTATAAAAAGACATGGGAAGATTACAATTATAAAACAGTATTATGTAGACCACCTAATCCCTAAAATAGGATTAATGAAAGCCTTTTAAAGGGATAAGTAATTGTTCTGGAGAGGGCATTCATCATGTAATTCAGGATTTAAAATGATTGCATGGATCAATATTTTTGGTCAAAACAGCAAAGCAGTCATTTAACATGTGACGTTTTAAGTTCCCCCAAACACTCCCAGTGTTTGGTTTTTGGTTGAAAAAAAAAAAACAGTAGAAGAAAACTAATCAGTGGAGAAAGCAGTGAGAAGATGTCTGAAATTATATAGGGTTTCCTGCCTGAGCAGGGGGTTGGACTAGAAGACCTCCAAGGTGCCTTCCAACTCTATTATTATTATTAAGATAACAGGAGGGGAGCCTCAGGCCCTTCATCATTTTAAAAAGGCCTTATGAATAAAAAGTTTTGACTATGTTAAAGTAGAAACATCATCTGAAACTCTGAGAGACATTGGCTAAACAGATTTGGAGAAAATGAGAGAATATGGACACACTGAACATATGAAAATGCGACAAGGTAAGAATTTTAGTGTTACATTCAGTAAAGAGAATTGAGAGAATCATCTATTGTGAAGAAAAGGGGTCTCAAAAGTGGATCTATGGGAATTTCTTTTCCCTGAATCTGAATGTATGTATGCACACATACATACAAATCTTTCAGCTATATCCTTTACCTTTCCATGGTAAGCATTATAAAAAACAGAGAAAAGGAATAGGGAATGGTAAACCATAGAAATTTAGGCTTGAGATCAGAAAAAGCAAAGAATCCTCAGCTAAATTTTGTTTATACCAAACATTTCATTATACCTCTCCAGAACTTTTTATTCTTGCAAAACATGAATAATACGTGATTCCTCCATATCCATACAATGTTTCATACATTGCCTTTAGCTCTTTAAACTTTGCACCTCCTGCTTTTTAAGGAATTCATCATCTTATTAAGACTTTTCTGTCTTCTTCCTCTCAACCCATTTACTTTTCCTTAACACATTTGTTTTGTGATTCAGTTCTCACTGATTCCCTCTATATGAATACCTTAATATATTTTTCTACTGCTCACTGTTTGTATGTAATCCATATTCATTCAGTACCCTTTAATGTGATCCTTCTGATTCATCATCTGAGACATACCTAATTCTCACTTCTACATAACAAAATGAGAAGAAATACATTCTTTTATGTAATCCTTTTGTGAAGCATCCATTCCTCATGATAGACCCCTTACCACCTACCACTTTTCTATTAATATTTGTATATTTGAAAAGTTCTTCATCCATTTCCCTATTTTTAGTAAGCATTCTACTGAGGTATACTTTTATCTCTTTAAGTACAAGCTGCACTTGTTCATTCCGTTTCCCCATCAAGTACTTGGTTTTGATATATTAGTTTTCAGATCCATACTCTTATTGCAGCATTCACTGTATCTAACATGCACTGAAAATCATTCAGGTTCTTACCCAGCAACAATCATTGTTTGCGTACAAAGTGACACACAGATTTATGTCCCTAACAACAGCACCTCAGTAACATTACCACAAGCATTCAGTTGTTCGATAAGCAATTCATATTTTAACATTTTTCCTGTTATATCATCCATTCATGTAGCCTTAGCCATTTTTAATATTCCCACATTATGTATGATTTCCTTGTCATCAATGTTTTCTTGACCACTTAAGATTTGTAGCATTCATTTTTATCATCCCTCATACAAATCTCTAATACTATATCCCCTCACTTCACCCAGATAATCCCATCATTTCTGTTATATTTCTGTCACCATTGGTCTATATACTTTCTCTCTTTTAATTTTGACTGTTTCTCAATCCCCTTGCCAATATTCTTTGAAACTTTTTTCCTATATATGCATTATATAATTTGCAGCAATCATTTCCTGACATGTATTTTCCCTTCATCTACAGCCTCTTTTACTTCATAATTATATCAAAATTCATTTTTTGTACTTCATATTAGTGTTACACACTAATCCCACACATCTCACAAACCAAAGAGACAAAAAGCAATGATTTTAGGAAGGTATCTTTAATGCCAGTCTGGGATTAAAACTACAAGGTGGATGAGAATGGCAACATCAGCCATTTACGCCGTGAGTGTCCATCTGAAGAATGTGGGGCCGGAGTGTTCATGGCTAGCCACTTTGATAAACATTATTGTGGCAAGTGCTGTTTGACATACTGCTTCAATAAACCAGAAGACAAGTGAATATGTCTATTGTAATAAAAAACGTTTAAACATTAAAAAAAAAGGTTGTCCAAAACTGTAAGAGTAAACTCCCAACCAGAATTAAATGAATCTTTCAAATGCCCGAACATTAAAAAAAGTTTTTCCAAAATTCAGCCCGTTCCAAAATTCAATATTGAGAAGAATGTAGCATTGTCTTCCCCATTGTGGAAAGCAATACAGTATTGCCTAGTGCTCTAAATTCTGACTAGAGCAGACATGTCAAACCCGCGACATCACGTGACGTCACGCAACGTATCGGGACGTTTTTGCCATTGCCAGCAATAGGGTGGGCGTGGCTTCCGGATGACGTGTCCGGCCCGTGGGCCGGCAGTTTGACACCCCTGGACTAGAGGCTTAAGTACAGTGAAATGCACTTTGATAGCACCCTCAAAGTTGTGATAACTGTTTATATCTTTTAAATTCTATTCATTTGGAAATAATGAAAAGTAGTCATTGTCAATATAATTATATAAATATCCATGCCAGTCTGAACTAAAGTGCCAGGAGAAGTTCCACACTGTCTCAGATAACTGTTCTTTGTTGGTTCAGTGTAGCAGAAACAACTAAAATTGCTTGGTGAATCTGCCTAGGGACATAGAAGAAACACATGTAGAAATGTCATGGCATGCCAAGTGTACATACAATGCGTTAAGAAGTCCTTTCCATTCAGCTCATACCGTGTTTTCCTGAAAATAAGACCCAATCAGAAAATAAGCCCTAGCATGAATTTTCAGGACGCTTGTAATATAAGCCCCACTCCAAAAATAAGCCCCAGTTAAGATTGTCAGCCAGATGGATGCATTTAGTACTGTATTTCTCCGAATATAAGCCCTAACCGGAAAATAAGACCTAATGCGTCTTTTGGGGCAAAAATTAATATAAGACCCAGTCTTATTTTGGGGAAAACACGGTACATGTTTCCACTTCAGCCTCCTGTTTTGTATGAACTGATTTTCTTCAAACAATTACAGGAAGACCATGAAGGGCACAGATCTTTCACTGCAATTGTTATTCAGAGAAATAGTGCTTTTCAAGCTATAGATAAGTTTTGACCATCTTGATTAATAGCCCTTTGTAGCTCTATCCCTCATAAATTCATTGAATCTCCTTTTAAGCCACAAGGTTATTTGCTGCTTCCATTTTGTAACATTGAATTCATCAGTATGAAATGACTATGCATTGTTTGAAGTACAATCTGTGTTGGTTGATCTGAGTTGTAGTATTAAGAGAAAAGCTATGTGCTTCTCCACTTCATGCATAATCATATGCATTTCCACATCCCCTTCATACTCACCTTTATCATAACTCCAAAGTCCCAATAATCTTTCTGCCCAGGTAAGGGACTCCATGCAAGGCTTGGATCATGCCCAGCATCTAGTACACTTGCAGTAAGTATTCATAAGCATCCAAGGTATCTATGAACTTATTTCATTGTCCGGTAAACATAAACCAGCTAAATGAATTTTGAGGAATACACACACAAACACACACCATATTCTGGAGAAAAATATTGCAGTAATGTATTCATTATTTACTTGGAGATATGTATTGATTCCTAGTTGTGGGTTGTATATGTATAGAAATATCTTACCTGTGTGAGAAATGGAATCTTCCACTATTTAGCAAGCCTTTGTTGAATGAGTCATCCTGGCTGCATCTTATTGGTTCACATAGTTAGCATCCAAGGAATTGCTGCCTGGTAGAGCCTGCCAGGCCCTGCTTCATTCACAGAAATGCTGGTATGCTAGCCAGCTCTTTCATTCACATATACAGAAATCCATTCATATTTTCCAGTTTTTTTCTTTTTTTAAAAAAAATCTACTTTTCATGAAGGGAATAATTTCTGAATGACAGAGATTGCGGCTTATTGCAGAACACAAGATCAGAAACGATCCATACCATGTATATTTGCTGTTGCTAGGGTAGCAGGAGAAAAGGGGAAAAAAATGAATGCAGTGTGGAAGCTGTAGCAGGTTTGCACTGTGATGAAAGGCTATTCTACAGATCACTAGAAATTTGCTTTTTACAATGAATGGGACATTTTCATTCATCACTGCTGGGATCAGAGGTGCTGCCTTCATTTATATATCATAAATTTGTCTCATTAAATACCTGCATTGAAAGATGCTGTTGTGTGGTTGCTTTTTCTGTAATTCAGCCTTTACTCTGAGAAAACTGTCATATGTTCTCTGGATAATATATTAAGTTGTGTGCTGTCATTCTCTTTTCTGTTTTGTTTGTTTGTTTGTTTAAGTTGCAGTAGGATTATTCTGAAATTTGCCTTTTTGGTCTAATTATTCAAAATCATAGTTTAAAATATAAATACATGAATTTAATAAAACATGAGCAAGATTAGCTTTCCATAATAATGTTACATTTTGCATGATTACAATAAATACATTACACAGGTTTTAAAGGTTGGTGTGTTGCTTATCTCTTCATATGAGGAATTTTATTCATCTTTTATTATTGATGAAAATCAAAATGCTTATTAATGGATTTATTTTCAGTTTGGAAAGGAGGCATTACTATTTTGTCTTAAATATTTTTCAGTTGTCCTTTAGCATTTCTGAAATATTGGATTAAACGAAATATGCATGTGTGTGTGTGTGTGTTAATACAAATTACTTAAGCCGTATGTTTTTCATACTGTATAGCACAACATTTAATATAAAACTGTTGGCACTGAAAATACCATAATCAGAACACTGTGGTTTTGAAAGAAAGACTGCACTTTGGTGATTATGGTGACAAACATATGGCTATTTTAATCGATAATGAGCTTTTCTGAAAGAGAGAGAGAGAGAGAGAGAGAGAGAGAGAGAGAGAGAGAGAGAGAGAGAGAGAGAGAGAGAGAGATTCTGTACTATATAGAATTTGTAGCATTGCTGTCTAATTTGGATAGTTGCACACTGGGGCATATTTTATAAAGTTATTGGAATAGGCTAGTACTTTGCATAGGGAAAAAAGTTAATGCAATTGCTTTGAGCCATTGCAGACATCCACCAGGAAGGAAGGAAGGAAGGAAGGAAGGAAGGAAGGAAGGAAGGAAGGAAGGAAGGAAGGAAGGAAGGAAGGAAGGAAGGCTAAATATCTGTTTCAAACAGGGAAAGGAAATGTGAGAATTGATTGGAGGTAGTGTGCTGTAAGTGGGTGGATTTTTTTTTCCTTACAGGAAGTGCTTTGCAGCATTCACTGAGCCTTTTGTTGAAAAGGGTCCTTCTCATTTGTGTGAGTCATGCTTTTGCTGTGAGAGACTTGGCAGCTCTGAGCTGGACTGGGATCTTTCTGTTGCACAGAAAATTACCGCTTTGCCTAGCCTTACCATGGAACCTTAAGCAAAATTCCTTTCATTTTTTTTTTAAAAACCCCCACAAGCTCCTCCCCATGGCCACATTTTCACTGACCATCTTTGATACTCTGAATCATCTGCTATGTTAGTAGAGGAGTTTCCTGTTTGCCGGAACGTACACAAGATTCCAGACAGAAGGGCATGCTTCAGCGTTCCAAGTATAACCGCTTCAGGAATGATTCGATGACATCAGTGGATGATATTGTCCATCACTGGTCCATCAACAGCAAGTTCTCCTCAAGAGATACCACTTCAGCATCTTCACCATATCTGGCCTCACCTGAGAACCTCCAGAAAGAGCATGATGGACACACCACCCTTTCCACTCTTGTGCCTAAAGCGTCCCACTTAAAACTCTCCTCCACAGGCAGCCTTTGGGGCATCAAGAGCCTCTCCTCTGCAGTGAAAGAGCTGGCTGTGTCCAAGTTGCAGGGTAGCTCAGCAGCAGAGACCTCAGGCAACATATGTAGCCTTGCTACTTCCACCCTGTCTTCTCAGCAGGACAAGAACAAGATGAATACCGGGAAAAAACCATGGTCGGAGGAAATGTACCTGGGAGGTGAGGACTGGAATCAGCGTGGCAGCACTGCCAACAAAGTACCCCAAGGGTGGCTGCATTCAAATGAGAAGATCCTAGGACCTGGAGTGATGTACATTGTGAAGGTTGGTCTCCCCCCCCCCACGCTCTATTTTCTTTGTATCTGTTTAATAAATGGGGGGGGGAGGATCTAGACACCAGCCAAATCGGCTAGAGGATTTTTAATACTAGTGTTTTATTTCTGGAAATCTGATGAAGACTGTTAATTGCAAAAGACTTTATTATGAAAAAAAAACTATGTTAATTTGCTTTCATTAAGTGAGCATTCAAGCCGACTGCTTGGCAGTTTAAATGATTTAAAGCAGTGGGAAAGAGCACTTCCAAAATTAAAGGGATTATATATCCAGCTCTTCAGAGCGCTGCATGTATTTGTCTATATTCATTAGAATTGTCTCTAGAGAATCTGTAGTAGGTGAGGTAAGAGTAACATCTTTCCGTATGATAATTCTGATTTCAAACGTCAAATATCTCAAATGGAGTATGTGTGTGTACAAATGCACACACGCAACTCTTTTATTTGCATGTCAAGGCTAGAAGAGCAACAGCTTGTAGAATGTGTCTTATTTGCAAACAGAAATATTCTTTCTTCAAGTGGTGCATTCAAAATGCAGTCTTGTTTTACATAACAGTCTTTAACAGGACTTTTTCTCTCTCTCTGTTCCCTGATAGTTGAGGGGTAGGACAAAAAAAATCCTTGTGCATTTCTAGGTTAGAAATTCAATGTAGTTAAGGTCTCATCTAACCAGGTGAAATCTAAGACTTAAAGGCAAAATTAATGATTTATTTTGTGACTATGCCGATAGTTACTTGGTTCTAAAATGGCACTGTTGAGAATGAACATTTATTGTAACAGAGCAGATTTTCATAAAAAAATAATTTGATGTTTTATAAGATTAAGCAGAAGCATTGTATTTATATTTTATTTATTGAAAATAGGAATGATTATTTAAAGGGAAAAAATATGATGTACCATATAGTACAACAGATTGCAGACCTTTAATTTCTCATTGCTCACGATTCCACACTGACTGTACTTTTATTTCAGTTATCTTCTTAATTATCTGTTTTAAAAGTTTGCTTTTACAAAAATAGGAAAATTGTTACTGTTTGTAATTGTTTGTAATTATAGCTAGATTACTTAAGAACCATATTTAATGAATAAATTGATCATGGCATGTAGAGTAAAATATGCTTCTCAATGCTATCTTTCAGAATATAGTACTTATTATTGGATAATGAAGGATATATATAATACAGTGTCAGATTTTAGAATAGCTATTCTGTATCATTTGCTTACTGATATTCTGATAAAGCAGCGTCAGTTGCAAATTTCAGATGACTTTAAAAACTTGATTGATGAGGCACTATTATTGGTGGATTAAATAATATGCTTGATAGAAATATTTTCATTTTAATTATTTTTTATTGAAAGCTTCTCTTAAGCATTCGTGCTGACTTTTGATGGATAGGTAAATAGAAAACAAAGTGTATTCGTGATGTCAGTATATAATTCTAGTTCAGCAAAAAGATTATCATTATTGGACATTGTTTTTTGCTTTCTGCTTATGAATTGACTTGGAATGGAATAGAATTATTCTGTTTGGTCAAAGTTTAATGTATTTAAAAGAGAACTGATATTTCTATTTTACTGAATTTTGTTTGCCTCGTATTTTTTTTCTTTTTTAGATTCCTTTTTTTTCCATTTCCTTTTTTTATTATTAAAGCAATTTTTTTAAAAAAAGTTATTGACATAGAGAATAATGGATTGTGATTCCATATATTTCAGATAGTTTGCTGCCTAAAGTGATTTTTTTTTCACTTGTTTCCAGACTTCACTGATAATTATTTTAATAATATTGTTTTGAATTTTTAATGTTTCTGTTAGTCCCCCTGGTATATGTAAGACATTACATGAATGCACAGAATTAAAAAAATAATATAACAATGATATTAGTGATATTAGTTTTCCTCCAAAAAGAAAGGAAGAAAGAACTAGAAATTTATCTTATGTCTGAAAAAATTCACAAACAGCTGAAAAATCTTCTTTCTTGTCTCCTTGTTGATAATGATGGTAAACACATATCAACAGTCTTTTGCTGTAAGTCAGGAATAGATTTGTCTTTCCGATAATAAGAACATAATATATTTACATTATATAACAACAACATTATGCACAACAATTCTTTTTTAATGAAAATATCAATATACTTTTCTAAAGATGATTAACTGGCATATTTGATGGAATTGTCCAATGATTGAACATTTGTTGTTAGGGAATCAGATCTATTCTTCCTCCATCCTTGTAAAACAGAAACAATATTTTTTAGTATTGATTGAGGGAGAAAAATAAGGATTTGATTAAGTTATGTTGCTGACAGGAAGGATGGCTATAGTTCATAAATGGAAGGAGATGAGTATTCCAAATTTAAACTTTTAATACTCCAAACTATTAGAAACAGTCCTAATGGAAAAACTCCAGGATACAATACATTAAATCCAGAACATTATATCATAACATCTCTTATATTTAACTTGGAAAGACTTTGTTTATCTTAATAACACATTCAGAATCCATTAGGAAACATTTATCTTCACCAATGTTAACTATATAGTGGGACAAACATCAATGATAATTTTGAAAAAGATGATTTAATGAGAAGTCGTGAATCAGTAATGCATTCAGCAAAGATATATTGTCCATGTAATATTTTAGTTAATTATCTAAAATTTTGAATATTTTTATTCTAACCTGCTAATTATTAGTGAAGTAGTTTAGAATTTGCGTTATCTATAATATTATACACAATGAATAAATGAAGGAATGAATAAAAGCAACTCATTATTCAGCATTTTGGTATCTTAGAAGTTCAGTATTTTAGTATCCTTCATTTTAATAATGCACATTATTAATTCTCTAACAACTTACTAATTTAACTTTTAACTACTTTAGATTTTGTCTAGTATTTTAATAACTAAACTTGCTTTCATACTGTTTGATCTGCTTTAATTTAAAGCATCTGATTAGAAATTTCCTTTTGCAATTTTCTTTCACTCTGTATCTTGTGTAAAATAAGTTTATATTATATACATGAAGCCAAGTAGAACTATACATAATTTTAGAAGTCATATTAGCAATCCTGTGAATTTCAGCCAAAATGTGGCAATAGGGCAAGTTCAGACTGTGAGAATTGACATAACATTCAAATATTCAGAAATTGGGAAATTAATTCTCACGTTGATGACATAATTGACAATCATATAAGATTAGAAGTTCAATAAAACATATTAATCCAAAATGTAAAAGTTTGGAGAAATTCAGTGTGAGTTAATATCTGTGCCAGAAACTTTGAGAAAATTACATCGAAAGCTTTCTTTGCATCTAAAGAAATAAGTGCAGAATTTGCATTAATTAAAATTTAACATTATCAGAAGCTTTATGACTGCACAGAAATCCAACCTAAACAGTTGTACAATATTAGGAAGAAGAACAAGCAGCAAATCTATGAGCCAAGGTAGATGATAAAATCTTAGTATCTACATTTAAAGAAACAGTTGCTTAACTGGAACTTTAAAACTTGGGAATGTGTTTGTGTGTGTGTGTGTGTGAGTGTGTGAGTGTGTATGCATTATTGAAACTGAGAAATAGGAGGAGGTTTGCAAAACATTTGATTTATATCACCTATTAAATAGAAGAAAAAATAATCAAATTCGCTGGGAAATCACCAAGATCAGTAGACTTCTACAAAACAGTAAATGTTAGTTATATTCACAATTTTTTGAAGACAGGGTTAGAAAAATAGTCCTGCAATAATCTCATTATCTATTGATGAAAAATTGAAACTGTTTAGTTTGAAGTAAAATTTTAAAAACCATTGAATAATTGGTTTAGAATCTATATACATTTCCCAAGTATACAATGGTACTGATGCAATTACTGAATTTGTTGAAGTATAAGGTCAGCATTTTCCTAGATTTTTCTTTCCTTCCCCAGCATCTATGCCTGGTGCAATGTAATAAAAATTCTGATTTGGCAATGTACCACTTGTTAAATTCATATTTAATAAAAGCCAGAGGTCTATATAAATTGTAATAAATGCTTTTGTTGCAGCCCATAGTAAAGCAATTAAATTAAAAAGGAAAAATGTGTAGCCATCTTTTTTTATCTGGTTAATAGTTCTTTATCATTCAAATATACATACAAAGACTAGTTCAAAAATGTATATAAATTATTGCCAGGTGTGTCTTTTAATTTCACAGGAATATTTAGCATCTGTATGAGCTGCCAACTTAACATAACCAGGAATTAGCTAAAGAAAAGCATTTTCTTTGTGCAGAAGAAAAGTAAATTCATGTTGGTAAGGATTATCACTTATCAGATATGCACCAGGCTAATTTGTATGTATGATAAATCCTGAAATATAATTTGGATTATGGCAGTTGCTGTGATCTAATTAGGGTTCTAGAATATGTTAGGCTCCTTTCTACTAAATGATACTGAAAGAAGGTGAGGATAATAAATAAATTTAATAAATACATGGACATTGCTTTAAAATATATAGTACAATATATATTGTATGTATTGGAGACTCAAAATGCTAGTATTTCTTTTATCAGACATCCAGAATTCTTAGTGCAATGCAGTACATCAGTTCTTATGATGGATGGAAACAATGCATTCAAGTCAATCCCTTTTCAATGCTGTAATATCTAACAGTTTGGAACCGTGAGCGTAATCTAACCTCAAGGATCAGTGGCTAAAGACAGCTAAAATCTCTATTGTTTTTTTAAACTGTTGTGAGTTTGCATTGATTTGCTGGTTTAAATTAATAAAAAATAAAAATGCAGGTGGTGCTTACAACCAATTTTCTCTGATAAAGATAAATATATTTTGAAAACTGATATTCAGTAGGTTTATAGTCTCTCTCTCTCTCTCTCTTTATATATACTGAATATCAGTTTTCAAAATATATTTATCTTTATCAGAGAAAATTGGTTGTAAGCAATTGGTTGTAAGCAACTTTCATTAGCGGCTATTGGGCTCCATATTATATTATTCAGAAGTACCATACAATTGTGTTGGTCAAGATATTTTGTTGTCTGAGAATAGGAAATTATGTTTTTCAACTGTCTTATACCAACACTTACCAACTAATCAAGATGAGTAATTCCTAAAGCTATACAGTTTGACTTACAACTGATAGAAAATCCAATTAACATCTCTCCCTATTTATAAAAATATAACTAGATTATATTAAAAACAATTAACCATGCTTTCAAAGCCAGCCACCTGATTCTTTCAACCATTTTTGTTGGCTACAGGTGACTACCAATAGAGAAAAAATTCTTTCTGTTGGCTTCCTTATTATCAAATTAAACAAGACAAGTCAACCTTCTGTTAATATATACACAACTAACATATTTGTGTGTGAAATCTCTATATGTATGCATTAAGATTCTATTGTTCAAGTTGACTTGTAAATTTAAAAAAGCAATTCAATCATTAGTCTTTGTTCAAAAGTTTCTTTTGATTTATTTGCTGTGAAATTGCAGGAACTTTGTAAAATGCAAAACTCCATTTTACAGCCACAGACACTGATCAGGAAATTAGCCAGAAAAAAATTAAAACTATTTAAAGATGATCATAAAATAAAATGTTCTGATTCAGTCATGCAGTGGAATTCTAAAAAGCATCGTGGCCTCTATGCATAGCATATGAAACAAATATGATTCTCAGTGTTTTGGCATGGGAAGTTGATGTTTATGCTTGAGACAAGTGAAAAAAAGCATTTAGGTGGAAATTTTAAAGTTTTCTTTTAAAAATATCCTTCATTGATTAAATGTATACTGGATTAATCATTTTACCTCTGGTAATCTAACACAAAGCTTCAAAGTTTTTTCCTTTTCTTGAAAGGCTTTAGCTGTCTTATTGAGGCATAGACATCAGGTCTTAAACGTGATACTAAAATGGTGAAACATATTGTGACATTGCAGTAATCATTCCACCTGTTTCTACTTTTGTTGTGATGTCACATGCAAGTAATAAGGTTTGGAGTGCATGTCACAACACTATACAAGCTTTTTAACAGTTCCCTTTTGCTCAGACCTTCTAGGTTATTTTGTGCAAAGCTACCTAGTGAATCTGTGACTCTGGAAATTTGATGTGTTATCTTCTGGACCTTAAATTAGAGTTACAATCAGCAGTGATCTGACAGTGATCCAATTAGCTAAAAGCAATGTTGTTTGAAAGGAACAAAATTCTGACACAATCTGACTTTCTTTCTTAGTTTAAAATGGCTCCCTGTTCAGCAAAGGAATAGCACTCTCTCAGTAAAAGACCAGCACTCAATATTTCAGGTTGACTTCAGGAGAAACTGGATCCCGTCTTAGAAATAGCAGTGGAAGACTGGCCTGTTGTAAAGATGAGAGAAGGATTTACATCCATAGCAGCTTAAGTTGTCCAATAATAATAGGGCAAACCCACGTTCTCAACTTCACCAACAATAACAGAAGGCATGCCAATGATAGAAATTGTGTTAAGTGTAGAGAGAAAATGTGACTTGAAAACTGGAACAGCTGAAGATGATTTTTACATATCTTAGCTTTGGGCTGAGGTGAGGTACAGTCAATTTCACAGAGACAGTTACTGGAATATGTTTATGCTGCAGATAAAGGAATGTGAATATGGGCCCCAGGTTCATATCACTTTCTGATACTTTGCTGGTTCTGAGTAGCATTTGATTCCATGGATACAAACCAACTAGGGCTTGCCTACCATGGTGGAGTTTGCATGATGTTAGTTTACCTTAGAGCAGGGCTGTCAAACCCGCAACGTCACATGATGTGTTGCAACGTATCGCGACTTTTTCCATTGCCGGCAATGGGTTGGGCACTGTTTCGGCATGAAGCATCTGGCCCGCGGGCCGGCAGTTTGACACCCCTGCCTTAGAGTGCCAGGAAGTAGCACACATCAAGAACAGGGATTAACAATCCAGCTGCTAAAGCAGGGGTGTCAAACTGCCGGCCTGCAGGCTGGATGCATCATAGCGAAACCGCGCCCACCCCATTGCCGGCAATGGCAAAAAAATCGTGATATGTTGTGACACGTCACGTGACATTGCGAGTTTGACACCCCTGTGCTAAAGAAACTTTTGGGAATTTTGATATTGCATCACCATTGAAACTACTGTGACTGATCTCTGTATTCATTAGTGACAGAACAGAACCATGATCTGACAATTTGATATAATAAAAAGGGCTATAGGAAATTATTAAAAATATGATAACAATTCCTTTAATTTATACAATAGTATTTTTAATTATTGCCAAAGACATAAATAACGAAGTGCAACACAATTAGAAAAAAAGGCATAAGGCAAAATATTTTAATTTGAGAGCTGTTCTAGAATTAGATTTCAGCTGACTTCACAAATAAAATGTAGTATGACTCTTTCTTAGTATCAATGAGGAATTTCTGAGCAATAAAACACAATTTTGATTAGTTCAAGGAGGATTTATCGAAATATCCTCCTCCTGGACTCTGCTCTGGGTATTTACATTTTCTGAACCATTTCTTATCAAATTATGTTTGCTTTCCATAGTTTTCATCTGGAAATAAAAGCATATTCACTACATACGTTAATGAGAAGTATATATTAGAAATATTAATATTTGTGATCGCACATTTAGTAAAGTTCTGTATCTGTGCAAATGGTATTAAGGGCTAAGAAATCTTAGCTGCTTTTTTCTTTATTTTTGGAATACACTAGTGAGCATATAGGGATATTCTCAGTTCTATTTCATTAGATTTTTGTCAGGCAGAAGGAACCAGAATGACACTAAAAATTGATCAGGGCAGTATTTTTATTGCCACTCGCCTATTTACAAAAATCTCGCCAGACCAGCTGCACTCACTACAGAACAACTAGGTAAGCATTCCAAGGTTTGGAGAGGGGCTCTGCTTTCTGTTGCTTCCTCCCCTTTCGTGATTCCAGACTAGCCAGTCTCTTAACTCTTCCCTCCAACTCCACAACAGATTTGCAGCAATAATGAAGACAACTGAGATCGTGATACTGTAAAATAAGTGTTATTTTCTCATAAGGACAATAGCCCCAAATAAAACTGCACAACATACCAGTAGTCCTCAACTTGCGACTATTCATTTTACGACGGTTTGAAGTTATAACGGTGTTGAAAAAGGTGACTTGTAAGTGGTTCTTGCATTTATCACCATCAGAGTCCTTGCAGTCTCATGATTGTGATTCACACACTCGGCAACCAGCATGTATTTACCAGGGTTGCAATGTCCCGGGCTTACATGATCGCCATTCGCATCTTTCCCTGAGAGTTTCTAACAAACAAAGGTAATATGGGAAAGCCAGATTAATGAGCACAGCAAAAAAAAAAAAAAGGTCATAAGACTGGGCATGACTCGATGATCAAAAAGGCTTAACAATGGAAGTTCCAGTCATAATTATGGCCACAATTCAAGGACCACCTGTAATATAAAATTAATAATGATAAAAGCATGCTTATTGGAATGGGATCTAAGATCAGGAAAATAAAGACTTAGGAGGAAAAGAGATCAACTTTAATAGGTCTTGTGTTGCTACTCACCAAAATATTATCATGAGTAGATTATTATGTTTTATGCTACTCTTCCCATAAGGATCTCAAATCAGTATAGATAATTCTTAGCTCTTATAATAATTCTGTAAAAGCTTGAGTGCACATTTTGAGTAAATGAAGTTTTTGGTGTTTTTTTTAGTTTGGTGACCAAAGGCCAAAGCATCTGGGTGGGATAGGAGTTAAAAAAGTCAAAATGACTTTGTGTGCATGGTGAGACTTTTTTGACTTCTTCCTGTGGATACCCCTGCAAAGGCAAAGGAGGTATATCTTAATATCACATCAGTGGGTGTAGCCTTCTCCCCCACTTTTTCATTTTTAGTTTAATTTTATTTCTGTGTTTTAGAAAATCCAACTGTGAACCTGATTTGCATAACTACTACTGTATCTGCCTCTGTTCTCTGTTATTACTTTCCCAAATGGGTAAGAGCTATTATATATTTTCAATAATGTAATTAATTCCTTTTGTTTGTTTTTTCTGTTTTTAATATATTAAAAATTAAAATTTCTGTTTAATTCTTCTGTTTAAGTAATTAAATTTTATCTATTTATATTGTAATTTTGATTTGAAAATCTAAGAATAATAAAATGCAATCATGCAGAGTTCTGCTATCTTAAAAATAAATTTCAATCAAATGTAACAGAATATTTATAGAACTTCACACGCTGATGCTTCACACATAAAAATACCTGAAACAAAACGTATTCTTAGCCCTTATTCATATACAATTAATATCCTGGATTTTTTTTTATGAAGCCAGTTCTGTTTTATGACATTACTATACACATAATCAGTTCAACATGAATAACTATTGGCAAGTTCTCAAAGACAGGCTTATTTTCCCCAGCTAAAAGTATTATGCAGCAGTAGTGAGACAGATTGCATTCAGACAGGCATGAATTCAAATGCACCTATATAAGAAATGTCTAATTCTGTAGACTTATTTTTAGAATATTGGCTGACTGGCAAACTACCAAACTTAGGAAAGGAGTTTGGTGCTAGCTTTAGAAGCAACTATGAAAATGCTATTTTCATGATTAAAAAAATGCAAGAATAGTGCCTATATATATTGCATTTTGTTCAGGCTCCTATCTCATATTTGGGGATGTGGCGAATTTCTTAGAGAATTTAGTACCTGCTCTTTGCACGTTTTTTCCTATTCCAGTCATCATTTTTGCAGAATTCTACATAATCATTTTCAAGACAAGTTTATGTATTTTTATACACGCACACTTTCTTATGGCATTTATTGATGGCCAAGTTCATAAGTATCAGTTCTCATTCTATCTTGCTTCCTTAAAATTCCAGGATTCCCCCAATAACCCAAAATATCAGATTATTTGTGAATGTTACTCGGGAATATCTGTATTTCTAATTGATTTACATAACATGCTGAACAGCTCAGGTAAATTTATTTACCGTCTATGCAAGTTGAAATCATAAATGCCATAAAAAGCGTGTTTGTGTACATGTGTGACTCTATACACCTTTGTTTGAATCAGTTTAAAGCCTCACTCAAATCTAAAGTAGGGCTGGGTTTTGGAATAGTCAGCCTTAGGAAGGGAGACAATGGCAAACCTAAGCTACTCAGGTCTGTTTACCAATAACAGCCTGAATTGTATGCTCACCTCTAGTATGGGGAAAGAGTGGTCAGATTAGCCATTAAATTGCACAGGTTCAAGTCAAAAGGGAAGGAAGTCTGAACTGAAAGAAGAGAATAACAGAGTTGGAAGGGACCTTGTAGATCATCTAGTCCAACCCCCACCCAAACAGGAGACCCGACACTATTTCTGACAGATGGCAGTCTAGTCTCTTCTCGAAAGCTTCCAGTGATGAAGCTCCCACAACTTCTGAAGGCAAACTGTTCCATTGGTTAATTATTCTCACTGTCAGAAAATTTCTGCTTATTTCTAGGGTGAATCTGTCCTTGATCAGTTTCCATCCATTATTCCTTGTCTGGCCTTCAGGTGCTTTGGAAAATAGGTTGATCCCCTCCTCTCTGTGACAGCCCCTCAAATATTGGAACACTGCTATAATGTCTCCCCTGGTCCTTCTCTTCACTAGACTAGCCATGCCCAGTTCCTGTAACTGTTCTTCATATATTTTAGCCTCCAGTCCCCTAATCATCTTTGTTGCTCTTCTCTGCACTTTTTCTAGAGTCTCAACATCTTTTTTATAGTGTGGTGACCAAAGCTGGTTGCAGAGAGAGGAAGGAAGAGATGAAAGCCCCCCAAATTTTAGCATAATCCATAGAACGTCCATTATAAAAAAACATACAAAGCAAGCCTTTTAGACAAAGAAACTGAGTCCCTCTGCCAATTATGTCTGCATCTATTGCCCCCAATGGTCAATAGATTTATTGGTGCAGAAAACTGGTGCGTGCAAAGTTGAATTCCAACCATTATCCCTCTGTATTCAGCATCCCAGCAACTGGCCCAAAGTTGTTTACTGACTGAAATATCTGGACCAGGCAAAAGATGTTTGTGCCCAGGAAATTTACAGCTGCCTTCTATTTCTTTTCCAGCAGAGACAGGAGAGATTGGCCAGACCTTATTATGATCACTTAGCCTAATTTAAATATATCTACACAGCTGTAGAATTGTCAATAGCCAGTTAGCCTTTTTACTGTCAAATCTAAATTCTCCTGCAGATGTGACGGTGTATAAACACTTATGAAAAAAACCTGGAACAGTCTGCATAGCCTCTGATGCCTTTCACAATTTGAGGGTCATGCATGCGGCACAGGGTATATCTTCCCACAGTACACACAAATTATATCATGTATGCAAATTTTCTAACTCATTCTTTTCTTGCACAGCTATTATGCACTTATGTGTAGCATCAAATTAAATTATAAGCATAAGCGACTTTCTGCTGCATTAACTAACTATGCAACCAAGACTAATAATAGTATGCTTAAAAATGTGCACACATGCTAGTGAAAGGGCCTTTTGTGTGGCTTCTAACCTAACAGGAAAAAACAAAAAGAGGGTTCCAATTTTTTTTTTAAAAGATTGCTGCTGTATATAGAAGTGAAAAAAATAATAAGAAGAAAGGGGGTGTTGGGATTATTATTATTTTTTACTATACATCCTTAGCAAGCCATTTTGATGGACTATTTGTTGGAAAAGAGACATAAATAAAACCAACAACCTCCACCTATCAAAGTAGGAGTATGGATTATGCTACACAAAGTTTATTTCGGTTATATTTATACACACACTTTTTTTCTCTTTGTAGTATTTGGGATGTATAGAGGTCTTGCGGTCCATGAAATCTCTGGATTTTAATACTAGAACACAGATTACAAGGTAAGATGATATATTCTACGTACTTTCCCATCCCTGTATTTTGAATCAGGTACAATTTACTCGAAGGAGACAAGAGCAATAGTGCAGAGTGCGGGCTGCTGCTGCTGATAATTATATGCAAGTTTGTACACATAACAAATGTTTTTAGATATCTGCTCTGCCTTAAAATACTGAAAATATAAAACTATTTATGGCCATACAATATAGCGTATAAAAATTAATTATGGATATACAATATGGCATATAAATGATTGACATATTCTTGGACAGTGTCTTCAGGGACTATTCTACTTCGGCTAGCGGGAAGTCCAAACACTTGCTTCCTCTGTACTCACCAGGTCTATGAGCTGATCTCCAACTCAGAGACCTAGCAGTGGAGCAGCAGTGCTTGTGGGGTTTGTAGGGAAAAGATGAAGGATGAAGCAAGCCACTTTGTAGCACAACCTCATGCCCATTATCTCTACCTCTTGTTTGAGATTCTTTTGAACATGAGTTTTGTACCAAGAGCACTAAGCTCATTTTTAAGAGTTGCATAGTGAAGCAGCAGAGAGAGACAGAAAGGGAGATGAAGGGCGATGGCTTTGCAGGATCCCTTCACTGGGCCTGTCCACTGTTGTTCTGACTAATCCTACAGATGTGGTGATTGGTAGGTGATTTTCCAGCCACTTGGAGATATTGAGAAGAGTGCAGACAGTAACCTTTTCTGAGTGGAAAATTAGGATATCAACTCTATGAGCTAGCAACTGAAATTGACCGTGGGGAGAATATACTCTGTGCAGCTTTACTTTTTGGCTTTCTCACAGAGGAAATATAATAGGAGGAGAGCTGTGTTAGTCTATGTTGCAAAAAAACAGGAGTTTGGTGGGATTCTTCTGCTGACTAACAAATTTATTAACAGCAATAAGCTTTTGTGAAATGCAGCTCAGTGTTTTATTTGAGCTATGGGAAAATGTCCTAAGCTGGAAAAGGCTGCTTTATGTACGAAATTTCAAATAAATAACACAGTATGTCAAGTTAAGATTGTTTTATTTGACTCTATTTTGTCATGTGAAATGTTTCTTAAGACAGGAAATATTGTAACTAGTATATTGTTTGAGTCTAATCTTTAAAGCATACTGCTGTAAATTTTGGATCAATGTTTTCAATGTAAAATATACAGTATTTGTACCATTTCTCAGAACATTTTTTCAATACAACTTCTGTATAGTTTCAAATCTGTAATTGATTCTATAAATCCACAAGAGTATATGTATTTGAAAGTGAGGATGCTGTTATAAATCTGGAGGATATAATAATTTATGTGGAAAAGCCTTGTGTCTGTCACTTGGGGAAAACAATAGGTTTCCTAAATAGTAAGGTGAAACTATGGTAATATTGAATAACAGACACTGGGTCCATTGTGAATATACGAGGGCAATTTGGAAATAAATCTCCGTTTGGTTATCAATGAGAGATACTCGCAGATACATAACTTTTATTATACACATTAGAAAACTACAACATTACTTTTTGACATAATCGCCATTCAAATTGAGGCACTTGTCATAATGTCTTACAGGGTTTGAAATTCCTTAGTAGTAGTCGCTTGACGCCAAATCTGTGCTATGGGGAGGTGATCAAAAACATCCCAACGGAACTGCTTCAAAAGTTCTTGGGTGCGTCTAGCGGTGTGCGGGCGAGCATTATCGTGAACCAAAACCACACCGGAAGTGGTGCCATAGAAAATCCCACCAAATGTAAAGATACCAAAGGAGTACTGCTAGTGAAGTTCATGGAGTGTGGTTCGACCATCAATTCAGAAGTCTACTGTGAAACGTTATGAAAACTCAGACAAGCCATCCTTAACAAGCGTCGGGGCATGCTGACTTCCAGTGTGATGTTGGTTCGTGATAATGCTCGCCCACACACCGCTAGACGCACCCAAAAATGTTTGAAGCAGTTCCATTGGGATGTTTTTGATCACCCCCTTATAGCCCAGATTTGGCACCAAGCGACTACTACTAAGGAATTTCAAACCTTGTAAGACGTTATGACAAGTGTCTCAATTTGAATGGTGATTATGTTAAAAAGTCAAGTAATGTTGTAGTTTTCTAATGTGTATAATAAAAGTTCTGTATCTACGAGTGTCTGTCATTGATAGCCAAATGGAAGTTTATTTCCGAATTGCCCTATTATGTATTGAAAAGTCCATAATGCTACCTAAGTAAATCAGTTTTAAGAATTATTTATTACAGTAGCTTATTAATAATATCTGATTTAATATTTTGAGCCCAATTTTTGAGGGCATTAAGTTAGGTTTGAACTTGTCTTAAAAATCTAGACATATGCCATAATATATAAGGGATGGATAAAGAAGGAGAGAAAGAAGGAGAGATCTTACTTATGCATTGTTCTACCTTCTTTGCTCCTATAGCCGTATTAGTAATTGGTTGGAAATCCTTTTCTGGCCCAGTGGTCAGTTTTGATCAAGAAAGCAAGATATATCATAAACACTTATTCATGAAAGAATTAGGGACCTCTTTTCCCCAACAGATTCTCTTCTGGGAATGCTTGTCAGCTGTGGAAATCAGGAAATAGAAGTCCAATGCTTTTGGTCTTCAGATGAAGACAGCACCAAGTTGGAGAAGGCTTATCCATTGCTTCAAAGGGGTTAATAAATGCAAGCCAACATTTAACCCCATTTTTGCCATACTTTTTTAAAAGCACTTTTAAGCAGATTTTGATAATCTGGTGTTTCCAGATAAGGGTTTTGTCGGGCAGTCATTTTGTTGCATTCAGGGAATGTGAATAAGAAGTTGTTTTTTTATATTTTTCTATTTATAACCCACTCAGTCTTTCCCACTTTTTCTTTTGCTATTTTTTAAACAATAATTTACTTCTGCTAGGCTAATCTGGATTTTTATCATCTGATTTGTTGCCATAGGCAGAAAGGATAAGAAGCGCCAATCGTTCCACCTGATTATTTGTTATTTTTTCTATGCTGGGTATAAAGAAGTCACCTTGTTCCTGCTTTGCCCAGCAAACAAACAAACAAACAAACAAAACTCCCAGAATGCAGTGTTCTTCTTTCTTTCTTATAGAATCCTTGCAGTTCCAGTCTCAGCATAGGGAGCAGCTAGCAGAGGAAAGAATGCTAGCAACTATTATGTCATGCCCTATGAAACAACAATTGTGCAGCTGCTGAAACAGAATCCAATTTAGGGAATCTGCCTCATGTGTCATCTTCACAGCCTTCTGGTCTATTCTTAAGCCTTCTCCCAGGCACTAAATTATTTTGAAAGCCCTAAATATCTTATGGTCAAGTTTCCAGAAACACAGTCTCTTCTGTATTATGTAATATTGCCTTTCAACAATCATAGAATTTCCCAAAGAGTTCCCGATAGTAATAAAAAAATACTGTCTTGGCAATATTGTAGATGAAAAACACAAAAGCAACTGTACTCCTGAAAAAGGCTTTGGATACATGACACAAGTAATGAAATCCTCTCTAAACCATGCTAAACAAAATGATTTCTGGGGGAGGTAGGGCTGAGTTCCTGATTCTTGTGTATGGTCATTCTGCCTCAGCCCTAGTCTTCCTGTGTCTATAGCACACTACCAACAACCCTTTTTGTCTATGGAACTATGAAGGCTATTCAACACTAAATTTTTATTTTACATTATATTTCATTTTATTTTATTTCAGTCATAGATCAGCATACAACTAATAATATTAACAGTCACTCTAAAACAGAAGTAAATGTGAATACTGAGAAATCTTTTTCTGCAGCAGAGCATTCAATTGACATCATATTGAATAAGAGTTTATTTGACCTGATTCGACTGTGAAGGATTGTGATCTGTGTTGGTGTATGTTTATGTGCTTGTGTGCATTTAAACTAAAAACTGCAAGAAAATGAGAATTAAGAGTTGGCAGAGTTGGCGTGTATTTATTCAGACTATTTGCATTGATTCATAATAAATGTTCATAATAAATGTTTTAGGTATTGAAGTGCCTGTTACATCTAATCTAAAATCAATCTCATTGACTCCAGAAACCCCCAAAAATATCTTTCAGGTAGAAGGAAAATCCATGCATTAAAAATATATTATGCTATTAACTCACATTCCTGTGACAGACATGTCAAACTCACGACATCACGTGACGTTGCGCAATGTATTGGGACAGTTTTGCCATTGCCGGCAATGGGATGGGCGCGGCTTCCACATGATGTGTCCAGCCCACTGGCTGGCAGTTTGACACCCCTGCTCTAGGAGAATTTGCTATTTGAGTCATCCAGTTGTTCCTATTAGCAATTATGAAATTGTCAAAACATACAATATTTCAATTGCGTAATATCATACAATGCTAATTTAACTTCAGATTTTTCTGCAGATTCTTATATACATAAATGTCATAAGGGACCAATTTAGATTTTCAAGCACTGTTCCTAAAAATTAATGAAGAAAAATAGCATAAGCATTTGCTTTTGACATCGTATTTCATCTTTTTTAGAGAAGCAATTGGCCTTGTTTGTGAAGCTGTGCCAGGAACCAAAGGAGCTTTTAAAAGAAGAAAGGTAGTAATCTTAATTACTTATTTATTACCACTATATTGTTGTTCAACCA
This sequence comes from Azemiops feae, assembly GCA_023970755.1. NCBI lineage: Eukaryota > Metazoa > Chordata > Lepidosauria > Squamata > Viperidae > Azemiops > Azemiops feae. Next base: position 2,407,956 of record JALGBA010000099.1, read on the forward strand.
TCATGTCCTTCTCCAATTTTATCTACGAAAATGTCCCAAAATTAACCAGTCAGTTTCTGTGGATCAGGACAGACATGAACTTGAGTCTTTTCAGTCCTAGAACATCTGTCTTGTTTCTTTATTAATTTATATTGCTTCTACCCAAGATAATGGGGTACGAATAATTGATAAGCACTAAGTATGATTATGTTTAGTTTTTTGTACAAACATATATAAGAACTTAAGCAGGATAGGGGAAGAAGAATTAACTTTTTATTTACATTTATATTTTGACTTCTGGTGACTACATGGATAAATTCATTCAATTTTCTCGGCAACATCTTTGGAAGTGGCTTGCTACTGCCTTCTTCTTAAGATTGAAAGAGAATAACCACCCCAAAGTACATAGTTGGGTTCTACACCTAAAGCAGGACTGGAACTTGCATCTTATTGTTCCTTGCTCGTTGTATTAACCAGAATTAACCAGAGTTAAAGATTAACCATTAGACCAAATTGGTTTTCAGTCCAGATGACTACTAGATGACTGTGAAGAGACACAGAAAATTTTAAGTCTTGCCATTTAACAACCTAGCAGCTGTCTAGGGCAGGGGTAGGCAACCTTGGCTCTTTTATGACTCGTGGACTTCAACTCCCAGAATTCCTGAGCCAGCCATGCTGGCTCAGGAATTCTGGGAGTTGAAGTCCACGAGTCATAAAAGAGCCAAGGTTGCCTACCCCTGCTAGGGGCATCCCAAACTTGGTAGCCCTAACCTGAATATCATAAAATTACCTATCCCGAAGCTACTCTTGATCCTATTTTATATATTAATATTAGGTAATGCTCTAAGGAGAGTATTATTTTAATAGATCGGAGCACACAGTTCTTTTTTTACCAAATGCTCTATTGCAGATGGAACCACGTTAAGAAAAAGACAAAGTAGAATATCTTTCTATGTAATTTTTAGCTTTTCACAGGCATGATATTTTTGTATCAAGAAGTGTTGTGCTAGGGTACATTCAATGTGTGTATCTATCTTAGCATTGCGACATGACAGAGCTCTGTGCAGTTTTCTTTACATGGATAAAGTAACTCATGAATATTTCAGTTCAAACATTGCTACAAATTTACATGTACCTATATAATTATTTATCTGCTGTTCTTGTTCAGATTGTATTAAGCACAATGTGTTTGAGGCAGTGTTAGGAACATTAAACATGTATGATATTTATGTTTTTATGTAATGATTCAAAAACATGTGTGAAAATTAGTTTGAAAGTCGTGACAGTACAGAAGATAATGTTAAAGTGACAGCTGTATTAAAGCCCTATATAGAAATAGAAAATTGTCACAGCATGTGTGAACTTTCCTCTTTACAAAATGTTCTTCCATTGATCTATGTTTTGTATTAAGGTTTCATCTCTAGCATTTCAGATTTCTCCTAGTTTATTATCTTAACAAAGGTGGTTTATTATATTTGTTAACATTCTTATTACTTTTTTTGACTGAAGACAAATAGGTTTCTGAATAGGCACTGCATTTTTTATGATCCTAATTGCTACAAGGTGGGTTAATGATCATATAAATATGTGCACACACAATACACATTAAATGCATATAAATGTACATAAATATAAATATGGCCTAGTTATTTCAGGGACCATCTATCTCCTGAAGTTTGTGTCCATCCTGTAAAATTGAGCAGAGTATAGCAATCTAATCATCATACATGGGGTCTGCTACTCAGTCTAAGTTGTAGTCCTTGGAGAAGAATGAGGTTTAAAGGGCTAGTTTAGATAAGGCCAGGGTATAGGCCATGTGAAACTCTGAGGAGATGTTCTTACAAAAGGGCAGACCCAGAAACAAAGAAGGTCCATTTCATGAACCTCATCAGTTGACAGTTTTTGTTTTTTTTTTAAACAAGTTTTATTGGTTTTTTAGTTTTTACATCAGAGTGCTTGGGAAACAACGTGGAGATGGGGTAATCAATCATAAAAAAACAACAATCGTACATGTATAGTTCAGGTTAATTCTTTAAAGATTCCCTCTCTATTTCCCTCAATTGATATAACATAGTCAAATTAATACATTTCTAAATAGAGTTCAATCAATCAAAAAAATATCAATAATATTTCACCTATATCAGTCCAAATCCTGTTTTTAAGCTTTACTAACTTACAATTACCATGTTCCAATTTAGCCTTAAATAAACACATAATTTACACTTTGGGTGTTCCTAATTTCCCTTATTTCATAGGATAATAATTATATCTAAAATGAACATATTATTCCAACCATTATATTTTTACACTTCCCAACTATATGCTGTTTCTTATTCTGGTAACTCATTTATAAATACCATATCTTCTTTTATCACAATCCATTTTCTTGTTCTCCTTCCATTGCATAATAATTATCACACCTAAAACAAAAATATTACTCCAAAAAATATCTTCTTACTTTATTTCAAATATATATTTTATAAATCAATCCATATCTCTAAAAAGCCTTTTTAACTCATTAAGTAAAATTTAAATCCCGTCAAAGTAATTATCATACCTAAGAACAAACATATTATTCCAGAAGATACCTTCTTACTGCATTTCACATCTATATTCTATTCCTTATTCTAATAACTCCTTGTTTACAACCTTTTCCATATTATAATTCCAAACCATAATCATATCGATAATTTTCATCTCAGTGGTATTAACTCAATCAAAATCTCTAAAAGCCTTTTTAACCCATCAAGTAAGATTTTAAATCTCATTTTTAAATCTAATTCTAGCTTTCTTTTTGTGCCAGGCAGGTTTCCATAAAAGACCCTCTATATCATCAAATCTCAGTGTTTGGATATACATATTTATCAACAATTCAGTCTGGTCATATTTCTCTTCTCTTTCTTCCAGTACTATCTGAGTAGTATAATCAATTTTGTTCAATGTGGTAGTTACTCGTTGGTTATCCATGTTGTCACAGTTTTCAGTGCCTCATATTTGCAAATCAGTTTCTGTTGCTTTTGGCATTGCAGATGTTTTAATTGAAATCATTGTTTGATCATCAAAGTTCTCAATGAGTTGTATGTGGGATTGTATGATGTCCTCTTCTATGTTGATTTGTTCCTCTTCTATTGTTATTTGAGTTATGGAGTAGTCAGTTGAAATCTGGAAGTCAATTTGAAGTTTTAGGGTAAATGCTTTTATTCTAGCATTCACTTGCTCAGTAGCTTCATAATTTTTTCCCAGTATAAATTTACAGGTAAATTGTGGATGAGATTCCTCCATCTCATTAAATTGTGTATGTTGTTGCATACAGGCCTCTTTGGCGTTGATCTGTTCCTCCTCTGTTATTCCTTGGTCTATAAGTTGATCAGTCAAGATTTGAGGTTCAATTTTTGGTTCTGGAGTATCATCTTTAGTGTTCATTCTAAAGATGCTTTGCTCCTTAAGTTCTAATATTTTTTCCAGTATAAGCCCATAGCCAAGCTGTGGGTAAAACTCTTCCATTTCAATGGTAAGGTAATCTTTTAGTTTTTTGGTGGAGGCTATTAGTAACAATCAGCCCATATCCACCTCCACACAGCTGTTACAAATTCTTTATCTTTTCCCTTTTATGGTAATTTGAAGGTCAAATCCAGCCTCACAATCAAAGAGAAAATGTAATTGCAATGTCATTTTTCACCACAAGATGTCCCCAGTAAACTATAAAATCTTTTTCCAGAAAGGTTTTATTCCAGTTTAAAAAGGAATAAAAATAAAAGAAAACAATATTGTCCAGTTTTATAAGCAAATAAAATAATAAAATTCTGTAGTAAGGATTTTTTCAGGACCGCAGAGTGTTCAAGAGTAGAAATAGTCAATAAAAAATAATTTATTATTTATTGTCCAAAGCTCGTTTTCCCAAGTGAGCGAACGCTGCTTTATCAAAATAGGGAAATAATTCCAGGGGCTTTTCACAGGGAGATAGTAAGGGTAAAGAGAGGAAAGGAAAGGTCTCACCCAGATCTTCCACGGTGGTTCTTTAACGCTTAGTTGTTATTTTGACTTCGGCTGGTGCAGCTAAATGATCGGCCATGTTAATGGCCGATCTTTTCCCCGTCGGCCCAAAGGAGCTGCCTCAGACCACGGAAGGTGCTGCCGCTCCCTCCGCAGTCGACGAGAGTCCTCCTCAGCAGTAGTCACCCCTCCAGGGCAACTTTCAAACCCTGTCCAGGGTCTACCGGCAGAGGGAAACCGGCCAGCGAAGAGAGAAGACTCTCCGCACGACCGCCAGCGCCGCGAACCGGAACCAGAAGTCCAGTTGACACTTTTAATTGATGGAACCAAAAGGATGCCAACTCTGCCCAATTTCACAGAATGTGCACAAACTTCAGGAAATCAAATTTATCTTGGTGATATCTATGTGGAGCCAATAATCTGGAGGTTTTGTCTACATTGTTACAAATATGTTAAAGATACATGCCTATCTCTTGTCTACAAATTAATCCAACAAGTTGTGGATATCCTGGGAGAATCATTGGATAATGTTTGAGAGAAAATAGGCATGGATTTAATTCAGACATTTTGAGAAATCAACTCTTTGGAATGGGTACACCTATCTACTTGGTGGGATAGCTTTCCTCTTGAAGAATTAAGTGTAAAGTTGAGAATTCTCTTGAGCTTGCTACTATAGTCAATAGCCTGGATGGTAGAAGTTATAAAAATGTCTTTTATTAGTTAAGGACAACATAGCAGTTATCACACTGTTTGAAACTGTAGGAACTAGTCATTTGTAACCCATCTCTACTTATCACTAAACTGAAATAATGTTTTGCTCTACACCGTAGTTGCTTTGAATCTAGCTCAGAAACTCACAAACACCTCAAATGTGAATGAAAGAACAACGAAATGAAATGGGTTAGGTTTGGTTAGAAGGTGAGTTAAAGAAGTGAATACTAACTAAATACTCTGCCCAATTTTACAGGATGGACACAAACTTCAGGAGATAGATGGTCCCTGAAATAACTAGGCCATATTTATATTTATGTACATTTATATGCATTTAATGTGTATTGTGTGTGCACATATTTATATGATCATTAACCCACCCTCTAGCAATTCTTCTTCTTCTTGTGCCATATCCGTTATCGGACGTTGGTGATCATGTTGGCGATCCTGTTTTTATCAGCAGCCGCACGAAAAAGTGCTGCTGAGTTTTGTCCAAACCAGTCCCTTAGATTTTAAAGCCATGATGTTCTTCTTCTGCCTGGACCTCGTTTGCCTTCAATCTTTCCCTGGAGGATTAAATGGAGTATGCCGTATTTTTCTGGGTGTCGCATCACATGTCCAAAATATTCTAACTTTCATTTTTTAATTGTTTTGATGATTTCCCTTCGCTTTCCCAGGCGGCTTATCACCTCCTCATTTCTGATCTTGTCAACCCAGCTTATACATAACAGCTGCCTGTAAATCCACATTTCAAATGCAATTAGGATCATAAAAAATGCAGTGCCTATTCAGAAACCTATTTGTTTTCAGTCAACAAAAGTGTTCTTTAAAAAGTAGTTCTCGACTTATAACCATTCCTTTAATGAACATTCGAAGTTACAACAGCACTGAAAAAAGTGACCTATGACTGTTTTTCATACTGACAACCGTTGCCGCATCACCGCAGTCACATGTCAGTTGCTTGGCCACTGGCTCATATTTATGACAGTTGCAGCATCCCAAGGTCATGTGATCACCTTTTGCGACCTTCTGACAAGCATAGTCAGTAGGGATGCCAGATTCATTTAAAAACCAAGTTACTAATTTAAAACTGCAGTGATTCATTTAACAACTGTGGCCAGAAAGGTTGTAAAATGGGCAAAATTCACTTAACAACTGTCTCGCTTAGCAACAGAAATTTTGGGCTCAGTTGTAGTTGTAAGTCAAGGGCTACCTGTAAATGCTTTTTGAAAAGCAATAATAAAAAATCTTAAGCAGGATTTAAGATTTGCAATCCTGCAAATTCTCACCAGCAATCCGGGTTACTGGGCACCAGACATTCACACAGTGGTGTCTCATCAGAAAAGGTTGCTATTCCAATTTTAAAACTGTTCCTTACATTTCTCAGCTATACAAAATGAGATCCATTTTTCTTCTTTATTGTATTTTCTCTTTCTTTTAAATCAGTGTTTAAAGCATCAGCACACTGTTGATTAAAATGTCACATTCTTGACTATTAAATTTTAGGGGTGACAATTTATTCAGTGGGATTCAGAGGGTATCAAATGTGGATAGAGTACTGAAACACATGCATTTTACTTTTCCAGCCACCAAGTAAAGCTCTCTCTAATATTCTGGGGAAGAGCAATCTTCAGTTTGCAGGAATGAACATCAGTCTGAATATATCCACTACCAGCTTAAATCTGATGACTCCCAACTGCAAGCAGGTTGGTATTTCATCATCCCTATTCTCTCTTTTTAAACTCTTATGGTTATTGTGAGAAAGCTATTTCTGTTCTTAATACTCATAATTGTTAAACAAAAGTTAATATTTGAATAGTCCAATTCATTTCAGTAAAAATACAGGTACATTAACAGATGTGTATAACTCAACAGGCAGTTTCTTCCATTTGAACTCACCACTAATTGAGATCATTTTCCAGTTCTCACCACCACCGCTTTGCATACTTGCTGCAGATGTAAAATGGGTAATGATCAGGGATATTTCTTTGCGTAGTTATTGTTAAGCTATTTTCAAGCAATATATATTCACTTTGTATGTTGTTAGATTACCTGCTTTAGATATTTATGGAGTTTTTTAAATTTTCAGTTAGAAAAGAGAAATGTAAATGTTTTAAAGAAATGGATATGTACACCTTTTCTGAAACTTGATCTTAAAGCCGTAAATACAAAAGAACTCATATTGGAATGAAAGAAGAGAATAATTTAGCTTTTTAGTACTCCTAAAACTTCAGCCAGAGACCAGTGTTACAAATTTTACACAGCATTGTGATGCTACTTTGGTGGTTTAAAGAGAAAGGACTGGGTGTTTATCAGTATAGAAAACAGTAGGGTACAGCTATGTAAACCATGGCTAGGGATAAGGACAAGAACAGTGTCATGGGGACAGGCATTAAGCTGGCATTGTAAGCTCTTTGCACTGATTCTAGAAGTATCTAATAATCAAAGGCTCTCTGTATATTAAGAGCCATATTGGAATAAAAAATTAAAATTAAAAAAAAGTTGGGAAGGCAAGGCAAGACATTGGCTTTCATTGCCAAATTCCAGGTTCACATCTGAAAGTCTCTTGAAGATCTTACAGAGTTGTCATTTGAATATACTCTAAATGGAGGCGTAGAGATGCATGATGTTTGTCACCGATACCCTTGTATTTCTAATTTGGGCTTCTGATTTTACATGTTCAAGAATACAGCTGGAAAAAAAGAGGAAAACTAGCATTCTGTGTATTTCACACATTATGTTTTCTTAACTCTGCAGATTATAGCAAACCATCATATGCAATCTATTTCTTTTGCATCTGGAGTAGACGTGGTAAGTCTCTTCCTTTCTACCATTTGCTATTGATGCAAGAGGTTATTGTGCCAAATTTATTACTTATCTTTCTTGGGAGAAATTGCTCATTGTTACACCCTTGTGGCTTAGTGGTAAGGGAGAAAGGCGAAGAAAATTTCAGTTTATTTGAACATGCATGAACATATTTTCAGTGGGGCTTACAATATGGATGATGTTTAGTCAAGATTTACCAATAATAATTTCATAATTTGTAACAGCTTCATTTAATGGATATTGAACAATACAGCTCAATTTTTAAAAATAACATATTAAGCTTTCAGTTGATTTTCTAACCTAAATATTTGCTCAGTTGTTTTACAAAGTAACCTGTGCAAGACGTTAAGAACGCCTGCTTGATTAATGTATCTGTTTTAAAATCTAATTGGATTGATGTTTGTAACATACTTGTCACCATGGGATCCAGACATAAGTACCAGGTTGCAAAGATTCAGATGAAAATTCAACTGACATCTGATTCAGCGCAAAAGGAAACTTTCATATTCATGACAGATGCTTCACTTTTTCATTCTCTATCCTCCTCCAACAGGATACAACAGACTATGTTGCATATGTAGCTAAGGATCCTGTTAATCACAGAGGTAAAGAATGTCTTATCTTTAGTCTCATCTTCCTTTTGAAAGCATATATTGTTCAGATTCTCTTCAAGGAGCCACATATTTTATTTCTAATGGCTTCCTGCAGATATTTGGCTAGCAGTTTGCTTGTATTTATTTGTTTGGATATTTGTTTCCTTTATAACACATCTTGCCTTCAAAATGATGAGGACCAAATTAATAAAATAATCAAATATTTGAGACTGACTCTCCCATCTTTTTATGTTAGAAACAAGAGTTGCAATAGCAATAGCAATAGCACTTAGACTTATGTACTGCCTCACAGTGCTTTACAGCCCTCTTTGAGCAGTTTACAGAGTCAGCATGTTGCTCCCAACAATCTGAGTCCTCATTTTACTGACCTCGGAAGGATGGAGGGCTGAGTCAACCTTGAGCCGGAGAGAATCGAACTTCTGGCAGTTGACAGAATTTGCCTGCAATATTGCATTATAACCACTATAGCACCATGGCTCTTTGCAATGGAAGAAGAATGGTTGTCTTAGCAGCCAGTCCAGCAGAGTGCATTGCATCTGCATGAGAGATGAACTTACTTTTATAACTTTGCTCCCTCAAGAGCTTTTCATAAGAACTTTGTTGAGGATACTTAGATATGTAGCATTTGCAATGCTCCTGGATTGGCTCCATGTCCCTGTAAACCTATGCTCTCCAACAGGAAGGGCAATATTCTCAGCATTTTACAAATGAAGTGGCAGAGTTCAGCAAAGGTTGAGGTGGGGTAGTTTTCTTTTGTGTGTGAATTTTTGATCGTCAGATTTTGCAAAGAAGCTGAAGAAACAGTGAACCGCCTAGTTAACTGCTTCAAGAGAATTTTTGATGATGCTTAAGCCACTTTGGGAGCTCTTTTTGGCTAAGAAGTGGCTAGAAATGCATTATGACATGATCTTGAGATACCTTAAAGACTAATTGATCTATCAAATTTTGTTAAAGAATTGAAACATGTTAATCACTTATATTAGGAGTAAACATCCTATAGTTCCAGTCAGATCTTCAAATTTTTGCTTTACTTTCCAGTGATAGCTTAGTGGCCAGATAAAATTTTATTTATTTATTTAAAACATTTGTTTAGCTTTTCATTTTATATCAAAGTCTGGGCTGCTCCCAATCAAGAATTAAAACAATACCAGTATGATGTCATTAACATTGCTTAGATGATTTTTTTCATATTTATAAAAGTCAGCAAGTAAAATTGGAAAGTGTAATACAGATTTGTCCTGGATATATATTTGAATAATGGTCTTGTTTTCTCATCACTTCCAGCATGTCATATTCTTGAATGTTGTGATGGTCTTGCCCAGGATATAATCAGTACCATAGGGCAAGCATTTGAACTTCGTTTTAAGCAATATTTGCAGTGCCCCTCTAAGATTCCAGCACTTCAAGACAGGTGAGTAGTACTACCGAGATTTTTATACACATAGATTTGTTCATTTAGTGGAATACAAAGAATTATTTTACTCAAGAATTTTAATACTAGATCTAGCTGCAAATGTTTTAATTAGATCTACCTGCAAATGTTTTAACTAGAGTGTTTAGATATGATAACTGAGTAGCATGCCAGAAGAAATTCTCTTTTTGATACATTATCTTATATATTTAGCAATAGTACTTAGACTTATATACTGCTTCATAGTGCTTTCAGCCCTCTCTAAGTGTTTGTAAAAGTCAGCATATTGCCCCCAACAATCTGGGTCCTCATTTACTAACTTCGGAAGGATGGAAGGCGGAGGCAACCTTGAGCCGGTCAGGATCGAACTCCTGGCATTTGGCAGTTAGCTTGCAATCCTGCATTCTATCCACTGTGCCATCACGACTCTCTATGTTATATATTTGTTATACTGTACGTAATATAATATGATATTATTTTGATTATTTTTATGCATCTAAGAGACTGAAGGGGCAATAAAGTTTATTAGGATGCCTTTTAATGGGACAAATAAGTTCATAAGATAGGAGACAGAGCAAATGTCTTTATGCGGAAGATCTTAGACAGCTGAATTGCCCTGCTTTTCTATTGAGAATTAGGCAGGGCAAAGTGGTATTTGTATATCATTGAGTTCTGATTAGGTGTTTTCATAAATTGAATAAATTATATTGTTATTATTACCTTTGAATAATTGTTATTAAATTATCAAAGTAGATCTAGAAGTTGGGCTGAATAGTCCAGGAGCAGGAGCAACCTTCAGTAAAAATGAAGAAGTTCTTTATTAATTTGTATTCTGTTTAAAGGAATGAGGACTCAAATTGTACCATAGTAGAGCTTTCAGTCCCAATGCATCAAATCCTGATTCCAATAAAGAATATCCCATCTGTAACATACTATTGAAGATAGAAAGTGGCATCCTTCTCACACTTCATATTTGTCCTTTGGAGGATGACATGAACTCAGAGAAAAATAGGATCCAATCTGGGTCGGTCACCGGGACCAGAGATTTTTGTTTTCCGAGCTTTTGGACTCGTACTACAGCTCATCTTCAGGGAGAAGATGGGCTCCATCTTCAGGGCTTCTGCTAGAGAGAAGTTTCCTGAAGATGGGTTCCAGTACGAGTCTGAAATCTTGGAAGACAAAACCTCTGAATTCTGCAACACTGTCCTGGGACACGTATATTCGCCTTCATTCGTCAGAGAAACATAGTACCCCAATAAAATAGTCCTAATTGCTTAATAATTGAAAGAAAGTCTTTTACAGTAAACATGTACCCACATTATTTCAAACTTTACAATCCACAGATACTCTGTGATATTAAAAAAAAAACCTTAATTGTTTACAAACCATTCCCATATTAAAATATTGTTTCCTTATGATAACAAATGAAGATAAATCAAGAAGCAATTAACAGAGCCTCCCTCTGCAGGATGCAAAGTCTGGATGAACTGTGGATGGAAGAAGACAGCGAAGTGGCAGAACATCCCTACTACAATAATTTCCCAAACAAAACGCATCCCACTGGGGGCCTAGTGGACGAAAGAGTCAAGGTCAAAATCTCACCTCTTTCAGATCCTGCTCAGGTAAGCAAAGCAGTCCCTATGAAGGTCACTTAATAGATTAAGATTGAAGATGGATTGAAAATAGCTGCCTAAAAGAAGTAAAGGATAGAGAGGAACTTTGCTAATGCCTCTCCAGCCAGTTCAAGTAGCTGCATGATCCAAAGATTTGATATCATAACAGAAGATGAAGTTCTTGCCCCTCTTTATTTTATCTATGCCAAGTATGATATATACGATATCTATCTGCACCACGTATATAATTGTGTAAGTCCTTCCTTGCCCTATTTTTATTTGATCCATGAAAGCTGCCCATTGTCCTCATTGGTTTCTTGTAACTTTTTTTTTTGCCCTGCCCAGTTTTGCAACATCTTTTCAAAATGGTAGTATAATCGTATGCAGAAGAACAGCCCCATCATAAATCTCTATTTCTGTATTGCCACTGCTTTTGCTCATGGGGACAAGATCTTCACTAGAGTTCCCGTTTACGTCTAAGGCATATTTGAGCTCCCCCCCCCCTAAATGCCATTACTAATTGGGCAGATATTAATGAATGTAGTGTCTTCATTTAAAATGCAATAGGTAGCACAAAGACAGCATTTAGGGGGAGAATGGTATGTTATATTGTTTCCATAAGTGAGCCATATATCAAAAAGAGATGTTGGTGTAGTTAACCCAAGAATAATAACATGACCTGATAACATCTCTTTCCTACTTGGTCATGTTTGAAATTAACGTTCAGTTTTGTTTTTCTCCAATGTACATTAACTGAGTTTCTAAATGTTCTGGTATCTTGCATCTAATAATAGATTGAAGGAAATATTTATTTAATATTTAATGTTTACAAGATTGTGAGAGGAAAGCACTGCTCTGGTAACTTGTTCTTTACACTCTCCTAATTTAACTAAGATAGTCTTCTTCCTTCCTTCCTTCCTTCCTTCCTTCCTTCCTTCCTTCCTTCCTTCCTTCCTTCCTTCCTTCCTTCCTTCCTCCTTTTTTCTTTTTTCTTTTCTTTCTTTCTTTCTTTCTTTCTTTCTTTCTTTCTTTCTTTCTTTCTTTCTTTCTTTCTTTCTTTCTTTCTTTCTTTCTTTCTTTCTTTCTTTCTTTCTTTCTTCCTTTCATTAGGAGAGAGAGATTCAACTGGAGGAGTTCCTTTTATAGATGTAATATACCAACTTTGTCATTTAGAATTACAGGGGTTAATAAAACAGGAAAAGAATGCAGTTTTCCAGAAGGTCATCATTACTCTCATCCTCCTATGCAAACTCATTCATGCTCAGGCATAGTGTCATACATGATGAATGAACGAAGACTGGGTTTGGGTAGAATTGCACCTGGACCAATCATAAAAAAAGACCTACTGATAATGCATTACAGTTTTTAAAAGTAACGTTTGCATGAGGAATATTTTTACTACCGCTTTAGTCTGCATCAGCATTGGAAAAAGAGCAAACATACTACCAGAGCCAGCACATTAGAAACCTATGTGGTGAAGACCGGCAACAGGCACCCAGCAGGCAAGGTAAGCTACACTCTTGTATTTTATAGGTATGTATCAGTGCAATATATGTGAGAATCCAAGCAATGTAGGCTTTTATAATTGACAGATTAGAGAATATTGTGTTAGAAGAGCTTTCTATTTTTATCCTGGTTAAATTTCGTTTTCACACTACGGTTCTTTAGCTATCAAACATATCTAGCAGAGTTCTTCTCTGTTGTAAAAATCCCCCTGTAAGTTTACTTGAAGTCAGTTTTATTTAGCAAAGAATAATTCCAAAATTAATTAAAAACTTCCTGCTGCCTGTCTCTGTCACTTTTATTGTATTCTTCTAAAAATAGCAGGGGTATTTCAGATGAATTGCTATTAGCTGACTTTAAGTTATTTATAATAATTACATTTAGCTGTACTTGCAAAAGACAAGAATTATTAACATTTCCCCATTTTTTTTCTTATCCATTTGTATGTTTTTGTGTCCAGATAATGCTATTTTACTATATGAAAATGAGAAAAACAAGGTTATAAAATTAATATTGAAACAAATAAGCATTTTTAAAACTGCACATGCCTGATTGTTCACAGGATAGGAATAAATAATATTGCATTGATGCAGTGGTCAACAGTGATGCAGAATGAATTCTACATAATGGACAAAGAGTGACAATTGAATATCTAGAATTGAAGCAAAATGACCCATTGAAATCAAGATGTATTGGTTTTCACAGGGTCTTTGGACATTTACAGTATGCCAGAAGGAAAATCCAATGTTGATCCATCAAAGGAGATGCCAATGTATGTGAATACACGACATATAAATATGGAAACTCTACATGCTCTTCAGACAGAGGCTGAACATTTGTTTACTGAAAAAATAGAAAGCACCAAAGACAGCAGACCAGGAAAAGACCTTTTTGACATGAGTAAATTCATCTTACAATCTTTTAAAAATCTAATTTGAAGTAGATTATCTTTTTCTTTTTTTTTTGCTTTTTAGAATTTATTAAGTTGTCAACAATTTTATAACCACCATTACATTGGTTGAAAAGTGCAATCCTGGAAAGAGATTAAAATGGACACATATTGACCCTTGAGAGTCTTCTGGAGTTAAAGCCTAACCTTCCTCTCTAAAAAAGAAAGGTTGGAGTCTGGACAGAAATTGTCCAGCAAGCCCTTTTTTATCCTTCCTTCCTTCCTTCCTTCCTTCCTTCCTTCCTTCCTTCCTTCCTTCCTTCCTTCCTTCCTTCCTTCCTTCCTTCCTTCCTTCCTTCCTTCCTTCCTTCCTGCCTGCCTGCCTGCCTGCCTGCCTGCCTGCCTGCCTGCCTGCCTGCCTGCCTGCCTGCCTGCCTTCTCAGTGCCTCTCCTGGATGATTAAATTGCCTTGGGGAATGACTTGTGCTGGAAAATGGATAGAGATATATGTGACTAGTTCTCTTAAACCTCTTCAAGGCTTTGAATACCAAAAATCATGAGATCCTTTTGGACTGCAGGTTGAGATTGGACCTTAGTTCTTATCCTTCCTGTTAGGCAGGGTCCAGAAAGTGGTGCTTGAAAACATTTAGGAATTTCTTGCTTTTTAAAATTTATGTACTCTGCTAAGGTAGTAGACTTGCTGTTATTCTTTTATTACATATCACTCCATCGCTCTGCAGCTTCTCTTTCGCCCAAGTTTTAATCTGAAAAGTCCTTTAATCACTTTATAACTAAATTAGTACAGAAACACTCCATGCTATTCGTAAAAATTATACTGAAATGTATTTAGTTTTGGGGGGGGGGAAGTTAAATACAATTTCCTTTCTACCCAACTGAATTACAACTAGTCCTTGACTTACAGCCATTCATTTAGTGACCGTTCAAAGTTACAACGACATTGAAAAAAGTGACTTCTGACTGTTTTTCACACTTGCGACCGTTGCAGCATCCCCACGGCAATTGGCTCATATTTATGACGGTTGCCATGTCCAGGGGGGTCATGTGATCCCCTTTTGTGATCTTCTAGACAAGCAAAGTCAATGGGGAAGCCAGATTCACTTAACAACTGTGTTACTAACTTAACAACCATTGTGATTCACTGAACAACTGCGGCAAGCAAAGTCGTAAAATTGGACAAAACTCATTGAACAACAACTGTCTTGCTTAGCAACAGAAATTTGGGGCAGGACAGCCTGTAATTAAAATAGTTCAGAGGTCTTTGACGTATAGGAGAACAACCCGGTTCAGATTAAGCTAGTTTAAGACACCACCACCCCTTGGTCTCAGTGGAAGAGAACAGTAGTTTCAATTTATCCAGATATCTTTCCCGAGTACAGTATACAGAAAAATTAAGGAATTTGGATGGCATAAAATGATTACTGGGCTACTTGTGATGCTGACTTCTCTCTGTTATTTCCTCTCTTTCCCAGGCCCTTTTGAAGATGCTCTCAAGAATCAAATGCCTGGGCCTGTTTTGAATAAGGCTACCTCATTTGAATGTACCAGTCCTCTCCTTTCCAGAGCAAGTGGGGCAGCTGTAGCTGAAGAACTGAGCACTGAGCCCTGGTATCAAGGAGAAATGACCAGGAAAGCAGCAGAAGAGCTCTTAAAGAAAAGTGGAGACTTTCTGGTTAGGAAAAGTACCTCCAATCCAGGATCCTATGTACTCACTGGATTACAGAATGGACAAGCCAAGCATCTTCTGTTGGTAGATCCTGAAGGAGTTGTAAGTATTTGATCCTAAGGACAGAGGAGACCCCTTTTTATTTTAGGTTGTAGAGACACAGCCTTCTGCCCTCTCCAATTTCATCATTAAAGCAGACTGATTCACACTCACTTGCTAGTGGTACACTAGGATATTCAGAGCAATAGAGAATCTTATCTTAGGGACCAACCAGGGCAATTTTGAAAAGATGTTTCAGCTGGGAGGAAGCCCACTGAAGAGAAGTCCTTCTTCTTGAGGGATGCCACCCCAGAAGCCTTGTCAGGATTCGGTGTGTGCAAATCAGCCCTGATTTAGTTCAGATTGAAAACCTGAGATTCAATAGTTGCATGGCTTGATTCAGTTTTGCATTTTGAAATTCATAGGCAATACGATTCAGTTCAGCTGGATATGAGTCAATAAAAGCGTCAACCGCAAGCATCAAAATATCTGCAACTGCCTCATGAGGGTGGACGAATGGGATTACAATTCAATGGGGGAGAGATCTTTAAGGGAGAGTGACGCTGCAGAGGTTCAGCTTAATAACCTCAAGGATTTCATTGCAATAAAGTTTTGAGACATTACCCCTGCACTTCGTTTCAGGTAAGACAGCAAGAGAAGGACAAGGCAGCCTAATCACCCCAAGCTGCCCATCGAAAAGCCAACACAGTTGTGTGGAACTACTGCAAAGAATATTATATTCCAATTTTAAAATAAAACCTTTTTTAAAAAAAGAAAAAAAAGAAAAAACAATAACCACAGTACTTTACTTGGCTGGCAGGGCTTGCTGGCATGGTTTATTGGCAAGGGAATCCTCCTCTGGGAAGGATATGAAACAACCAAGATATTAAAAACTGCAAAAGTCCATTCTGCATCCGATTATCTCTTTTCTCTTTATATCATTTCTGAATCATAAGAAATCATTCTATCATAATCTGCCTTGGTGAGATGCAGCCTTAAATACTTTGTCCAGTTCTGGGCTACAAGCTTTAAGATGGATTGAGCTTGGAGAAGGAAACAATCAGGGTACTATAAATTAAGCCCTATGATGATAGTTTGTAGTCTTTAGCCATGCTTAGCTTTGAGACCAACTAAGGGTATGTTACACACTTCAAATACTTGAGAGGATGTTACAAAGAATAAGGTCATTCTCTCTTGCTCCAGGTTTTGGATATAAAGTTTGGACTCCTTCCCTGAGCTTAGGCTTGAATCTGATGACTCAGATGCCATTTTTTGGCTGCTAAAAGTATTCCTGTGCAAAGCAACCTACATGGTTCTTGGTTGAAGGTTTGCCTTCTTCTCATCCCCATCTCCACTGCAAGCCTCAGGCTTAGCTGAAGACACTGTTCACTGTCTGAAGAGGAGAGCTTGGAGGGCACTGGATGATGGAGTTTCCTATTCCAGTAATATCCTTCTTCTTATATATAGACAAAGCCATGACCTCTCTCTCTCCACCTCAATCAACAACAGTGACAGAACAACAGGAGAACGGTTTCTCTTTGTCTGTTGATTCTCACTCTAAGAGAACTTTCTAGGAGAAGAGTGAGACAGGAATGGCAAAGCACAGACACTGAGAATAGCAGATTATGTCATTTTCTCCCGTCTGAAGGCAAAGTTTGTGAAGAGATTCCCCAGTCAGTGTCGGAGAACTCAGCATAAAGTTGAGCCACTTGCTCCACTAAAGCTTTATTCGTATATGGAAGAAGAGTTTCAGCCCTGTTTAAGCCCTCGTCAAGGCCAGAAAGGTGGTTGAACCTCTCCAAAGCAATCTGGCAGCAAATAAACTGATGTGATGCTTTGGATCAGTTTGGCAATTCAGGTGTCAGGTGACATGATTTTGACATATGCATCAAATTCATTTCAAGTGATCAGCATAACTAGCTAGATTGTACATGGAATCATTTTCTTCTGAAAGAGAAATAACTCTGCTGGTTCTTTCTGTGGAATCAGTTTTATTTACAAATAAGTCTCTATTTCAAGAATGCACCAGCAGATCTACTTGGGGTTCCCAGCCAATTTCTTTGAAAACTGAGTACTGAACCACATTCCCTGGAAGCCAACTCTGATATGGCTTGGATCATCAGCCTTAATTTAGGTGGGAATTGCTTTCCCATCAGGAAAGAGAAAGGGAAAAAAATATTTCCTGATAAGGTTTTTTTATATTATTTGAAGTAGAATGGATAATTCTGTATCATCCCTAGCGCCCACAAAAGGATGCATAACCCTTTTTACGGGCCCTAAATTTCACTACTACTTTATAGGCTGGTCTCTGGTTCTTGATGAAGAACCAAGAAGTAATAGATGTAACTTTCATGTTTGAACAGCAGAGGACGGTCAAAGATTATTCTCACAACATCAACGAGGCTGTATTAGGCTGAAGTTGCAAAGCAGGGAGACGCTTCATAGAGAGACGAGACATACCACATTTCAGAAGTATGATTCTGATTTTTCTGCTCAAAAAAGTTACCAGTCTGTTAAAGACTACAGTTCCTAAGCTTGGATCTAAGCTTTTAAAGGATATCCCAGTGCTTGAATTTAACTTTCGTCTCCCTATTCACGATGTGATCCATGTATTTGCTCATTATTTACATCAGTAACTTGGACATTAAAAATCTGCAAAGGAATATACAAATGATGAAAAGTAGTCTTTTTCACAACTGTAATATAATGTTCTTATATTGTGATTTAGATTAGACTCAAGCATGGTAGTTAAAGAAATAAGCATAGACCAAAGAAATAGGTTCATTTTGAAGTTGTTCCTTCACTGATTTCGTTGGTCTTCTCCCAGCCTGACCTTCCAAACCTTATAATTTTTCCAGACTGCCATACCTATCAAATTCATATGACTGGATTGTCACATCTGGCTTTGGCCTTAAGTTAAGCATCAAAACTGCCTTCTCTGGCAAATGATATGACTGCATGTCCTTTTTTATTTTCAGATTCGTACAAAGGATCGTACCTTTGACAGCATTAGCCACCTGATCAAGCATCATCTTGAGCACAATTTGCCCATTGTCTCTTCTGGAACTGAACTCTGCCTCCAACAGCCTGCTGAAAAAAACCAGTGACTGGCTCTGTGGCTGGTGAGATGTGCAACAAGCCACAATCAGAAATAAAATGTAGCTGTAGGTCCATAGAAAAAGAACATCACCTGTTGAGGTTTTCTGTAGACTGAAAAAATACCATTCCTGCAGGGTACAAGAATAATATGTTCTTAGGACTTTGGGATAGGGAAGCATTTTAAAAAATACTGCTTAGGAGGATTTTCAGAAAAGTGTCTTTACTCAAAGTGTTCTCATTCCTTAACAGGAACACTGCTTGTGTACATACACACATGTCCCATTCTGTGTAGACATG
Source organism: Azemiops feae (assembly GCA_023970755.1). Lineage (NCBI taxonomy): Eukaryota > Metazoa > Chordata > Lepidosauria > Squamata > Viperidae > Azemiops > Azemiops feae. The sequence continues at coordinate 2,426,614 of JALGBA010000099.1, forward strand.
GTAGATAGTTATATTTTTGAAGTCAATCTGCTGAAGACAACAACCATTTTTCTACTCTTCAGTGCAGTTTTAACAGAAGAAAAGATCTGAGTTGTGTATGATTGTGAAGTTAGAATATAAGTATCACAAGTCTTGTTTCCTTTAGAAAATTAAAGCTAAAAAAAAGGTAAGAGTAGAAATGTAATATAATAAGCACAACAGTAGAAATCAAACAGAAAAAAAAATGCAACGAGCGAGCATCAGATAAAGGAAAATGACTCTGTGAGATAGTATTCCAACAGGAAATGTTATCCCGAATCAACTTTTTAACACGTTCTTGTTTCTCAAGTAAATGATCATTTCCCCACACTTCAGATGTCTCATTTCGGTTCGTATATAACACTACTCCAGATTGTTTGCGATTTGTTTTGACTTTGACTTGATGTGATCTGTGTATGAAGTACATGCATTCAATTTTCTAATAATATGCTGTATGAAATTACTTTGATTTAATAAAATAGTGTTCAATATCAAGGTTTTATTATACATGTAATTCTTCTTTTGCGGTCAAGTCTAAAATTATGTGCCCATCTTTTTCTAGAAGAATGCTCGGGGTGTGTGTATGGGGGGAAGCCTATGTAGTAGGGGGAAGGAGAAACTGTGTTGCTGGACATATTTTGTTAGAGCCAAAGACTATACAGTATTTTTAAAAGGGGGCAGGTGGTGGTGGTGATAATGTTATAACATTACAAGGTAGAATAGGGTTTCCAGTTTTTTCATCTTTTACTGATTTGGGGGTGGCGAGTCTATCTATTTAATAGCTATATGAAGCCTGCTGGAAACATAATAGAGTTTTTTTAAGATTAAAATTAATAAAGGAAATAATAAAGAACATTATTATTTTATCCTCATCAGAATTTGGATTATTCAAATACCTATTTACTTTATAATTACATTTGTTCATATATTATAGATGTAATAAAAAATCCCAACCCCCCCCACCCCAAGTTATGAAATTAATTGCTCCGAGACCTTAAACAAAAATGTTGGATTGGTTCAATTAATGAAGGATAAGCCTATTGACAGCTATAAAAATATAAAGTAATTGTATACTTTATACCCTCAATTAGATTGTGATTTTGGCAACAAAACCGAAATTATTCGCTGCTACCATCTTCTGGACTTTGAAACTTCCCAGCCTAGTCTACAGATTAGACTGTAGATTTCTGCCTACAGCCTAGAGTAGTGTTTCTCAACCTTGACAACTTGAAGATGTATACACTTCAACTCCCAGAATTCCATGGCCAGCCATGCTGGTTGGATAATTCTGGGAGTTAAAGTTCAGACATCTTCAACCTGCCAAGTTTGAGAAACACTGGCCTAGAGAGTTTTCGGTGGCTTCTCCTCCGAGGAGCAACTCATTTAGTTTTTTCCAGTGTCTGCGGCCACCTGCTCTGACATTTAGATCTATAAATTACATTAATTGACAACACTTCCTTTAACAGAAGTAATATTAAATCTCTAAATACAAGATTTGGGAAAAGGGGGAAAATGAGACATGTGGTATAGATGAAGGAGTGAGAGAACCTGGGAGCAGAGTTAAAAGAGGGATCAGCCTAGAATCCCTATGTAGCCACAAGTGAATTAAGTCCAACCTCCCTTGAATTCCGTTGACCCTTATTTAACTCCAAGCAGATGCTAACCGTTAGCTGAGAAGATTTCTGTGCATAGGCATGATTAGCAATAAATCAGTTTAATTGGACCTTCATATGTGGATTTGATCTTTCATGCCTGATCCGAGGGTATTCCAGAACTCTCGGAAGTGAATTCTGACTTAAATGGACTCAAGCAGTTTACAATTCATCTCCACAAAGCTAAGACTAACGTTTCTTTCAGGTATACACACCAAAGAATTTTCTGGCAACCTCAAGGTTTCTTTTTTGGATCAGCTGCATAAAATAATAGCCTAAGAAGAAATATATTAATTAAATTTAGGTGGATTAACCAGCTCCCTGGTGTAGGAATATCTATATCATACCAATAACTGTCTTACGAATGGTTGCCATTAAGAAGATAATGATAGGTGTCTGCTGTACCTTTGGAATTTCAGATCTCAAAGACTGTTCATTTCAAACAAATGCAATTGTCTCTATATCTATAGCCACTTTTGCATTGTCTATATAATAATAACAATAACAACAACAACAACAACAACAACAACAACAACAACAACAACAACAATAATAATAATAATAATAATAATAATAATAATAATAATAATAATAATAATAATAATAATAATAATAATAATAATAATAATAATAATAATAATGTTGTAAGGGACCTTGGAGGTCATCTAGTCCAACCCACTGCTCAGGCAGGAAACCCTATACCTATCTATCTCATCATTCCAGGAACCATGGAAGCAAAAAAAAAACAACCTTTTACTTTCTATAATGTCAATATTTACCTCTAAATGCTATGTATTTGTAGCAAGGTCACATTAAACAAATCTTACAAAAAGCCATTTCTAGTTTGGAAAACTAACATCTGGAGAAGATAACCGAACAGTCCTCCTTGCTAGCAGCCCAGCTGGCAGAAGTCATCTCTTCATGAGCTATATTACCATTTGAACAATGGTATTTTGTCTCCAACTTATTTCAGAAAAAAAAAAACATAATTTCTTACAGAGTTTTAAAATTGGAAACTGATGAAACATTGCTTATGATTCAACTCACTTCACAAAGAACAGCTGCTAACCATCCTAGGCAGTTTCTAAAAAAGAAATTAGAAAATAAAGAAAACAAGGCTCTTGGCTGCTTTTGAACGGGAGGGAGTTAAATATAGAAAACATGATTTTCCTGCCCACAATTTCAGCAAACTGCAAATCTGAAAGATTCAATTTTTCATTAAAAATAAGAATCCTACCTATCTGTTTATATCTAGACTACATTTTTTTCTTGATGATGACTTTGTCCTGAGGACATATCAGATGGGTACTTAGAATTGTGTGCAAATGCAATATTACAGCTTTCTCCAAATTTATATTTCCAGATGTGTAATAGTACAGCTCTATCATCTAAGATAACAAAGCATTTGCCTGAACGGGATAGGCAGGTAAGAGCTCACAAACTGAACTCATTAATAAAAATTCTGGAGCTCTTCTTCAAAATAGAAGATGAAGAATACCGAATCTTTCAAGTAAGTATAATTCTAAAGAATATAATGGTGCTGTTCTAATCATCTGATTTAATATTTTATTGAAACATTGCTTCAACTGAAAGATCATTGTCAGCCAGCAACTCTTCTCTCCCACTTCCCAAAATATGTATTTTTCTGTTCAAAATGAACAGTTCCAAACCTTTGAATCACCAGAAACATATTAAAAAATATCACGTCCAAAACTAAATACTCAAACCAAACTTGGGAGTACTAATTTATAATGATTACTTTCTCAGAAATTCAGCATTGGCAATCAAATAATGATCTCAAGTTGGACTTAGTACTGATACGTTGCTAGTTGCAATGCAGTCTATGAAATGCACAGTGCAGTTTTTATATTCTGAAGTTTTAACTTGGCCTGGAATATAGTTATAGAACAAGATAGGCAACATTGGTGTCCTCTGTATATTTTGATCCCAGTATCCTTGACCATTGGCCGTGTTTGCTGAGAATGATAGAATTAGTTCCAAACATCTGGAGGATATCAGATAGTTTATGCCAGTTTATGATAGTTTATTCTCTACCACTGGGAGGAAACCCATGGTTTGACTCTAAACCCTTTTTAGTCAGTAGTAATTAAGGTGTTGTACTAGGACCAGGGAGATCCAGGTTCAAGTCTATCCTCAAGCATGAGAGTTTACTTAGTAATTTGATAGCAGTTATCATATCTCAGACTACCTAAAGAAATTGTGGAGAAACAAAATGGGAAAAGGGGGGGGGGCTCTATGCAGAGGAAACTATAAGTCTAATTAACAAAATGGCAAATAAATAAAGCAAGATCTTCTTGTAAAAGTCACCGTCAGCAGAGCTGTTCAGGAAGGCTTCGTGAAATGATAACAATTATCCAATCTGTGCTCAGGAACAGGAACCGGAACCAGAGAAAGATTCCTTTGGTAAACGTATCCTGAGTAATGATGACATCCAATCTGTGCAGTGTTTTGATATCTTGGCATTTGCTATATTACTATTATGTGAAGTTGTAAATCTAAAGGATTTCTCCCTCCTTAAAAGATCAGATGTGATTTTCGTTTTGTATCTCATCTATCTCTGCAGCCTTGGTTCGGCTGCAGAAAGCCAGCACCACTTTCCCGCCACCCGTTTCCTGCAGGATAGCTGTTGCTCATGACATTTTGTGGGCTGTGCAGATTGATGGGTGGACACACTTGGCTTTAGGAAAAGGACTGAGTCAGGCAGTCTCCTGTTCCTTGCCAGCATTTCAAGATGTATTTGACAGCCCTATCTGCTCTCACCCTTCCTGTCTCGTTTTTTTGGTCATCATTTAGAAAGAGAAGGACTTGTCTCCTGTTCTTCCATTTTGATTTGTAGGTGTAACTGTCAATTTTCTTCCCAAAAGAACCTCATCTAAAGAAGAGATGTGTTTGGAAGGAACAGCACTTGGATCTCCCTCTTGGCAAGCAAGCAATATGAAATATTTGCATGGTAGAAGCAATTTCCATGATCTGTAGTGGTCACCAGGCATGGCCAGGACGTGGCTTATTGTTGACTGTATGATGGGATAGGCATTGCTGTGGTTCAGATACCAGACTGGATTGGATCTACTCCTATGGAAGAATTCATACATCACACTTTCTCTCCTCCGCCCCCCCCAGACAAATTTTTGAGACAGGCTCCCGAAAATTGGCTGATTCTATCAGTCTGTGGCATTTATCTGAGAAAGATTGTATTTGTCAGATGGATTGTGGAATAGCAATTCATTATGGCATATATTTAAGGAAATATCTAAGGCTCCTGGGGAGCTGCACCAGTGTAGAGAGTAAGAAATATAACCTTGACAAAAATAGGCCAGATCTGTTAAAACAAGGCTTAAGTCCAAAACGAGCAGAGTATATATACAGAGAATCCTCAGCTTACAAAAAAAGAACAGAATTTCCATTCTTAAGCAAGGTTGTTCAGTGAGTGGCACCTGATTTTACAACCTTTTTTTTTACCGTGGTTGTTAAGCAATCACTGCAGTTGTTAAGTGAATCATGCAATCATTAAGCAAATTCGCGTTCCCCCATTGACTTTGCTTGTCAGAAGCTGGCTGGGAAAATTGTGAATAAATAACCTTCAGAATGCTACGTATATTTTCATTATGGGGGGGGGGGGAAGGTTCAATACCTTTTTTCTGTTTCAGTAAATCAAATGTGGTTTTCTTCCTATTTATTATCTGTTCCCTTCTATCCAAACAAATCATATGGGGAAAGCATAGATTAATGTCTAGGAAGACTCCCAACAAGGAGGATTTCAACGTAGTGAAAAGATTTCAATTTGAGCTAGATTTAACTACCAATCAATATCAGCTGTGAAATATGATCTGTGATTTGTATATCTTTGTCTAAGCAGTCACAATTTTCCTGTGCTTCGTCTTCTCATGATATTGGGGAAGATCATATCATTTCCAATAGACCATTTATCTGGTTCTGTTATGAACAACAATAATACAGACTGATTTCTCAATCTGTAACATTCTTCCCAAATAGTAAAAACCAAAACCCACATTAAAATATATAGATGAAATATACATGAAATTCCAAGTCACGTTTTAATTTTACCATCAAACTATATTAAATTAAAAAAAAAACTGTTTTAGTGACAAAACAATGATTATGATTTTTTTTTTTACAGAATAACACAGAAATGGCTTCTAGTCACAACTGCTACATTTGCATTGGAAATTTGCATTGGTAAATGCAAGACTGGTTGGATTAGTTGAACATCTATTTTCTGTCTCACAAAACTTACATAAAGATGTTTTCTTCATTTACTTAAAAAATATTTGAAGATTACATGTTCACAGTACTCATTACATTAAGGAGTTATATTATAAAAACTAGCATATTATAATGCCATATAATGTAAACCTATGCCACACAGCAGGCATAATAAAAGAAAAACAAATACAAAGAAAAACAAAAGTTGGTGCCTCAGCTTAAAATCCCCCCCTTTTTTCCCCCTAGGACGCCTTGATCGGTGTACTTCAACACAGCAAATGCTGAGCCTTCCTCTTATCTGTGACTGTTTATCAGGCCTGGCAAAATAAAACACCACATTCTAACTTAAGCTCTGATTTCTTGATCTAACAAATCTCAAAATGTGTGAATAAATATTTGTGAAAATGTTAACAGAAATCAATAACAGTGCAGTGCGGCCTGGATAGAACATCCCTATATTATTCACCTTAAACTGCAGGATAGAGGAGGGACAGTCTCATCTCCTATGGCCAATGAACAGTAACCGTTGAGAAGGGCATTTTGTACATATATACAGCAGGTTGACCAGCCATCGCCATGAGATTCTTTCCCCCTTTCTCCTTGCTGCTTGCTGAATTACTAGGACATCACAGAACATTTATAGATATTTCTATTACCAAAGAGGAAGCCAGTCATATGATGCTAAAATGTTCAGACCCATTCTTAAATCCTAAATGTTGACTGTAGATGGATGTCAGAAAGATTGGATATGTGCAAGGTGGGCTGAGGAAGACTCTGCTGGGGTCCTATAAGGGAAAGACTTCCACAGTTGCATTTTGGAATATAAGAAGTGAATTTCATGTAGTGCTTTAATCAGTGGCCATTTATACATTATTTCTCTAGCAAGTACACTTTTTCAATTGAACTGCATAAAAAAACAAACAACCCATATCAGGACAGCACTTTTTTCTTCACACAACCCTCAAGAGAACTTGCAGAGGCAGCCAAACTTTTCCTGAATCAGTTGGTGAAGAACCAAAACTCAGTGCTCAAAATAGGCACTTAGAATTAAGCAGCCATCTCAAGTTTGCCCCTCCTATGAGTTAAGTGCATGAAACTCCACTAAAAAAAAAAAGGACACCCTTTCTCTTTGGCTCTGTAAAAGCCACAGGACAAGAATCCTCCAAGTGCCCCCTCAGCAGACTTCACTTGCAGACGTTTCCATTATAAAATGGAGGTTTATTCTTTTCAGTGATGCACGACAAACTTTTTGTTTGCACAAAGTTATCATTCAGTTTCGGTGTGTTGCTGCTGCTGGATTTGCTTCGACTCTGATCTGGGGTGGGCTGGATAGGCAAAGACATGGCAACATTGTTCTTCACCAGGCAACCACACACCAGGCGAAAGAAGGCTCGGCGCATGTCTTTGCTTGCCAGAGTATAGATGACGGGGTTCATGGCTGAATTGAGGACCGCTAAAGCTATGAAGCCATCTTCTTGATACAAAATCGAGCACTCTTTCACTTTACAGGCCACGTCAATCAGCAACAAAATAAACAGGGGGGACCAGCAGGCAATGAAAACCCCAACAACGATCACAACAGTCCTCAGCAATGCCATGGACCTCTCTGAGTTGTTGTGATTGGTGACATTCCGACTGCTTGATTTCACCAAGATGTAAATGCGGGCATAGAGGATTACAATGGCCACTAGGATGGCTATGAAGATAATGGTGCAAAACGCCACATATTTCTTGGAGTATAGTGGTAAAATGGTGGAACAGTCTCTTAAATTGCCAATACAATTCCAACCAAGGATGGGCAAAGCTCCCAGAGAAAGAGAGATAAGCCAGCACGTTCCAATAAGCAGGAAAACCCTGTACTTTTTATTTGCATCGTATGGCCTCATTTTGATCATGGTCAAATGCCGTTCGATGGCAATAGCCAACAAGCTGAATGTAGAAGCACCCAGCGCCACAAACATGCTGCCTTCCCGAACAAACCAGATCCTGGAAGACAAAGTCAAGGTCTTGTTTCCTGACATCAAAATGTTCACTTTGTAAACTATTCCCGCCAACAGGTCACAGAGGGCCAGGTTGCCAATAAAAAAATACATGCGATTGTGAAATCTGTTGTTCTTCCAGATGGCAATCAGCACCATTAGGTTCTCCAGGATGATAAAGCCACAGATAATGAGAAGTGCAATGATTGTCAGTTTTTTTTCTTTTCCACGGCTAAGCTTTCCAGTATAATTGTAATGAAGTACTATCACTGGGTCCACGGCTTCATTTTCCGGAAAGAAAAAGAAACTAGGGGGTGCTGTGCTGACAATAGCCATGACTTAATTTGAAAGAGATGCACTTTAACATCAAGAAACTTTTGTTCCAATTGTTTCCCACAAGGGGGAGCCCACACCACACTCTTTAGAGTGCGGTTCTCTAAAGATATCTCCAAGCTGGATGCATCTCAGCATCTTCAGGCTCTGGGGGCGGAACCTTTGAAAACAAGTAAAAGACAAAGTTAGTCAATAGGCTTAGCTTCCCAAATCTCATGTTGTAACAAAGTAGAAACAGGAAACTCTCACTTTGAATAGAGAGCAATCAGATCCTCAAGGCAAAGGAGATAATATCAAATAGGTGAGGCTACTATTATAAAGGACTTTCCCTGTCAAATACATTGGCACTCCTGCCAAAAAGAGCTAAGATCATTTTATATCATCACATAGAACTGAAGAACTTGAGCAAGTTATTACATATTAAGGGGAAGGACAGAATTAGTGTAGGAATTGGCTGAAGTACAGTATTCGATGATGCTGGCCTCTTTTCTTCCACCCTACCACAATCCAGAGTCATCTGAATAGAATTCAAGGCCTGTTAAATTAGTTGAGCATAAGAGAGAAGCAATGCCACAAGGATTTCTCATTTCTGGCAATAATAATGCATTCATATAAATTCATAACCCCTCCATTTTTTTGCCCTTTCAAAACACCCCAAAAGTGCTGTCAGGCTGTTCCTAATTATAGAACTGGTCCTGACTGCAACTGTCTGAAATGGTATCTTAACTACGCAACAGACTGCAATCCAATACAAACCTTGCCTGGGAAAATGTTGCATAGAACTTGAAATAGATTTCCTTCACTTCACAGGAAAAATACTTCCTGGTGAACCATTCAATTTCTCTCCCCTCCACTTCTTGTTTCTTACCTCCCCCTCTTTTGCACATTCACTGTTTGATCTCTTCCTTCCCCTTTTATTAGACAAAAACATTTCAATTGTACTTTAAAAAAAAAAGCATCCTCTAGACCAGTGATGGCGAACCTTTTAGAGTGCCCAAAAACCACCCCCACCCGTCCCCGCTCCGCCATGCCCGCTGGACCACCCACCACCTCCATGGCCTGCTACAGATCATCCAGGTAGCCCAGCAGCGCCATGGTGGCCACACCCTCTGCCCGTGCCCTGCAGCATCATCTGCGCGCGATGGGGTGCAAGGGCGGAGTCTTGTCCCTGCTGCCCGGCTACCATGTCCTTGGCTGCGCAGCATTGCGACTCTCCTCCAGAGGGCTGCTGGTGAGGAGGGGGCCATGGGAGGAGGCGGGGCTGGGGCGACGGTGCGTGTGCCAACAGAGAGGGCTCCGAGTGCCGCCTCTGGCACGCATGCCATAGGTTCGCCACCACTGCTCTAGACAGTGTGGCTATGAATCCCTGTCTAGAGATTCAGCTTTGACAGTATCACTAGTTGTAATTAGAAAATCCATCTATTTAAAAGCCATCTTGTTAGGTTTTTTGCTGACTATTCAGTATTAAGCACAGAGAATAGATTGAAAGTCACACAGTAGTTAGTTTGCCCAGGTGTCTTAAGAAAGCAGTTCTGATATTACATTAGGTAAAGCATCTGAGTCAACATACACTCTTCCAGGTCCTGCACTGATTCATCCAGTCCAAAAAAATAATTTATTTTTCACAGGGCTTTTATGGATGGTCATTGTCATCTCCCATGGTTATGTTTTCAGTCTGCCCAACAACAAAACTCATCTAAGCCAATTATATAAAAGTAAAGAATGAAACTAACTAACTAACTAACTAACTGCATTATTGAATGTGTAAAGTGGCCATGCTTTGCCCCAATATGATACTCCATGCCATTGAATCACTCCTACTGTTTTTCTTTGGCTCAGCCAAGATCATCACCTTGTACCCAGAGCTAGGGGGGGGGGAACACACCAGAACTATAGGAAACTCTCACTTTGCTTTTTGGAGTACAGAGAGGGTCATGTTCCTTTATGAAACAGCTATACCTCTTCAAACTTTGCACAGCCCAGAGAAAATGAAAGAAAGAAATTGACTATTAGGCAAGCCATTACAGCACTCTCTGGTCATTTAAAAATTACAACTCTACATTATCAAATTTGAAATGACTGGATGAAGAGGACAGTCTTTGTCGAAAAAGACATTATTGCATCACCTGACCTCCTTGAAGAGGTGTCCCCTATGCAGACTCTTCAGTTCTTCCTTCCTCTTGAAGCCACTTAATGCATTTCAGTCAACCAAGAGTGTCCAAGGATCATGACTTCTTTAGCAACTGAGTTTTTGACCAGGGTACATTTCTCCCTACTGCCAATGAATCAGATCGAAAATGAATGAACCACCCATGACATGCTTCAGAATTGATAAAGTACGCCAGGAGGATTACTGACATAAAATTGAGATTTGGCATTGGAGCAGGCTCTTTCCTAACCAGTCTGACAACTTATTCTATCCTTCCCTTGCAATGCTTTTCACAACATGCATTGGCTTGTTAAATGACTAAAATTAAATATGATTATTATCTAGCTATTCTCCACTATTATATTAGAAATTATAATTTGGTGGCAATTTGCAGAGAAACTCTGGGGTTGACTTTGAAGAAATATGCAGCTCTGGCATGGAAGTTGTCTATATACAAACATCAGAGTCAAGATAAAAGGAGAGTGGATGTTCACACAATGCCAGCACGCATATTTATTAATACTATATTGACATTTCTAATATCAAGTCAATATTAGTTGACATGGTCTGTTGCTTACTGTTTTACCACGTACAAAACCTACGCACAAAACCTTTCTGCTGTAATCAAATTTCTGGAGGACATACATATTCATTTTTAAGCACCAAGTCCTGCTGCAAAAGTAGGAGGAGTTTGCAGTGTTTCTTGCCTATGAGGAATGTTTGCATCCATTGGAGGGGATGCTTGGCTCCCCCTCCTTCTCTTTTTGGCATACCACTACGGTATACGGTACTGTACGGAGAAGATAGCCTAATTACACAAAGAGATTGAAAGAAAGAATTCCCCAGCAGGAGAATATGCAATATGTTGAGCAGAAAAGAAGGTTGCCATTGTCTTTCTTTTATCATTGGCCGCTAAGACACCTTCACTGAAAGTGAATAGCAAGCTCCTGGCACTGCTATAGACTTTTAACACAGTAAACAGGAGGCTCCTGTTGCCTCCTGACAGCCTTAAATAATTAGAGCTGCCCATTCAAGCCTATACTGGGCATTCAGAAGGTGCAGGTAATAGCAAGACTAGTACTCTGGAAGTACAAATGTTGGGAATAAGGAATAAGGGAATAAGAGAAGTGGTTGGAAGGGGAGCAAGCAAGGCTTTTATCTCTCTTTTTCAACTTCCAAATATATGTTTTATATTCAGATTCAGCTACTGTCAGCCCTGGGATGCTATCTGCAAACTCCGAGTTGGGGGAAGGAGGGAAAGAGAACTGCAAAGAAAAATGCAGATATGGGGGGTGGGGGAAAAAGGGACTTGCCAACAAGCTACTTTGCCTTACCGATGGAAGTTTTGCTTACCATTTGCCTCTCTTTTATATAGTTGCTGGTGGCAGTAAAAACTCCCAACAAAGTCTTAGCTAAAAACTCCGGTTTCCTAGATCCCAGCCCTGCCATTTTTCTAGTAGCTCCTATAAGGAGATTCAGCTAAGTTGCTAATTACCAAACACAACACCCTTTGCTGTTATTCTAATATTTATGCAAACATAGCCATTTAAAATCAGAAAACTAGAAGTGGGGAATTTTGCTTGAGGCGGACCTGGAATCAATTTTATTGTCCAAACAAAAGACAGGTTAAATACATAAAACCTCTCCATCAGGGGTTGTCTGGATACATTTCCAAGAATTTCCAGCCAGCAAAGAGGGCTTCAAGTTGAAAAAGCAAGGCTGATTGCTAGAACCTGACAAAACTATGGGAGAGCCTCTTATTTAAACATTCTGTCAGATGAGAACAATTAAATATGCCAGCAAAAAAAGCATACACACGATTTCACTATGAAACATGACTCAGTGGACTAAGGCTAAGAAAGTAACTGAGAGCTAATGTTACACTGTGGATACGAGCATTAGGTTAGATTACATAGACCTTGGGAAATCCCACCATCTTGCAAAGCTCACTGGATGATCTTAGGCCAATCATTATCTCCCTTACTAATACCTAACACAGGGATATTGTGAAGATAAGATATGGATTGGGAAACCACGTATGGCATTGTGAATGCTTTGGAGAAACAATAGGATAAGATAATAAGATTATCTCCTGATAAGATACTAAGCTTGTACTTCCAAGGCAGAACAAATCTTCCTCAGATAATTGCTAAGGCCTATTTATACATTAATTCCCTCCTTTTTTTTCCTTGATAAACAGAAAAATGGAAAACCTCCCATCCAACTGCCTTTAAACCACTCCACTGCACCAGAAGGAATGGGACCCACAAATGACACATTTTACACCAGAAAAAAAGCACGTATATTTCAAGGTCTATGGAGAGTCTCAATCATCCAGGTCATGATTGTCTCAAAGGTGCTTTTTTCAAAAGGCAACTGGACTTTCTTGGATTTTTTTTTTCTTTGAAAATGTTTCGCTTCTCATCCAAGAAGCTTCTTCAGTTTATTTAAAGGCCATATCTTAGTTCTTTGACGCACCCTCTGGATCCAGAAGGGGCAATTCTAAAGCACATAAGCATGCTAGGCAGATAGTTGTAGATGACACACCAAATCATAAATTTAATATTACTTTATATTTGGCACGTTGTGGCAGCTTTAGCTATTATTTATTAATATGTTGGCTATTCTATGAAAAATAATTCCATACCAATCAAAGGAATGTAGGCCAAAGTAATATACACAGAGTCTATTGTCCAGCACCTCCAATCCTTGTCCTTGAATGCATAGATGATCAGTCCACAACCCTGGAGTAACATATGGGCCTAAATATTAATTTCAGAACCTTTCTGTAAAAGATCTGCCACTTCAGATAGCAGAAAGAAGGAAAAAGAGTGGTATGAGAGAATAAATATCCTCACCCATTTTGGGTTACAGCCAACATTTGCTGCTTACTTCAACCCTGTCCATCATATGCGCCTCTCCAAGGCATTATCCATTCCAGACATGTCTTTCATCACTCAGAAAATTGGAAAGGATGAGGCAATCTGGAAAATACTTTCTTACAGATACTCATGTCCAAGGGCCCAAGACAATAAAGCATTTCATGTAAACTTTATATGCTAAAAGCAAATAGCAGGTGGATATAAGAGGAACCTTTAAAATCTTCACACACACACACACACACACACTCTCTCTCTCAGATGTCCTGGCTCTGCTTACTTTTGGATTGTAGTCCTTGAAGAAATGCTGTTATAAAGCCTGCTCTACATCTTTAAGCCACTGCAACTCCAGCAGCCCCATCTTACTACTATTACTACTTTATTAAACTTGTATGTCACTTCTGAGGGAAATAAATGATTATTTTGCTGTTTACAAATGGAAATGATTAATCTAAAGGAGATATAGGCAAAGGAGATACTTCCATTATTTTGAATATGAACCTACGAGAGATGTTATCAGTATCAGGTTCAAAACCCTAATGTACATTATTATGATACATCATATATGTACATCAGAAGACTTCCAACCTGGTAATGATGCCATCAAACAATTCCTCTAGAAACTGAAAGGCTTGTGTAGATCTGGCTGTTTTAAATGCCTTTCAGAGACTGATTGATCTAATATCTTCTAACTCAGGGGTCTCCAACCTTGGCAACTTTAAGACTTGCGGACTTCAACTCCCAGAATTCCTCAGCCAGCATAGCTGGCTGAGGAATTCTGGGAGTTGAAGTCCAGAAGTCTTAAAGTTGCCAAGGTTGGAGACCCCTGTTCTAACTGATATCAGAACATTCCAAGAAGGTGTCAACATGTCTTCCCTTAGGTGTGCACTAGCTACATCAACCAATGCATGTTTGTCATAATTCTAAAAAAAAGGCTCCTATGCACCCAGAGGTATGTGTCTGGAATGCTCCACATTTCTGCAGTTCTTTCCTATTGGCTTTCATCTGTAGCCTGACCATGATCAACGTGCATGCAGCATCTAGGTCAGGCCTGCATAGCATATGGTCTTCAGACCACAAATATCCCACCAAACAGCCTTTGTGTGGCCTGCTGGCAATTTTTACAAAGTAATAATTCCACTCCTCTGCTCCATTAGCTGCAGAGTAGCTGAGCGGCACGCCAAGTGTGTCTTTGCATCCCGCAATAATTTTTAATTTATCAGTGTCACCCTGTCCCTTTTACAAGTTGTTCAGGCCTGATCTAGGTGATGGGATTTGATGTGTTCCAAACCCCATTCACATATTTGATATCAGGGGCCACCAAGTGACTGACAGCTAGTCTGACGGAGATGCATGTGAGATAGATGAGTTGATAGATGAATGATAGACAGACAGACAGATAGATATAAATGTATTCTGCCTAAGTAACCTATTGTTTTTCATGACCAAGAACGGTGAAAATAGACTATGGAGGGCTTGTAAAATGCATTATGAAAAATGAATGCATAATTAACAGCAAACTCAACGTTGGGTTTCATGTTCAAGAAAGCAGTGAAATTACATCATCTGTAACAGAGGAAATTAAAAGCAGACCAGTCAATTCATGCACTGCAGGTCAATATCACTGAGATATACTAGCAAAAATAAGGTGACTTAGATTATCTGGGGTTTTAGATTCGTATAAATATTTGTGAAGCTGAGGATATGTATGGACTGGCTGTTTGAAGAAAAGTGTTCTCATGTTGCTGAAACCTAGCTGAAGTAATATTCTTTCCAGATGGTGGATGCATTGAAATCGGATCCTTACAAGAGGGAGATTGTGGGAAAGTGAATCAATAGGAAAAGCAGTCCCTTTACCTTTAAACCTTCTTCCCATAAGTCTGAACTCAGAGACAGTCATGAAATCATGAGAGGATGAGGAGTGTCCTTGTCCGGCACTCCAGATGCTGTCCCCTGACACCGCTTCATTTTTTTCCCCCTTAGTCCTTTACTTCAGACAGAGAGAAAGAGAAAGAGCAGGAGAGAGTGTGAACACGAGAGTGAACAAATAGAGAAGTGCTTCAGATTTTGCACAAACTCAAAACTTCTTCTACCCATTAAAACCATGACCCCATATCAGCCTGGAAAAAAAAGACACGACTGCTACATTGTATTAACTATCAGAAAGGTTCTATGCTTGTGTTTATGCGGGATCCTATTCATTTTATGTCAGACTACATCACTCTGATCTAGCTACAATGCTCCACAGAGCAATGCCCCACAAATGAAATAATAGCTCTAATGCCAAATATGATGTCATGTGAATATTTTGACCTTGCATGATCTGTAACTGTCTGCCCAGCATGTTTCTGCTTGTCTGATAAAACAATGACACTGGGGTATGACATGGCATTTCAAACTGATTGACAAGATGTTCTTGAAGCAAACCACTACAGAACTTTCCAGCTGCAATTTAGTTTATTTTATCACATGTTGTTGTATTTTATGCAAAATTTATTTGTATGGGAGGGAAGGAAGGAAGGAAGGAAGGAAGGAAGGAAGGAAGGAAGGAAGGAAAGAAGGAAGGAAGGAAGGAAGGAAGGAAGGAAGGAAGGAAGGAAGGAAGGAAGGAAGGAAGGAAGGAAGGAAGGAAGGAAGGAAGGATCCTTCCACCCAAAGGCATAGTAGTGAGGTGGGTGGTCATATAAATTGTTTAAATAAAATAAATATTTGGATTGTCCTTTCTTGTAGATCAAGAGTGCATATCAGATTAAAGTCTCTTGCATAGAATACATATATGTGATGTTCACTAGCAGCATGCAGAAGTTTTGAATCTTCAGTTTTAATTGCTTGGAAAAAAAATGTGCCTGCTTTAATTTGCAGCAAAGAGCTACTGCCCTGGAGGAAGTCTAAAGCACTTCTTCCAAATAATTTTTGAAAGTTCATATATGTAGTTTTATGTCTGAAATGGGAAGAGACTTAAATGTGATCTGTCCGGAATAGGAAAGAAATTAAGTGTGCTTATTTAGTAATAAATTATATAACAAAGGAATCGAACTGTTAGCTACCATTGTTCAATTTTGCTTTAAACCTTAAAACAAGAAAAGTCTTAAACCTTTAAAAGGCTCCATCTTTTTTCTGGATCTGACCTGCCCACTTCCGGGATCCAACCTCTAACATACTTTCCAAAAGCCTACCCAATCATTGGCTCAATTGAAGCTGCATGCTTCTTTACAAGCAAGTGGCATTTGTTTGATTATGGATTGGATGGCTGCCAATCCATATTTTATTACCACATTTTGCTAAATTTAGCATTGTTTTAGAATTGCACCTCATATTCTACTGCTCTTATTTTCT
Source organism: Azemiops feae (assembly GCA_023970755.1). Classification (NCBI taxonomy): domain Eukaryota; kingdom Metazoa; phylum Chordata; class Lepidosauria; order Squamata; family Viperidae; genus Azemiops; species Azemiops feae. The sequence goes on from JALGBA010000099.1 coordinate 2,443,205, forward strand.
TCCATTATACTTCCAGAGAACCCAATGAGTATTTTTGGTTTTTAGTAGCTATCTTCATAGAGATCTCCTCATTTCAAAGACTAGGCTATTTCCTAAAAACAGCTTTTCTCTTCCTTGTACTTCAAACTTTTGAATCTCAGCATTGTCTGTTTCTTTAGAGGTATTTAATATGGCAATTTTAAAATCCTGCTGCAGTTATCCTGAATTCCACCCACTTCTGTGGATTTTTTTCCAATCCCATCCCCAGAAGAGATCCATGGGTGTCCTGAAAAATGCATTAACCCAATCAAACCAGAAGCAAAGTATGTTGAATTAGGATCAGAAGACGGTTCAAGTCTTGCCCTTCTGAGTAGTTTGAAGTCAGTCATATTAACTCAGTCCAACCCATCTACAGAGATAATGGAGATTATCATGCTAGGTATACTACCCTGAGCTGCCCTGGGGGAAAGGCGGGGTATAAATTCACTACATAAACACTTCGTCCAAATAAATGCTCAAGCAAACTCTAAAGCAGGGGAGGAGAAAAATGCCTCCTGGCTTAAAATCTGCTGCTATAAATTAATTTTCCCGTCTTAGCTCTCTCCCACAATTCCCAGTCTTAATCCAACACTTTGGAAGGTGCCGGGTCGGGAATGGCTGATCTGACGTGCAGTGCTCATGCTCATCTTCCCTGTTACTTCCATTGTTCGTTTGGTTTCTCCCAAAATTGGTTAGCCCGATTGTGTCGTCTGAATGTCGGGTCACCAGAAGCTGGAAAGACCAAGCTGACCTCCGCTAACCCAGATACCGATTGGCTCGTTGGTCTCTTTCCGCGTGAACGCGCCGCCGAGGAAGCTGCTCTAGATTAAGCCCGTAGGGCGAGGGTCCCACCTAAACTTTTGAAAAGGGGGAGGAGTCTTCACACCCACCCACCCCCGCCCCACGGAACATAACGAATTTGGAAATCGGTGAGGATGAGCTGAAGTTCACTGAGTAACAGTGCCCAACGCAGTCCAATCGTGAAGGGACAATGCAATTGTGGGTCCACCAAGTTCAGAAAGAGGACAAGGATCGAGGCCAGATGCCTTCGGATCCTCTTTTTGTATTTTTCGCGACACGGGATCTGTAAAAGGTCCCACCTTGCTCCCCCCCCTCGAGCCGATTACTCCCCCACACACACACAAATAGCGAGCAAATCGCACGGCTATTGCTTTCTGGGGGGATTCAGGTTTTGCGGGCGCATTGCCTTATCCCTCTGGGCTTGCTGTCGGCGCCTTAAAATTGCCCCCCGTCCCGCCCGATCCCCAAGCGACCCGCGCCAATTCGGATGATAAAAGGCGAGACGTCCCACCCCGTCGCCCTGAACTTCGACTTGCGTTGCCTTCCCGCTCACCTGGCGTCCGCTCCTCTCCCTCCTCGACCGCTCTCTGCCCGACGCGCCTCATCCTGGCTGGATGTTGGCGCCAAGCGCTCTGCTCTGCCGGGTCCCACTTTCGTGCGGCCGAAGTTCCCGCTAGCCAAAGAGCGCAGCCGCGCGGGGTGATCAGCGCCTCCCGATCGCGCCGTCCCGCAGAAGGGGAGAAAACTCCGCCGGCCGGCCGCGAGCCGATACCTCCTCCTCCTTCTCCTCCTGCTGCTGCTGCTGTTCCGCGGCCACTTGGCCTTGTGGGGCTCCTCCCGCCGGACTCTCCTCGGCGACGAGTCCCGGTTCACACGCGCCGCCACATCCTCCCCTGTTCCCCGCTGGGCTGCCTCTACATTCCTTCTCCGGCGAGCCTTGTGTCCTCCGACGCACCTCCCACGGCAGCCGCCCTCAGCTCCGCGCTCTTGCCAACTGCTCCTCTCCGAGCCAGGCTGCTAAAGCCGGATCCACTTAACCGGCAGTGGGAAAGGAGTCCCGCCGTTCTTCAGCCAGCAGGGCCTGTAGAGGTGGCCCATTTCTGGCCGATGGGTGCGCTTTCGCACCCCTTGGCGGGGAAGGAGCTCAACTGAATTCCCTGGGTTGGCTTCCGAGTCAATAGGCGCGGGGTTGCCAATGCACGGAAAGAGGAAGGGGGTTCTGCTTTGCTCTCAGTCATCATTTTATTTAAGAGCAATAAACCCTTCGAGAACTGGGAAGTTTTCTGCAACTGGTATCGGTGGGGCATATTTTATAAAATACTACCCATTCCTGCTTTGGGAAAGGAATACCATCGATTAAAAAAAAAAAGAAAGCAAGTAAATAGGAATCCCAGAAGAGCATAATGCTATATCTGCTGAAAATATTTCCATTCTGTGTATTTTCTGAGAAGTAAATTTTGGTCTCCCTTCACTGGCTTTCTTTGGACTTGTCCTCACTTTCTCTAATGCTGTGTGAACTTCTTTGCCACTATGTCACTTTGTCACCATGGTCTTCCTCTGCAGCTAAGGCTGCTTCAAGCCCCTCTTAAAATTTTTGGTTTTAAAATAATGTTTTCCCTCTTCTGACAATTTTTCCCTTGGAGACTTCATTGATGCTGGGATTGCTTCATTGATGTGGTTAAGATGTGAGATCGGTTGCATCCACCACAAACAGTGAGGAAGCCCAAATCACAACACACATGCAATGATGTCCTACGTGTTTCATCATTTGCTTCCAGCAGTGTCCATGGAGTAAAGGGGAGGTCAGATTGATGAAAGCCGCATCACAGTCCCAACCCTTTTTTATGTGATTTATGACATCACACTCATGCCTTAGGTCAGGGGTCTTCAAACGTGGCCCTTTTATGACTTGTGAACTTCAACTCCCAGAATTCCTCAGCCAGCATGCCTGGCTGAGGAATTCTGGGAGTTGAAGTCCACAAGTCATAAAAGGGCCAAGTTTGAAGACCCCTGCCTTAGAGGTTTGAAGTTTGAGGTGTGACATTGCCATTCAGACAAAATCTGATAGGTTGCACATGTCTTTGTTTGCTGACCCTTGACCCCTGTAGATAACCATAGTTGGGATCTGCCCAGTTCCCTTTGCCCTACCTGCACACTTTCATGGCCATTTTGCCATGAAAGAGTGTGCAGATTAGTGTGTGAGTTACTTAAAGAATGTGGGTTACAGGAGGGACTGGACACCAACTTCCATAGAGGCAACTGCCTGCATAATGTCTAGCTAATGCTCTTGTTTGGGTTTCACGCTGTTTTCCACAAGCAGTAGGTCTGTTTTTTTAAAACATGTGCTGCGCAGAAAGGAGATGCTCTCAATCACTGCTATAGAAATGGCCAAAGTAAAAACAAAACAAAACTCTGCATGAGATTTCTTACTCTCTCAGATCTTGGCCTCTTCTCCGATTCTGTGTCTCATCTGGGATGAAAAGAGACAGTATGCAGGGTATGGGAAAGGAAAAGGTTGTTGAGAGGAGGAATCGTGCGTAATCATTTTGTGTACACTACGGTGGCGGGCAGTTGTGTTGCACGCATGGATTCATTCATTCATTTCTTTATTTTACTTTTTGTTCTGTGGTTTGAGAGTGGGAGGGGACTTATTCCAGACAGGCAGCTGATGAGTTGCAGGGACCAGAATAAAATCTGAACTCCGGAAGTGGAGAAAGGAAAGAAGCCAGAGAAGACTTGTGGTTTAGGGAAGAGAAGTCTGGGCATCTCAAGACCCTCTATCCTTGGGAAAATCACAGGATAGAGGGATTCTGTTCTGCTCTTCATCTCATACAAGAACTCTTGGATTGAGGGAGCCCTTGTCTCACTGTCTGTTTGTGCAGCAAAGAACAAGAGGGAGGGGGGAAAATAAGTGGTGCATGAGCACAAGGGAGAGAATGTGGGCAAGTATCTTGGAGAAGGAAAGTCCCTCATTTATTTAGATAATACAAGTGTAATATCTCTGTGTTAAGAATAAAATTACCATAGAATAGAATAGAATAGAATAGAATAGAATAGAATAGAATAGAATAGAATAGAATAGAATAGGATAGGATAGGATAGGATAGGATAGGATAGGATAGGATAGGATAGGATAGGATAGGACAGGACAGGACAGGATAGGATAGGATAGGATAACAGAGTTGGAGGGACCTTGGAGGTCTTCTAGACCAACCCCCTGCTCAGGCAGGAAACCCTATACCATTTCAGACAAATGGTTGTCCACTCTCTTCTTAAAAACTTCCAGTGTTGGAGCATTCACAACTTCTGGAGGCAAGTTGTTCTACTGGTTAATTGTTCTGTCAGGAAATTTCTTCTTAGTTCTAGGTTGCTTCTCTCCTTGATTAGCCTCCATCCATTGCTTCTTGTCCTGCCCTCAGGTGCCTTGGAGAATAGCTTGACTCCCTCTTCTTTGTGGCAGCCCCTGAGATATTGGAACAGTGCTATCATGTCCCCCCTGGTCCTTCTCTTCATTAAACTAGACATACCCAATTCCAGCAACCATTCTTCATATGCTTTAGCCTCCAGTACCTCTGATCATCTTCCTCTGGACTGTTCCAGTGATGGCTGAAGAACCTTGAAGCATCTGCTCTGTAGCCAGAAATGTACTTTCAAGTCAGATTCCACCTGGGGTTTTGCAACATCTGTTCTTTAGTTTTCTAGCTTCCTTCAACAATCCTTTCACTTCACTTCTGAAATCATTTATGTCACTCTGGTTTCCATTGAGTGTGCATGGGTGAGGAGTTGGGGGGGGGAGCATTTGAGGAAGAGTTGAGAACGCTGGTATGAAATGGAAAGGAATACTCTAAGCAAGAGTACCAGGAAAGTCCCTCCCGCTTCAACCCACAAGCCCTCCTCCATACCTGTGATTTGCCAGCAGGGCTATTTTGGACATGGCTTTACGATGCTCGTGCAGAACTGTGAAAGTCCAGCAGCTTGAAAGGTGGCTAAACCCACAATTCAAAGCATCTGTCTACATTTACCCAACCAGCCCCACCACATATTAAAGAGCACAATTGGCGGTTGTTTTTCCAGCTGGCAAGTAATGCTCAGTGGGAGGCGAAACAAAGCTACAGGAATCCACCAGTCTCTGTCCTACACAAAGACAGCAACAATCATCAGCATAAGCAGAATGGGGGCTGGCAATGAAGCCAGTGGAATTTGTGCTGGAACACTTTTTTTTGCCAGCTCAAGGACTAATGGATTGCACTTTAATGTGCAATCATTTTTTTTTCCTGCTTTGAATCCACCCCTCCTTTGTGAATTCCTATGAACTAATTCCTATGAGCTCAGCCTGGGCTTCGAACATAAATTTGGTCAGTGTGGGAGAGAAGCCGTAAGGGGGTTCCAGCACTGTAGATTTGAGAAATTAACAAAGCCTCCAGATGGTATCCATGAAGCCATTGGTGTCAATTCCACTGTGGGATGTGACTATGTATTATTTTTATGTACAGTATGTAACTTGAAGAGCCCCTGCAAAAATGGCCATCGAATTCTAATTTCTTGCATAACAAAGAAGACAAATCATTTTATGATTATATTTAAGCATTTAATTTGACTGTGTTTAAATCAGATTTAATATTTCCCCTGGTTCTGCCCACTTCCTTATCGTTACTTAATGCATATTTTGGACAGTGCTTTCCCCATCATGCAATCCTCACTCAGGAAGAGCCCACTTATATGTACATGTCTCCAGGTCCATCAGCTGTAATTAGACATGTGTGAATCTGATTTGGTGGTTGCTATGTACATAATTTTAAATGAGAGTTGGAAAAACATGAGAAAACATTTGCGTCTGAACATTATCACAGAAACATACACACATACACGAACACAAACACAGAAGCACAATGTCTTAAAGCTGTGCATTGAGGTAGAAATATTTTAAAATAGCCACTATTGTTTTGTGCGCTTATGTGTTTTCAAGACGTTGTCATCATGACTTATATTTAGTGAAATGTCTACAGAGCCCAATAGGGACAGTGCAAACACAATGTGTGAAACTTATTTTGGGGTTTGCAAGAGATGCGTCAGAGGAAAGCAAAGACACTTAGTTTCTGACCTTTTCTCCACTGTACAGTCTTGGGAGAGGTCAAGCTGACCACAGCAGAGATGCTGAACAAGAATACAGAATTCTGGGAAAGTGAATGAACTCCAGACACACTGACAGTAACATCAAAAGAGGCAGTTGGGAAAAGATGCACAGTTCGAAAATCTGGCAGATGCTTTGTGGCATCAGATGCTTTAAAATGCTTGACTGTACCAAATGAAGTTGCTTTGGAAGAATGGTTGCAATGCATGGACCTGCTAGGTTATTGAATGCGTCAATTACACAGCAAACCATTTTATCATATCCCACCAGCTTCCTGGTAAGTACAAACATGCAACACGTTTGTCAACTTTTATTACTTGAGAATCTCCATTTCTTTTATCCTTTGGCTGTGTGATGGAGCTAAGACAGAAGGGCATTGTGGCCTTGAAACTATGTATACTGTGGCTTAATACAGATTAGTTTTCATAATTTCCCAAGCAAATATAGCGAAAATAGCCTCACTCCTGGCCTCACTCCTAAATTAAAACTGAAGCTTTAATTTAGTGATGCACAATTTATTTGTGTCCAGGAGATGCATGTAACATTTTCTGGGGTGTAGAGAGGCAAAGGCTGAAATTAGCAAGGCTAAGATTCAAAGTTTTTGTTAAGAGTTTACAGTTTTTTATGGGGCTGAAGTCTCAGAATGAGGCACATTTGGCTTTGGGGTGAGTGGGGTTTTAGTGGCTATAGTGGCAGTAATGATAATGCATGGAGAGAAAAATTAATGAATCAGTCAATGAAGAAAAGAATGCAGCACACCATGACACAAGGTCTAGTGGCTTTTAAGAAAAGTAACCAGTTCTTTCTAGAATTTCTCCTGAGGAAAATGGCTCATCGCAAAGCCAAGGCAAGGCAAACTGAAAACAGGAAACTTGTCCTGACTCTAATTAATTCTGGGCTGATGCATTGCTTAACATTTCCCTAAAGATAGCATTTGAGGGGAGGATTAGCACATGTTCTTTTTATGCTACAAGTAGCACAGAACCAATTTCTATTCTGAAGCAGTACAGCAAGGAACCTAGGAGAAACCTATGGACACCAGATGTTGCTCTAGCTCAGCTCTCCAGGGTACATGCTAATGATAATAATAATTATGTCCCCAATTCTAACAATGGAGCAACACACATCAGGATCTGAAACACACACACACAGCCTGGTAGTAAATTTTTGAATGTTTACAAACAATAACGCTTCCACGTTGATAGGATATAGGTAACAGTATGTTAGCATGACTGGTAGACTCTGGATGAGAGATTTTTGCATGGAATAACATGAGATAAAGCTGAGATAAAGCTGAGCTTCGTTTGTGCTTGTGGCATAATGGACAAAATATGCCAGAATTGACTGGCACTCTCTATGCTGCTGAAGACAATATATATTGCTATCTCTCTATTTTCATCTCCATTTCTATCTCTGTCTTTGTGTGTGTCACTGTCAAACTAAGAGCAAGGTGAATGGTATAATGGAGTGGATCAAAAGTGTTTTGATGTTGTGGAATGGAATTGATGAACACACAGAAGGAAGTAAATGTAATTATGAATGAAAGAGCTAAGAGATTATAGGTGCAAAAGAAGGATATCAGGCGAGGTAGGCAGGAGGTGGGGGCGGGGGATAATGTGCCCCACAACCACTTCTTCCTACCTGTAATCTACCAGTAGGACTATTTCTGAGCACAGGATTATTGCTCTTTTGAAAACGTCTTAAACCTGAGTTCAAAGATAGCTCGGCTGTCAAGGTACAGGCATTAAGGTAGGATGGAGATGGGGAAATAGGATGGGGTTGTCTGCGGACATTACTACTTTGTTTCTATGAAGCTGACTTATCCATTGTTCCTTGCTGCAAAATTTTCATAGACCCCAGAGGAACTTAGGAACAAAAGAACAACTTGTTCCTTATTGTTTTGATTATTGCAGCTTCAGAGCAATTCTAAGGAACTATAAGGGGAAAAAAAAAGAAATTAAAAAAAGGTTCGTGTTAGTGTCAAGGAGATAACGTGGGAAATGGTGGGTGAATGGAGCATCCCACTTTCCCAGTTCCCAACAAATTGGAAAAGTAAAGGAACAGCATGGGGCTAGTTAGGCAGGAAGAATCCCTAAAAGGAAAAGGCCAGTGTTGGTAGGCCAGTCCATACTGGAACCAACTAGCTACTCCTGCCTTTCCTGAATGGAAGGGCAAGAAGCAGAGAATGACCAATGACCAGCTCAGTCTTCTTGCCAAAGCACTGCAGTCAAACCGCAAATGGACTTTCTGAAGCTGGTTTAAGAACAGTTGGGAGCACATGAGACAGCAGCTGAGGCTGAAGGGCAGAATTACCCTAAATTAAATTGGACCAGCAAAAAGGTTTACTTGGGAACTGACAGCTTTCATCATTCAGATTAAACTGCCTCCTCCTCCTCCTCCTCCTCCTCCTCCTCCTCCTCCCCCCTTTAATTTCCAGAGTTCAGGTAGTGATTGTGTTACAGCCAAAACAGACAACACGCTTAACCTCAAATGTTTTGAGGACTCCAGGGATTGTAAAACTACAAATCTCATTGGGAAAATATCCCCTAAAGGGGAAAAGAAATACCAAAAACTGATGGAAGCACAAACTATGGGCCTTGCTTAAGGAATGCAATACTGGGGCTTGCAGATTCTTTGCATTTTTGGCTATCAGGACAGTGTTTCTGGCATAGCACAGGTTATTGATGTTTCATCCATCAATTTTAAAACCACTCTTGACTTCTTCCAACCAGAAGTGACTCTGAGTGACCTCTTCCAATAGGACTGTCACTGTGTCATCCTCCAGATTTACTGGCATAGCTTGGTTAGGATTTTGACTTCTGTTCCTTGCCATATTTCAATGGATATTCCATTAGTTCCTGTAACCTTTCCACTTGGTAATGAACGGAGTGCTGATCTAATTTCATCTCCTAATACTAGAGGTTTTTGTAAGTAAGAAATATTTTCCAAAGTATTTTGGATGTTGCCATTTCTACTTTAGTGTTTCAGTATACTCCTTCTATTATCCTTCTATTTCCTTTGAATTGGTTAATATCTGTTCACTAGCATCCTTTAGTTAGCAAACCAATTTGAGGATGGAGTTCCTTTGAAAGACTTTCCTTGTTCTTCTATGTCTGTCTCCAGCCTCAGTGTCTTTACAGATGTTGCAATACTGCCTCTTGTCTCTTCTAACAGCTGTCTGAACTCTTTGTTAAAATTCATTTCTGAGAGTTTTGTCTTTCTTGGCTCTAGCTTCTCTTCTCTTCTTGGCAATTTCCATGATTTGTGCTGACATCCAGTTTGCTTTCTTCTATTTCTTTGTTTTTGGTAGTCTCTTTTTCACATTCAATCTAAATGACTTCCTAAAGTTCATTCCATAATTCCTTGATTCTCTATCAATGAAGTTTAAGACTTCAGAGTGATTCCTGATGTTCTCCTTGAAAAAGATGGTATATGTTCAAGATTATAGTTAGAAATTTAACTGATTTTTTTCTCCTTCTTTAGCTTAATTTGGAGCTGAGCAATTCATGAGCAGTTTCTAAGTTGGCACCTGGCCATGTCCTTGATGCTATAATTGAGCTCCTCTACATCCTTTTGGCAACAATATAGTCAATTTGATTTCCATATACTCCGTCTGGTGATGATCATGTACAGAGACATCATTTTGATTGTCTGAAAACAGTGTTAGCTAGGAAGAAATAATCAGAATGTTAGAAATTGATAAGTCAATCTCCTGCTTCATTTTGGTTTCCTAAGCTTTACAATCCAAGTACATTTTTTTTCTTTCATGTTTCCAACTTTAGTATTCCAGTCTCTAATCACAAAAAGTACATCTTGCTTGCATGTTCGGTCAATTTCATTTTGAATTTAATCATAGAAGTAATAAACCTTTTTCCTTTCCTGCAACAGAAGCATAAGCTTGAATGATTGACATATTAAAGGGTTCTTCACAAAGTCTAATTGATATTATTTGGTCACTGATTCCATTGTAATCAAGTATTTTTCTTGCCATACCCTTCCTAATTATAAAAGCAGCACAGGCCCTTCTTTCTTTTCATATCTTGAGTAATAAACAGTGCAATCTTCGACTGAAAGTGTCCGATCTCAATTCCCTGATGCCTAAGACGTCAATTTGTAGTTGTTTCATTTCATTTTTCATTGTGTTAAGCTTTCCTGTGTTCATACCTCTTACGTTCCATATTCCTACTGTAATTCTATCTTTGCAGCTTCAGATTTTCTTTTCCTGTATGGCAACATCAGCAATTAGACATCCTGAAGGCTTTAATTTAGCCATAAATTACCAATATGATAAATACCAATATGATAAGATATTGCATAGAGCATAAAATTACAACAAAACCTATGATGTATTCAATGTGAGTAGCTTCCATAACTAAAAACAAACAGAAGTTTAATGGGTAGAAGATACAGAACAAAAGCCTCTAAATGATTTAGTAATATGGGCTTCAGAGGTTTTCTAAAATAAATGTGTATTTCCCCTTTTATCAATGGCTGTAATGGTCCAGTGTCCAGGATCATTACAGATTCTTTGTAATACTTGGGATATTATGCCACCTTTTTCTGTTTTTTTAAGCACTGCATTCTGAAAAGAAGCTATATTCAGCCTATTAGCTACAATAAATATTGGACTTTTCTAATTGTTATTTTTGTTTTATATATAAGAATATATAGTGAGGCATACTATTCTTGGTTCACCAGGAATGGGTTTAGATAGTGTTAATGTTCACCTGAATTCAAACACAGTAAAGATCAAAACAGGTCTAATCCTAAGAATGATTTATAGCATTTTATAGCATCTTCTAACTATTGTTGTCTTGATATAACAATATATATATATATATTGATATAACAAGCTTTACATTTCCCCAGCAACAAGTGACGTTAGAAAATGTTCTAAATAATTCATGAGGAAATTCTGCACATTTCATACTTCAGAGGCAAATTACACACTTTTAATATGTTCAAATATTCTACAAAATTCAGAGAGCCTATATCAGCCACTCCCAGCCTGGGGTATTTCAAGTGTTTTGGGCATATAAGTCCCAGTATTTCCAGACAGCTTAATCAACCTGGCTATGAATTCTGAAATTATAGTCCCCAAATAACTGGAGGCAATTAGTTGAGGAAACACCGTCTTACTTCATGAAGTATCAATCATTGAATCTTGAAAGGACCATATAGTGTGCAAACTGTATGTTTTGCTTCTAGGTCCAGTTAAGTTGATTTGCCATTAGAAGGGCTTTTGGTTTAGTATTTTATTCATATTTTTATTGGCACACTGGAAACCCCAAGGATTGGAAAATAAACAATAATGATAATAGCCTCTTATTTTTGTGACTTTATCTGATAGCAACAGTTTATTTTCCTTAGAAGCAAAAGATAGTGGTAACTGCATGGTTTTGCATACTTGATATGGAGACAAAGAGATAATATATTTTTCTTTCAATGACTTGTGGCAAGAAAAAAAAATAGAAGTGGCTGTCTCTTCTGGAGAATAGTATTAATGACTACTGCTGTTTCAATTAATCACTAGTAAATCAGTTGAAGGTGTTACAAAGCTGCTTAGACATTCTGGTTCTCTATTTATATGCAATTGAGCCTTGCATTTTTTTGTTGACATTACCCTGACACTTTAGCTCAAAAATCTGTTTTGTTTCAGGAAGAACAGCAAAGCTGAAGTTTTGCCAACTGCTAACAACCAGACAAATGTCCTAAAGGACACAGGAGGTCAGAGCCTAATAGTTTGTGCATTTCCTCCACCATTCAAATTAAAGAGAAATGTTCCCAGAGGATTGGCATTTCATTCAAATGCATCCGTAAATTGGCCAATCCAGAATTCTGATAGGAACAAGAAAAACAAAAACAAAAACCTAATCGGGGACCATTTCCATCCCCCAAATGGATGAGTTAGTCAGAAAATGTGCTTGCTGTATTTGTTTGTGTTTGTGGTTTGCATGTTCCATTTTTTAAAATAATTATTTTTAATAATTGTTGCCCATATTTTTATAATGATTGTTTTTATGCCGTTGTTTTATTTAATTGTTTTACGCCGCTCAGAGTCACTTCTGGTGAGATGGGCCAGCTATATAAATTTGATAAGTAAATAACAAATACATAAAAATCAGCTGAACGATTAATATGTTCTCTATCAATACTTGTGGCATACCTTTGCTCCATCACATCTACTGTAAGTTAGTTAAGGCTTAATTAGACATGCTCATGTTTCCTTTAATTATCAATCGTCTGATATTGTGTTTGACCTAACTTGAACACACCTGCATATTTTAACAAAGCACAAACTTTTAATACAGTAGACACAGAATAACAGCATTGGAAGGGACCATGGAGATCTTCTAGTCCAGGGGTCTTCAAACTTGGCCCTTTTATGACTTGTGGACTTCAGCCAGCATTCCTGGCTGAGAAATTCTGGGAGTTGAAGTCCACAAGTCATAAAAGGGCCAAGTTTGAAGACCCCTGTTCTAGTCCAACCCCCTGCTCAAGCAGAAGACCCTGTATCATTTCAGGCAAATGGCTGACCAGTCTTCTTAAATACCTCCAGTGATGGAAGACCCACAAATTGTGAAGACAAGCCGTTCCGCTGGTTAATTTTTCTTACTGTTAGGACATTTCTCTTTAGCTCTAGTTTGCTTCTCTCCTTGCTTAGTTTCCATCCATTGTTCCTTGTCTTGCCTTCTGGTGCTTCTTTGTGGTAGCCCCTCAAATACTGGAACACTTTTTTATTATATTTTAATAATATATTACTTTGTTTTTTGAGAATCTCTTCTAGATGCTTTAAAAGGGACAAATGCATTTATCTACTCTTATCTGAAGCCACCTGTTCATGATTCCCTATATAAGTCCTTTCATTCTAGCCTGATACTTTCTGATTCATTTTTGAATCAAACAGTTCTATACACATCAGGAAATGCACCTGTATTCATTGACCCCACTCACTCAAGAAGATTTATACAAAATCAAAAACAAAAAAAAACCTAAAAATGCAATGCTGTACAGTTATAGGAATTTACATACATAGTTTCAGATTCAGAACTCAATATTATAATGGAAATAGAAATGTTATATATCTCACCATGGGGTGGAACAACTATAGCCAGGGGAAATTAGTGTTATTGAAAGGCAACTTGAAGTTTTCCCATTTTTCATTTTCATCATTGTTTATCTCTAAACCAGGTTGAATTAAACAGTTCTTCAAATAAAGGACATCCTCAAAGGAAGAAGTAGAATGTGCAAATAAGAGAACACTTGCAAATAAGAGAACCACCTATCAAGAAAGAGAACACTTGTATTTTACTTCCTGTGAGTCTCCTAAGGAGTACAGCTTATTTTTCTCTAGATGTGCAAATGTATTCTACAGGAATGTTTAGATGCAATTCTCACTGCATCTAAGCAAACTGCCTCTGGGGGAAAAAAATTGCAACTCATCCTTTTAATCCGCCTGTTTGTGATGGGGCAGCTGACAAACATCAGGAAATATCATTTATCACATAGTGAAACATAACATGCTCCCAAGGCTTTACTCAGGGAATCTTTAATGTCTACATAGCAATGCAAACAAAGTCAGTTTCTTTCATGAATGTTGAACTGAACTTTTGAACTTGCCAAATCAGTTGGGATCTACAATGTCAGTGCAGTACTTGTTTGGTGTGTTTTAAAATAGGTCTGTTTAAACCAAATTCTTCACAACAGTCAAATAGAAATTGATGAGCAGGGAAAGAGATTTGTTAATTCTGAACACAGTGAAATCATGCTGTATCCTAAGCCAGTTTGGTTTAGTAGTTAAGATGCTGGCCTAGAAACTAGGACACTGTGAGTTCTAGTCCCACCTTAGGCATGAAAGCCAGCTGGGTGACTTTAGGCCAGGGGTCTTCAAACTTGGCCCTTTTATGACTTGTGGACTTCAACTCCCAGAATTCCTCAGCCAGGCATGCTGGTGGAGGAATTCTGGGAGTTGAAGTGCACAAGTCATAAAAGGGCCAAGTTTGAAGAGCCCTGCCTTAGGCCATTCACTTACTCTCTCTGAGCCCAACTCACCTCACAGGGTTGTTGCTATGGAGAAAATAGGAGGAGGAAAGAGTATTAGGTACATTTCCCACTTTGAATTACTTGTAAAGTAATACATAAGTAAATCAGCTGTTTAATGTGTTAGCCTTCAAGGTATACTCATTTAACAGCTGTTCTGAGATGAAATAATGTTGGACTATAGGAGTTCATTCACTCATTGTATATTTCCATGGGAGGAAATGGCATGAAAGCCAGTTGGAAGATGTTGGGCCAGGCACTCTCCTTCTCAGTCCATGATGTCAGACTTGGGTGATAAGCAGGTCAGAAAACTCCCGTTACAAACACTGGATCAGCACTTGGTTGATCCTGCTGGAAAATGCTAGGAAGAAAAAAAATGTGGGGAAACAAGTAAGCAAAATGTGCTTTACTCAATCAATGCCATGGGTCCAGAGGCTTTAGTATATTTTTAATGGGAGCTTTTTTTACCATACAGTTTTCTATCACAAAGAGGATATAAGTAAAATTTGTTTGCTCAGTTTTTTTATGCCTCTTCTCTCCTGTTCCTTTCTCTTCCTCAGCTGGACCCAGATAGCAATGACTTTTGGTGGGCTCAAGTGGAGTTTCAACCTCTGGATTACTGCAACAGGCAGATACAATTATTAGAAAGCATAATGTTGAAACTACGGATTCAGGAAGTGCCAGCAAACTGTCGAAAGTCTTGAAAAATAAATGCAATCTTTTTTTCCCCCCAACAATTTTTGTGGAAGTGACAACCTGTTGGGTGTTGAACTTCAGTTTCCCTATAATTCATCCTGTCTGACTGTAGGGCAAACTGACTGGGGCACAATGAGAGTTGCAGAGTGATGTAGCTGGGTAACCTTAAGTTGGAAAACGCTGTTGGAGGCCATGAGCTGCTGCCTCTGCCATTCATATTTCATGTTTTCCCTACATGTCATGGTTGAAAAAGTCTTTTTAAGGAAGTTTTCTTAACGGGCATTTGCTCTGAGGAAGTCATTAGAAACATAGTGGGTGTTTATTCCCTTTTTGCATTTCCTTGCTTTTGTAATCCTAGTCTCCTTTTTAAATCAGTATTATATGTCATAGATATTTTTCACTTTTAGCTCTCTGTGACAAAACTAAGATATAAATGAAAAGAAAAAAGAAAAGAGAATCCACAGCGTGCATTTACCCTAAGCTTGTCCTGGAAATTAAGAGTTTGTCCCAAGTCATCCCAGCATTGACATACACTGGGGGGGGGGGGTCACTGATTAGATTGATTTTCACCTCAGACCAATTCGAGAACTGAACATAGAGGACATTAATCTCAGAATATGAGCCAGCAGTGTGCTGCAGCTGCCAAAAAAGCCAACACAGTGCTAGGCTGCATTAACAGAGGGATAGAATCAAGATCGCACGAAGTATTAATACCACTCTACAATGCCTTGGTAAGGCCACACTTGGAATACTGCATCCAGTTTTGGTCACCACCATGTAAAAAGATGTTGAGACTCTAGAAAGAGTACAGAGAAGAGCAACAAAGATGATTAGGGGACTGGAGGTTAAAACATATAAGGAAAGGTTGATGGAATTGGGTATGTCTACTTTAATGAAGAGAAGGACGAGGGGGGACATGATAGCAGTGTTCCAATATCTCAGGGGCTGCCACAGAGAAGAGGGAGTCAAGCTATTTTCCAAAGCGCCTGAAGGCAGGACAAGAAGCAACGGATGGAAACTAATCAAGGAGAGAAGCAACCTAGAACTAAGGAGAAACTTCCTGACAGTTAGAACAATTAACCAGTGGAACAACCTGCCTCCAGAAGCGGTGAATGCTCCAACACTGGAAGTTTTTAAGAAGAAACTGGACAGCCATTTGTCCGTAATGGTATAGGGTACCTGCCTGAGCAGGGGGTTGGACTTGATGACCTCCAAGGTCCATTCCAACTTTTTTTATTATTATTATTATTATTATTATTATTATTATTATTATTATTATTATTATTATTATTATTATTATTATTATTATTATTATTATTATTATTATTATTATTATTATTGTTGTTGTTGTTGTTGTTGTTGTTGTTGTTGTTGTTATTTAGAATTCTGTTGTGGTAAGATCATTCTTTGGTCATTCTTTAACCACCACCTATCTGCGGGGGGGGGGGGGGGGGGAGGGAAAGGAGATGGATAAAGGCATTATTTACATGGTCTGCTCTAGATCCCTTAAGGATCCAACTGGAGAAATTTCACAACGGTTAGACAGATAACTCTGTTGGGCACATAGTTCCATTATGCAATAAAAAGATGACTATTGTGCTTAATGAAGTTGCCCTCAAGTGGCTTCTTTTGCTGCACCAATCTGATGGTGCCACTTAGTTCACAAAGAAAGAGATGAAGTAACTATGGAACATCTAGAGCAAAGATGACCTGATATAGGTACAAGATCAGGTTAGCGCCTACATGATGGCAGTGAGGGAGGACTAGATTAAATAGTTCTCTACACTTAATACATTAGCATAATGTCATCAGGAGACCTTATTTAACAGAATTCCTTCCCTTTGAACTGATATAGCATCCTATAGGTGACTATGACCAGTCTGTTAGACATTTTTACATATCCACTTAAAGAGGGTTAGGTAGAAGACGATAGGGTGGCAACTATAAAAGGCTCTGGATGAAGGGGATTATTTATCTTACAGTTAGAATTCAGGTATAGGATGAAGCCACATTGGTGATTTTTTGGATGACCTGCAGTAGGACCTGAATGAAGGTGATGCATCCTTTTTGGTCCTGTTAGATATCTCAGCAGCATTTGATCCTATTGAACATAGTATCTGTTCTGTTTTCGAGGCGAGGCAGGAGTAATAAACACAACTCTTTATTGAGATCACGAACAGAACAGAAGACAAAATGGCGCCAGGGCCTTTTATACTCCCTTGCAAGAGACAGCGTCAGCCAATCAATGCAAGGCTAGTCTCCCGCCTTGCGCATGCGCACAACGCTGGAGACAGCCTGTCTGGTCCCGGGCAACCACGTGGATTGCCTGGGCCTTCTGCAGCCTCCTGAGCCTGCTGAGTCATTCAGCAGTCCCAGGACATAACAGTATCCTTTTGAACTGCTGCAAGATTTGGGGACTGGAGGCACTGCAGTGATTCTGAGAGAGGAGAAGTGAAGTCCTTGTGCAGTGTGAGGTGCCCCTGGGCTAGGTCCTCCTCCCTGTTATCTTTAACATCTACATGAAACTGCTGGAAGAGATCATAGTTTCACCTTTCTTTCATCTCTTGGGTCAATTACTAGGACCAGCTGTCCATGGGGCTGCCTTTTAAAATACCTAGAAACTATAGTTGGTGCAGAAAGGAACTGCCTACCTGAGTCCAGTACTTCCATGCCTCTGTACTGTGGAAGCTACCCAGGTTTCTGCAACGCTTCCTGACCCAATTCAAGGTTGTCATTTGAAAAATCCTTTATGATTTGGGTCTTTTGGGAAATACATGCCCCTGGGAAGGGGCTAGAGCCTTGTAGGATGGCCTTTTTGGAAGGAGCCCTCTTATTTTAGTATAGCTTGTTCTGTAAGTTCAGGATATGCCTGGCAGCCCTGCTTAACATTTAGGAAATCTGAAAAAAACAACAACCCTATAGTGCTCGTCCACAGGGCCTTTTGTGTGAAGAACCCCAGGTTAGGCAGTCTGTAGTAGGATTTTTATTGTGGTTTTGACTTACTATGGCTTTTAAACATTGTAAGAAACATTGAGTAGGCAATGCCGATATAAAAATATAAATAGCCATCTGAAGGAAGTAGGAAAATGGCTGTGTAATGTCCATGTGCAATCTGTAAGATATCTAACGGTTAAAGAAGATGTGACTGGATCTCAAATCAAAACATTCAATATAATTCTCTTGCTTTTTCCAAATTTCTCAATAAAGCAAACAAGCGATACAGTACTTTGCATAAATGGTGTAACTCAAATGAACATCTTGCAAAATATTTATGCACATTTATATTAAAAATTAATTAACACATGCAATCAAAGAAATCAGATTTGGTCTTTTTACAGTCAAGTTTTCATTTTTTACTGCTTGTTTCTGCAGCTTCCTATGTCATCTCTGTGCATCAAACAGGGTACCTGTTTGAAATAAAGGCTTTAAGAGCTGGGGGGGGGGGAAGCTGTAACTGTTGCACAGGAAATACTTCTTTCTGAAACAGAACTCTGGAGTGTTGGGTTAACCAATGTAAAGATCACAGATTAATCTCTGTAATTGTTTCTCCCAAAAAGTCACTTGATCCCAATTGTGTTCTAAGATCCCAATTGTGTTCGTATGCCTTGCATTTCTATTTAAAGCGTAGCTGAAACTATATACTAACAATACTTATTTATAGCATGCTTGAAAGGATTACTTTCATTAGGTTACAAGAAATGGATAATATTGAAAAGGAAATGAATGAGGATAAGAGAGTTGGTAGTTTTTGGATGCCACAATACAAAGAGGTTGTCCACACTGAGGAACCTGAAGGGAGGTAGAAAAGGCCCATGAAGATGTTAAATGGCTCAGAGTTAAATCCTATGAAGAACAGTGAACTGAACCGAGGATGTTTAGGCTATGGGAAGATATGACGGTAATCTTTAAATACTTCAAATACTGTTACAGTAAAAAGCGTGGATTTATCCACTAGAGCTTTCAAGGGTAGGAGGAGAAGTAGGCGAAAGCTTTACAAAGGGAGATCCAAATTCTGAGTAAGAAGAAATTTCCTGACCATGAGAACTATTAAGCAGTGGGACAGCCTGCCTTCTGAAGCTATGAGTATCTGGAAGTTTTCAAGCAAAGGTTGGATAGCTATTTGTCTGGGATGGGAACTCTTCCTCTGGGCACAGTGTTCTCAAAAACATATGCCTTTCAAACACATTTGGAAAAATGCTACCAGGCTCCTCCTGTCAGGTAGCAGCAAATAATTATCACACTGAGTTTTTTCTAGAGAAGCTCACAGTGCATTTCTCACTGGTAGAGGCTATGGTTTCCTGTCTAGACAAATCATAAAGCCACCAATTAGTTTTCCATTTGACTCTATGTCGCTTTTGTACTGTTATCCCATTGGTTTCCTTGACATTTACAAAAACATGACTGCATGAGCACGTGGAAATATTGCAATAACCTAGAACTCTTTTGTATAGTATTGAATCGGTAAGAGCATATGCCTAGACACTTCAAGGTAAAGGGTACCACTTCCCATTTATCTTGAAATGTACCCTTACAAGAGGAGAAATCTTCAACCTCAAAACCATTGCTTAGTTCGTTAGTCCTGCCATCAATACATCTCCTTAATCTGTTGCATGTATTTAAGTATTTAAAAGATTTATATAAATGCCAAGCTTATTGCACACAATCCCGAGTGGCTAGCAAGAGTGCTAAGATCACATACAATGTAAAAAAGAAAAACCAAGAAAAAACTAGGTAATCTAACACATCGTAGACATTCCTCCATCTATGTGATCTCCAGACTCCAACCTTATTATCCCAATGCCTGGGGGAACCTCTCCCCTGAACTTTATAGCTTTCTGCAAGGTTCAAAAGCTGTATGTTTGCCAGATCTCAAGGGGAAGGTATTCCAAAAGGGCAGGGGCTCCTGTGGAAAGGCATGCTTCTTTTGGTCCTGCTAGCTGGCTATATTTAAGGGAAGAGACCTGGAGTGTGCCCACTCTATCTAATGTGGTGAAACAGGCAGATACCTCAGGGAAAAATGGTCTCACAAATAATCTGATTCTGTGCCATATAGGATTTTAAAGTTTAAAGCACCCAGAAAGAAACTGGCAGCCAGTGTGTCGCTCATGTAGCAACGGTGTAACATGGACAAATGATGGACTCAAATCAAGGCCCAAAGCAATACTATGCTACCTTCCTGGATCAGTTTTTTTTTTGGTGTGGGTGGTCTTCAAGGGCAGCCCCATGTAGAATACATTGCAATAGTCCAATTGGGAAATGAGTGGCCACGAGCAAGGTCTCTGTTCAGGAATGGGCACAATTATTGCACAAGACAATTATTGCAAAGCACTCACAGTCATAGCTGTTCCCTGTTCCCTGAGTTGCAGTTGCAAGTCTAGGAGAACCCCCAAATTGTACACCAGCTCTGACCTAGTACTACCTCATCAAAAACCAAAGTTACTACATCATTGGACTTAGAACAGCCCCAAACCCCAAACTATTCCATCATGCTAGGGTTGAGCCAGAGCTAATTCCTTCCCATCCAGACCTTTGCAACCTTCAGGCAATGGATTAGCACTGAAATGATATCACCTGCCAGGTCTTGAGTGACATGTATAATGCTGATTTGTGCTATTATACATGACTTCACCCAGCAGCTTCATATAGATGTTAAAAAGGAACAGTGAGAAACTTGAATCCTGAGACACCCCACATTTTTGGGGCCTACAACTGGACCTGTTCCCACCACCAATTAGTATCAGCTGTGGAAGGAGGATAATCCTCCAAGACACTCTCATTCCCAATCCACCCAGCATATCCAGAAGGTGCTATGATTGATGGCATTGAAAGCTGCTGAAACATCCAGGAGGACTAGGAGAAAAGTGTTGGGAGACATGGGAAATTTAAAAAAATGGCCAGCCTTCAAGGTTAGAGATGGTTTGGAAGAAGTGAGAGGAATGGTGGGCAGTTGGCATAAATATCTACACCTTATCAAGTGTTACAGAGAAGGTAACATGAAGGGCAGACCATGTCAAATCCCAAACAATAATATGATCTGCTACCGTGTACTCCACCATAGCTCATAGGAGGGATCAAGCAGCTGTCACTGTTTTATGTTTTGTGCTCTGGTAGATCTAAAGGTAAAGAATATGTAATCTCTCTAGGTTTGGATCTAGCAATTCAAAGAGTAAGAGGGAGGCTGCAACTGTAGTGTGCTGGTATGGAACTGAGCTGCATGAGATGCTGAAAATAACTTTGCTATCTAGAGTACTATACAGTTCTCCAAAGGAGGGCAGGCCTCTGTGAGAAGGTGTAAATGCTTACAAGAGGATGCATGAGATTGTCCTTGACTCCTTGCAACACAATCTCCCTTGAGATGGGCTTGCTCTGAACGGAAAGGAAGTATGGCAGTCCCTACTGCCCACACATGAGATTCCAGCTATTTCCTGTCTGAGACAGTAGACCACAATTCAGTCTATAGCTCCAGGCACATGGAAGCACCATTATAACGAAGGAGGCTCCAGTAATTTTTTTTCCCCTGGGTGATTTAGCTTGAGAAATAACCCCTATTCTAGAATAAACCTAGTGCTAAATCTTGGAAGTTTTAATGCTTGAGATAAAATTCTAATACTGCAGTAACAGCATTAACTATTTAGCAGCATCCAGAGACCAGCACTCAAAGATTCAATGTCGTAATGCATTATGTCTCTCCTAAATTAAATCGTGTCTGCTTCCGACTCATTTTAACCTGAAAGCACACAATCAAAGATGTAAGGTTTTTGTGAATTGAAGATGACCTTGAGTTTTAAGGACTGTCTAGCAAGATGGGAAGATAACTTGTTCATTGCAAGATGTAACCTGAAACTTATCCTGTGGCAGCAAATGCCACTAGTTGCACCCATACCTGATCCTTAGAATGGCCTTGCTCTAGATTTCTTGCTTTATAACTTAAGCTGATTTTGCCAGTGTGAAATCCCACGTCATCTATCTAGGAAATGTATCTTTAAGGGCTCTGTACAAAAGGGGAAGGACTTCAACAAACATCAGTTGGCAAAATCACCAAAACTGCAGATTACTAATGAACAGGGAAGGGGAAATGTTAGCTGTGATCTCATAAATAATTTCATTGTTTAGACATTTCTGAGCCCATATAGGAACAACTGGCTTTTAAGATAAACGAACATCAATTCAAACTTATTAATTCTGATTACACAGGACTGAATGGGAATGAGGTTCTGAATTCTATTCTGTCGTGACATGTCTATTCATGATGGTTAAGAAGTACAGCTCCTGTGCGGCTACTCAGAACAAAATGGTGTCTCTACTACATTTCCCCCCCCCAGCTGTTTGTAAAACAAAAAAAATTCAAAAATTATCTTTTTCTGTTCTGATAGTGTAGACATTTTTGTTTTGGTAATGAAAAAAACAACAACGCCTAGCCCAAAATCTTATTGTTGGTCTTTCTAATTTAAAATTGTCTACCTAATTGGTTTTGAGTTCAAGATGTTACTTGGCCTTTGAATAACCAACTTGGGGCTATAGTCTATAGATCTCTCCCCCCTCCCTCTCCCTCCCTCTCCCTCTCTCAAATTTATTGAATAAATTTAAATAAATAAATACAGGAATAAAGGTATTAATGAGGGGTTACATGCTTATATCAACCCCATTATGTGTTTCCAATACTCCAGGAGGTTAATATTCTCATTTTTAAAAATTGCAACAAGAGGTTGCATAACTATCTCTCTTGCAGCTCAGATAAAATGATGACATTGCCCAGAGTCAAATGCTTTCAGACTTAGGTGGCCAATAGAAGGTGGACAGATCATTATCCCATGATTGCATCATTGCCAGAGGTATTCCTGAGGTGCCTTTAATTGCTCTTTTGGCAGGTATTGTGTCAGAAGAATTTCAAAAATATAATTCCTCCATCACAGCAGCTATATATATGACTCTAGGTCAGGGATAGGCAACCATGGCTCTTTTATGACTCGTGGACTTCAACTCCCAGAATTCCTGAGCCAGCATGGCTGGCTCAGGAATTCTGGGAGTTGAAGTCCACAAGTCATAAAAGAGCCAAGGTTGCCTACCCCTGCTCTAGGTAGTTTCTGTAATGGTCTGGAGAAGAGACAGAGGCAACCACATTTGGACCACATAGTTACTAAGAGATAAGAGCTATGCTAAGTAGGATGGGACCATCAGGTTTGTCCCACCATCAAACAGAAGTCTATGAATGGACTGTGGAAAACAAGATCTAATCAAAGTGACATGTTTTGTTAATCAGTTTCTCAGTAAAGAGACATCAGATTGATTTTTTTTTTTGCATTTATGTAATGGGCAGGAACTTCCACGCTTGTATGTTTTAATTCTAGAAAAATACACAAGTCTGAATAAGGAACACTATGTGATGATTTCAAAGATTTATATAGAAAAGTCTTGATTTTGTTACACAGACACTTCCACATTCAATATACAGAATTTCCAGTTAAAAGAACTTTGGAGAACTAGGAAGGTCTTTGCTAGAGATCTCTTTATTATGAAATCCCTAAGGCTTTTATTATGAAAGCACTTAACATTGGATCTGGACTATTCTGAAAATCTAGGAGCCCATTATTTCCATTAGTAACACTTGTATATTTTTCCCCTTGCATCTTGACTGTTTGTTTTTTTCTTAACCAAAAATCCATTAAGGAAGATAGAATGCCTTATCACTTTGAAACCTTGCATCCAGGAGAACCCATTAGATTATAACACAAGCATATTCAAAATTTCCATCTTTAGAAAAACCTTCTCACATCAATTCATGTAAGAATAACTATTGAGGTCTGCCACAGAAGTCCAAGGTCAATAGTTATGGTAGCTTTAGATGAGCATCTGGATGAGATCACCATTCAATTTAGAACAGGCAATACCAGCTCATATCATATCTCAGGATGGTATTATTTTATTCTTAAACTGTAAAAATGGACAACAAAATAAACAATATCTCAGTGAGAAAATATTCTAAGCAAAGTTGTTTGGATAAAATGTGAATAAGGAGAAACACTGAAAGAGATTCAGAAAGTTGCGCTGGATCAGTGTTTCACAACCCTGTCAACTTTAAGTCCTAGAATTCCCCAGCCAACTGGGGAATTCTGGGAGTTGAAGTCCATATGTCTTAAAAGTGGATAGGGTTGAGAAATACTGTGCTAGGTACAGAAAAAAATGGATACAGAAAAGTTGTTTCTCCTTTCTCATAATAGTAGTAGTTGAAGGCATTCAATGAAACTCTATGGTTCCTATATACAAAGGGAATCTGCTACACAAGCTATAATCATGACCTCCAAAGTAGATACCATTAAAGGGACTGGACAAATTTGTGGAATTGAATCTTCTCCATGCTTACTAATCATAATGATCATGTACTACTTCCAGAAACAGTGCCAGTGTGGTTCTGAAAAAGAACAGCAGGAAAGGACAATTGCCTTATGGTTTTTCTATAGGCAGTTTGTTAGCTGCTATGGAGGAGAGGATGCAGAATTAAATATACGCTTCTGGTTTTCTATTTTAATGGTAGGTTTGTATTCCATGATTACAAACGTTTAGGGAAAACAGTACAGTATAGATAAGCAATGTTGCAGGAAAATCAATGCACCTTTATTCCTTTCCATTCTGAGAAAGACCTGGGAGACATCTTGAGAACTCATTGTTTTATTTGTTCCAGAATCTTCACATATATTGTTTCAGCACTGTTTAAGGTGGTAAGATTAATAGGATTAAATGCTTAACTGAAATAATAAAAACAATTTCCTCATAAGATGTTTCCTGTGTCCACTGGAATGAGAATTTGGCTTTTTCTAAATGAGATAATTTCACGTGTAGGTTTTTCTACACCTAACCTAAGGCAGGGCATACTTTTAATACCCACAAATTATGCAATAAAATAAAACCAAACATACATCAAAACAGCCCATGTATTAAACCTTTAACTGTCATTGGCCAGTATAAATAAATAGAAACATCATAGTCATTGACATATATATGCTATATAGGCCAATGCAATTGAGAGGTGGTTTCATATTTGCAGTTGGGTTGCCAATGAAGGACACTTTACTATTCAACCTTTTAATCTGAATCTCATACACAACCCTGTATGTAGATCAAGACATTCTGATTAGCTGAAATAAGATGTTGCTGTGATATAGAGGCAAATTTTAAGATACAGTATGTAGGCCTAGGATTGCACTTAATATTTGTAATGGGGAAGGCTCTTCTGAAAGATAATACAGCCAGTGTTCAAGAAAATTAAACCCCCAACCCTTTATCTTGGGGGGGGGAGCGGGGGAGAAAATCAGATGAGTACAATTCATGGAATAGTGAATATGCTTGTATATCTCAAAGATCAATTCTCAGTTCATGAATATTTTATAGACCACTAAGTGGGGTTCTATTAAGAAATTAATGCAACCTTCTAACTCTTCCCTTCCATATCCAACTGGGTGACACACAGAAGAATGACAAAGCACCAGAGATTGCAAGCGGTGGAAATAACAGAAGCCTAGTGAAATGTTAATTTTTATCATCTGTAAATTGGTAATTGTTCTTTTACGGAAAACTAGTATTAAAAGAAGTTCTTGAGAGTGGTCCCGTAAACTTAGTAATAGTGAATATGATATTAAGAAAGTAGCTGTGTTGCAATTTAGAAGGGAGGAAACTGACAAACCACCTCCCTTATCATGACCAGTCACTAAAAGAAGCATGTTCAATCATCTGTGGTGTATCTGGTCATATACAGACCTAATTATATGCTCCAAAATGGTTAACCCGATTTATAGATATATAGCAATTATGATTTGGAAAGAACAAATCTAGAGGAAGTAACATTTTATATGCCACCTTGAGCTGCTGGAAGAAAAGTGAAATATAAAACAAACAAGAGGAGAAAGAGAAGGAGACAGAGGAGAGAGGGACTATTTTCAAATAGGAGGGAAATGACATTTGAAGGAAAGGCTAGGCAGACTGTGGGCTTTTGGGGGAGGCATTTTATTAGATGAAAGAGACCTTTTGTTACAATAGCTTTCTCCAACTTGGTTCCTCATAGATGTACTGGAACTGCAGCTTCTGGAATGTCCAGCTAGCATGATCTTTGGCACATCCAAATGCAACGGATGTGGAAGGAAATGCATTTGCAGAAGAAATTGTGCTTTAAACACTGATAAATTGGAAGCAGTATTTGCAGGAATGAAAGCAAAGGAAATGTTATTTCAAAAGAAAATCAGTTGTTATACAGTAGCATGGTTTGGGGTCAGGATAGTACCGTAGGTCAGTAAGGCAAAACTCAAATGTTGACTTAGAATTTAACTAGCAGTTGTACCACATAATGGGTTTCAATCCCATTGCTCAAAAGGTTAAATATCTGAGAATTTGCAAAAACAATAAAAGCCTATTTAAAAATAACTATTCAGGGATCTGAGAAAAAAACATAATGGCATTTTTTTTTAAGATGGAACAAGTTAAAAGTTTTTGATAATGAAGAAATACAGCTGTTAAAATAAACATTCTGCCAAGGCTTAATTGCCTTTTCCAAATGACTGAAATTAAAAAAAAAGGAAATTAGGTATTAAATGAACAGGCAGAGGCAAGTAACAACTTTTATATGGCATAATAAAAAAGCAAAGATAAATTTAATATACTACTGGTTTCAAAAGAAAGTGGTTTGGTATCTCCCAACTTTAAACTATGTTATCAAGATAACTTGGATTGCAGAATGGATTCTATCACCCTAGGATTAAGTTGCCTCAATTGATGGATTAGGAGTTCCAGTTGGACTGCATAAATATTTTTGGATTAATAGAAATAAACTGCACTTAAGAGAGTATGTAATAATATGCACCATATTAAAAATCTGGAATTAATACAGGAAAAGAATCCAACCAGTTTTATTATCTTCTGTCTCATTATGAAATATTTATTTTCATAAAAAGGAAAGCACAAAAAATTCTATCAGTTGACAGACAACAAATATTCAATCAGTTGAGAGACTTTTAATATTTGATTATTAATAAA
Source organism: Azemiops feae (assembly GCA_023970755.1). Lineage (NCBI taxonomy): Eukaryota > Metazoa > Chordata > Lepidosauria > Squamata > Viperidae > Azemiops > Azemiops feae. The sequence continues at coordinate 2,469,912 of JALGBA010000099.1, forward strand.
ACAAAGATTAAATCTTATGAGATTCTAACTGATTTTAGTATCTTCAAATGAGCAGTGTAGCTTTATAGGAACTGTAAGAACAAGATGGAAACAAAATCTGAAAACACAAAACTTTGAGCTTTTGGTGGGTCTTATTTATAAATTGCTGGTGGAAATGATTCCAAATTCAAACCAGTGAAATGGAGGCAGAATTTAGATTACAGATTACAACAGGAGAAAAATATTTAATTTACATTCAATGAGATATGGAGAGAAAACTGGTTCTGTTTTACCATTGGAATATTATTTCAATATTGATTGCTAGAATGGATTATTCCTTTTCTAAAAATGACAGGAAATACAATGATCAGGATTTGGCAGCAATGTCGTAAAGTTCAATAATTTCAGAAAATAATTTAAAATAGGATGAACCAAATTTAAAAAGTGCATTTTCTTTTCAACCTACTATTTTTTAAATTAAAGATAATTAAACTTTACCATCTCTGTATATAGTAGCTGCTGCAAGGATACTCAATGGTTCTTTTGGAAAATACCCTCAGTTGTTTCTGTAGAACAAAGGTTAATTAATCTCTGGCAGTACACTTCAATGTCTAAAATAATTTCCTAAACCTGACACCGAATTCAATTTGAAAACCATTTTGGGATCCAAATTGTATATACAGGTTTGTGCCACTTCTGGAACTTCGGGTTCTTTTAATATAAGATCTTTAATTCCTCAGGTAGAAACTATTATAGTTCTTAATCTTATTATATGATTTATTTATATTTTATGATTTATTTTATGACTATTGCTGTTATATTTTATCTGGGCTTTACTTTTTCTTGGGATTAGCGGTTTTTAAAATGATACAATATATTCATCTTCTGCCAAAATGCTAAAAATGTTAAGCTATTTTTATGATGTTTATAAATTCCCTGCTTATCTGTTTTGCTTTATTTTTCCGTATTTTCATTTTTGTTTCTTCTTTGTGTGTCCTTTATTCTTTTCTTTTTCCTAAATGTTTATTATAAATATACAATAAAAAAATACAAGACATTTCTTTTCCTTTGCCAAGGGAAGAGTTTTGTCTCCAAAGAAGAATGCTTAAAAACAAAAGTAGTAATTGTTCAGATTTTATAGCCCATGTATTTCCTCTTTACAGCTTTACTTTTTAGTTCAGGTTCATCATCACTTTAACATTTGCTGACTCCATTTTAATATCAGTCCGGCGTGTGCATTTTCTGGCCTTGCATAGCTCCCCAAATTCCCTACACTGGCTACGATTGCACCGTTCCTCATCACGAGCAAAGTTTTCACCTTATTTCAAATAGAATTGCAGTTCATGTGAGAATGCTACAAAGGAGGAAACCACATCACTCATTTTTTTTACAAATGTGCTGTTCCAAAGCAGAATATGTTTTACAGCACGGGTCTTCAAACGTGGCCCTTTATGACTTGTGGACTTCAACTCCCAGAATTCCTCAGCCAGCATGCATGGGAATTCTGGGAGTTGAAGTCCACAAGTCATAAAAGGGCCATGTTTGAAGACCCCTGTTTTAGAGCTAATAGTGCCATCTATTTCAGAAATACATTATTATGATTTAAAAAGGGAAAAAGTTAAAGAGATGGGAAGCAATCTCGGAGACCTCTTCACCTCTTTTATTGCTTTTTTTTTTTTAAGGTTCTTCCCATGATGAGCAGAGAGGAATTACAGATGGGATCTAGAAACTGGGCATTCCTTTTCCACTGTTGCTTAGGAAACACTTTTTTCTCCCTCTCTGCAGTATATATGAAATGAGCAGTACAAGTAGTTTCCCACCTACAACAGTTCATTTAGTGATCGTTCAAAGTTACAACGGCACTGAAAAAAAGGGACTTATGACCGTTTTTCACACTTATGCCCACTGCAGTATCCCCACAGTCATGTGATCAAATTCAGACGCTTGGCAACTGACTCAGATTTATGACGGTTGCAAAGCCCCGGGGTCATGTGATCACCTTTGGTGACCTTCTGACAAGCAAAGTGAATGGGGTAGCCCCATTCACTTAACAACCATATTGCTAACTTAACAACTGCAGTGATTCACTTAACAATTGTGGCAAGAAAGGTCGTAAAATGGGACAAATTCACTTAACAACTGTCTTGTTTAGCAAGAAATTTTGGGCTCAGTTGTGGTCATAAGTTGAGGACTAGCTGTAATCAGGAAAGAAAGATACAGCTGTTTGTATCTTTGGATGCCACTGAGAGGAAGCCAAAACTGCAGTTTCTGAAGCTGAGTAAATTCAGCTGAAATAGACAGAACTGATGGCTCTCAGAAAGATGTGCATTAAAACAACTACAACTCTGAAAACATGGACTTTTTAAAAAAGTAAACATCTATATTGGTCTGTCTATATAAACAAGATCTAATTTTTAGACCAGACAAGAGAATATGGATGAGTGGAGTGGACCATAGATGTGCTGAAATTCAGAGAAATAATGGTTGGGTCTTCACCAGGATTTATGAACTGCCAAAGTGAAGCATCCCAGCAGAAATAACTGTAAACTACTGCTCCATCTCTCATTCCTTCCATTTGTTTTAGTGGGGATGGGGGTTGTTTTGATTTTGTTTTGATTTTGAACTTTGAATGTACTCTGCTCAGTGAATAAATTTCCCTCAGTCATATTGGCTCTGCAGACCTAAGCCTTCAGAACTAAACAGAGTGTATTTTTAAGTGTTCAAATAAAGGCCATTCCATAGGACATTTTTCAAAGTTAAATATGGCTCACCGGTTTTTAGAGCAACTTGGCTCTTTGAATAAATCCTTCATGTATGTTCGGTGCTCCAACATTTCTTCTTGTTTAATAAGTTAGGCTGGAAAAAAAGTTTGATAGAGGCACACTTGCCTATCGGTTCTGTAGTGAGGCGTTCATGTGAGAGTGATTTTATTTATTAAATTGGCAGGTGTGACAGGGTGATTTGAATCCTCTGTGGATGCAGCCTAGAACTGCGTTGGCTTTTGTTGCAGTTGCAGCACATTGCTGGCTCATTTTTAAGTGATTGTCCACTAGGACTCCAAGATCCCTCTTGCAGTTACTACTATTGAGCCAGTTTCATCCTGAGGCTGATATATGTATATATAAAACCAAGCATAGTCCACCTTCTGATGAGATGTACTTCTAGCTTGGCCCAACACTGTTCGTGTTGTTATAGGAACTAAGTAGTCACTTTCCAAGAAAACCCTGCACAATCATCTGTGAATATATCTTCATCTCTACTGCTATTTGAAATGTCCCCTTATCTCAAAAGAGGGTTGCTATGTGGTGAGAACTGCTCTTTGTAAAAAGAGTATTAATAACATTATGGGGCATAATAGCCTTCTCAACCTGGTACCTTCCAAGTGTATTAAAGTTCAGCATTCATAATCTCCAACTGATGGCTGAATTGAGGAGTTGAATTGCAATAGAGCTGAAGTATAAAAAGTTAAGGAACGCTGATATTTAGTTTTCTTGAAGTGATTCATTGGACTACTGTTAAAATTCCAAATAAGGTAATATTTTAATTCAAAAACAGAATTAAATTTAAAATATATGCCGATAGGGTAATTTATAATCTGACATTTTCTATAGGTGTGCAGAAATATTTATATTAAAAGGCCTGTGAGGCTACTGATCTGAAGTAGGCTACAGTAATCATATACAGAGTGTATGAAAGGTCAGCCCCTTGCTCTAAATGTTTGACTTGGGTTCTATTTACTTCTAAATATTTCTTTATTCATTTGTCATATGACCTTTGAGTATTCCTAAGTAAAAACTTTACTAAATAAAACATATGGTGATTGGTCTATGGGATTGATTTTTAATACATCTCTCTCTCTCTCTCTCTCTCTCTCTCTCTCTCTCTCACACACACACACACACACACACACACACACACACACACACACACACGACTATATTAATAGTGCTAAAATTCTACAATTTCTATATTTTGTGTTGCCTTACAAATTATTCTACCAGATTTTATAGATAGGTCCATTCCAATCTGCGCGAGAGAGGGAAAAGTGATAATTAGTTGAAAGGTAATATAAACAACAATGGATAAAATTTTCCCAATTCCCTGAAGATAGATCTCCATTAGCATTCAAGGCAGATTATTAAAGGAAATGGAAACACAATGGTGTATCCAAGGTGATCTTCTAACTTCTTTTGTACTTACTTGCTACTGTGAACTTGGCAAACAACAGAAGATGCAATCACTAATTACTGTTAATTGCTGATCTCTAGACCATGCAAAAGCTTTTGTTTACAAGTTTGAAATTATCTAAATTCACAGAACTTACAGGGCTTTGTTTATGAACCCTTCACCTTCAGAAACTTCTTTAAAACAAATATTTAATTAATATGGAAAATGACTATAACTGTTCAAGCTAACTTTCGGTTACTTATCTATAACTTTAAAAAAATTAAGCAAAGAAATCAGACAGAATATATCTGATCAGAAGAGTAACTGCCCAAATCAAGCTTCAAGAGCCATTAGTTTTATCTGAGATAGACACTTTATATTTTTAAACTTGTTAATGGAGATGTATTAGGGTAGTAGTTTACAATTCAATCTTCTGCATATTTACTTAGAAGTAAGGCTTGCTTTTGTCAGTAAGGTTTGCTGTCAAGTAACCTTAGAAAAATTTGCAAACTTGCTTATTTACTTAAGCTTATTAACCAAAGGGCCATAAACACATGTTAAAGCAGGATATGAAATATTAAAGACACAAAAAAGACAAGGTTGGGCTTATTTTTTAAAAATGTATAATTTTGTAACTTTTGAAAAAAAAATATCAAACATGTGTTGTCAAACTTTCTCTAAAGGTTAATTGGCAGGATCAAAGTTTCTATTTGTTTAATAAATGGGAAAGTTCTAATGCTTTTGTCAACTCTCTTCTTACTTAAAACCATTCATTCACATAAATATGACTTCTTTAGAATGCTGGAATTTAGTGAGGAAATCAGATACAACCCCCTCAATTTTTAAATTTCTTTTATAAGCATTGTTCACCATTAGATCTTGTTTTATTTGGAACACAATACCTCAACCTTCTCTTCTCTGAGATCTCCCTTTCAATGGAAGAAATCATTGAGGTTTGTAAGATCTACCTTTGAATTATTTTTTCTGAAAATTTTATGCCTTTGAGTGGCCATCAAATATAGGAATTTGTTTTGTTGACCAAATTCAACACAAAAATCCATTCCTGAGTACCCAACTTTCTGCAGTTTAATTACTGAAAAAGGTAATGTTGCTATGAAATAAATGATTAACAATCCTTTTATGCTAATTTACTTTAAAATAGAGATCTATCAATAGATCCTTCCTCATCCATATTCTCACCCATCAGTTGTTGAAGCATTGCAAATTGTTTTATCTAGAAGATCACCTAATCACAGAAATTCAGAGTGTTGTCTAACTTCCAAGATTTTTCTATCTCTATATTTGACTTAAAGGTTAGCTCAAACTCATTACTTCTGAGAAACATCAAAAGCGCAGCACAACAAAAGAATTTGGTTGTTTTAAGATCAGCATCCATATATCTCCCCCAAAATCAAATATCAGATGTATATTTGAAAATAAAATATGTTTCTAAATTGGTGAACAGCTGGTGTGCATTTAATATAATACTATAGGAATATTGCCCTTCTCTGTATATCTTACCAAGTGATTTAAAGTCTCTCGTTACCGTACTTGTATATTAAACAGTACAAAAATTTTTAAAAATATAAATATAAATTTGAAATAAATCTTTTCCCCTGTTCATTTTTTCTAGTAAAAAAAAAGAATGAATTTGTCCAAGGTCTTTCAAGATTAAATTATTTTCTTCTGGGAATAAGATAAAAATGTTCTGAAGGCATAAAATTGTACCATTAATAGACCATATATTATGACAAATTATTTGATGTACAAACTCTGTCTTCTGACTTATAGTATGATTTACAGCTTCAAGATCAACATTGAATCTTGTTGACTTGTGTATATGTCCTCTTCCTTTCTACTTCCTAAATTTTTCGGAATAGCAGCTCATATATCATGTCTTGAGTGAACAGCATGTGAAAGTACAGCTACTCATATTCTTTCAAAAACAAACCAATAAAAACATCTACTGGTTTTGCTATTAATACATCCATTCTCAAACTGGAGTCTTTCAAGTTCCTTAATCTCCTGCAACCTAGCCAATAGTTGCATTGGCTTGGGGATTATGGAGGGTGAAGTCCAACTGACTTGAAAAACCTCATCTTGGGGCGTTCTCATGGACATAGTGCATTGCATACTTTCTAAAGAATGATAGGGATATATTTTGATGATATTGGTGAGATGACAGAATTTCTGGATAAAAATAGAAGTCAGTTAACAATCAGAGCAGAAGGGATTCAAACAAAGCATATTCTCTTGGTTCCTTGGGGGCTTCATAGCTTCATGGAGCAAAGGGGGATTGTTTGAAGTATTGTTGAAGCAAAGCATCCCTTTGAAAGGTAAACACAGTCCTGATATGAATGGCAACAACATTACAATAATACAATACCCAGGATTGTATTAGCTTTTTTTGTGCAGCAGCAACCAAAAAAGCTAATACAATCCTGGGTTGTATAAACAGAGGCATAGAATCAAGATCATGCGAAGTATTAGTACCGCTTTATAAAACCCTAGTAAGACCACACCTGGAATACTGCAGCCAATTTTGGTCACAATATCACAAAAAAGATGTGAAGAGTTTGGAAAAAATTCAGAGAAGAGCAACTAAAATGATCAAAGGCCTAAAACATATGAAGAACAGCTACAGAAAAGAAGAAATAGGTGAGACATGATAGCAGTATTCCAGTATCTGAGGGGCTGCCACAAGGCAGTGGGGGCCAGGTTGTTCACCAAAGCACCAGAGGGAAGGACAAGAAAAAATGGTTGGAAACTGATCAAAGAGAGAAGCAACCTGGAATTAAGGAGAAGCTTCCTGACAGTGAGGACAATCAACCAATGGAACAGCTTACCCCCAGAAATCGTGGGTGCTCCATTACTGGAGATTTTTAAGAAGAGACTAGACATTCACCTGTCTGAGACAGTATAGGTTCTCCTGCTTGAGCAGGGGGCTGGACTAGAAGACTTCCAAGGTCCCTTTCAGCTCTATTCTATTCTAACATGCAAAACATGTGGCAACAGAGTTCATTTTTTATTATTTTAACAACACCTTTAAATACAGTGGATTAGATTCAATGAAAATTTTCTAAATGACCCTTTAGAATTGGTATAGCAGCCAGTGCTCAATCATAGCATTTTATGAAGACCAGGTGTCAGCTCCACTTAGAAACCTCTTGTGCATTTTTCTTTTTCCATAATTTTTACTTCTTCAGAAAGTTAAGGAGGACAGGTTTAGAAGAGTATGTGAGGCAAAGAAAAAAAAAAGCACAATTAAAATACAGTGCAGGAAGTTATAGCTCACTTCATCAGATGCACAGAGCACGTTATACTGAGGTGGGATTTGACAAGCAATAAGGAAAAAAGGTGGGGAGAAAAAGGGGTGGTTATGCAGATGCGGGTTACCTGTGAGACAGATGATGAGTATCTAATGTCTAAAAAACTCATTGTGTTTGTTAAGACTTACTGAGATAGCCTAAAGCCCTTCTATGTTTATGAATGTGGCAATCTGTCATTCTATGATGCTGGTCACATTTCTTTGTTCTAACACAGTGACTTTGAAATCTGAATTCAAATGACCAGGAAGATTTAGATGCTGTGATATTACTTTGTCTGTATTTGAGTCCCAATTAAATGAGTGTCCATTAATTATTTTGTAAAAAGTAAAAGCCTGTTTGTCTAACTTAGAATACAAAGGGGCAATGCTGACAAATAATGGAATATATCATATGGGGGGGAGGGAAGCATGTGAAAGTACTTTTAATCTTAGGTGTGAAATTGACTGTGATGTGCTGTTGGTGTAAATGTGGGTTAATTAAAACATAGTTGCTCTTTGCTTTAGTTGCTGGCAAGAATCTGTTTTAGGCTGAATGGTTCCTTGTGTCTTTTAATAAAATTTGATAATTGAAAAAGATGCTACCCAATTCCCTTTTGATGTTGTAGTTTTAGTTAGCAAAAGGGTTGTGGTTCCGGAAACAAAAGTGATCCAACTGAACCATGGCTGCATTTCTTGCCATGTAACCAAAAAATATAGATTAATATCAAAATGAACTAAAGTTGAATTCATAGGAGTCTGAAAACTGTTGTTTTAGACAATAGATCCCATCATATTTAGCCATTGACCATGCTGATCAGGGCACATGAAAACAAAAAATCCAAGCTGTTTAGAGGGGATCAGTTTATATTCCTTTGCCCTGAATCATTGATGATTTTCTTAAACTTATCACCTCCCTCCCTCCCCCCCTCTCTCGTACCATTCATTAGGAGTCCTTTAAATTTCAATTGGATGGCCTCTGCTTCAAACTGCAGTGCCAGAAAAGTTCTTATATTTGATCTTGGCAAGCAAGTTGCTTATTTTCATGAGGTGCCCAAGGAAGAAACAGGATGAATGACCTGACAGTAAATTAAACTAGCTGCATTTAATTCAACATTTACATGTCAGTGGGAGGTAGATTTGCAATCAGACCATTAGATGGATCTCTATGAGAAACAACTCTACAACTAGCCACCCTAGTGAGTTCCTTGGTTCATATCTACCGTAATAGCAAGATTTAGATATAAGAAGATTTAAACGATGACATCTAGAGTAGTAAAATTAAATTGCTGTAGAGAGCAATTCTACAGCATTCATAGGCCACATGGCTGTTATAATTAGGGGACTCAGCAGTTCTAAAAATGTCACTGTCATTAGATTACTCTTTTAGAAAATGCAGCATGTTAATAGGTATGCATACAACATCTGGTCTGCTAATTTCTCACAGTTATTGCTTCAGTAATGTAACATTGTGCTATAATTTACAGCTTCTACTCCTATTTAATATTGAAACTTGACATTATTAATTTGACCCTGGAGCTTTATCTGCTTGCTGAGCAGCAGGTGATTCCTTGCGATGTATTCATATTCTGCTTGCCTTCTATCATTATAAGAATTTTTTAAAATACAAACATTACGTAAAACATGGGTTGAACCCTGCAACTATAAAATAACAGTTAAGATAATATCATGATGATGTAAACTGAAGCCCAAGAATTGCAATTGTGCAGTTATAGATTATATATCCATCAATATGCATATTTCAAAATACATCATGAATGAAAATTGAATTGTCATTCCAAGAAGCCAAGTCTAGTTGAAAACATTTATTCATTTATTTATTAAATTTATATGAACAATGAATTGGCCAACTTCATTGGTGAGATTTAGCCGGTTCGTACCACTTAGGCAGAACCAGTAGCTCATTTTTTGTTGCCCAGGCCCAGAATGGACTTCCGGAAGCGGCATCCACACAGAGAACTGGTTGTTCACATATTTGAATCCCACCATATATTTCATAAACATCTGATAATACATTTAGTCTAGTATTAAAATTCCTCATAATACCATCAGAAAAGGACTTTGTGTGGGATCTCACTCAGGAGAATGAGCAAACAGTTGAGTTGACATGACACATTATGGAGTAAGAGACGTCATTATCAGCCCAGCCCTTCATAGGGCTGTTAAATCCAGAATCTAAAATGATCTAGAATGCAGCAGCATGGGTAGTTATGAGTGCATCTTCTGATGCCCATGTAAGTTCACTGATAATGATGTCTCTTACTCCATAATGTGTCATGTCAACACAGCTGCCTGCTCATTCTGCTTTGCTTTCAGATGTGATCCAAAATTGTGGTAATCGTCTTTAAAGCCCTACATGGCATATGTCCAAGTTACTTGAGGGACCACCTTCTCCGAAGAACATATGCCAGCTCCACATGCTCCCACAGGGAGGTATACTCCAGGTTCCTTCTGCTAAATTTTGTCATTTTATAGGACTAGGAAAAATGCCTGTTCTGGGGTTGCCTCTGTTTTTGGAAAAATCAACCCTGACATGTCCCAACTTTACTGGCCTTTAAGAAAACCATTAAAACCTGACTCTTCTCCCAGGCATTATGGGCCAATTCAGTGAAAGTTCCTTTTGTAATCTAGCTTAGCTGCTGTTTTGTTAAAAGAAGAAGTAAAGAAGAAAATTTGTATATTGCATATGTTTAATATACAGTATATGATATTAGCTCTGTTTTGTTGTTTTTGTTTGGTTTATTGTTTATTATCTAAGCCATCCAGAATTGCATTGTTTGAATTGGGTCACCTTATAAATCTCATGAATGAATGAATCTCGATCTATCTGTCTATACCACAATAAATACCAGTGATATTAGATAGTTAATTTGACTGGCCAATTCGACTGTTCTATTTTCAATAAGGTGCCTGTTCCTCAAAATGATAGAGTCATTTTCATTTGTCTAATTTTTTGGCTGGGTGTCAGTACATAATTTTTGCAGATGGGATTGTCACACAGTTCCCACTGATCCCTTTAACTATATTTATGAGTTGTGTTGGCTCTAATAAAACATAAAGCTGCTACACAGAATTCTTCCAGTTTGTTTCCTTATCGCAAATGTGGTTTGGGGTTGGGAAGGGGATGTGAGAAGCTGGGAAAAGCCACGGCATTCTGTTCCACTTGAAAACAGAACAAACCCTTTGTGCAATTATTTGCCCTTTTATGCCTTTGTAATCTCTTCATCTAATCTAATGTAGAGCTAGTATATTATTTCCCAATGTACTTTAGCATAGGCTCTATATTTTTCAAGATGTTTATAATGCAAAAGATGTATGTACAAAAGGTCATGGGTTTTCATCTCTGTCTTGGAATAGATGTTTATGATTATACTTACTCAAACATAAATTAGATCAGTCCATCTGTTACATATATTAGCCAAAAAATACATTTGTGATGTGGTTTCCTTTTATTGTAAACCCCGAAAAAGCAATAGAGAGATATTGTCCTATCTAGATATCTACACAAAAATGTACATTTTGCTATGCAATTGACAAAACATGGGCCACAATATTATAATGTAAATTCTGCCCAGTAATTGAGATAATTTTAATATTTAATTCATATTAATTAATATGAATTAACTAATTAACTCTAATTTATATAGCCACCCATGTCACACAAAAAGCAACTCTGGGCATGAGGACTAAAGTGTGTAAGAAACTGTGTGCAATATGTGTCTCACCACTGCACCTGCATCCTAGCACAATATCTGTAAAGGTTGGATTGGAAGTGATCACAAATTAGGGAAATAATTCTTTCCAACACTTTACCAACACTAGGCATCTGTCTTTTATTCTGTGTAACAAAGTCATATGTGTGTGGGTACCTTCTCCCCACAATCACATTGTGTTAACAGATCTTGGCTCAAAGAAACAAATTCATTTATTTAAGAGGAGTAATTTTGAATTTTACTATCTAAATAACCTACCCTTGGCATTTAACATTCTCTGCTAAAATGTCATCCATGAATATAATCTGAATGCTGACATTCTTCTCACTATTTGAGTGTCATATTGAACTAATTAGGTACTCTTTAGGGGCCAGGAGTTAATCCCTGGCCTCAATAGGTGCTTAGTAAAACTTGAAGCAGTCATATGCTTGCTTGCTCTTGTAAAAGTTCAGAGGGATGTATCAACCACATGGAAGCCATTTACTGTATAACTCAAAAATGTCATTCGTTCACTTGCACGCAATATATTATAGTAGGAAGCTGCTTTGTGATGATTCAGATCTCTGGTCTATTAAATTCAAGCTGTACTAAGTATTGAGGTATGTAGAGAAGAAATTAACATCTATTTTTTTATCCACAATAGCTGATCACTTTGAGCTGCTTTCAGTACAAACATAGTTTGCATCACATCTGAAGGAAACCTTTGGGTGTTTTTCTATTGATTATCTTGAGGGAAATGAATATATTTTGTAGTGATAGTTTTTACTTTTTTATCAACTTCCTTGGCTTTTATAATATGCTCTTTTTTTGGTGATAATAGCTGGTATTCTCTGGTCAAATGATACCAGACATTTTACTATAAGCCAAAGTTCATGAATGACAACTTTATGGAGGAATAATATGAGTGGCCACTCAGCCACATTTGCATATTTCCTCATACTATATAGTGTGACAAAAGTCTAAACTTTGGGGCACTTTTAGTAGGGCTTTTTCTCTCTCTTTTTTGCAAGACCACACTTGAATACTGCATCTACTTCTAGTCACCACAATATAAAAAAGATGTTGAGACTCTGAAAAGAGTGCAGAGAAGAGCGACAAGAATGATTAAGGGGCGGCTGGGGGCTAAAACATACAAAGAATGGTTACAGGAATTGGGTATGTCTAGTCTAATGAAAAGAGGGACTAGAGGAGACATGATAGCAGGGTTCCAATATTTGAGGGGCTCCTACAAAGACGAGGGGATCAAACTATTTTCCAAAGCACCGAAAGGCAAGACAAAAAACAATGGATGGAAACTAACCAAGGAGAGACGCAACTTAGAACTAAAGAGAAAATTCCTAACAGTGAGAGCAATCAACCAATGGAATAGCTTGCCATCAGAAGTGGTGGGTGCTCCATCACTGGAGGCTTTCAAAAAGAGACTGGACAACCATTTGTCTGAAATGGTATAAGGTCTTCTGCTTGAGCAAGGGGTTGGAATAGAAGACCTCCAAGTTTCCTTCCAACTATGTTATTCTATGTTCTATGTTTTTATGAAAATGTATTTTTATACACACACACACGCGCGCACACACACTAGTATAATGCTTCTGAAAATGTTGAAAACATATCAGAAAAGAGCTTCATCAGTACCCATCAGGTAAAATGTATTATGCAAAGTCCTTCAGGTAAATATGTACTTTTAACCAAAGAATGTTACAAATCTACCATTAATCAAATGAATCTAATTTTGATTAGAATATCATTTACTCTGTGGAGGCAGAAAGTTTATCATTGTTTACATATTCCCACTTCAGAAACGGCAAAATATTGTCCTTTGGACAATATTTGTTTTCAGAGATGCTGCCTCAGTGACATTTTAATTTCTGGCTGACGTTTCATCAGTGTCATATTACTGGATACACTTTCTGGAATTCTGTTTCTCTATTTCATCAGTTGCAATTGATGAGTTTGTCTGCAAGCAATTTTTCAAGCCCAAAGGTCTATTCCCCCTCCCCCCAATTTACTACCTGAAATCCTTTTTGGAATCAATATAACAGGAATCAGCAGAATGAATTATTCTGCTTAGAAGTCTTCTGTGGTTTGAAGGATTGAGCATCACCTCTATCTTATGGAGAAAAGGCACGATAGATATCAAACAAGCCACTAAGCAAACAAATAAAGTATTAATTGACCCATACTTTCATTTCCTGATCCTTATATTGATTAACCACATCTCTACTTTATATTCAGGATTTTACAAAACATCTGGAGAATCTGAATCTTTTACATTGCCTAATTCAGCCTTTCTCAACTGGGAGACTCGAGGTTTCTGTAAGGGGTGCTAAGAGAACATGACTAAAAAAATAAAAATAAACATTTTTTCAACTTTGCACACTGTGCAATACTAGCATTTGCAGTGGTGGCATTTTTACACCCTGTGACTTAACTGCTGACCTGCTGCTTTGCTATTATTGTTAACATTGTAAAATATGGATGGTAAAGGTTTGAAATGAATTGTATGGTGAAGTTTTTGTATTTGTGTGTGTGTGTGTGTGCGCGCGTGCACGTGCGATTTTTGTGCAGGGATTTCCTGAGACCTTAACATTATTTCAAAAATTCCTCCAGGATAGAAAAGTTGAGAAAGGCTGACCTAACTTATTTGGAGCACATTGTTTATTTTAAATAGTGTGCTGTTTCAAGGTAAAGGCAGAAATCTACTTATGCTATCAACATTATATATTCTGAGTGTGAAATATGAGTTCCATAATTTTTTCAGATGTGGTCTCCTGCTCCCAAGCTACATCACTATATTTCATCCTTTCTAGGTAGAAAAGAATAGGATTTTTACTGTGTTGGTTTCATTTTTATGTCTTGTATTATATGCCTACATAAATTAATGTAAGACTTTTATCTTCTGGTGGAGGTTATCAAATAAATTACTGGGCTGATAAAGAAATTACCCAGGAACAGGCGATCTTTGATAAACCCTTTTGCTTTTGGGAGGTGTTGCAGAACCAAAGTAGAGAAGCTGTTGGCTAGTGACGCTTGCTGGACTCCTTGGGAAGACGGGGTTGGCTTCAATCTGGGCCCTTTTTGCCCACATTCTGAACAGAGTCTACATTTGGATAGAGAGGACCATTAGTTTGAAAGAGGGGTAAAAAAGGGCATCAATGTTAGAATTGAACAGCCCTCCCTTGACAGAGGGGGAGGAATATAATACCCACCTGTCTTCTGTCTACAACACAATCCTTTCAGCAGTTCCAAGAAGATTCCACACCCATTTGCACTCTGATTCAGATGACCCTGAGGACACAGATAAACCCCCAAGTGGCCTCAATGGCTCTCAGAGAGAGTGCTAATGACCAGATGACTGCAAAGAAATATAATCCTTCCACCATCACCCCAACATCCTGTCAAAACTAATCCTTCCATCTATCCACCCCCATCATCCAACCAGAACTGATGAAGTTTCTTGGAGGAGAAGTGAAACATCTTCTTCTTCCTCAAGGGAAAAAAACCATAATCCGGGGGCCTTTTGAAAAAAGCACCTTTGAGATATTCAGGGATGTATTTAAAGCCATGAAGCCTCTGATAGCTTCAGATGGGGAAGGCTCAGTTTATTTCACTGCTCACAAAACAAAACAGTTGCTAGGAAAGCAAAAGAGATGGGGGAGAGGAAACCTGGAGCTCAGAGACACTGGGGTTGAAGAGGCAGCCGAGAGTGGAAACTAGATCTGAGGAAAACAAAAAAAGAAAACAAGGCAAGAGGAATTTACAGTTCATCAGAGAAACTGCTCAAGGATACATCAAAGGAAACAGGATCTTGCCCAAAGAACAGAGATTGGAGATGTGAATATGAGGGAAAATGCAATAAAAAAAGAATAAGGCCAATTATACATATAAGAGGAATGGTTTACAGGAAAGAAATGGGCAAACATGTCGATCAGAGTCTCTTTTATCATCTCAACCTCGTGAAGGAGGAGGTGGAAGGAGAAGGGGAGGAATGAGAACCAAAATCAGTGAAACTGTGTTTGGCATATCCACTTAAACTGAGGAGACAATTCTTTGACCATAAACTTCTCGTTGCTCTTGTTATCGTGTTCACGCTTACGAGACACAGTGCTGGAAAAAGCTTCTTCATCTTAGAGAATTGTGCTGCAGTCAGGGGAGCCATTTCATTGTGGAAACTAGAGCCAGATATATTTTTATTAGCTGCTTTTATAGGGTTGGAACACTCTCTGGGAATGCAGGCCGCATCAATGAAAGGCCCCACACTTTCTCAAATATTATTAATGGAAATGGCCAGTAAAAGAGTTCCCCAAAGATTTGAAGAATTCTTTTTGTTTTACTTACTTAACAGCTATTGAAAAATTGCAGACTTTGCAGCCTTAACAAAGAGGAAACGCTCAGCAGATGTTTCTTCTCTATCTTAGACTACAGAATGCATACTAGCTTTTTTTTTTTTTAAAGGAGAGTTTCTTCTTTATCTTGATGGGAGTGGACAGAACTCTCGTTCAAAGTCCCCATGAGGATGAGTGAGCATCACAGGAAGTGCTCATCAATAAGAACATTTCATGCAACTTATAAAAAGAGCATCGTTTATGGGTGACTCATTCGCTGATGAACTGAGCTACTTTTCAGCATGATGCTAACCTGCCTCCCTACAGAAATAACAAAGATAATAGTCAACCGAATGTGGGTTTGCTTTTTGCTTTTTTGCAATTGATTCCAACATAAAGTGCTTCCATTCCAGGAATGCACAATGGGGTATCATTTGCAATACTGCCCTTGGCATTTCCTGAAAATAATAAACTGGAGCAGAATGTTGCTCAGTGTTGTGATGATAAACACAAGTCTTCTTAGGAGATGAGAGCTTCTCAACCTTAGCAACTTTAAGACATGCAAACTTCAACTCCCAGAATTCCCCAGCTGCTGACAGTTGAGGCCCACAGGCCTTAAGGTTGCCAAGGTTGAGTAACACTTTTCTAGAACCATAGATCACTGGAATGGCTGATTATAGAACTTCTGACGGGAAGCATGTTAATGCCAAGAATCTCACAGAGATTGCTGGGACTGAGAGAGGCAATAATTTATCCCTCCGTCCAGGGTTAAAAATAATTTCTTACAAAAACCTATAGACTTTCTTCCTCTTAAACTAAAGGCCAAGCTAAATGTTCTCTGTATAGAAGAAGCTGTTCTCAAGACTTCAGACAGCCAACTGGAGAACTTTAAAGATACCATGGCTGGCAGATCATCCCACTGACCACATAGCACCCCTCTTTCTAACATGAATTGCACTGGAAGTGGAAGGAGACCACTCCTTCTTAACTGCAAGCATGTGTCCAATTTGCTATTCCTTAAATATTTGGGCCACTTGACTAAGACAGTCTTACTGATGGAATGAAATCACTGAAATGTTCAGAGATTGTGAGATCCAGATCTGAATAAATCTCTGTACAGTGTATGTGGTGGATCCGAATTAATGAATATATAAATTATGGGTAATCTTTCTTTCCATATAATACATTTCAGGGCTGAAGATTTCAATGCATTTCTGTTTTACTTTTTTGAGCCACAAGGAACATGATGATGGAGATGATGATGGAGATGATGATGCAGTGACATTATCAGTAAAGATAATGCTGATATTTTCTGTTCCTCCCATTATTAGAGGTTTTTTAGGGTGGGGTGAGCTAAGGTATATATGCGCAGTATGTATTCAAAATAGAAACATCGTTAGTATTTATTTGTAAAAAAAGACAACCATATGCTGCTAAAAACCCACAGAATTTTCCAACTTAGTTTTTCATGGCATAATCTTGGAAGACCCTGAGAGTAAAAAATGGAGGTTGAGAGGCATATGAATCTTCAGACCCAGATGACTCACTTCTGATAGATTCTAATACAGGCTTAATCTTTCCTTTTAAACCAAAAATGGCACCCTTCATTAACACGATAGTAATATCACAAAACCTAGAAGGATCTTAAGGACTGCAAAATTAAAGGGACAAGATTAAACTGACTAAAGAGATTGTGAAAAGCCAACTGATTGTTCGGGAAGAAATAAACTGAAAAGAGAGCTGGGAAGAGAATGGAATAGGGTGTTCCATTCTGCCAGTGGGGAATTGCTGGGAGGTAGGAATCCTAAACCAAAGAAGCCAATGCTCCAGGATGTGGTTGCACGTCCTTCTTGAATAATGTGGCAACTGAAATTTGGATTGTACCCTTCAAGACAGAGTACCATTTTATTCCTTCATCTCATAACAGGGTTCGCAGTTGCCTTTTCCATGTTTTAGGGGAATAATTCTCAAAATTGTAGGAATGCTATTAGGACTTGGAATGAAGAATGGTGATATACTACCCATCTTCTTCAGACTGGTACCCTAAGAAGGAATGACATCTAGCAGTAGATAGTTGCCCTCTTCCACTATACTTGGTTCAATTAAAGATAACTCCAGATAATTAAAAAGGATAGCTATTAACATTTTCAGATAATTTAACTATAAGGGTAGCTCTCTCTCTTGTATTCAGATTCACATTTGAAAGCTTTCTTACTATGATGTCTAGTCTTCTGAAAAGGTTGGGGATCCTGCATTTTAGCTGAAGCTAATTTACATCCTCAAAAGATTCTAGTTTCCAACGGCTTGCATTGAAAATTCTCCAGAACTCGCTCATGATAGATCAGTATACAAAGTTATTGGGATTAAATATTGAATTTAGAAAGGGCTATAATGTTAATCAAAGAAAGACAAAGAATGGAAAACATGAAATGAAGTAGCCCTTTTCTCTCCCATATTGCACCAGCTTGGAAAGCCACTGGTAAAGCAACACTATAATTCTTATTTTAAGTATAGAGCATGAATTCAGCAGTGTGTCATTTGGTGGAAGGAAAATGGAAGGGACATATATTATAATCTGCTATACGTTGCTTTTAAGGCTGCTTACAAATCATATATTTCCAAATCGTTAGGTGCTGTTTACTAATGGTTTTGGTGGTCTGGATTAAAGCAACAAGCATACATCTGCATTTTATCAGTTGTTTTTGATCTTCTGCCATATAAATTTTGAGGTGAACTTCTCAAGCTATTAAGGATGAGACAGGCCATCTGTACAGGCTTAATTCGGTTTTAGACGGAAACAATCTTGACACACATTTATTTATCATAGTATTTGTATATTGCCAACTACATATGGATCCCTGACAGTTTACATTCAGATAGTTTATTCGCAAAAATAAATATTAACATTCTCTATAATATGCATTTAAAATCATAATAAAAATAACACCTCCTTTGATGTTCAACAGTGTCTCATTAAAAGCCAGTTGTTATTTTGAAAGAATGTGTCCTTGGTCATGGAGAAGGAAGCTGGCAACTACTGATAGACTGGTGTTCCTATTGGGAGTGTGTGTGGGGAGGTGCCTGACTTTTTTTCTTCCCCTTTCTAATGGGCAGTTTACCCTGGAGTCTAGCAGAGATGACAGAATACAGACAGGTAGTGGTGAGTGCTTTGTGGAGTTGGATTAACTGATTAGTTAATTTAGAATTTCTTTGTAGTTGAATATGATCCCACTACTGACAATTCTCATGGGCTTCTTGTGCCTCTTTGCTATCAATATACCAAATATTTTGAAGATGACCACCTCTATAGGAATAGGTCAGTCATGTGAAGACTCGAATTATGTTTCCGTACAGAAAATTCTGTCAAAATCAGACACAAAGTGGAGGATGCCTTCCATACTCTGTTGCAAAAAAAATAAATAAAATGAAAGCACACACACACACACACACACACACACACCAGCAATGAATGCCAAAGGAAGAAAGTGTATTAGCATCTGAAAAAGAGACACTATTGCATTACCGGATGTAAAAAAAATGAGTTTCCATATTTTGAGTTTTGCCAAATAAACTGGTTGAGATTGAAAATATTTTCCTAACTTGCAAGATAAATCTGATGATCATGTCCCCTTCTTCTTTTTAGCTGGAGGACAAAGGTGGTAGAGTTCTTAAAATGTCAATTACTTTGTTACTTGGACACCACAGCTAATATTAATAATATTATTTGATAGTCTTGTTATTTACCTTCCTGTTTTTCTTTAAACAAAAGCTTCTTAGGATTACCAAGATCACTTCATAAAATGATCTTGCAAACTAAATTAAACTTACGTCATGAAGGTGTTATCTCTTTCAGAATTTTAATGGTCTCTCATTTTTTAAAGTATTTTCTTTACTTGATTCTTTGCAAGATTTATAGAAAAGTCAGATAGATGTGGTACCTCCAGTTTTTCTGCCTGAAGAATCTATAAGACTATGTCTTTGGAGTTGGCAGTGAGAAATGTCAGCTGCAAATTAACTTTGAAATAATTCTGTTCTGGTTTTTCTAAAAATCTCTAGGAATGGTGCTATTCAAAATTCAGCTGGTGCACTATGTGCAGAGCGTTGATAAAATATTTGCCACTTTTTATTTTCCAAACATCATGGAAAAGATGTATTTCTCAGATGAGGAAATTTGGTTTTCTGAGTGTTGATTTATACTATTTAGTTAATCGGGCTACTTGGAGTTTAAGAAATAATATATCAGACATGAATCATTATTACAATAATAATTTAATGATTTAAAATCATTATTGATTTTAAAATTGTGTTATATTGGAAAATAACTTGTTGACCCCTTTTCTCATGCTATGTATTAAAGCTATAGGCCCTTGAAACTGTTCTGGGAAGAAATAATTAATGTATTCATTGCATTTTGTGTCAAGGCTTAATATTTTCAGACATCCATATTATTTTGAGCTACTTACCACATGCACATTAATGCCTGGACAATGGAAATGATTCTCTTTTTATTGATAAGAAACATTTTCTTTAACATTGGAAGAAGAAATGTATAGCCCCAATTACTCAAGGGGCTGAAGACTAGATATTATCTGGAACTTATAAACAAATTGCTTGCAGATGTTGACTATGGAGAATTAAAATGAAGGACTTTTTTCAATGATTGTTTAAAGTTCTATATACATATATGATCACTTGGTCAATCCAGGAAGCATTTAACAAGATAAGGAGTTTGGCAATGCCTGCATATTTTAGTTCTTTTTGTGGGATAACAAATAGCAGCTAGGTTTTATTTGTGCTAACAATTGTATCATCGTGGCTCTAATCATAGGTGAAACAGAGGTGAATTGAGAAAATACGAAGAATTTATGTTCTGGATTGATGTTTCTTACACTACGTCCCAACAAATTCAAATGTTCTCCAAATGTGTTCTGAAAGTTTGTTCAAAATCCAAGAGAGGACTGGGGATGTGGGGTGGGGGATTGGATCCATTCAGTTTTGTTAATTATATTATCCACGAACGAAGAAGAAATGTTGGCAGATGTCTCCTGAGAGGTTACACTGAAAGAACCAGGGTGGGGAGGGGGGAGGGAAGAAGTCATCATGAGGAGACTAGGAATGAAAGCCTATAAAGAAGGTAAGCATTTAAGTGAATAAATACATTTTCTTCAGCATATTTTTGAAAAGTAGATGTTCAGCACTCGGTCCGAGCAAGCTCAAATAGCTTGAATTTTATACTGTTGTAAAATCTTTAAAATATATATATATATCTCCAGAAAGAGATGAAATAAGTCATCACGTGAGCAAATCCACATATCTCATTAAGGCTTATTATCAATCCATTAAACATTGTTTGGCAATGCCTGCATATTTTAGTTCTTTTTGTGGGATAATAACATATTTGTGATGTCTCAATCCACTGAAGAAGATTAGGAATTTGGATTTGGAGAAGTTTATTGAATGCCTTTCTTTCCTACAGGAATCTGCTAGGGCCCATAGGCTTTTTCTGAGGCAAACCTGGGTTAGAAAAACAATGGCCATATCATCATGAGAGAGGGACCATAGCCAGCTGTCTGGTATTAGGTTTAGGAGGGTGGAAGTCTATTTTGGTTAAGGCAGTGACTATTGAATTTGCATAAATATTGAAAAGAAAGAAGAATAAAATGCAATCTTGTTTAACTCATTTTAGACTGAGAAGTTTGCAGAGAGTTGGCCATTGCTACCACTTCTCACTTGTGTTAATGGTGTTTTTCATGCAGCATCCTAATGAGGCAAAGTAATCTTGTTTAACTAGTAATCAAAGGTTAATTGATTTTAAATCAATAAAAGTACACATAGGAAATAGCAATAGCAATAGCACTTAGACTTATATACCGCTTCACAGTGCTTTACAGCCCTCTCTAAACAGTTTACAGAGATGTATATTAAACCGAAGAATGGATCATTGGTTCATCATTGACTTGGCTGCTTTATTCCTAGTTCCTATTTAGTCCTAGTGGACAATCACTTAAATATGAGCCAGCAGTGTGCTGCAGCTGCTAAAAAAGTCAACACAGTGCTAGGCTGCATTAACAGAAGAATAGAATCAAGATCATGTGAAGTGTTAATACCACTTTACAGTGCCTTGGTAAGGCCACACTTGGAATACTGCATCTAGTTTTGGTCACCACGATGTAAAAAAGATGTTGAGACTCTAGAAAGAGTACAGAGAAGAGCAACAAAGATGATTAGGGGACTGGAAGCTAAAACACATAAGGAATGGTTGCTGGAATTGGGTATGTCTAGTTTAATGAAGAGAAGGACAAGGGGTGACAATATCTCAGGAGCTACCACAAAGAAGAGGGAGTCAAGCTATTCTCCAAAGCAACAAGAAGCAATGGATGGAAACTAACCAAAGAGAGAAGCAACCTAGAACTAAGGAGAAATTTCCTGACAGTGAGAACAATTAATTGGTGGAACAACCTGCCTCCAGAAGCTGTGAATGCTCCAACACTGGAAGTTTTTAAGAAGAGACTGGACAGCCATTTGTCTGAAATGGTATAGGGTTTCTTGCCTGAGCAGGGGGTTGGACTAGATAACCTCCAAGGTCCCTTCCAATATTATTATCATCATCATCATCATCATCATCATCATCATCATCATCATCATCGTCATCGTCATTGTTATTGTTATTGTTATTGTTATGTCATATTTACTGGGTGAGTGAAGCTGCTCTCATTGGAAATGGTTGAATTCATCCTTTTTTGTCTTTAACCTTTGATTTTTATAAAATGTGAATCCAAAGTTGAGAAGGTCAACTATAAGCTACAACAAACCACATAGCTTGGGCCTTACCACAAACTACATTCTGAAATGTTTCATCTGTTTTTCACACGAACAATGAGAGCATAAAGAAAACCAATTTCCATGCTGTTTTTGATATGCATTTACAAAACCAAATTCCTGAGACAGAGTTTAGATTTACAGGAATTCTGCAACAGAAGAGTATGAAATATTATTTTTAGGAAGACTGAATTTTATCAAGAGGTATTTAAGTTGTCACTAGAAGTAAAACATGACTTGATGAAATATTATTTATGCATTCATCTTTATCTATCTATCTATCTATCTATCTATCTATCTATCTATCTATCTATCTATCTATCTATCTATCTATCTATCTATCTATCTATCTATCTATCTATCTATCTATTCATCCATCCATCCATCCATCCATCTATCCATCCATCCATCTATATCATCAATCACCTATCCACATATACACATATACATAGTTTTCTAATTTTGGTCCTTGAGAAGGCCAATGATCACAAAAATGTTTCCATAATTTAATAATTATTCATAATTTATAATAATTAACAGGATGGAATTGGATATGGAATTGGATTTGAAAATGACATTGCTTTTTTTTATATATAAACAGGTTGCAATGTTATTCACATTTTCTACCTATATATCAGAGCAAAGCTGCCAAGATTTTTGAGATCCAAATAAACAAATGTTGAAGATTTATGAGCTGAAATGATCATGTGAGTGAACACTTCAGAGACCCCGTTAGCTAAGAATTCAGTTTGAATGTGTTCCAAGTCTTTCCGTGTCATGTTTTATATTAAGTTAGCTGACAAGGCAAAACAAAATTCACCATACTGTTGTCATGCAATACCCTTATATGTAGGTTTAATACACAGGAAATTATATGAATTTAGATTGTAGGCTGACAGTGAAACACAATACTGTTTTTATAAATAGTTAAACAGCGTCTGGCTTTAACTGATTTACTAGAACCATTCAACTCATATATCTCTAAAGAAGGCAGTGAAAGTTATAGTTAAACAAAAAGTAATGAATGAAGTGTCTGTGTTCCAGGGTAAAGAATCTTGTCATTTCATTAGGAATGCTATTCTGATAAATAGCTTAATATCATCCCAATCTATCAAAAAACAATTTCGTGGTTCAGAATAGAAGGATCACCTGTTGTCTTATTTTCCTTTTCTATCCTGTACCGTTACCATTATGTATAAAAAAGAATTGTCTTTCTGTCTTTCTGAATGGATTGGAAACAATACATCATTATGTATAGTGTATATTCAATATAGAGCTAATGGAAGTCAGGATTGTAGATTGTTATATGTGACCAGTATGCTAGATCTCCTATAATGCAATTGGTATTAAAGGAAAAACTCCCATTAACTTATGTATCATATGTGAAATTTTAAAATACAGGGAATAGGAGAGATCAGATTACTGGACAAATATGGGTGAACCTATCTTTGTTAATGAAATTGGTAGAGAAATTGGTAGAGAATGTACATATGAATATCCAAATCCACTTATTGTGCAGATTTCCAATATATACATTTTGTACATACTTTTCAACAGTTTTTTCTATTTCTGCATATTTCTCCAGTGAATATGTTATATTTTTATTCATATTTTCGTAATGAGCTCATTTTTGTGTCTTTTTATTTCTGAGCATGATATCACAACATTCTGCTAGAAACAGATTTTGTTGGGCAAATGATTTCACAGATCCAACATTGATATATTATGTTATATTCATTTAAACTTACTCATGGATAAAATGAAGAATCAGGGTATTGTCTTTGCCCTTTGGTATAATTTTATTTTACTGAATTCCTTCTCTGCAATTTCCTGAAATATCAGAGTAACGATATTTCCTTAGATTCATTGTTTCTTAACTTGTCTTATTCTGTAAATGCAAACACAATATTTTACTCTCCATCCCTGTGTTTCAGGTCAGTGTGGTGTCTCTCTTATTTGAGGGGTCTACTTTGCTTCTGACTTCTAGTTCCCCCCTCAAAGACCACAAACTGCAGAATAGGCTTTGAAAATGTCAAACACTAAATCACGCAAAAACTTTCCAGAAGCTGCTTGCCCAGCATCAAACTATTTTAATTTAAAAGTAGATCTCTAGCCTGTATGTGGGAATTGAAAGCGCTCAATAAATATTCAACTTACATTTCCAATGACATCTGTAACACAATTTGTGTAAACAAAAAAATCCTTTTAGATATTTTCTATCAGACAAAATTGTGAAGATTCTGCTCCAAATTGGTTAACTTGTGGTTTGGTCTAGTGCAGGGGTGGGGAACCTTGGTTTTTTTAGGACTTGAGGTCTTCAACTCCCAGAATTCCTGAGCCAGCAGGCTCAGGAATTCTGGGAGTTGAAGTCCTCAAGTCATAAAAGAGCCAAGGTTCACCACCCCTGGTCTAGTGGTTAAGGCAGCAGACTAGAAAGCTGGTTGGGTGTCCTAGGGCCAGTCACTCTCTCTTAGCCCAACTCATCACACAGGGTTGTTGTTGTGGGGAAAACAGGAAGAGGAAGGAATGTTCAATACGTTTGCTGCCTTGAGTTACTTATACAAATAATAAAGGTGGGATATAAATAAATAAATTAAGTGAGTTATAATGTTGATACCTCATCCCTTCTTTATCACTAGATCATAAAGTTTTCTATACAATTGTTTGCCAAATGAAATAATTGTCTTTAAATATTTTGGATCTAAACAAATATTAGCAGTAACCGGGAAGGATACAAAAATTAATATACCTTTTTCTCTGTTCAGTAGGAGGATCCTGTATGCTTTAGATTCTTATATTCCAACTAACAGCATTACTAAACAAGATGTCCTCGCTCAAGTTTTCCTCTGAAGAATCTTGGAAGAGTTAATCAGTTGATGAAGTCATTGCATTATGAGAAAGCCTTTTCTAGGCAACAGTCAAATAGCATCTGCAGGAAATGCATTCTTGGCCTGAGAGATAATTTGTTTAAAACAAAATTCACTTTTTTTCAGTTACAGAAAGTTCCACATCCAAAGCTATAAGCCAGCAACTCTGGTGCCATCTATATACAGTTCTCTCAGCTTCTTATCATTAGCTTTTTTGGTTGAGATTGATGGGAGTTATAATCCAAGGCCTACAAAAGGCACCAGGTGGCTAATCCTAATGTAGAAGAATTTGGCAAGTCATCCAATAAATAAATAAATAATCATTTTTTAAAAAATGTTTTCCTGACCTTTGAGGGTCCTATTATAAAGTGTTCTAAAGTAAAAGGAATTGTATTCACAACATAAAAAGAAATGTTACACATCATTTCCTTTCTTTCCTAGTAGCCTATTGCGAAAACATATGCTATTTATGAGATATACAGTATTTCAAAGGAAAGATTTGATTCATTTTTCGTCAACTAGACTCCCAACACAAATCTCCACCCATCTATACAACTTAGGTCTACTTTTAAATTAAAATAGTTTGATGCTAGGCAGCAGTTCTGGAAAGACTCTGTGTGATAAGTTAATGTTTTATTCCAGCAGTGGATGGGGCACCAAGCAGGGCAATTTGCAGAAGGTTTCACTAATTTTGCATTGGAAGCCCATGCTGTCACTTTTTCTTAGCTTATATGGTGTTCCCAAACAATATCGGCCCATATTAACCAAAATAAATCAGGCCTTACTTTTTACGGCGTCATTCAAATAAATTCTTAACTCTCTGCATATCGAAGGAGATGACATCAAAGTATCCTTGCAACGGCCATACATATTACCTAGCTTTAATCAGAAGGTGAACACAGGACTGTTTGTTTTGACAGACAACCCTGTTAAGGGAGGATCCTGTTTGTGAATTAAGGAGGTGTCTGCTGGTCCTGTAAGATTTTCAGGGGCAATGATGGGACCCAGGAGGTCTGCTTTCCCTAATGTGCTACTTGGTCTCTTGAGCAGCATCCAACCAGAATTCTAGATAGTCCCAGCCCTTTTCTCTTTTTCAGAAGCCTGAAAGACCTGGCTGATTCTCCAGGCGTTGGACATTTGCTGTCTGCAGCATCACGTAGTCACATGATCACATTTAACGATGTTTTCCCCCGAAAACTAGTATTTCCTTCTGTTTTTTTCAGCAAAAATGCTCTATAGTGAATAAGTGGTTTGCTTAATGACTGCGGCAGTCATAAAATCAGGTCGGCCATGTGATGACTTACTTTACAACTGTCATGGCTTACAACCATAATAATAACAGGCGGGCTTCAAGTCAAAGGTATTTTATTAAAGTACCTTTGAAAGGTGGAGTTGTGTGGAAATCACGATGGGAAAAGAATGAATTTCTCCCTCCAGGATGGTATAGTCTTGGCAAAAATTGCCTTCCAACTATACAAGTCATGTCACTCTTTTAAAATGTTTATTTGGCTAAAACCCACACAATTACAGCAATATGTATTGGGACCACTTAAAATCCCTGAGAACCAGTTTTTAAATATAATCAGCCCACACAAGTTAATGGGCTGACTCTACACTACAGTAAATTCATCTTTCTACTGAAATCAAGGGGGCCTTCAGTTTGTCATGAATAAATCCTATTAGAGAATCTACAAGTCTGGATCTGATCCAATACTAGTAAAGTCATGATGCTGTCAATGTAAAACAGTCACAACCTCAGAACAACAATAAGTGTACCACATTGACTTCCTGATGTTCCTGTTAACTTAAAATCACTTAGAGTTGTCTTCAAAGCACAATCTTTGAAATCATTCCAGAAGCATAATTTGGAATATGCTGTACATAATGTTACCTTCAAGAACACTTAATAAAGTGGTCCAAACAAGACATAAGAAAACTTTCTTGGCAATATTCCATATCTGTATTATGTTTAGCATGCTGAGAAAGCAAAACCTTTTAACACACAGGAAATCAAAGCCACATCAATTACAGCATGGATGTCATGCCCTGCTGCAAATAGAATCTGACTCTCAACAACTGCTCTACATCAGTGTTCAAATGATTTTGCAAAATGAGTTTCAATAGGTATGAGCACTGATAGGCATATGCAAAACAAACTGAATATTTAGCAGAGTTGATTATGCATTTTGTTTGACGTGGTTATTTTGGAATATTAAATCTCATTTTTTTTAAAAAAAATGAATACAAAATGGTTACAACATGAGATTATTATATGCATAGAGGTGGAAAGATTTGACACTACCCACGACGGAAGAACGGTTAGTGAAATTGACAGAACTTGCTGAGATGGATAAATTAACTTCGTTGATTAAAGAAATCACTGAAACTACATTTATTGGTAACTGGAAACCTCTTATTTTGTGCAAAAATAAAAAAAAAATTTATGATTTATGGCTTTAATGATTAGATAGGATAGACTATAGAATCTACCTCCTTTTTATCTTTTTTCTTTCTTTTCTATTTTTCTTCAACTTTCTCCCCATTTTTGCATGGTTTGCTTTGTCTTTCATTGCTTTCTTTTTTCTTCCTTACTTTATATTAGTTTGTATTAGTTTTTATCTTCTTTTTTAAACGTTTCAATAAAAATTGTATACACACATACACATCATCATGCTACAAATATAACAAAAGTATATCACAGTACAATAAAATGCATATCCATATCAACAATTGTAATGAGGACTAAAAACCAGACAGTATCAATCAAAGCCAGGATTTCCCATAACACTTTAAAAAAATCGAAATTACTATTTCTTAAAAAGGCATAGGTCTTAATAGATGGATGCTTAGCAATGTTTTTATAATGATAGAATGCAGAATATTCAAGAGTTTAGAATACAGAATGATCAAGGATCTATATGGATCCTCCCATATCTTCTTAAGATAAGAAGACTGATGTCCTCCAGACAATTAAGATGTCAATTTCCACAATGTCTACTCACTAGCCATGTTGGCTTGTCTCAATCATCTGTGGAATACTAAGCTGAAGAAGGCTGATGTAATTTTCTAAATGTTAGATTCAGCTTTTGGTCTCCAAGTTTCAGCATCTACAAAGTTGCTTTCTGTGCTGAGGATTTTGCAGCAGCTTCTGGAGGACACCAATATCTTAACTGGATAATACTATATTTGAGTGAATTTGACAGGTTTTGGTTGAATTGGCATATCTAGATAACATCATTTCTTTTGAGCTCATTTTAAAGTGCACCAGACTGGCCTGCTGGCAATGTTTAATTTATGTGATTGGGTGCATTCTATTTGTTTCACTCTGATTTGAAAATATTTGGGTCAGAGTCTGGGTTCAGTGATCAGGAATGTCAAGGAGGTCAACCAGAGGTTTTCAAAGTGCTCCATTCTAAAATTCCAGGGGAGATGTTCCTGCTGAGATTTCCAATCCCAACAACCACTTAATATTTGGAGAAGGGGAATGAGATTATTTTCTAATGGCTAAGAAAACAACATCTCAGTAGGGTACAATATCTGCCCAACTTTGATTAAAGTCAGAACTAAGCAGGTGGCCCTTGTTTGTTACTTAAGAGGAGGGCCATCTTGGGAAAAAAAAAAACCCAATTTAATGGTAAGACCAGACATTGAAAAAAAAACATCCTAGAAAAAGCAATGTCAAGATGCTTCCAAACTGCTACCAAGACAATCACAGTCACTGGAGGCAGTCAACCTTGCCTTGTGGATGTCATTGTTTAAGGTACATGATACATAATATTGCACTTTGGGTTTTACTTCATTCTACTATAAATACAGTAGTACATAAATTATGTAGACAAATACATAATTTAAGTTGTGATAAACTTAATTGCAACCCTCTGGACCTCTAGTTAGGAAAAAAAAAACAGTGACTTAAGACCGATTTTGCACTTACAATCACTGCAGCATCCCCATGGTCACATGATCAAAATTAAGATGCTTAGCAACTGACTCATATTTATGACAGTTGCAGTGTCCAAGGGTCATGTGATCACCTTTTGTGAAGCCAGATTCACTTAACAACCGTGTTACTAACCTAACAACTGCAACGATTCATTTAACAATTGTGGCAAGAAAGGACATACAATGGGGCAAAACTCATTTAGCAACTGTCTTGCTTAGCAATGGAAATTTTGTGTTCAGTTGCAGTCGTAAACCAAGGACTACCTGTATATGTATATTTTTGTATGTCTTTAAAAATGTATTGATGTCAACGGAATTTTTCAAAGTTGTACAAACTTTGCCTGATGGGGAGGAAATGAGTACAGAAAAGTTTTTCTCCTACTCTTATAATAGTTAGTTGTCCCCAAATTGATATCCTTAGATGCAGTAGACGTCATGTCCTATAAACTCCATCAAGTATGATGTGAGTGGGAGCTTTAGTGGTGAAAGGTTAAGAAAATCAAAAGCAATTACTCCATACTTTAAATATTAGATAATATATTCAGATGCAATGACAAATTTATGGAGGATAAGGCTGTCAATGACTACTAGTCAGATAGCACTTCGACTTACTGTGTATACCGCTTTATGGTGCTCTGAATGGTTTACAAATGTCAGCACATTGCCCCCAACAATCTGGGTCCTCATTTTACCAACCTCAGAAAGATGGAAGACTGAGTCAACCTTGAGCTGGTCAGGACTGAATTCCTGGCAGCGGGCAAGAGTTAGCCTACAATACTGCACTCTAACCACTGCACCACCACGGTGGTTTAGGATATGTGATGCCACTACTAATTCAGAATCAATTTAATATGAATATAGGTGGTGGAAAAGAGCAGCAAGAAGTAGGGAACTGTCTTCATATCCTTTATGGTGATCCCAGAATTTCTCCCTAAAACAGGCACTCAGGCTGTTTCAGCTGTCAGGGCTTTTCCTATGTTCTTATTTGCAGGGAATACATCGAAGAAATACTGTGCTATTTGATTTGGCCAAACTGAATTGAATTGAAAATATTACCCTGAGAAAATTCTCTGTGCCTTTTGAAGAATGTTGGTCCAGGGATACCATTATAATCCTAAGTATTTGTATTATTACTTGCAGGGAGGCCTTATAAAGATAAATATCCCTGGGTCTTGCAAGGGTCTTTACTTGTTGATTTATAAATCACATTTACATAGCAGCTCTTATTGCCTCCTTGTAAATGAGCGGCACAGTGATCTCAGAGGGAAATCATTTGACTGCAATGACTAGAAACAGAACTGAGGCAGGATAAACAGTGGGGGCCACAATTTCATGCTAGTATGATTTTCTGCCAACCCAAAGATGGATGGATGATACTTGAACTCAGCAACGGGGAAAGGCCCACTGACTATGTCCAGACAAACAGCAGTTTATGAAACCTTTCCCCCCCCCCATCTATATGGAAAATTTTGAATCAACTCAGGAATGTTTTCCTGCATATTTAGAGCTGATTATATTCAGAGCACTGTGAGGGATATATCCTGCTGCACCTCGTAAATGGCTCTACTCTGTCATTTCTCCAAGAATGTCTCCAGATGTAGGACACAAAATTGTTAACACAGTTTCGGATGATACGTAGTTCTTTAAAAAGCTTTAAAGTTGGTATTAGTCCTTTTCCTGAAATCTGTGCGTTGTTCTGTTGGTATGCTAAAAATTTAGCAATACTCTCCCATTACTGTTTTAATTGAAGTAGTTATATGTCTTCAAGTCACTTTTAGACATCAACATTAATGGCATTACTTCCAGCTTGTAAAAAAAAAACCTTTATTATACAGCACTGGATATAAACTGCAGAGATGGGTATTGAAATTTTGTTATGTTCTATAGTTTAATTTTAGGCTGGTTAAATATTTGTGGCTAGTTTACTTTATCAAATAATTGTGAATATATTTGGGCATTGTTATGTCAGCACGTTGCTCATCAATTAGAGAGGATAACTACGGAAAATTAGTTAAACGTATAAAAGTTGACCTAGACCGCTGGAGAAATCTACATCTTTCATTTCTAGGAAGAATCTCAGCGGTGAAAATGAATATTTTACCCAAAATTATCTTTCTATTCCAAAATATTCCAATCCAATTAGATAAAAAATTCTTTAAAGAGTTGAATAAGTTAACTTTAGATTTTGTATGGCAAGGAAGGAAGGCGAGGATAAAGCAAAAGTCTCTACAGGATGCTAAAGAAAGAGGGGGATTAGGCTTCCCGGATTGGGAGTTATACTACCAAGCGGCGGCCCTGACGTGGATCAGGGATTGGATAACATTGGAAAATAAAAGATGTTTACTATTAGAGGGGCACGATCTCCAGCAGGGCTGGCATGCCCACCTATGGACAGATAAAAGTAGGAACCATCAATATTTCCTGAGGCATAAAGTCCGGCAAGAACTAATAAAAAGCTGGAATATAGTTAAATGCCAACACTATACAAAACTCCCAGGCTGGTTCTCACCATTAGAAGCAGTTATATACCCCAACCTTTATAGGCAAGATAGGGTTATCATATACAAAGATATCCTGTCAGAGGAAGGATATCTAAAGCAAAGGCAAGAGTTGAGACAACAGGGGATTGCTTTGGAATGGTGGTCTTACCTTCAGATACAAGCAAGATACGTGAAAGACAAGAAAGAATGGGGAATTAATAGACAAGATACGGGGCTTGATAAAATATTATTAGGCCCGGAGAAAAAACAAATCAAAAAAATATATAAATATATGTTAGAATATAAATTATTTGAAGAACAAGTTAAAGAAACAATGGTTACCTGGGCAATAGATTTGGGGCACGCTATAAACATGGACCAATGGCAGCAAATCTGGGAACGTAATTGCAAAATTACATTGGCATCAAATTACAAGGAAAATCTCTATAAGATGCTCTTTAGATGGCACCTGCCACCGGCCAGGCTCGCAAAAATGTATAGTGGCTATTCACCACTTTGTTGGAAGTGTAAAAGGGAAAAAGGTACTTTTTTCCATGTTTGGTGGGCTTGCAAAGAGGTACAGGTTTATTGGCAGAGGGTTTGGAATTGGATAACAGAAATGACGGGTCAAAAAACTCAATATAAACCAGAGATGCTACTACTTGGCATATTAGAAAAAAATATAAACAAAGATGATATATACTTAATTATTCATGTAATAACGGCGGCAAGAATTTTGTTTGCCCAAAATTGGAAAACAAATGAAGTGCCTAGTGGAGATGCGTTAATAAGGAAAATTTTGTATTGCGCAGAATTGGATAAGTTGACGAAAGAATTAAAAAATCAGGAGGAAACAGAATACTATTTAAGCTGGAATAAATTTTACAAATGGAAGGAAAAAAAAGAAGGAAGGTCATTAGAAGGGATGTAAATAGAGGAAGAATATCTGAAATGTATAAAGTATGTGTATAATAAGGAATGTTTAGACAAAGATGTATGTCAAAGATGATACACTATGTTCAATGTTTTTTAATCTTTTTTTTTTTTGTATTCAATAAAAATTATTTTGTTTAAAAAAAAAAAAAATAATAATTGTGAATATAAAAGGCGTCATATTCTGTATACTTTTAAAAAATCATTAATAGACATCTGAGCTATAAATAAATTTTATTGTATGAAAAAAACCACCAGTCTGCATACAAACTGAAAAACAATTGTCATGACAAATATAAGTTGTAAGTAATTTTTTGCAGAAGTACTTTGTCAAATTAGGAAGTACTAAGTGCTTTTTTTAAAAAAAAAAATATTGACAGCATTCACTATCATGTAGCAAATTGCAAAATACTATTTGTAGAGCTCAAAACAAAATTGGCTAATTTGTCACACATCATAACTTTTTAAAACAAATGTTGTTAGATTCATATGTTATTCTGTTCTTCCACTGAGCAGTTTCAAACACCCTACATCACATACTAAGGAATTCTGCCATCCAGATATTCCCATAAAACTAATTTATGCAACTTGTGCCCTCAAAACTTGCCCTGGGATAAGGTGTTTTGATATTACTTAGCTGGTGGATTAAAAAAAAATCTCTAATGTCTCTGATCTTTATATTCATAATGAGAATCCCTAACATCATTAATATTTTATGAAGAATTTAGAATGTTGAACCATATAGAACATAGAACAGTCATTATTGGAAGTTTATGTCAATTTATGCTTCTTTATCAGTGCCAGTAATTAACATGTGAAAACACTTGGATTTTCTATTAGCCATTTTCCTGGTTAGAATTTTCTAAATCGTTCATTCCCACACCATTATAGGGACTAACAAATACAGGCCAGAACTAATTCCTTGAAATCTCAGTTCTGTGTAATAATCAAGGTTCAACGTTGGGGCTAAAAATTGGATACAATACTGATTTGTTACTGATGTTTATATACCAAAGTGCGCAAGTTGTGCTATGTTTCTACATAAGCTGTGGGAAATTTCAGAATGTCATTGGTTGGTTTGCAGTCAGTTTTTTTGGGGAAAAGCATCTTTGTGATATAAGATTGATTTACCTGGACAGAAAAATTGAGCATAGGGAGTTTGACTGTTAGCAGACTAACAAATTTTGATTTCTTGACAGATTTATATGGAGCCTATAGTGAATTAACTTTAATTGAAAGAGCAAATATATCCCTCAGCATCTCTTTCAGTACTAACTGATATCCCTCAAAACTTAACCATCATCATCTAGGCCAGGGGTGTCTGACCTTGGCACTTTAATACTTGTGGACTTGAACTCTCAGAATTCCTCAGCCAGGATAAATAATACAGAAACAGGAAAATGAACAGTTTTTCTGCAACTGTTCCTATTTAGAATCAGTCTCCAGAAAGCTTCAACCCAGATATCCCCTTAATGTGAACTACTTTACATTTTCCACAATGAACCTGAAGAAATAAAAAGTGAAAGATTGGGAAGAGGGGAAGAGACTTTTTTCATTTCTCCCACAATCATGTGGGACTGAAGTCATATCTTTCTGCAAACAAAGGGCTTCAGAAATGAAGAAGATGAATTTGCAACCATAGCCTGTGATTTTGAATCTCAGGAAAGGCAGGGATTTCTCTAAAGTGTCAGAGTCCTGGTGTGTTTATGTTTCAAGGAGTGCATTTTTACAACAAAGGTATAGCATTCTTGACCTTTTACCCTTAACTCCAGGCCTTCCCTATATATTAAAAGTCTAGATCAGTAACAGATGTTTCTTTCTTTCTCACAATCCATTCTCGCAGCAACTGATGCTCTTCATCTCCTGACATTTATATGGTGTTTCTCTTACTGAGCAAGCATGAGAATTTAAAATATATATTTGTTCCATTTTTTCCCAATTTTATCTATGAAGTTGCCACTGCTAACTCCAAAAATGCCCACAAGTCAACAATGGTTTTTTCCATGTACATGCCCTCCTTGTTATTGACAGTAGATACTGTAGATAAAAGAAAAAAGCTTTATACTTACAAGGCTATTCCCCCACCCCAATATTTACTTTTCTTTGTACAGAGTCTGTCCTTCCAATATGACTTTTCCCCTTTTATAGCAAAACCCCTGATAAATAAGCAGCAGAACTGCAGAGATTTAATCCATTGTTTTTGAAATAGCGGTGGTTAATTGGGAACGTAAAGCAGTCCAGAACAATTAACTCCTAAAGAAGCAGGATCTGGCCATGATCATACATGCTTGTGTTGTATTACATGTTTATGTCAGATTGCCTTTGGAAAGTTTAGAAGCTCTGGAATGTAGCAGAAAGGATCTTAACTGGAGCGTGGAGAATGAGTATGTCTATTGTTTTTCTTGCTGAACTGGGTTCTCTTGAATTCCTCAATTGAGTTCAGTGTTGTAGTTTTTGCTTTCATAGTCCGAAATAGTTTGGGACTAGATTGCTGGCAGGACCATCTCTTATCTACCAATCCACTCAAGTCAGTGAAGAAGACAATGTATCACATCACACCATTATTGAGACATATTTTGACTGGAACACCAGGCAAAATCTTTTCCAGCATATCATTTAAAGTATGGTCAAGATGCCCACGTTAAACAACACCTTTAAGAACATGGATAACAGGCCCTCTCCCTTAGGAATTTTATCTCAGGTCTGAAACACTTTAATTTTGCAAGTTGATGAGACTCTCTAGTTTTATAGTTGCCTGTCGTCCACCTTTACGGATATTGTTGAGTGCTTTTTTGCTGGTAGCCTGTTTTAATTGTTCTTCTGATCATTCAGCCTATACAGAGAAGGATTTTTTATAACTAATTCCTCCATTATTTTCTTTTAATGGACTGCTGAGCAATCTATGAAGGGGATTAGCCCAGGAGGAAGTGTGCTCTGAGTATGAAGAAAGCATACTGTCCATTTATGTTCCCTTTTGCACATTACCCTGAAAATATAAAAAGAGGAAGGATAATTTGTTTCTTTTTATCTTTTGGTACTTCATGGCAACATATGAAACCTTGCTGGGCTCACTGAACTAGTGATACTTCTCTCAGCTTCCAGGACTAGTTTGAAGTTCATTGAGTTCTTTATTGTGCACTTTGGTGTATAAAAAGCTTTCAAAGCAGCTTTTAGTTCAATCATAGTTATCATTGTCATCCTTTACACACAATTTAAAATTGGGGCAAGCTAATTTGTGGCATCCGAGAATTGCACTTTTTTGTTTACTAATTTTTTGTGTTATTAAATTTGTTTTAGAAGTAAGGAAAGCAGGGTTTGGCAAAATTAGGAATCACTCCAGAAACTGAGGAAAAACTTTCAGTCTCTGTCCCCATTTTAGTTTCTGAAATTAGGAAATTCTGGTTAGCAAATAGAACTACATTAAGCTTATTTTTCTTCTCTCTTTAAAAGGAAAAAAAATCAACTTGATACAGTTTGCTGCTGAACATTATAGCTTATTAAATTCATGACACTGCTGTAGTTCAGTGGGCTGCTTACTCCATGATTTTGAAGTGGGGATTCTGGAACTGCAAAAAAAAGGTTGTAGGGGATTACATGTATCCTTTCTTATGCCTGAGCTAAAAAGTAAGTTGAAAGAAAAAGAAGAGGAAAAAATCTTAATTTTGTACAAATTAATGACAGATCAAATTATTTATTTACTTTGATTCATAGGCTATCTTTATATTTGGAAGGAACATTGAAACAGGTCTATGCTGCAGTGCGCCCCTGGCTGTGTATATTGGAAGAAACAAGCAAGGTGAGTTCCACATAAGTGTCTCCCACTACATATTGTGTGTCTATGGATGTGTATTGCAGTGAGCAACGGAAAGAATTTTTTTTTTCCTTTATGGGTCTGTACAAATTGCTGCCAATGATATGGTCACCGGTTATGATTTGCCCCCTTGCAAAACCGAAAGCAGCATCCCTTTGAGCGTGCCAGAGTTCAAGAAGGGTGAGGTCAGATTAAGATCCCTGATGGGATTGCAACCACACATCTGTTAGCATTTCAGCCCAGCACCAGCCACAAAATATTGCTCAGAGGGGAAGCCAGAAAAGGCATGATGAATTCCTCATGAGGTCTTGGGGGAATTCTTTTACTTTTATAGGAGTGGAAGCAGACAGATATTTTGCTGGAATCCTGGGAACAGCTATTTCTGAGAGAGTGATCTGGTAGAGAAACGTTACTAATGCTACTCCCCAAAGGCCAAATTCAGTTCCTACCTTCCCTAACCTCCACCCCATGTACTTGCTTTTCTGAGCACGCTTTGTTTCATTTTTAACTTCATGCACAAGTTCTCACAGTGATTATGAGTGAATTCATCATAGGGACGACTCGAAAACCAGATGAATCATCCCTTTTCCAGAGGTTTGAATGATCCTTACTCATGTCCAATTGCATGATTGGTGGACCGTACCATATTGCAAATCCCCCTTCCCTGAATCAGTGTGGAGAACCTATAGAATGGTAGGCTCCAAATCAGGTCTAATTAAGCCAGGTTTAAGAACATTGGTCCATTCACTCTCCTTATAACAAATAATTTCTCACTGAAGGTTGGAGATAGATAGATAGATAGATAGATAGATAGATAGATAGATAGATAGATAGATAGATAGATAGATAGATAGATAGATAGATAGATAGATAGATAGATAGATAGATAGATAGATAGATAGATAGATAGATAGATAGATAGATAGATAGATAGATAGATAGATAGATAGATAGACCTTTATTGTCATTTTTTACTATGGGCACAATGACACACATTAAAAATGAAATTTAGTTGCTTGCTCTCAAAGTGTACACATACATAACACACATTTAAACTTACTATATACAACATATGTATAGACTTACATCCTTACATATAAGTAACAGAGGCAAGGGGGAAGCGGATTGCAACTGGCAAAAAAATAATTTGGAGGGTGTTTTTCTGTATCTTGTATATTTTCTCGTAAAATCTGAGGTGCTGTTTTTGCTTCTTTCCAATGTGTTCCTGTGCACATGATTTATTAGATTTTTATCCCACCCTTGTTCCTTTATAAAGAGAGAATGATTGGCCTGAAGTGTTCTTATATAAGAATAACTGGCCCACTTCATGTTTCACAACAATGCATGCTCAAATGTGTACAGCCTAGGGAGGCATCAACAAATGAACAAACTTGAACTTTTAAAGAATTTTTAAATTTCCCAAGCTTTTTATTTATTTTATTTTGGGATATTATGCAAGTATGCTGAAATCTCATAGGGTATGAGATGCCAGAAATATTCCATTCCATTGTGCAACCTCAGCATTTCAGCATTTTGTACAAGAACTTGGAAGAACTAGAGTGAGTTCACCACCTATTCATTCAAGAATACCTAAATCTCTTGGAATTCTAATCACTTTCAATTATTTCATTTATTACTTACAGTTTAATGTTGGTGAAGTGCAGGAATCATTCTAGGGGGTGGATATATGCTCTGCACACACATATATACTGTACACACACACTTTATTATAACTTTCAAGAAAAATCTAGATCAATTGATGTATTTGTAAGCAGCAAGACTTATTTTCAAAGAAAAATTGAGCCTCATTATACCACTAGTTAAAATGCCTGCAGTTCAGACTTTACAGCATCCTGGTGATCACAAAACAGAAATAACAATTGTTATATGATTAGTTGACTGTGGGAAAACTTTCTTTTTGGAAAAAAAAATCCCTTTCTTACAAAATTGAAAAAAACAAGTAATTTTTCTGTTCCTTGTGGCAGTCCCCCCCCTTATTTCAAAGTACTGAGCATTTCATATTATTTGCTAAGACATGCTAGTAATTTTTGTATATTCTTGTATTTTTCTACGGAAGCCTATGAGCATTGGTGCCTATGACTGTAAAAGCCACCTTATCTGAGCTACTTGATAAGAAATGCAATCTGCAGAGAGATTTCCCCACAAGATGTAGCCATTATTGCAGACTGAAGGATGGCAAAATGCAGGTATTCTTGTGTGAGAAATAACTTTCCTGCAGAGAAATTGTACTCTAACCTAAACCCAATGATCTCTATTCTGGAAAAGCTGGATATGTGTTCCAGTGTAATTATTCTCAAACGTACCATGCATATAATTACTGTTGTGGCAATATGTGCAATGGGCCAACGTATTTCATGATTTTTTTTTCAAATATACCCAGAAAACACCATAATCATAAGTTGATAGTTGCAAAGCATCTGTTGCCTGAGAAACATGGGCTTGGTTTGGGAAAACTAGGTGTCCCTGCCAAAACCTACAGGAATGTTGCCAGTTTCTGCTTGTCTGAACATTTCAGTTAACTGAAGGCCT
Organism: Azemiops feae; assembly: GCA_023970755.1. NCBI lineage: Eukaryota > Metazoa > Chordata > Lepidosauria > Squamata > Viperidae > Azemiops > Azemiops feae. Next base: position 2,508,820 of record JALGBA010000099.1, read on the forward strand.
GATCATAAACCCATATAAATCCACTGGTATACGGGAAAGTCATTTGACTTTTTACTATTTTTAGAAAGATGCACAACTGAATTTGCAAAGAAGTACACAATGCACAACTATCTGACCATCCAACTTTGGAGGTGAGAATCAGATCTGGAGGGGGCATCTGAACAGGCATGTTACATGACATTGGAAGGAATCCAATTTGTGAAGGAGCAAGATATAGAATCTGATTTTCTTGAGTTCCTTGCTCTTCATCCTTAATATTAACTGGTTTTTGCATAATTGGGTCACAGAGCTACCAACTTTGTATTAGTCAACTGTGTTTCACATATCCACCTATTATCTTTCAGGTAGATTATTTTTCTGTGAGTTAGATGCACAAAACGGTGTTATATCACTGAAGATGCTTGATTATATATAATATGTAAATATCTCTAGCTATAAGAAATAAATTGATAAGTTTATTATCATATGTTAATATTGAATCGAATCGAATTGAATCAGAATCTGATTCTGCAAGGTAGACATAGCTAATCTGGCAAACTCCATTCCACAGTAGTTCAAGGGGCACATAAAGACTAGATGTTTCTTCCTTGGTTCATCCAAACTGATCATGTATTGTGCATAGCCACATGATCATTCAGGAAGGGAAAATGCCTCTTTGCAAAGAGCCTGGTACCTTTGTGCTAGGCTTTTTAAATTTTTGACAAAACTGGAAGAGATCCCTTGGCCACGTTGTACATTTTAAGAAATAAGTGCAGGCCCTGACTGCTACAATCTGGTCTGGCAGATATCTCTGAAGGTTTTTTTCCTCCTTCAAATCCTTATAAAAATATGCTGGAATAGAAATCTTTTCCAAAAGCTGACAGAGATTTTACTCCAGAGCATCTCAAGAAAATCGCAAATGGACAGAGAAAATTAAGATACTCTCTGCAGATGGGAAGGGAAGGGAAAATTCTGTTGCCTAATAAGTGAGGAACAGTAGAGAAGAATAGAAAAGAGATGATGGGAAAGAGTGTGGGGGGAAGGAAAAAATCCTAACTGAGGAAGCTTCTCAATTTTTGCAGCACCACTGGATAAGGTTCTTTGGTTGTTCTAACATGGGTTCTTGTTAATTTGTTATGTTTTGTATGAATTTATCCAGTCCCATATAAGGGATGAACCCCACATTTAGAAGGAGTTAATATTTAGGTTCTGTTACTTGCTCAGCAGATAATATCTCCTTCAGCTTGGGCTCAGTTCCTGATAATTTAATTGACATATGTATGTAATTTTCTTGCTAATAGCATAGAAGTGGTTTGCTATTGCCTCCTTCTGGAATTTTTTTAACCACCTAATCTAGCCTACAATTCTGGGAAAATCTGTTACGGTCTTGTATCCAACTACTAACCTAATTTGATCAGCTAGATCCTATCACCTGGTTGGACACAACTGGCACAGTCTTGCACATTTTTAATTAATTCTTGTTCTTTTTAGGACTTATGTATAAAAAACAATCAGCAAAGAACATCTTCTATTATGGTCCTTTAAAATAAATGGGCTTTCATTCCTTCTAAGTGAGTTTGAGAATTTACAAGTAGATTATAATCTTTGGGTGGGGAACTGTAACTACAAATTATCCTGTTTATAGCTAATACTTTGAGGAGGATTGTAAACGGAATATACCTGTTCAGTTATTTCCATTGCATATCCTGACTTATGTTATCCCAACTGGATTGAAGTAGTTGCCTTTGGGCTGAGACTCTTTTTTTAAATGAAAAAAAGACAGGGGCATCTGGAAATTGAACCACAAAAAGGAATTGCCTTTCAGCAAAGTTTTTTAAAAAATAAATAACCCATTTGTATATGCATAGAGGCAACTTGACAAACCTACAGGATGTGTGTGTATGTGCATACATACACATACATATACATATATGTACGTATAAATATAGTAAGTAAGCAAGCAAGCAAGTAAATTGTGGGTAAATGTCAAACTTTAGGTCTGTTTGATCTGCCAGAATAAAATCCAGAAGCACTATTTTAGGATTTGGATGGACAACAATACATTCAGACTTGATCCACAATCATGGTAGATCTCTGAGCTATAGAGTGCCAGCTAAGCAATTATGGAAACACATCAAGGGTTGTGTATTTCATGTTGTTTTCATCTAGTGCCAATGAGATTTTCCCTGAAACTGCCTCTAACGTTTTTTCTAGAGGGGAAAAATAGAGCAAAGTTATGAGGGTGGCCTTTATGAAATCCCACAGGATCAAATAGTCTAATACAAGAGGGTCAGAGATAAACAGTCATATATTACATGTAGTGAGATGTACACAATCTCATTACTTGGAAATTAGCACCATAATGGATAATAAAATGAATATCTGCAACTATGTCTATATGCTTTGACTTTAAAATAGTGACTCTACCCTTCCATATTCACTGTGGTCCTCCTGGCTACAGCTTCATCATTACTGTTTCTCAGTGTAAAGGGAATGAGATGGAGATTTACTAACAAGAGAGAGAAATTGGGAGTTATACAGTAGTGGAGAGTTTCAAGTGGAAGAAGGGATTACAGCAGTCTAGAAGGGATCAAACTCAGCTGAAATCCTCCAAAACTGTAGATATTGAGGTTATCATAAAAAAAGGTACAGGAGGGTAGGACTGCCCTGTCTCCCTTATTATGCAAATCCTGCCTGTTCACTTGGCTCTGAAATGCCGAGGCAGTAATATGATTTTTAACATGCTTCCAAAAGCAAAGCTTTTCTAGCATTATTATCCATGCAACTTTATGCTAAAAGTCAATCTGCAATGTGTCAGCTATTCAGGGATTTATGCTCTGTGATCTAAGAGGAAATACTTTGCATTTTGCCAGCTATTAAAATTACCAAAGAAGTTCCTTGTAAGCCTAGTTGTTAGTACTGGTTCATAAGGAGTATTGCTTCTTACAAAACTAAATGTATTAATTATTCATAGAATCACAGAATATAATATTTGGAAGAGAATGTGTTTGGTAAATTATCTATTGCTGTACCCTGTCCATTTTAGTAATATCCTATTACAGGACCCTAGAATAGCCAAATCTTCCATCCTAGGAGGATTTTTTTTTGCTGACTCTTAGGGGAAACAAGATTTTGATTTCTCTTTCAGAAAATGATTCCATAGAGTAGGTTTTAATGCTATTGATTTATATAGGATTTACTCATGATGCATAGTATATGATAGAGAGATAAATGTATTCTAAGAGAAGTCATTTCATTAGCAAATACATCTTTACCTTGCTGCTTCTGAAACATTCTCTCAATTCTGCTATCAAAGCAATGGAAATGTCTATAAGTCAATTAGACAAAACTCTTTTTCTTGATAATGTGCTGGAGCAACAAATTATCATAATACATTGCCTTAAAGTAAATATATTAAAGAAGAAAAAACCCATGCTTTCCCAACCATCCCCATAATCACCAGGTGACTAACACCATGCTGTTCACAACAATAGAAATTCAACTCATTTGGCAGGCACCAGACTGAAGAAGTCTGACCTAGGCCCCTTACAGACTCTTTGAAAGTATCCATTAGACTCATCATCATGCATTTCTTACTTTATTCTTATTGAACAGTCCCTCTGCATCAGTGTTATTTGCCCTCAGAACTGTGGTGTTTGTGAGGATAAAATTAGGACAGACTCCCATATTGTATATGCAAAATGGAAACTACAGACCTAGTTGGACTAGTCATCTAGTCCAACCCCCTGCTCAGGCAGGAAACCCTATACCATTTCAAACAAATGGCTGTCCAGTCTCTTCTTAAAAACTTCCAGTGTTGGAGCATTCACAGCTTCTGGAGGCAGGTTGTTCCACTGATTAATTGTTCTAACCAGTGCTTTTTTTGTCATAGAACGCACCGGAACGGCGTTTTGGCACCTTTTTTTTGAAGGGAAGAACCGGCTCCTTGTAAGCCGCCAGCACAAGTAAAGCTCTGGCTTGGTGAAAGGAAGCTACCCAGGGAAATTGGGGGCATCGAAGGTCGATCCAGAAACACTTCCACGGCCCTGAAAGCAGACCCTCTTCTCTGCCTTGGTTCGCGGGGCTCCCCCGCCACCGCCATCTGTCCTCATCCTTGCGTTGGCCACCAGGGACCAGGACTGGCTCCTGGAGCGAATCTCTTCGAGGGACCAGGCATGCTCCCAAAGCAGCAGCATCACTGCTGCCTTGGTTGCTGTGGCTCCGAAGGAAGCCTCTGTGTCATCAGAGGCGGAAGAGGACGAGGTGGCAGAAGACATCCTGGCTCCGAACAAGCGCCCTCTCAAAAGCTGCGGCAATGGCATCCATCAGCTGATGCTGCTCACATGTTCTGCACCTCGGAAGCTCCCTAAAGCAGTTTCCCCCCCCCCTAAAGGGCTTTCGATTGGAGCTGGAGCTGTGCGTGAGTTTTTTTTTTTTTACAAAAAAAGCACTGGTTCTAACTGTCAGGAAATTTCTCCTTAGTTCTAGGTTGCTTCTCTCTTTGGTTAGTTTCCATCCATTGCTTCTTGTCTTGCCTTCAGGTGCTTTGGAGAGTAGCTTGACTCCCTCTTCTTTGTGGCAGCCCCTGAGGTATTGGAACACTGCTATCATGTCACCCCCTCGTCCTTCTCTTCGTTAAACTAGACATACCCAATTCCAGCAACCATTCCTTATATGTTTTAGCCTCCAATCCCCTAATCATCTTTGTTGCTCTTCTCTGTACTCTTTCTAGAGTCTCAGCATCTTTTTTACATCGTGGTGACCAAAACTGGATGCAGTATTCCAAGTGTGGCCTTACCAAGGCATTGTAAAGTGGTATTAACACTTCACATGATCTTGATTCTATCCCTCTGTTAATGCAGCCTAGCAGTGTGTTGGCTGTTTTGGCAGCTGCAGCACACTGCTGATCTCATGTCCACTAGGACTCCGAGATCCCTCTCATTGGGCCCAGAACAGAGCCCTGGGGCACCCCACTACACACTTCCCTCCATGTAGATGCAGTTCCATTGAGGACCACACACTGAGTACGGCCAGTCAGCCAGCTACGAATCCATCTGGTGGTGATGCTGTCTAACCTACATTTTTCTATCTTATCAAGTAGTAGGTTGTGGTCTACTTTATCAAATGCCTTACTGAAGTCTAAGTAAATTATATCCATAGCATTCCTCTGGTCCACTAATTTTGTCACTTGGTCAAAGAATGCAATAAGATTTGTCTGGCATGATCTGTTTTTGACAAACCCATGTTGGCTTTTGGTAATGATTTTGTTTGCCTGTAGGTGTTCACTGATTTGTTGCTTGATTATCTTTTCCAGAATCTTCCCAGATATTGAGGTCAGGCTGATAGGACTGTAATTTCCTGGATCCATTTTTTTTCCTTTTTTGAAGATGGGAACTACATCAGCTCTTTTCCAGTCTTCTGGTAGTTCCCTAGTGCTCCAGGATCTTTGAAAGATATAGTTTGGTTCTGAGATCACTTCTGCCAGTTCCTTCGGAACCTTGAGGTGTAGTCTATCTGGTCCTGGTGATTTGAACTCATCTAGGGTGGACAGGTGCAAACTCACCATTTTCTTGCCTAACTTAACTTGTGTTTCTAATCTATTTTTTACGGTACTGTTTTTGATAGGTTGGACTGTTTTTTCCCTTTGTGTAAAGACAGATGCAAAAAATGAGTTAAATAGTTCTGCTTTCTCCCTGTTGCTTGTCACCTTCTTGCCACTTTCTCCCACTAATGGACCCATCATTTCCTTAACTTTTTTTCTTGTTTTTAACATGTTTAAAGAAGCTTTTTTTGTTATTATTTTTTACTTTTGTTGCAAGCCTTAGTTCATTTTGAGCCTTAGCTTTCCTCACTTCATCTTTGCAGGCTCGGGCTATTTGTTGATATTCTGCCTTAGTTATGTGCCCCTCTTTCCACTTTTTATACTTGTCCTTTTTGTCTTTCAATTTATCAGAGAGTTCTTTATGCAGCCATGCTGGTTTCTTTTGAGAGCTGTTATTTTTCTTCTTTGTTGGTATTGTGCTAGACTGGGCTTTCCCCTTGGGGATTCTCATCCATGGAATCCTTCCCAAGTTCTCTCTATTGAAATTAGCTCTCTTAAAGTCCAAGACTCTAGTTTGACTGTGTTCTATTGCTTGTGCTTCCATAATGTTGAATTCCAAATCTTCTTCATTAATAAATAGGCAGTCCTGAGAGTTACAATCCCAAAGACACAATGCAACAGGAAGTAGAAAGTAAAAAAGGAAGCTGAGAAAATTAAGCTGGTAAGTAATTCTTATGACATTCATAGGAACTGGAATGGAAACAATTCAGAAAAGAATGGAGAGCAATGGATCTAGTCTCTTAGAAATGGCTGTTTTCCCCATCTCTGTCCTTAGAATAGTTGAAGTGAATGTTTCTGTTGCTGATATAAAATTAGCATCAGGGATAAAGCTTTTAAATGACTTCCAAAGTTTTGTTAATATACTCAGTTACTGTTAAACTGAAACTGAATTTGGCAATCCCAACCTGTTCATTATTTTGCAATCTTTTTGCAATATAATTTGTGATATCTTTTTCTAAACAAAATCAATTGATATATATATAACCGACATATCATTCTCGGTCAATCTAATCAGAATTCAGGCTAAGAATTCCTGTCTATGTTCTTGCATGTAGACATATGCATGTCTACTCAAAGGTAAGCATTTTGGTGTTTTCTAGATATTTTGAATTACTCTACAGCTTCTATAGGACCAGCAAATATCCTCAACAGTCATTAGAATCCAAAATTACAAAACAAAAAAACCTTGCATGTGATTTTTAATCAAACTGGCATGAGAAATGAGTTCAGAATCAAAGCTTCAATTAAATCAATTGAGTAAATCCAGGCCTCACTGTGACAGCAACCCAGATTAAATGACTCAAGACAAGTTTCAACTTTTAAGCAGTTTCAAAATTCCTTCATGATTATTTGTACTGTACATAATGTACAACATGCTTCCTATATGGAATATTAGATCCATTGCTATTAGAGCCAGGGCTTTTTTTCTCATAGAACGCTCAGAACGGAGTTCCGGCACCTTTTTTGGATGGAACCTTATAGGGTAGGCAAAGTGGGTTGTATGACATGTGTGAGTTCCGGCACCTTTTTGTTTTACAAAAAAAGCACTGATTAGAGCTGATAAAGCAGTTTTCAGTCAATGGCCATCTTCTGCTTCTATCCAGTTGAAATGATTTCTACAAGGGAGCTCTTCTTTCAGATTATAATTAGCCCTTCTTATATGCATTGTTTCATTAATGTGTTTACTTGTATTACTTGCAATTGAATGGGGCCAGGAGAATCTACTAACAAAGTCAGGAATAGGAACTATGGGAAAGGAGCCAGCCTTAATAGAAGACCTGGAAGGGCCTGAGGACCATGAACATTTGATACCCATCTCTGATGATGATGATGATTTATTTAAATGTACTGGCTGGCCATCATCATCATCCATCCTAGTTTTCTTCCTACAGATATTTCCCTGGGCAAAATGGACTTCAGGGCAGGTAAAACTTCCATCAGTAGCTCTCATCTCTGTAGAAAGAGGCTATGCAAAGCTTGGAGGAAAGATTGCATTCTTGGACACATATAATGAAAGGATCATGAACATCCACATCCACAGATAGGATAAAGAACCCCAAAGCATCATTTAGTGCAAATGATTCAATTTCAGCAAAGCTATGCAAATCAAGGTCAGGTTGTATCTACTGGGAGATAGACACATGAGACAAATTGATTTGAGCATTATCATGGAAGAAAACAAGATGTAATGAATGCAATCAGGGAAAAATTGTACTTCATAATGAGGACAGTTTATAACAAACCTTAGTCATTGGGAAACACAAGTTACTTTCACAAATCCTAATATTCATAGCATTCAAAGCACACAAAAAAGAGAAATTAAATACTCTGTCATTAACAAGAAACAGGTGCCATCCAAACTGCATCAAATATATAAATAATTACATTTCTATTACTATAATAAATAGCTTCATTTAAGTTTCATTCACAGCTTGGATAAGATTTTTTTTAAAAAAAAATCTTTGTATTATCTGATTGCAGTTGAATAATAATCTGGAACTGACTGGTAGTTGAAAGGAATGCTGAGCATAAAGCAGACTCACTAACATTGGCTTTCTCTATCCAAACACTTTTTTCTACAGCCACATGCCAGAAATTCATATGTGCCAGTCTGTGATTTCTTTTAAGTACATTGTTTTTCAACAGTTTTTCTTTCCTCTCTCACTTCTGGAAGAAAATGGAAAGAAAAATAGGTATCCCAGTTGCAGATAGAATTCTTTCCATTCTAGGGTGCTATCCAGGGAAGAAGGGACTTTGGTTTTCCCAAATTGCTTCTAACATATACATTCTCCCTTTTTGTGTCTCCCAACTTGACTGTCTAACATGGCACTTTCTAACACTAATCCAGATAGGTCCCCCTTTAACTGGTCCCCTTTCCCATAATCTATCTGCTTAGTCTAGTTTAGCGTTTTCAAACTTGACAACTTTGATATGTGTGGATTTCAACTCTTAAGAATTTCTCAGGTAGAAGTCCACACATCTCAAAGTTACCAAGTTTAAGAAATACTGGTCTAGACTTAGGTTTGCAATAGGTAGCACAGACAGTACAATAAATTGCCTCACAAAAGAATAGTTCTAGATTATTTAAGTATGTCGAGCTGTATAATATAGAAGAAATAAATTTTCCATGAACAGAGCAACATGGTGCTCTCTGAGCTTGGTTGTTCCTTGCAGAGGTTTACCCAAACTAAGTAACATTATCAGTGTTGGTAGGGAGTGGGGTTAGCTCTTGTTTTACATTCTAATGGCTTGCCCATGAGAATTAACCCCAGCCCCTACCAGCACTGATGATGTCACCTAGTTTGAGTAATGAAACATGTACAAGAAAACAACCAAACTCAGAGAGCACCAAGGACTCTTCAATATCATCTTCCAGGACCAATTCACTTAGACAAAGTATATATTGAGTAACTGGCCACTGAAAATATTAATGGGCTGATTGAAAAGGATTGAATTAGTAATGGATAATGAGAGAATGCACAACATTTTAACTCAGATTTTACTCCTGTCTTCTCCCATGATTGTGCCTGTAGTGGAAAGAGAAAAGCTGCAGCTTAGGATAGACAAGGAGAAGACCATAAAAGAACTCTAACTTAATTTGAACAAATTCAAGTTTCCAGGGGCAGATGAAATACATCCTAGGATAGTGAAGAAGTAATAAAGATGATTAAACAAACAAACAAACAAACAAATAAATATTGTTGATTCAATAATTGTAACATCTGGTAGTTCCTAGGATATTAGTGAAGCCTTAGAAGACCAAGGAGCAAATGGGAACAGAGAAGATGTGGAAAATTACACCTTGATGTTCACACTAGGTAAAGATGCTATGATGCTGAGTATGATGCTGGACAGAAGAAGTCGAATGTTCTTCACTGGAAATATTCAAATAGATGCTGGATAGCCATTTGCCCAAAATATTTGAAGAGACTAGGGGACTTGATTAGGTGCACTCTGAAGTTCCTTCCAACACAGTGATTCTAAGAAAAATACCACAACTTTTTATCTTTTGTGAACCATTTGAGTAAAAAGGCACTATATGAGTTGTGAACATGGGAGCATGGCCATTCAACAAACTTATACGTAGTCGTGTATATTCAAACAGTTCATGTCAGAGTTATCAAACATTGAAACCAAACCTTCTTTGCAGAAATATTTCACTTGATTTTGCTGTACCTACCAATATGGTTTGAATTGTGTAGCTGCTTTTTCTGTCCTAGAGTCCTGATTAGAGACTTCTTTTTCCTTGAGTTATATGATTAGAGCAATGTAGATTAAACACATGATACAGAATATTGTTCCCAGGCTATCTCATAAATACCATTGAGCATGACTGAGCTTTGATTATGGTTAGAGCATCACTTGATGATTTAACTGGTTGGGTTGAACGATTATGGTTTGGGGTAGGGGTAGAAAAAGAAGCTGCCTTGTGTTGAATGAAGAGCACAATTTCTCACCCAGAACACACTCCAGAGTCAGTTGTATGGCCTATAGATAATTGCTCCTTCGTCCATAATGAACATAGTGAACATGGTGGATAGGGAGAGTTTGTCATATATTTTTTCCTCTTCTTTGTTCTCTTGGAGTAAAAAAAACCAAACAGATCTGGTGCTCAGAAATGGCAAAGGAAGACAACATTGGATCAAGCTCTTTCAGCTCCAGTCTGAAAGAAAAATGTGAAACAAATAAGTTGTCCCAAGAAATACATTCTTGTCATCAAAGGCTGCTGAATGAAACAGCATGCTGTTCATACCTCAGGAATCCTGATGCAACACTGCTCTAATTCTATAGAGCACAACTATTCCTTCTCACAATGAGCAAAGAAATGTTTGAAGAAACTCTATGGGGCCCCTCTGTATAAGAACCATATGATGGAAAAACATACAAAAAAGGGCTGAAAATGGAACCATCTGAATTATTTGGAAGAAAAGAAGGAGAGGGGAATATAATGGATAGATAATGCAGATTTGTTTAAACTGTTTAGAGTTTTTTTTTAAATGGATATAAAACAATTATGACCCACAGCTTTTTTATTTCAAAACTAGCAATCTAGAAGTTTACATAAACAGATCATCTGCAGAATAGGTGTTTTTTGTGTGTGTGTGGCATTCAAACAGCAATTATTATAAATGAGGAATCTATTATTTGGGTGGAGCTTTTCTTTGTTGTTTTCATCCTAAGAACAGAAAAGGTTGTGCACTATGTTAACTCTTTTTGTCTGTCTCCTCCATCTTGTTTTAAAGCACAGGTCTCCAACCTTTTGGCGGCCGGGAAAGGGAGGCAGGCACGCTATGTGCGCGCATCTAAATGGGCCACATGCGTCCATGCGCAAAAATGACACCTGTGCGCACGTACAAATGGACTGTGCACAAGCGCGTGTGCACATGCAAATGGCCGCACATGAGCGCATGCATACATGCAAATAGGGCTGTGCCAGCGCGAGTGCTACAAATGGGACAGTGCTAGCGCTGGTGGAACACTATGGGCTACACTTAGTGCTGGTGGGACTCTCGGGGATGGGGCGGCACTAGCGCCAGCGGGATGCTCGGAGCAGTGCTAGTGCCGGTGGGATGCTCAGGGGCAGGGCAGCGCTAGCACCGGCGGGATGCTCAGGCTGCACTAGAGCTGGTGGGATGCTTGGGGCGAGGTGGTGCTAGCGCTGGTGGGATGCTCGGGGTGGCACTAGCACGAGTGTGTGGAGGTGAGTGCGTGTGTGTGTGTGCGTGCACTGGCCATCCCTTCACGTGGCCCGGTGGCCAAGCGGCCATGGCCCGGTAGTGGGCCATGGCCCACAGGTTGGGGACCCCTGTTTTAAAGTATGAATTGAAAGCCTGGGAATGAGACAAGGCCAGCACCATATGAGAAAGAAGGAAAGTGAGGCCATGCTAGTGATCCTGTAAATAGCTAGCAAAGAAAGGCATACAGATCAGCTTCACTCCACTACACTTTTACTCCAATCTTTAAATAAAACAAGGGTTGATTTAAAAAAAAAACACTAGGCTATATTGGGCTAGAATTCAGATATTTGGGGGATGAAGATTGGTTAAAAAACCCATCAGATAATTCATACCATTTTCTGTTCACTTGGAGTGCCTGCAGCCTAGCTGATCAACAAACTAGACAATGCATAAAACAGTGTATAATATTTTTTCTACAATCCTGTGTTTATTTTTTTTAATTGACAGAAATTAAAGTGAATCAAGAATACCAGGATGGAGGAATCCTTTCTTTTCAACCCTACTGCTTACAACAAATTAGTAAATGAACAACTCTTTTTCAACAACAGAAATTCTCCTGGTGCCTCATGAGAGGAAGAATTGTTTTGATAGTAAAGGCTTAATCTCCTAAACAGATTGAGCTCCATTTATCTCATAGATAAGATAGATTATGGTGGAGAAATCTTGTGAAAAACATGAAATATGGGAAGAAGATGCCTCGTTTTCCCTTCTTTTTTTATATAAATTTTATTGATTTTTTAAAATTACAATCTTTAGAGCTTAGTAAACAACATGTCTGGGTTTACATATTTAACATTAACTTCTTCAATATAGATCTATTCAGTACTGTACGCTCCAGTATTTTTTCCCCTTGATCTTTCTTTCTTCCCCATATTGTTTCCCTTTTCCCCTCGTTGAACAATTACAATTCTTAGTACTATTGATGTATACAAAATTAGATATAGGCATCTTCATTATATTTTACTAATATTATAGAGATAACAATAATATCAATTCATAAATCAATGCCCTGTTTTTGTGTTCTTATTAAAGTTTGATTTCCCATCAATATTTACAGTATCTTTATCAGTTATGAATTTCTCAATATTAATTATGTTTACATAGCTAAAAAAAATTGATTCAGACCAATCCTCTTTTTTTCAAATTTCCCATATCAAAAGAAGAAAAACAAAATGCTAATTTAATTCTAAATCATATCTCCCGTTATATAAATCTAGTTATATCTAAGGGTCATCCGTTCTTTTAATCATATTCAAACAGGTATATTAAACAGATAGTGCCCCCTCTGATAGATCAAATCTTCTGTTTTTTAAGTCTAACTCTCACTTTCTTTCTTTACCAAGTAGCTTTCCAGGCCGAGGCAATTAAATTGCCCAAAGATTTTCTTCCTATTTTTGTGCAAGCTGCTTGGCATAAGAAAGGCAATTTAGGTAGAATATTTTTGGGGGGGAACTCTGCCCATCTGCATTCCCTAGACCAGTGATGGCGAACCTTTTAGAGACTGAGTGCCCAAACTGCAATCCAAAACCCACTTATGCATCGTCGAGTGCCGGATGGGTGTGGCCCATTGGCTGGGTGTGGCCAATTGGGTGGGCGTGGCTGCGGTGGTAACGGCAGACAGAGTGGGACTAAAAAGTTCAATCAATCAATTCCAACTTTGCAAGATCTTTTTTTTTTCCGCAAGAAGTTGAAATTGACTGATTGAACCTTTTTTTTTTTTTTGCACACGGCGGCGGAGGCCTAAAGCTAAAAGGTTTTATAAAACCCAGCTGAAGGCCTAGGACTGGGGCGACAGCACGCATGCCCACAGAGAGGGCTCTGAGTGCCGCCTCTGGCACCCGTGCCATAGGTTCGCCACCACTGCCCTAGACATTTCCCCTGCCCGCTCTATGTTTCATTTTCTCGAATCTTCTTCCTTGTCCTCAGGTGTATTTTGGAGAAATAAGTAAGGGATCTTTAGTATTTTCATTGTTATAGGTAGGTCTTGAAATATTTTATTTGTATATGGCAGTCCATATTTCCCTTCTCCTATCTCCTCCATCTCTAGATCCATTTCTTCTGCTTCACCCTCTGATAACTGGTTTATTTGTTCATACTTTGTTGTTGTTGTGAGCTTTCCAGTTGTAGCTTCAGTTTAGAGATTTGGTCCTTTATATCATCTAGGTTATTTTTAGTCTCATTGTGGTTTCTTTTTATGTCCTCTTTTTGTGCAACAATTGTTTGATGAATTTGCTGTAACGTAGAAAGTATTTCCTTCTGAAAGGTATTTGTTTTTTCTTGAGGCATCATTCCTAGAAATCTTCTGGTATCACCAGTCTCAGTAAGAGTGCAACAAGATTTTCTCTAGTTTTCTGGTCTTTATATATAGCCTTTATAATTCAGTACTAATAGCAATATTTTATAGTAATCCTTTGTTTCAAGTATCCTGAAAATTATCAGTCAGGCAAGGTTGTAGTCCACAATGTTCCAAGTGTTCAAAATGTTCAACCTCCCTCCAGCCAAACATATTCAAAAGTCAAATTTTTCTTTCTCTCCCACTAGCTCTTGAGATTAAAAGTCCAAGCTCAGTAGGTATTTATAGTCCAAGAAGGTCAGGATGTTAAATATGCCAAAATATTTTCCTTTATTGCCAGCTGTACCAAGCAGCCAAGGAGCTAGTTATGGTGCTGTACTTATATCCACCACTAGATGTCATTCAAAATCCATTTTCCATTCTTAAAACAAAGGGTTGATTTCTTATATTTCTTATATTTCACCTCAATATTTTTTTTCCAAGAGAAAATCTTAACAATTGTCTCAGTTCTCATATTTATGAAAACTATAGTTTTGTATTACTTTCACTTCAGTATTATGTATTTCTTTCCCCCATAACAATTTAAAACACCGCGTCTGTTCACATCCGGAGGTTTTAGGCTTCTTGGAGCCTTTCCTAGGAAATTCAGTTGTAAAATAGTAAAGAAAGGATCAATATTCTCACCCAGTCCAAACATGCTGTTTATGACATGCTAATTAAAGCTTTTGTTCTTCGATTGTCAGCACCTAATGGCCGGTCGCAGAGGTATGGCCGGTCTTTCCCCTGCTGGTTTAGAGGGCTTTCCTGGGATCAAACGGAGAGACTGCCATCTCTCCGTGATTGAGAAGGCACCCCTGCTTCTTCATCACCTCTTCGGGGCGACTTTAGGCCCTTTTCAGGGTCCCCAGCAGGGCAAAATCGGGCGTGGAAGGCAGAGCCTTGCCTTCCTGCATCCGTCTCACCACGACGCAAAACCGGAAGTCCCTCACTTTCCCTTCTTTAGCCACAAAACCTACTTTTCTCATGTGCAGCTATGATGCTTTGATTAAGACTCAAACCTCTGCTCCCAATCTGCAAAGACATCTCAATTCTTTGGCTTGATGTTTAATTTTTTTTAAGAACCTATCATGTCATGACTAATCACTAACGGCATCATTTTATATGCTGGGAGTTTCCAAGCAGCTTTCCTTTGCTATGGAGAAGAAGAAAAAAAATCATCCAGTACGTTCCATGGCTGAATCGAGGTATATAAAAAAAAACTCCAGGGAAAATGGCAAAGAGCTATTTTTTTCTCACTACAGAAAGTCAAACCAGAAATAATGAGTGTAATTACAGATACTTAGCTTTCATGTAAATATAAGGAAAATTTTCCTGTTGGTAAAATTTGTGCAACAAGAGGAAAGTTTATTGATGAATATTATGGGTTCTCCATCTCTGGGGGGTTTTAGGAAGAGGCTGGACAGCTACTTTCATAGACAGTTTAACTGGTTTTCCTCAAATTGTTGGAAATATGGGCAAATATGTACAAAACTGTACCTATAAGAGTACTGAGAACCACACTGACAAAATAGGTAAGAGGATTTGGATGGAGCTAAGACATAAGTGAAACCTGCAGTGTTGACATGGACCTAGAATTAAATCCAATTTTTCCTGGAAAAAAGCTAGTTACATTCAGTGCTCCCCACAATACTATATTACATTCATATGGATACTTTACACAGAGGTAGTCCTTGCCTTACAACCATTTGTTTAGTGACCGTTCAAAGTTACAAAGGCACTAAAAAAAGTGACTTATAAAATAAAGTTTTTCACACTTAAAATCATTGCAGCATCCCTGTGGTCATGTGATCAAAATATGGGCATTTGACATTTGGCAATTGGCTCATATTTATGACACTTACAGTGTCCGGGAGTTATGTGATCCCCTTTTTTGACCTTCTAGACCAGGGCTTTTCAACCTGTGGTACGCGTACCACTTGTGGTACATTAACAAGTGGCAGGTGGTACGCAGCCCTGCCTAGCCAAGTGTAGTGGGGGAGGGAATGAGCCAGCACAGGCAAGTACTTACAGTGAGAGAGTCCTCTGGAGCTGCAGAGTGGGTGGGGCTAGACAAAGGCCCCAGGCTCACTTCTGGCTCACCCTCCCCCATGAGAAAGGAGGAGGAGGGGGGCAGAGACAGAGGCTATAAAAGGAGGCAGTTTGGGCAGGAGAGGGAGAGAGAGAAAAAGAAGCAGCCTTGGGAGGAGGCCGAGTCAGCTCTAGCTGCACCGAAGGAGGAGGATGGGGGGGAGGAGATCAAATCAAGCAGGCCGGCCATGAGCTGATTTGCAACTGCTGTGGCAGCCACCTGTGCTGGCAGCAGCAAACAGGCAAGAAATGCAGTGGGGGAGGGGTCGCCCTCCAAGAGGAATGAAAAAAGGTAGCAATGGCTGGAGGTGAGGCACAGAGGAAGGAGGGAGGGAGGGAGATGGAGAGTGGAAGGATTCTTATGTGATTTTGTGACTTCGAAGTTCTGGGATTTGTGCAATGTGGGCTTTGTGTTCTTAAGGAGTGTTTGGCAATTTCTATTTGGCTAATGGCTGATGTCTCGTGTTAGCTTCTATTGCTCTGCTATTGTTAGCTGTAAGTTTTGCTGTAAGTTTTGCTGCAAGGGATTTTGAAGTATTTTTCTCCTGAATGGATTTTATCTGTAGATTCCTTTACTTATGAATGGAGCTATTTGGGGAGGCTGCCTTAGCCGGCAGCCAATACTTACTACATTTTTTTTCTTCCTTACTTTCCTTTCTAGCCAGTAGCTAATTCTTAAAGGGGAATGTGCCTTTTTAAGCTAGTTCACTCAGCAGTTTGTCTTTTCTGTTTCTGGAGGCTTTTCCTTGTTTGATGAATATATGGAAGAGAAAAAATATGGGGGGGGGATCAAATTCTTCCTTCAGAAGGAGGTGGGCATGAGAAAGAGGGAGGGAGGGAAGTCCCGCCTTAGCACTTGGCCACCAGCAGCCCTGCCATTGACTTTACTTGTCAAAAGGTTGCAAAAGGGGATGACATGACCCTGGGACACTGTGACTATCATAAATATGAATCAGTTGCCAAGCATCCAAATATAAATCACATGACCCTGGGCATGCTGTAATGGTCATAAGTGTGAAAATGGTCATAAGTCATTTCAGTGCAATTGCAACTTTGAACGGGTTTTTTTTTGGTCATCAAGTTTTTGACACCTTGCTAGGTGGTACTCGAATATTGCCATATCCTAAAAGTGGTACAATCGGTGAAAAGGTTGAAAAGCCCTGTTCTAGACAAGCAAAGTCAATGGGGAAACCAGATTCACTTAACAGCTGTATTACTAACTTAACAACTGCAATAATTCACAACTGTGGGAAGAAAGGTGGTAAAATGGGGCAAAACTCACTTAGCATCTGTCTTGCTTAGCAACAGAAATTTTGGGCTCAATTGTGGTCGTACGTTGAGGACTACCTATACACATATTTTTTTCTTTGATGTATACTAATAGGACAGACTTTGCCCCCCCCCATTAAACAAAAATGCTGGTAGCCTGATTTATCCAATCAAGCTAAACACTTTGAATTTGTGTCATTGATTTCTATACTTAAAATTTCACACTGAGATTCTCACTTATGGGTACAAAGTATCCATAAGTGCAT
This sequence comes from Azemiops feae, assembly GCA_023970755.1. NCBI lineage: Eukaryota > Metazoa > Chordata > Lepidosauria > Squamata > Viperidae > Azemiops > Azemiops feae. Next base: position 2,526,094 of record JALGBA010000099.1, read on the forward strand.
AAATAAAATATACTTCATCTAGTTGTTGCCAGATTATAACTTTGATATCAACATGGCTAATTCCTAAACTAAATTTTAGGGAGCATGATGTAGCTTCTTTTCTTTTCTTTTAAGGAAGTATGGCTTAAATTCATGGCAGCTTGAAGTTCAAGCATGTAAAAAAGTTCAGTTCAAGAAATCTAGATGCTCCATACAGGCCATAGCTACATAACTGTTTATTTATGAAAACTCATTGTTGAGCTGTCTTTTTTATGGCAATGCAAAATCCAGTATAAATATTGTCATCCTCTGGAAAATGCATGTAAATTATCCCAGTATGTTTAGACAAATCTGAGACTACAGTTTCATTACACACTCATTAAAATGTCACCATGTCCAGTTCAAGCCCCCCACCCTGATGAGCTGAATGTTTGAAATGTCAGCCTGAATAATGTTTTCTTGGTGTCAGGCTTTCTATCTTGGTATGCAGGGAAACAGAAAGATCTGTTTGGTCAGTTTAATGTGCATAAGAAATAATAAATTGAAGAAATTCATGTTTCCAACTGGGAGAATGTAGACTATCCCTTTTTTTATTTAAAAAAAGGAATTCACTGAGCACTTTTAAGTCAAAAATCATGACTTAGGATATCAGGTAGTGATATGATTTGCTCCCCTCTCCTCTGTTTTTTGTAAGTTCAAATTGTTCTTTAATTTTTCCTCATTATGCTGCTGGTTACTATTGTTGATTATTAACATGTATCATTATTATTTATAATAATTAATAATGAGCCATTATTATTATTATTATTAATAATAATAATAATATGTTATTAATATGCTTAACTATGCTAAGTATAGTCTGCATGAGAGTTTCACTTGTGGAAATATGGTACAATGTGAAATGGGAACGCCAGATTAAGAATTTTTTGTCTGAATGCTAATTACAATAATAACACCAACAACCAACCACCACAACCACGTGAGCAGGTCCCTTTTGTGTCAGTCAGTCAACTCATAAGCCTCCTCACTCACAAAGGCAACTCACATATCAGGATTAAAAACTGCAACATATTAATAATAATCAATAACAGAAACCAGCAGCACAATGTGAAAGAATTAAAGAACAATTTGAGCTTAAAAAGACGGAGGAGAGGGGAGCAAAGTCACATCACAATCTGATATCCTAAGCCATGAATAACCTTAGCATCTGGATAAATGGATTGCTATTATACAGAAGTAATTGAAAATATACACTGAGATGTTTCTCTCTCTCTCTGGTTGGATTCTGTTTGGCACAAAGGAGAAAGTTCATTCATTCTTGAGAATTCTCTGGGGGGGAAAAAGAGAAGAAAAGAAAATTTCTTTGTCCTAAGCTCCTCCTTCTGCCATTTTATGATAACCAATAGAAATATATTTAAATATTTTCCTTTGTGAAATATAAGATTTGGAGGGCTGAGACTTTTTTTTGGTCTCATACCAAGAAAGTCCCCAGCTGAGGACAGGAAATCCAAATTGCTTTTCAAATTATACCACCAGGAAAAACAACGACCTTTTCTTATCTTGAGAAGAGTTAATAGCAAACAGATGCATTGCCTATATTAAGCTATTTCTCTTGTATATTTATCCAATATTCACTCATTTATTAGCCTGCTGCTTTCAGTATGCATCATTCAGTGTTCTGTCACTCATTAGAACTAGCTTTTGAAGAAGCCAGTAATTTCCTCCTTCTAATCAATGGGTATCTCTATTCCTACTTGCTTTGATTTATCTTCGTTTGCTAACATAGTTAAATTAAGGATTCCAGGCATTGGGGTGCTGTGATAATAGTGATCTCTGACTCAAATCTTTAATTCTGGAATATATTTTGCTTTGTTTAGTTTTTTGTTAGCATTAAATTTTAGCTCTGTACATTGCATTGGATTCCCTTCCAAAGGGTGTTTGGAAATGCCTAACTGAACTCTTTAAAGCAGCTGAGTTTGGCAATCAAAAGAGGAAACTGTTTTTTGTGTGTGTTTATTTAATTTCCTTGAATGTTCCTGACTTAAACATTAGGATGGCTGGCCAGTTGATTCTGTTTCAATCCATGGATGTAGAAATAAAACTTCACAAACATAATAACAGTTGACAAGCAGAATCATAGAAAAAAAACTGTATATCATCTGGAGTCCCATTTGTTTCCTAATAAGGGTGGCCTCAGAAACAAATTTCACTACCATATAAGTAATGTCTCGATTTAAATGAGACCCAAGGAGAAAGATACGAAACACGTCTGATTGACTGATTAGTTACTTAAAAGAGGTTTATTCAGAGAGTCACACAATCTAGGAAAGTGGACAGAGTCCTTAAGACTGACTACCATTTTATTAGATCCATGACCTCCTGGTTGGTGAAGGCTGCCTGGGAAGTGACATGTGTTGGAACCACACAGTAACGTTAACCTCCTTGAGGATGGGGCTGGTTACATCTGTCTTGAAAGTGGCAGTGATATGACTTATTTTCAAGTAGCAATTTCTGGACTCAATCGTCATGGACAGTTTTCATCCACTCTCTAATTTCCCCTTTTTAGGGAAGATTGTACTTTGGCTTTAAAGGGCCCTGAAGGAAACAGATTATCTAGTAACCTTTTTGGTCTAAGTGCACCCAGGTGGCATCTCTCCTTCATGAGCTTCACTTTTTGCCAGTTAATTTCTGGGAGAAATTCAAGATACTTGTTACCACCTATCAAGTCATTCATGGTTATCTTAGGGACCATATATCTTCAGTAATATCTGCCTATCCTGTGTAATCAAAGTTGGCATGGTTCATTTCTTAAACAACATCATCTGATGGGACAGGAAATAGGGTATCTCTGTGGCTCTGCCAGATCTCTGGAATAGCATCTTCCCAGCAATCCATATAACATTTAGAAGAAGATTAAAACATGGCTTTTTTCTTAAGTTTTGACTTAGGATGGGTGGGTGTCTTATAGATTATGTATTTTAGGCTCATGTTTTTTTTCTTTTGGATATGTATTGTTCTTTCCCTTTTGTTACAGTTTCTGTACTGTATAGTTGGATGTTGCACAGAGACATTATGGAGTTGGGTTGTCTTATATATTTAATATAAATATAACTAAAATTAATGAAATCTTTGTCAGAGAATTTTTCCTGGATATTTGGGGTCATAAGTGATATCACTATTACAATTGTTGTGGAATAATGGGAGCTAATATTCAATTCACCTCTATGGACACACTATCTGGACTCAAAAAACTTAAAATATATGGACTTCAACTTCCAGAATCCTCAGAAATATTCATATGATGTAAAGAATTCTAGATTTGAAGTCTACAATTTGGAGGATGTCCTAAATTGGAAGCCTGCTCAAATTAATAGTGGAAAGTCTCCTATTTAGATTTCGTATTCTGTCCTAATCAGAAATTACTGCAGGAGCCACAGACTCTGATTACTTTCTTACAAACATGAATTGTTTATTTGCAGGTTTCAATGTGCAGATGAATTGTGATGATAAACTTACATGGGGCTTGAGCTATATCTGATAGGTGCAATTTGGGATTTTGGTGGAAATAAAATGACAGCCCTGCCATTTCTGATCACTTGAGATTGACTGATATTTCTGGCATAAATATAATGATTAACAAATTAAATTTCAATAAGAAGCATTAAACATAGAAGGCTTTTCCCATTGCTTTGCATGGAAAGCAAGACCTACTGCTCAGTACTGGTCTGTGGGAATATTCCATTTCCTCTGTTGGCTGCTTCTTTCTTGTTTTATCTCATGTCATATGACTTTAGATTATTGTGAATAAAATTTGTAAAAAGAAAAAAACAAAAGAAACAGAAAGAAAAAAAAACATTATGCAATGCAGTTTTAAAATAGCCAAATTCAAGTTAAAGGTTATTGTGCTTTCTATGTATCATTGCAAAATGGAGTTTTAAGAATCAAATATATTAGGAGGAGGAGGAGGAGGAGTCTGCATTATTTGTGATAAAAGGAAACTTAGGACAATGTCAGTTTGTGGGACTTTAACAAGTACATCTTCTCCTTTTACCTTAAGAACCAGATGTCTTTAGGTGTTATGTGATGGGTCTTGGATCTCAAAACATCTGGAAGAAATCAGATCGGCTAAGGCGGATTTACACTAATGACAACACTAATGGGAACTTTGAGTTGCACTTCAAATGGAAATTGTTCCCAAGTTGTTTGTTGGCACTCTTTCTAAGTTTTAGTCATTCTTCTTATTCAAGCACATCATGGATGTTTATTTTGTAACTTTCATTCTTCAAGGTCTGGCTATGAAAAGCATATTATTTAATTATTATCATACATGTCTAGGCCTTTGTAAACTTAAATATAATTTATCATCTGTCAATGATCTAGATGTTTATGGCAGTAAGATATAAATCTCAGCCTAAACTATTTTTATACCAATTATTCTTTCAGCAAAGAATATTATCATTAAACCAAGCTAAACATCACTGGTCATTTCACTTTTACATAAATCCAGGTGTGAAAAGATCCAGATATTATTAATCCTTAATGGGCACTACAACATATGTATTTTGTATGCAAGTATATTTTAGATGTGACTACAAAAATCACAAGCTGCAAAAGCCATTCCTTCAAAAAATGACATCAGTTGCCAGATTCTTTGTAAAAGGTCATCCAATTAAATCCAAGCACTTCTGCAACTCGGTGGGTAAACTAATTCAGTGTCTCTCAGCCATGGCAAATTTAAGATGTGTGGGCTTCATCTCCTAGAATTCCCCAGCCAGCCTACTAGGGAATTCTGGGAATTGAAGTCCACGCATCTTAATTTTGCCATGGTTGAGAAACACTGAACTAGAGAGATGAGGGAGAAGATAACAAAGGAGAATCAAGGAAAGCACAATAAATATAAAGGCAATAAGCAAGAGACAACAAATGAACAACAAGAAATTCAAAGTCAAAGTGGCTAGCTTTTCTGAAATCGTTATACCCTTACAGAATGGTCTTCGATACCCTTCTCTACTTCTCATTTATCTATAGGTATGAAATATTTTAATAACAGATTTATCCAAGTAAATATATAAATATGCTAATAATCTGATTATTTACATAATTATCACAAGTTGTACTCCCAAAGATGCTTTTTTTTACAAGGCAACTGGACTTTGTTTTTTTGCTTGAAGAGGTTTCACTTCTCATCCTAGAATCTTCTTCAGTTCTTGGATGAGAAGTGAAACATCGTCAAGCAAAAAGCGAAGTCTAGCTCCCTTTTGAAAAAAGCACTTTTGGGACAAACATGACTTGGATGACTGAGAAGCTCCACAGACATAAATTGTACTCAAAAATCACTTCTTTCTTCAAAAATGGTTTTTGTTAGTTCAGTAAAACAAGTTGTGTATAACCATAAAATATTGTTCTTTAGACATGAGCATTTAGTTGTTTGGATGATTTATCTGGCTCTTCCTCTAAGACAGGGCTGTCCAGCCTTGGCAACTTTAAGCCCTGTAGAATTCAACTCATCCTGGCTGGGGAATTCTGGGAGTTGAAGTCTCTAGATCTGAAAGTTGTCAAGATTGGACACCCCTCCTAAGACATTCAGTTATTTCCCCCAATGGTTTTGTGCAGGAGATTAATTACCCAGAAAGCTTTGTTGATGGTTAGACTTTCCTGATACCAGGGTAACATTCTACCTATTAAGTTTGTGTAAAATTGAACGAATTTATCAGAGCAGAACTTCAGCCTATGTCTGCAAAACTGCTTTTCTCTCTCTTTTTTTAAAAATAATTTTTATTGAATACAAAAGATTAAAAAACCATTGAACATAGTGTATCATCATTGACATACATCTTTGTCTAGTCATTCCACATTATACATATGTTTTATACATTTCAAATATTCTTCCTCTATTTACATCCCTTCTAATGACCTTCCTTCTTTTTTTCCTTCCATTTGTAGAATTTATTCCAACTTAAATAGTATTCTGTTTCCTCCTGATTTTTTAATTCTTTAGTCATCTTATCCAGTTCTGCGCAATACAAAATTTTCCTTATTAACGCATCTCCGCTAGGCACTTCAGTTACTTTCCAGTTTTGAGCAAACAAAATTCTTGCCGCCGTTATCACATGTATAATTAGATATATATCATCTTTGTTTATATTTTTTTCTAATATTCCAAGTAATAGCATCTCTGGTTTATATTGAATTTTTTGACCCGTCATTTCTGTTATCCAATTCCAAACCCTCTGCCAATAAACCTGTGCCTCTTTGCAAACCCACCAAACATGAAAAAAAAGTACCCTTTTCCCTTTTACACTTCCAACAGAGTGGTGAGTAGCCACTATACATTTTTGCAAGCCTAGCCGGTGGAAGGTGCCATCTATATAGCATCTTATAGAGATTTTCCTTATAAGTTGTTGCCAATGTAATTTTGCGATTGCGTTCCCAAATTTGCTGCCATTGGTCCAAGTTTATAGCGTGCCCCAAATCTGTTGCCCAGGTAACCATCGTTTCTTTAACTTGTTCCTCATATAATTTATATTCTAACATATATTTATATATTTTTTGGATTTGTTTTTTCTCCGAGCCTAATAGTATTTTATCAGGCCCCATATCTTGTCTATTAATTCCCCATTCTTTCTTGTCTTTCGCGTATCTTGCTTGTATCTGAAGATAGGACCACCATTCCAAAGCAATCCCCTGTTGTCTCAACTCTTGCCTCTGCTTTAGGTATCCTTCCTCTGATAGGATATCTTTGTATATGATAACCCTATCTTGCCTATAGAGGTTGGGGTATATAACTGCTTCTAATGGTGAAAGCCAGCCTGGAAGTTTTGTGTAGTGTTGGCATTTAACTATATTCCAACTTTTTATTAGTTCTTGCCGGACTTTATGCCTCAGAAAGTATTGATGGTTCCTGCTTTTATCTGTCCATAGGTGAGCATGCCAGCCCTGCTGGAGGTCATGCCCCTCTAAAAGTAAGCATCTTTTATTTTCCAATATAATCCAATCCCTAATCCACGTCAGGGCCGCAGCTTGATAATACAACTCCCAATCTGGGAAACCTAATCTCCCTCTCTCTTTAGCATCCTGTAGGGACTTTTGTTTTATCCTCGCCTTCCTTCCTTGCCACACAAAATCTAAGGTTAACTTATTCAACTCTTTAAAAAAAAATTTTATCTAATTGGATTGGAATATTTTGGAACAAAAAGATCATTTTGGGCAAAATATTCATTTTCACAGCTGAGATTCTTCCTAGAAGCGAAAGATGTAAGTTTCTCCAGCGGTCTAGGTCAACTTTTATACATTTAACTAATTTTCCGTAATTGTCCTCTCTAATTGATGAACGTGCTGACATAACAATTCCCAAATATTTTATTTTAGTAACTACTTGTATTCCTAGTTTTTCCCCCAGATTTTTTTTTTGCGTATTAGTCATGTTTTTTGCTTTGATCTTTGTTTTATTTCTATTTATTTTCAAGCCTGCCACCTCTCCATATTCCTCCAGTATTTCAAAAAGCTTCTGACCTGATTGCATGGGATCTTCCAATATGAATACTAAATCATCGGCATATGCTTGGAGTTTATATTTTTCCTTCTTAATCGCAAGCCCTTTAATTTGCTCTTCTTGCCTTACAGTCCTAGCTAAAATCTCCAATGTATATATATAAACAATAATGGCGAGAGAGGGCATCCTTGTCTTGTACCTTTCTGAATATTGAATTTGTTGGTGGCCTCACCATTTATTATGATCTGGGCATTCTGTTCGGAATATATTGCAGCTATTACATTTAAGAAGTTTTCTCCAACATCCATAAATTTCAGTTGTTGGATCAAAAATAGCCAATTAACATTATCAAATGCCTTCTGTGCGTCCAAAAATAAGAGTGCCAGTTGGCAATCACTATGTAATTCGTAGTATTCTGTTGCAGAAAACCACAGGACTCAGACCACGGAATCAAAAGAAGTTGGTTTATTTGCGCAAAGGTTCAGAGCAAAAATCATAACAACCTCTGAACACCTTCTCCTGGAACAACAAGTACATATATACTCTTTTAGAAGCAGCAAAACACGGAAATGTAACTTGTTAGCATTGATTGGTTACTTGAATTACAGCCCCCTTTCAGCCCCCCTGTTGCTATGCTAAAGCAGCTAAATATCTTGTCCCCCTCTCATGGATCGAGGTTACAGGTATCTTGCCAATCATCTAAGTTTCCGGCAGCACATTTGTGGTTAGCTACCAGCGAGAGCAAGACATAGAAGCGAGACATATGTGGTTAACTGTAATAGAGCTTCAAGCTTGACACCTTTGTGCGACCGACAGATGAACTTGTGGTTTGACATTTTCCATTTCCTTTTTGCCTCTTCTAACTAATACACGCATTTAAGACTCGTCCTGTTTTATGACTTATGTCTTGTTTTATGTCCTGCCTTATTCCCCCCTTTGAGACTCCATTTTAGGTAACAATTGAGTCTCACTTTTACAGTTTCTACTTGAGCATTAGCTTTTTCCCAGCAAGCGAAGATAGCTGAGCAGAGATTGCATATATGGATAGACATAATATATGGCATGATTAACACTTTAAACTGGCACGCATCTTTCTGTTTCCTGCTGCCAGTTCATCCTAGAGGCAGATAGCAATAATAAGAAAGAGTGAAAAATCCATAAAGTGCTTCTCAAAAATCATCTTCCTCAGGCACGTCCTCCAATCCCCAGGGTGTAAGTCGTACATACACTCCACTGTCTGGATCCTCACTTTCCCTTCCTGGGTCTGAGGTGAACCTATTTTCCAAGGATCCTTCTATCACAACTAATTCCTTTTCAACCCTGATTTCTTTCACTGATCTCATAACTAATTGCCTGATTAAAGGTATTACACAGAGGATGAAGGCTAGTCCTGCTATTCCACATAATAACACAAACAGCATTTGTTTCCTCAATGTCCCCGGAGCCTTCTTCAAATGTGAGAAGAGTTAATTGGCCATTCTCACAACATTTGGGACTATCATTCAGGGTCTCATTACTCAACATGCCACTTGCAAACATTAGCCAAAGCCATAGAAGACTCATGTCTGATAATCTAAAATGAGTCAATGTCAACTTTTCTTTCCTTTTCTATCTTACAAGCCCAATATCCCACTCAGTTTCACACTCACAGTCACTCCAAAGGGAGCAATTGCAATTATGAAATTACCATATCAGGAAGATGGATGGGATTAGGTGTGATTTGGGAAAGGACCAGGTCAGTCTTGGGTGAGCCACACAGCCAAGTCTTATTTGCTAAATATAATGCCCACACTCCCAAGACAGAGAACATATACAACAGAGAACCCACTCCCAAGGTGCTTCAAACATAAGTGTCCCCAAGAGATACACACTGTCCTTGGTCACAGTCAGTGCTTTTTAGGTGCAACACCTGTTTCTTTGGGATTGGGATGTTTCCAGAAGAAAAGGTGTCCAATACAACAGGTCACAACCAGGGTGATCAGACTCACTGCACCTATGGCTATGTATTGTCGGACTACCATTCCTTGAAATAGATCTAACCTACACCACACACTCCTAAGACTTTAACAGCTGTCTTCCTCATTCTTGTCTTCAGCCGTACGTAGAGGGTCAGCTTCCGGAGTGACACCAGTAAGGCCTCTTCTGCCCCGTATGTTGCCTGCCCGTTGCCGGTAGGGCAGTTATAAGGGGCTCTTCTTCAAGCGGACCACTAAAGGATGGGCCTCGTCCTGCTCTGCCTCCCAATATTCATCAACTGCAGGCTTAACTCGAGTCCAGTGAATCCAAGACTTGGATTCTAACACCTTTACTGCAAGTGGAGAACACATGACCACAGTATACGGGCCCTTCCATTTAGGTTTCAAGTTTTCCCCTTTCCAGTGTTTTACCCATACTTTGTCTCCCACTTGAATATTATGACTGGGGGTACTCAAAAATGGTGGACTGAGGGACACACAATATTGTTGGATTTCTTGTATTTGCTTGTTTAACTCTCCCACCATTTGACTCACCCATGTATTTCCTAATTGACTTAAGTCCCCTATATGATTTTTCAAATTATTACTTATAATAGGGGGTCTTCCAAACATCATTTCAAAAGGGGATAGCCTAATCCCTTTTCGAGGGGTACACCGCACAGACCACAGTGCTAGGGGCAATGCATCCACCCACTTAAGGTGAGTTTCAAGGCACACCTTTGTCACCTTTTCCTTTATAGTCCGGTTCATTCTCTCTGCCCTTCCCCCGGATTGAGGATGAAAAGAACAATGGAACCTCCAGTGGGTCCCTAAGGATTTAGCCAGCGTCTGATTTACTTGATGTACAAACTCAGGTCCATTACCTGATGATATGAATGAGGGTACTCCATATCTGGGAATAATCTCCTTGAGCAAGATTCTGGCCACTTCTCGTGCCTGCTTGGTCTTGGTTGGGAAACATTCAGGCCACCCTGAATAATTGCACACTAGGACTAACATTGCTTTATATAGTCCACATTTTGGCATTTCTGTAAAATCAACAACCAATGAATCCATAGGGGAATATCCCTTAGGCTGACTTCCTGGTGGAAGAATAGGTCCTTGTCTTGGATTAACCTGGGCACAAATTTTACATCTCTCAATTGCATGGGCACATAGCGAGTGAAGAATTGATATACACAATACGGTGGAGGGCTTCAGCTAATGCACTCTTTCCCATGTGAGTAGTTGAATGAGTTTCCTTTACCACTGGCCAGGCTAAATTCTCAGGTACAAAAATCCTTCCGTCTGGGAATACATACCACTCTCCCTGCCTGTATCCTTGCAAATCTACACTTGCCTGTAAGTCTTCTGCTTTAGTATATCTAGGACTCAGTCCTCGTGGCATTTCCAATGTTACATAAGCTGTCATGTCAGGGTAAGCTTGGCTGTTTCGGGTTGCTGATAACCTTGCTTCTCTATCAGCTGCTCTATTTCCTTGGGTTACTTCATCTTGTCCCTTTTGATGTCCCTTACAGTGCATGACAGCTACCCTCTTTGGTCCCAAGACTGCTGTTATAAGTCTTTCAATCAGAAGAGGATGTTTAATTTCTTTTCCTGCAGTTGTTAAGAGTCCTCTCTCTCTATAGACTGCAGCATGTACATGTAATGTGAGGAATGCATATTTAGAATCAGTCTAAATGTTTATACTTTCATCTCTTGCTCTTTTCAGTGCTCGTATGAGAGCCCACAGTTCTGCTGCTTGAGCACTTGTGCCTTTTGGGAGTGGCCCACTTTCTATGACTTTATCAAGTGAGACTACTGCATAGCCCGCATATTGTTCTCCTGTTGAGATGAAACTTGACCCATCAGTAAACCAATTATAGTCCACTGTTTTCAGTGGCACATCAGTTAAATCAGGTCTACATGAGAATTGACTTTCTATCACTTGCATATAGTTATGTTCAACTTTAGGACCTGGTATAGGCAATAGGGTTGCTGGGTTTAGGCCATTTGTCTGCTTTAATGTCACTTGAGGGTTTTGAATGAGGAGAGCTTGATACTTATAAATTCTGGAGTTAGTTATTCATAAATGTCCCTTTGTTTCCAAAACTCCACGAATTGCATGACTGGTATAGATTGTAGCTAGTTCTCCAAAAGTCAATTTATTAGCTTCCTCTATCAGGAGAGCTGTGGCTGCCAGAATTTTAAGACAATGTGGCCATCCCTTTGATACTCCATCAAGTTGTTTTGACAAGTAAGCTATGGGTTGTTGCCAACTTCCCTTTTCTTGAGTCAGGACTCCAAGAGCCATATTATTCTTTGAGTCCACATACAAATTGAAAGGTTTCTCGAGGTTGGGAAGTCCCATAACAGGAGCTTGAGATAATGCCAATTTTAAAGCCTCAAAAGCCTGTGTTTGTTCACGCGTCCAAATAAAGGGCTCTCTTTCTCCCCCCTTTGTGGACTCATACAGTGGTTTGGCTAGCAGGGCAAAATTCGGTATCCATATTCTACAATATCCTGCTGCTCCTAAAAAAAAAACCCGTAATTCTCTCCTATTAGTGGGCTCTGCAATTCAACACAAAGCTTCCTTTCTCTCATATTCTATTGCTCTCTGGCCTTGACTTATAGTATAACCTAAGTATTTAACCTGGGGTTTCACTAATTGGGCTTCAACATATTGGAATAGTACATCTCCTTCCTCGCCTGGCTGGAAGTCTTCTAAGTCTGAGGCCAAGGCATTGCCAAAAAGAGTAGGTGAATTTTTAAATCTCTGAGGAAGTCTGGTCCAAGCATATTGTTTTCTCTGGCCTGTTACTGGGTCTTCCCACTCAAAAGCAAACAGCTTCTGACTGTCCTTATGTATTGGGATCATAAAGAAAGCGTCTTTCAAATCTACCACAGAGAACCAAACAGCTGATGCTGGAATCAAGCTCAGGAGGGTATATGGGTTAGGCACTACAGCATGTACAGTAACTGTAGCATTATTGACAATACGCAAATCTTGGACTGGTCGAAATGAGCCATCAGGCTTTGGGATGGGTAAGATTGGGGTGTTCCAAGGAGACTGAATAGTTGTTAAAATGTCTGCCTTTAAGTATTTGGTAATATGGTCTTGAATTTCTTGTGTAATGGGGCGAGGATAATTTCTCTGCCAGAGACGAATAGGCACTGCCAGAGGCTTCACTTGAATGACTAGTGGTGTATGGTGACCTGCATGTCCTGGTGGATTATCTTCTGCCCATAACTGGTGCACATCAAACTCCTGCCAAGTATCGAGGACTTGAACCTCTTGGGCCACCATTATTCGCCACATCTCATCTGGAGGATGCTTCATTACTAGTGCCATTTCATCTTTTTCAAATGACAAAGTTGCCCCCAAATTACATAACATGTCTTGACCCAATAAGGGAATGGGACACTCAGGCATATATAGGAATTGGTGTTCAATGTCCCTTCCATTTAGGGAACATCTCAGGGGCTTTAGAAAAGGGTGACAATTTACTGAGTCATCAACTCCCTGTACATTTATGACATCAGCAGAGAAGGGAGCCAATAACTTAGTAACTACAGATCTAGATGCCCCCGTATCTACTAAAAAGGTCATATTATTGCCCCTTATCTTCATTCGGACCAAGGGTTCGGGGGGGGCTTGACTTAAACCCGGTCCCTTTCAGTCCTCAGGCCATTGTTCAACTGCGGCCAAACCTATGGCCTCTACTTGTTCTTGAAATTGGCCTCGACCTCTTCCTTGGAATCCATATGGACGAAACATTTTTCCTCTTCCTTCTCCCTGGAAATCATATATTTTGACTTCTCCAGTTAAATGTCCACGTCCCTGTTCTATTCTTCCAAGTTCAAACCTTTTAGGACATTCATGTTGCCAATGTCCCTCTTCCTTACACAAAACACACTGATTCCTTCCTAAGGTTCTGCAATTGCCTGACAATGCAACTGCCAGCAATTCAGCCTTACATTGCATCCTAAAATCTTTCTTAAAATTCCTCAACATACACTGAAGAGGTGTCCAAGGGACACTTCCTCCACCACCCATTTTCTAAAACACTGCCACTGACCTGTGATGCCGGACGTTCCAACGGTCACCAACAGGAACTGCAATGGCTTAACCACCCACACAACAACTCTTGGGTCTCTTTAGGATGCGCCGATCCCGGACCCAGGGAGGTGATCAGGCCCCCTCTTCCACTCTCAAAACGAGTGGGTCTACAATTCCACAATACTTGCCTGCAGGCGTCTTCTTTTCCAACCAGTTTTGTTTCGTGACTTGTTTTGATTCCGTTCAGGTTCTTGGATCGGTCGGTTGTCCACCAAATACCCCTGCGGTGCCGTCCGCCTCCTTCTGGAGAAATCATCCGTGCCGGCTGAAGGTTTAGCGTGACGGCCCCGCTTGGGCACCGGTCGGTCCGTGCCGTCCTCAGCAAAATATTGCTCCAAGTCCCATCTTGGGTCGCCAGAAAAATGTTGCAGAAAACCACAGGACTCAGACCACGGAATCAAAAGAAGTTGGTTTATTTGCGCAAAGGTTCAGAGCAAAAATCATAACAACCTCTGAACACCTTCTCATGGAACAACAAGTACATATATACTCTTTTAGAAGCAGCAAAACACGGAAATGTAACTTGTTAGCATTGATTGGTTACTTGAATTACAGCCCCCTTTCAGCCCCCCTGTTGCTATGCTAAAGTAGTTAAATATCTTGTCCCCCTCTCATGGATCGAGGTCACAGGTATCTTGCCAATCATCTAAGTTTCCGGCAGTTCATTTGTGGTTAGCTACCAGCGAGAGCAAGACATAGAAGCGAGACATATGTGGTTAACTGTAATAGAGCTTCAAGCTTGACACCTTTGTGCGACCGACAGATGAACTTGTGGTTTGACATTTTCCATTTCCTTTTTGCCTCTTCTAACTAATACACGCATTTAAGACTCGTCCTGTTTTATGACTTATGTCTTGTTTTATGTCCTGCCTTAATTCCAATACATCTAAAATTGTCCTTATATTCCGCTTAGTCTGCCTATCTGGGAGGAAGCCATTTTGATCACAATGTATAAAGTCAATTAAATGGTTTTTAAATCTCTCTGCCATTATTGACGCAAAGATCTTATAATCGACATTTAGTAAGGAGATAGGCCTATAGTTTTGTATCTGTGTTCTTTCCGCATCTTCTTTTGGTATTAATACTATATTTGCCTCTAACCAGGATTTAGGTATTTTCGCTTCAGTTAAAACATCGTTGAAAACTTCTAATAGGTGTTGGTTAAGTGCGTTTTGATGCTCTTTATACAGTTCCGCTGGAATTCCATCTGGGCCGGCCGCTTTGTTATTTTTTTGTTTACTTATGGCCGTAGTTATTTCAATCATACTTATTTCCTCGTTTAACATGATTTTTATTTCCTCTGGTATCTTCGGTGTATCTGTCTTTTCCAGATATTCTATTATCTTTTCTGTACTTTGTCCCTTACTCCTCTTATATAAGTTTTCATAATATCTTTGAGCAATTCGCCTTTTAATGATCTCATCATGTTGAATCTCTCCTTCCTCATCTTGCAAATTAACAATCTGTTGCTTCTCTTTCTGCCTTCTCAATTTATACGCCAACCATCTTCCAGGTTTATTCGCGTTATTTTGCTTGGCAGCCTTAAGTTGTTGTGCTAACTTTTCTGAGTCTTCTATACAAAGTTTATGTTTAATTAATTCCATTTTACTTTTCAATCTTTTATTGTTTAGGTCACCCTGATATTGTGTTTCAGCCTGTTTATATTCTTCTTCCAGTCTTATCCTATGTTGTTTTTTTTCCTTATTTCTCTTGGCCATATATGAGATTGCAACTCCCCTCATAAATGCTTTAGCTGTATCCCAGATATTCTGCAGGGATGTATCCCCATTTTTATTTGTTTGAAAGAAAAAGTGCATTTCTTTCGCCATCTTTTTCTTAAACTCTTTTTCTCTAAGAATCACTCTTTGAAGAGTCCATCTAGGCCAGCTCCTTTGCCCTTTCCAGCAAAAGCTTATAGGGTTATGGTCCGCCCAAAGACTAGGTTCTATATTAATTCCTTGAATTTCCGAATCTAATTTTTTTGAAAGCCATAACATATCAATCCTGGTCCAGGAGCTATGTCTAATAGTGGTTATGCTAATTTTGTATTTGGAAATGTTTTGTCAGCCACTTCTGCATTTGTGATTTTTATTTGCAGAATGGTCCCTAGCAATGACTAGATATTAGAATGAAGCAATCTCTAATTTTTATCCCACTTTTGGTGTGAAAATAGATTATAAACTATCAAATGGCATCACAATACTTCTAGAATTTATACATCCAGTCATGCTCAGAGTTTCTAAGCCCAGCATTATCTCACATGATTTATTTTTAAAACTTAGTTTAATAGAAAGGAATTACTTCACCCTTAGAAGCAGATAAGCAGAGCTGAAATACAAGTTTATGCCACAAACACTCCTGCATCCAATTTTTAATTATATCATCAGGAGTGCACCCAAAGAAAGAGATTGTACATAATAAACAAGGCTGTGTCATTGTGTCAGATTATACCTCTGTTACCCATACACAATATTGATAAAATGAAGGGGATTTTGTTTAATCAGTTCAATTTTGGGTTAATAATCAAAGACGTGCTTCTTGATGCAACACAGAAATCACCTGCTATCATTCCAGAATATACATGATCTACATGCATTTTGTGCCATAATATCTGGCCATCCAGTAGTTGAGCTGTGATTTTGCAGTATCATTTCAAATAATAATATTCCTAAGGATGTCATACACAGTTTTTGCAGGAAAAATCGGAATGACAGACAGTTCGGGGCTGTATGTGAACACCCAAAAATAAGCTTATTGTTACTAAACAGGAGAAGATATGGATATTGGCACACTGAACATAATCAAGATTGTGATATTACTTCAGTTATGATTACATTCCCTATATTGATTGGTTGATTACTTGCATAAATTACTATGATAAAATTGATTCAGAAGGCAGAAAGACATAAAATGAACATTTTATTTCATTATTCTGACTGCATAAGAATGAGAATTTGGAATCTGATTAATCAGACAGCATTGCATTCACGTTTTCTCAAGCTTTTCTTAATGGCTCAAGTCAGTTTTATCATTTTATAATAAGTACAGGTCAAAGGGAAGAGCTTTTATTCAGTAAATACAGTAGAAATGCAAATTTTTCTCAATCTCAAATAGCTTTAGGTTGCTTCAGGTGAGATGATAAAGTGGCAAGAAATGATAAGAAATAAGAGGGGGGGTGGAGAGAGAGAGAGAAATTGTAGTTCAGCTGCATCAGTCATTATTGCCCTCTGGTGATCATATCCCAGAATGTCAATGGCAGTGTTTCTACCAACCTTGGCAACTTTAAGAGTTGCCAAGGTTGAGAAAAGCTGCCATAGCCAGCTGGAGAATTCTGGGAATTGAAGTCCACACATCTTAAAGCTGCCATGGTTGAAGAACACTGGTCTAGGGCATGCAGGACACTTGGGAATTTTCTGGCTGCCTGCTGGTTTGACTATTCATCAGAGGATATTAGGAGTTAAGTGAATGTTGTCCGGTCACAGTCATTATTGTGACAGGGGCAATATATGATAAATTGGGTAGTTTAGAACAGAGCTTCTAAATTTGGACATGATGACACCTTGCATCAGGTAATTGTTGTCACATTTTTAATTTTGAGTATATCCTGGTTGAGAAAGAGACATTTGGTGGCCCAAAGAACTCATTGGATAATACTAATGGATCATCCGAAACCCTTGCAAAGTGTTTGCAATGGATGTGTGCATGAAAATGTCAAGATGTTGACAATGACTATGCAGGTGAAGCCTCCCCCTTTTTACAGGTATTATGTAAAGCATGGGGATCCGAATTAATCATAAGATTTTGGCCACCATCCTAACTTTTCTTTTTTATCTTATCTCTCCTGAATGCCTCAAAGATGGGAGCAATGATCAGCAGAAGGAAAATCCAGGCATGATGAAACACAATGAATAGTGTTAAACTTCAAGGGTCTTTTCTACTTTGGAGGGGACAGAATTATACTTGCCAGCATTATACAAATGTGTGAAAATTATAATAATAAACACATGCTTGCTGAATAGTCACACATTTATCATCTGTGTGACAGTTTATAGAAATTAACAATGGTTTGTTTTGCAAAATTTGGAAGAATTTCCTAAATAATCTGACACCCTGTTTAAAATGCCAGACCACATTTATTTTGAACAAAGTTCTATTGCTTCTGGGATCAAATTGCTCGAAGTTGTAATTTGAAAACTTCATTTTGTATAGGTAACTGCTGCAGTGGAAAAGTAAGGTTAATTATTATATCTTGAAGCTTGAGATATACATAGAACCAGGCCATATCTTTTACACAACTTCCACCAATCTGCTGCTCTCCTGATTTGTTGAGATGACAACTCCCAGAATTCCCAAAGAGCATCTGGGGGATCATGGGGAGGACAGTAGGTTGGGGACTGTAGTGATTTAAGACAGAAACATGGACTTTGGGAAATGCAAGTTTTATTTGCCATTTTGAGATTCATGACTATTTCAAGGCCACTTTTCAAAGCTACTTTTATTTTTCAGCACCTTCAATGAAGAACAGTCTTTCTTTTTTCTTTAATAAAGTTTCATGTGTCTATTAGATTATATATGATTCTTTCTGTTCATGTGTTTAAAGAATTATGCATATTCAGGGCACATCCATTTCTGAGGGGAAAAAAATGTGTTAGCTTCCATGTTCGACATAGTCACGTGGTCAGGGCGACAAAAGATGTACTGCACATGGGAAACCTCAGGAAAAGACCTCCAGGCAGTTGTAAATGCCAGAAAATATATTTTATTATAAACATGGCCACTTCATACAACTAACAAAGCAAGCCAGATTTTTTAACAGGAGAAAGCAAAACTATAGAGGGATGTCCGGGGTGGAGATATCTGCATCTACTGCACAACAGAAGCCCCACTTTAAAAAAAACACAAAAAAAACACATTGCATGTAAAAAAAAAACAGTGCAACAAGCTTGTGATTGTACATGAGTGAAATTTCTGAATTTGCGCTCATCACAATATGTGGCAATTTTTTTAAAAAAAAAACATATTTCAAGTATTTAAAAAAGAAAATCTGTTTTTTTTTCTTGCACTGATTGTAGACGGAATAGACCAAACAGGTAATAATACCCATATTTCAGAAAGATAAAACAAAATTTTCAGGAAAGAATTTGGGATTATATTAATATTAATCACCAATAAAAGGCATTATATTTTGAAACATTCTACTGCTTAGAGGCATTTTTTGTTTTTGCAGATGTCCATATTTAAGAATGACATTGCCCTCTTGTGGATGACTAGTAAAATGAAACTCTGGGAAATTGTTTATTCTCATCCAGCCAACTTCTATCCAATCTTTTAGGCATCTGAAGTTCTAAATCAAAGCTTTTTGGTGCCTGCAACTCCGGATATGCTCAGCCTTGGCCTTTTCGGAGATCAATGCTCTGAATGGCTTACAGTAATTAGGAAGAATAAATAGCAGTAACTTTGTATGGTTTTGAGAACAAATGGTGAACTGATGGAAAAGATATTGCATCGATGACAGAAAAGCAAAAAACCAAATCAAATGCAAAAGGATACAGGAATTAATTGGCAGGAGGAGTAATTGGCAGTTTCCTTATTATACTTTTAAAGCTTCCATTGTTTCCTTCCTTCACATGAGAATGATTTTCTTGAATTTAATGAGAAGTCTGGCATGAATCTCAGAAATCTCATAAACAGAGAAGCTGAATATTTGGATTGTGAATAATGTAACTGACTACAGGAACTGGAAAATTGTTGGGTCCCAAGGTTATATAAGATGGACAATTTCTCTTCAGGCATGTACATTAGACTGCCCTTGCAAGGATGCCTTGTTTATTGTTAGTCTCTTATTCAATTCACTTGAGGATGGAACCTTTTAATAAAGCTTAGGATCACAATCTGTCACTCTGGTCCAGTGTGGGTTAGTAAACAGATATTTGTTGACTTCCCAATCTAAGGTTGAAGGAAAAAAATCTTTTTCTTTTTTTCTCTTTCTTTCTTTCTTTCTTTCTTTCTCTTTTTCTTTCTTTCTCTTTCTTTCTTTCTTTCTTTCTTTCTTTCTTTCTTTCTTTCTTTCTTTCTTTCTTTCTCCTTCTCCTTCTCTGTCTCCTTCTCCATTCCCTCTTTGCGTTTCTTTTCTTCTACTCTGTTTCCCTTGATTGGAAGACTGAGGTTTAATACTTCAACCTACTTCCTAAAGGAAGAAGGAGTACTCTATTCTTTCTTACCTTTCTCACTGACCTCCAAGTCTGGGGTGGGGAGAAAAAGGCAGACAGTTCCTAGGTGGCAGCATTAGAGATTTTTGATAGCACTCCCTTTTCTTTACCATGGGGACAGAAACGTCAGAAATGTAGGCTTTTTTATTGCAGAATGTAACTTCTTCAAGAAACATCCTTTTGACCTTCAGCATCTGTTTCCTATTATTTTTAATGGGGTTGGCTCTAGTCACACATGCTAAATATAAATCCTAGTGAATGAACAGGATAATTCCTAAGGATTATCTCAGTTCTACCCCCCCCTACATATTAATTGCATTGCTAGCTTCTTTATTTATGGCTAAAGTTTGCTATGGATTATTGGTGAAGTAATACTATTATATGAGTTTTTACATGGATGCTCCTCTTGTCCAAAGTCTTAATTCATGCCTTTCAGAATATATTTCCTGGCTTTTAACTTCCAGCTATTTATCTTGACTTCAACTTACACCTGGCACTTGACCTTCAATTCCATACATGAAAGATGTTCACTGAAGCCCAGGTGTTCAGTATATCTGACATTTAAGGCCAACACACAGCTTTAATGGAGGGTATCCATAGTTTTGAGTACTGTGCTGGATACCTCTAAAAACTCTGATCAGAAATTACTAAACGAAGGGATTTTTTTGAAAAATAACCAGACTATATTACAACAGTTTGGTTTTTGCCATTTTGTCAAATGAAAACCAGAAAAAACAAAGTTTTCATCCTGAAATGGATGAGCTTTTTAAGCTGTTGATTTGGGTAGAATGATACTGTAGATCTAGGGATTTAGTCAGATTGAACAAGCCCTAGTGTGATCTAGAATGAACCAGATTATTTTCAGAACAAGATATCTGGCCCTCGGCATCAGTCTGATAGTTTCTGAAAAGCCTCACCAAGTATTGTTTGGTTATTTTAATTCTCAGATGATTTCTCTTTTTTCCAATTTAAAAATTATAGCAGTTACATTCTTCTTTTCCAAATACAATCTAAAATAACATGTGATTCTGCCTTGATTGTTAGCATCTTAGGTGTGCCTGAATATGTATCAAAAACAGTATAAGAACTTAAGTAGATGCTTTTCAAATTTGAAATATAAGACAAGATTTTCCTTCCCTTTTATAGATATACAAAGATCTTACCATAGGAATCCTCGGGAAAAAGCAGGCAACTTAAGAGACACAGAAGAGGTTTCCTAGAAGTGTTTACCTTTTTCTCTCTGACATCTTTATTTTGCCTAATTGTTGGAGCAATGAATATGTATAGATATATACATGCATATATACATAGAGAGAGCTGGGCTATATCATCTCATATCTCATCGATCTATATAACCTTCAATGAAAGGATCTTCATCCTTCAGTGGATTGATTCAGTCTGGTACTGCTAATATTACTATCAATATGACAGCGGGGTGATTAATGGGCTAGCTAGACGAGGAGTGAGGAGACATAGGTCTAGTATTCCCTTAGGAATAGAAACTGGCTGAGTGATTTTGGCTCAGTCACTTTCTTTCAGCCCTGGAGTAGGAAGATGAAAAACACCTAGTTACGTGCATTGCAGAGTATTCATAGACTAGTATGGTAGAATATATGTTCATTTTATTGTTCTATATTCTTTTTTCTTCTTCCTGATTTTGATTTATTACGATTGGGATAATTTATCTTCTAATATAGTTGCTTGTCAGATCCTGTGTGTTTTCTTCAGATTCTTGTTAGAGATAAGGTTCTTATAGACCCATTACTATACTTGATAAAATCTAAACAGTTTATTTAACCTCTCCCATAATACTATTTTGTAGTAATTGCTATTAATATCCTATCAAAAGCCTAGTTAATACCACACAGAAAACAACATAACTAATTTGTGTGTGTGTGTGTGTGTGTGTGTGTGTACCGTGTTTCCTCTCCAAAAGAGGCACTAGGTCTTATTTTCAGGGAGTGTTTTTTGCATTCACTTCGCTGCGGCAGCACTGACAGCCCTGCCCAACCGGCCCACTTCTTCTCCGGCCGAAAGAAATACCTCTGCAGCTGAGAATGGAGCTCTATATTGACACACGCGGGGGGGGCCGGCCTGCATTTCACCATCAGCTTTCAAGTCAGTGTTGTCTTCTGGTGCTTGCCTGGACATGTTCCTAAAGTTTTCTTAGCAAAGGCTTGGAAGAAGGCCATTGCCTTCTTCCTGGGGCTGAGAGAAAGTGACTGGGTCAAAGTCAGTCAGCTGGTTTCATGCAAAGTGTGACTAGAACTCTCCTGGTTTCTAACCTGGCACCTTAACTAATATACTGTACCAAACTGGCTCTTGTGTTGCTTCATATGGTACTGACATGAAGCATTAGGCCAGGGGTGTCAAACTGCCGTCCCACAGGCCGGTTTCATCATACCGAAGCCGCGCCCACCCCATTGCTGGCAATGCAAAAAGAGTCGCGATACGTGGCGACATGTCACGTGATGTGGCGAGTTTGACACCCGTGCATTAGGCCATCAGGCTATCACTAGTTATGTACTCATAACATCTGGAATTGAAATATCCTATACTATTTGTTATACTATGAGTATGCCTTATTGTGGTCAATTCTTCTCTTAAGTGCTTGTATAATGATGATCTTTTTTTTTAATTACTGACATTTGCTAACTAAATTGGCTCTCAATGTATTTATTCTTTAACCACTTGACTTTCCACAATTCAGTACTCAATTCTCTTTTCAATGTATTATCCTTTATAATTTCCTTTGAGTCCTTTTGAATCAGTTTTACCATATTCAGAAAATGCTCATAATGCTCATTTTCCTTGTTTTTATAAAGTTTCCCAAATTGCCAGACATTTTACTCTGCTGTATTTTTAAAGTGTTATGGACTGAAAATTCTGACTATTATTTATTTATTAACTTGTTCAGATTATTTTCCATGCACATTCTGCACTATATTACAAAAGAATTCCTTTTAATCCAAAACAGATCAACCCGGCCATGCTAAGCTAAAATAACTCACTTGTTTGGAAATGAGTCTAATTGAACATAATTCTTTGTTGCATTTCAATTAAAATCATAACTGATATGCAGCATTACTCTTGGTGAATATATTTACAAATCATGCTAAACGAAAATGTTTGGGCTTAACATATTCTATGAATCCAGCTGTTGTGGTTTGATAACCATGATTACAACTGTTTTGTAAATCTGCTTTATTTAATAAACTGTGGTTATCCATGGTTTAGTAGCACATGCAACCCAACCAAAAAAGGTGCATCCAGTTTTGGTCAAAGCAATTATTTCAGTAAGACTATTGAATTAAACATGCAAAAGTCTTGACAGTAAGGAATTAGAATTTTCTCTACCTCCTTGCTATCTGATAATAGGATTTATTTATTTATTTTGCATTGAGATACTATAGATCTAAAAGTGCCAGTTTGAGAAACTATATCATAGTCCACATCTGGAAGCCCCAGATTTCAGTGACATAACCTAAGTATACCTACCAGGTATTATAATAATAATAATAATAATAATAATAATAATAATAATAATAATAATAATAATAATAATAATAATAATAATAATAATAATAATAATAATAATAATAATAATAATAATAATAATAATAAAAGTTGGAAGGGACCTTGGAGGTCATCGAGTCCAACCCCCTGCTCAGGCAGGAAACCCTATACCATTTCAGACAAATGGCTGTCCAGTCTCTTCTTAAAAACTTCCAGTGTTGGAGCATTCACCACTTCTGGAGGCAGGTTGTTCCACTGGTTAATTGTTCTAACTGTCAGGAAGTTTCTCCTCAGTTCCAGGTTGCTTCTTTCCTTGACTAGTTTCCATCCATTACTTCTTGTCCTGCCTTCAGGCGCCTTGGAGAATAGCTGACTCCCTCTTCTTTGTGGCAGCCCTGAGATATTGGAATACTGCTATCATGTCACCCCTAGTCCTTCTTTTTCATTAAACTAGACATACCCAATTTCCAGCAAACGTTCTTGATATGCTTTAGCCTCCAGTCCCCTAATCATCTTTGTTGCCCTTCTCTGCACTCTTTCTAGAGTCTCAACATCTTTTTTACATCGTGGTGACCAAAACTGGATGCAGTATTCCAAGTGTGGCCTTACCAAGGCATTGTAAAGTGGTATTAATACTTCACGTGATCTGATTCTATCCCTCTGTTAATGCAGCCCAGCACTGTGTTGGCTTTTTGGCAGCTGCAGCACACTGCTGGCTCATATTTAAGTGATTGTCCACTAGGACTCCGAGATCCCTCTCACAGTTACTACTATTGAGCAAGGTACCCCCTATACTATACCTGTACATTTGGTTTTTCTTGCCTAAATGTAGAACCTTACTTTTTTCACCATTGAATTCATTTTTTAGATAGCGCCCAATCTTCAAGTCTGTCCAGGTCCTCCTGTATCTTAAGCCTGTCTTCTGGAGTGTTGGCTATTCCTGCCAGCTTGGTGTCATCCACAAATTTGATGAGGTTCCCCATCTATCCCCTCGTCCAAATCGGTTGATGAAGATGTGAAGAGCACTGGCCCCAGGACAGAGCCCTGGGGCACCCCACTGCACACTTCCCTCCATGTAGATGCGGTTCCATTGAGGACCCACACGCTGAGTACGGCGGTCAGCCAGCTACGAATCATCTGGTGGTGATGCTGTCTAACCACATTTTCTATTTTATCAAGTAGTAGGTGTGATCTACTTTATCAAATGCCTTACTGAAGTCAAGTAAATTATATCCACAGCATTCCTCTGATCCACTAATTTGTCACTTGGTCAAAGAATGCAATAAGGTTTGTCTGGCATGATGTTTTTGACAAACCATGTTGGCTTTAGTAGTGATTTTGTTTGCCTTAGGTGTTCGCTGATTCGTTTTTGATTATCTTTTCCAGAATCTTCCCAGGTATTGAGGTCAGGCTGATAGGTCTGTAATTTCCTGGGTCCATTTTTTCCCTTTTTGAAGATGGGAATACATCAGCTCTTTTTCCAGTCCTCGGTAATCCCAGTGCTCCAGGATCTTGAAAATATAGTTCAATGGTTCTGAGATCACATCTGCCGTTCCTTGAGAAACCCTGGGGTGTAATCCATCTGGTCCTGTGATTTGAACTCGTCTAGGCTGGACCCATACATACAAGGAATGAAAAGAGGGGGGGGAGAGGGAGAGGGGGAGAGAGGGAGAGAGGGAGGGAGGGAGGGAGGGAGAGAGAGAGAGAGAGATTAAATGCAATGAAATGGCAAGGGCAGCAAAACATTCAGCTTTATTCATTCAAAAGATTACATAGCAATACATCTATTATCTGGGAGATTTTGATAACAGTAGATTTGTCTTCCAGCTTGCTTATAATTATAGTTTTCTTCTCTTGCAGATACGGATTTATGTGCATTAATAACTGATGTTTCTAGGTAATCAATTTACATATGCAATTAGAGTTTCCAGTTGGAAAATTCTGCATGCTAAAATTAATCCTTGCCTCCTCATTTACCTAAGTTAATTAACAGGAAACCTGAAAGAATAATTGGTCACAATTAAAGCAACCAGCTTCAAAGGAGGAATGAAATAAAACCAACTTGAACTTGGAAGACTACTGTAGACTATTTGACTTGTATCCATTGACAAACTCTCTTGGAAGTAATAGATGACGTCATCTGTTTACTTCTCCAAGAATGCAGGGTTTGTGTAATTTGTGCTTTTTATAGATTCCTGTCTAATTTGCTGTCTGATCAACTCCAAAGATTTCATGATCTGAGATGCAAAAAATATCCAAGATATTTGGATGGATGGAAATAAGAGGCTACTCCTGAAGCCCTGGGCTCCAGAGGTCCAATGTTGATCATTCTCAATAGCTACCACTCTCTGCCCGTTTTAGGGCTCCAGCAACAGAATTAAGCCTCCTCTTTCCTCTCTTTGTTATACATTCCACTGCCTGCTTCAACCATTCTCTTTTCCATCTTCCAACAAGGAATATTTGTCCCCTGGCTAACAAAAACAGATGAGTGCACTGTTATGGCTGCTATGGCTCCCACTCACTATACAACTCATTTATACCTTTTCTTTCTGTCCAAGACAGATTAGAAAGTAAAGGAGGAATAAAAAGAGAATATTTGTAGCTCAGGGTTGAAATGCGGGGTTCTTGATGCTCTCTGAGCTTGGTTGTTTTCTTGCAGACGTTTCAAAGCTTCATCAGAGCACAGATGATGTTACCTAGTTTGGGTAATGAAACATCTGTAAGAAAACAACCAAGCTCAGAGACAATCAAGGACCCCTCAGAAGGAAGAATTGTCACTACTATACCCAACCAGTGCTTTTTTTGTCATAGAACTCACCAGAACGGAGTTCCGGCATCTTTTTTTGACAGATTTTCCAAGTTTTAAAAGTAACTTTTGAAAATTTGATGTTTGGTCCACATGGACTTGAATCGCCCTGTCGAGCATAACAGGTCGGCGGCAAAATCATTAAAACGGTGCATGCGGGCTGCTTGCGTGTCAAGTCCGATGCATGCGTACTTCGTTCGGCTGCTCGGCTTGTGGCACTGCTCGGCTTGTGATTGGTCATGTGGTCGCACGCTGAGTGCTTACTGCGGGCGACGACCGTTATGTTTCGTTACACAACTGACGTACCTGTGTGTGTGTGTGTGTACAGTGATTGACTACGTGCAAAAGGAAAATAAAAGATTAACAAGATGTAAGTTCCGGCACCTTTTTTCTTACCAAAAAATCACTGTACACAACCATTGGTTCTGTCTAACCTGCACTGTATATAAGCATATGCTGTCAACCCTGATAATGCTTCTCCTTGGGAGACAGAAGGGAGCTAAAGGCTATTTGCTCTCCAATCAGCAAGTGAATATCCAGGAATACCCTAAGAATAGATGAGCAAGTAGTAGTTTGATGCTTCTATTCACCCTTGCCATTCAGTTGCTCAGATATGTGGATGAGAGATTGAACATGTTCCCAAAGGGGCAGGGTGGAATAACCCCAGACACTAACTTGGAGCTGATGGTAGCAGAAAACAACCACTGTCAAGAAAAAATAGTTCAACTAGAAAGTGTGAAAGGCTTCCAAGATAATCTAAAATCTGGAACCAACCATAACACATTTTTAGTGTTTTCTTTCTTTTCTATCCGTGATTTCACTGCTTCATTTTTTAAAGCAAATATCTTCTTTAGTTGTGTGTTTCGTTTAGGTGGTGATTCTCCCTTGAGAATGATTGCTCAGCATACTTAGTTTGATGATCGCTACTAAGGGACATCTGAAATTCTGCAGAGAAAATTGAATTATTTAAATGATATGGGATTGGGCAGATATTTAGGCAAATCACTAAGGACTCATCATTTTAGGGATTTTACACAATAGCCATAAGGGCTGGAAACTAAAAAATCATATTATTAAAACTCCAGTTTCAGTTATCATTATGCAAAACTTTTGATATGTTGTCTAAAATTAGGCAACAGGCTCTGGTGATAATTCAGAGTTGGGGGTCAGTGAGTAGCAGGGGTGAGTTGGTCAATAAGCTTCACCAGTTCGATTCATGGGGAGGCTTGGAGTGAGACCAACTTGATGCAACTCCTGCTGGTTATGCAGGATTACTACAAGCAGAGCAGCTGTCTTGGGATGCCACTGTCCTCACCACTGTTCAGTCTGTTCAGCCAGCCTCCTCTTGCCCCACCAGACCATTATATACGCCAGCATTAGAAGAATCAGAGGAGTTATACTATATATGTGTTTTAGAAATTGTTATTGTTTTATGGGAAATTGAGGGACCCAAAATGTAACTTATGTGTTTATTTTAGGCTAAAATGTAAAATGGTTTTAAAATAGTTTAACCTAAAAACAGGATTTTGATTGATATGTGAATTACTAGCGACATTTTTTTTTATAATGATTGAATTTTATCTAGATATGTATTAATATTAGGTTTTAGGTTGAGGGAAATAGAGAAGTAATGTTAAGGAATTATTGAATTATCTATGTTTGATTATATTGTTTTTTTTGGATGATTGATCACCCTATCTCCACGGAGATTCTTAAAGCACATTGATGTAAAACTAAAAATACCAATAAAACTTGTTGGGGAAAAAAAAAAGAAGAAGAATCAGAGGAGCAAATTTGATTGGTATGCCACTGCCCAAGATGGCTTGGAATCTCCCACCCCAAAAAAGAGATATGCAATCTCAAAGTGCTATGAAGAACCTTGCATTTTGGCATCCTTTTTGTGAAACTCACACCTGGTCCTCACAACTCCACAGAGGGACAACATTCTAGTCTCAAGCCAAAGCAGGTTTATGTAGCTGACTTCTTAGATCAGCTACATAAAGTGAGCTTCAGTGCTGGTTAGGACAGCAATACTACCCCAGACAGAAATAGGGGGATAAAAATCCTTAGAAAAAAAAAGCAGTGAAACAAGAATCCTTTGAGGTTGTTTATTGTTTTGACCTGGAGATGTGCTTTACCTTGGCACAAAGAGGTAATTGCTTTTTAAAGATCCTGCCTAGTGGGATTATAGTCATTTGTTTTGTGTACCTAGAAAGAAATGTCTCTGGTGAAAACTTTGTAGATAAGTAACTAACAAACAAACAATTGTTCACAGGCTCTCAGCAGTCAGATTTCTTAACACAACAAGGCAAAATAGTCCACAAACCTGATTTACCTTTTTATAGCAACCATGTTACTAAAATAGGAGGTTCAAATGTTCCTAGTTGGTTCCCTAATAAAACATATAGCCTATATTTACTCTAACCCAGGACTGTTCTATATAGGTCTGGGGGTATTCATCAGTAGTTTTCAAATGTGTAATACTACATAAAGTGTAGATAGCAGACAATACTAATGATGTCTGCCTGAAAAAGCAAACTTTTTCTCAGCTTAGCCAAAACCATCTCTTCTTTCAAGTTTCCATCTTTTTTCTTACTATTAAAAAAACCTGCTAAGAAGAAAAAAAAGATGAAAATTTGAAAGAAGAGATAGTTTTGGCTAAGCTGAGAAAAAAACAACAGTTTTTTTAATGCTAACCCTAGGAACAATCTCTTGGGCTAAACCAGGGGTCTTCAAACTTGGCCCTTTTATGACTTGCAGACTTCAACTCCCAAAATTCCTTAGCCAGACACGCTGGCTGAGGAATTCTGGGAGTTGGTCCACAAGTCATAAAAAGGCCAAGTTTGAAGACCCCTGGGCTAAACTAATTCAGGAAGAACTGGGCAGTCATGCACAACTTTGATGGTGGTGTTGGGGTTACATATTTTTTAAAAAGCCTAATAATCAAGCTTGTGCATGCAAAATGGAAACAATGTCAAACTTGCTCTGAGCCTTCTTCCACACTTTGTATGTGAAAGCTAGCTGTGAACTTGGACAAGGTTGCACAAATTCATTTATCATTTTAAGAAGTTGCAAGTCTTCTTAAAATGACACAAGACACAAAGTATGAGAGTTTTTCCCAGAAGGCTGAGTTCTCAGAGAAGCTCAGCATTCAGGATAATTTCTTAAATGAGCAGAGTAGCATTATAAGGCTCCATAACTTTGTTTCTCTGGTGAACTTGCTGTGATCTGGGTTTGGTTCCATATGGTTATATATATGCCCTAAGTATAATCTTGCCTTCTTCAACTTGATGCTTTCCAGATGTGTTGAATTACAATTGCATCAATCCTCAAAGCCCTAATCTTATACAACATCTATTGTACTACCATTCATACACATGCGTTAAAAAAAAACCTGGGTTTTTATAAAAATTTAATTTGTGAAACGTTTTTGCACTTTTATTGAATGCAGCTGTTCTCATTTAGTGTCTTGTTAGATCTTTCAGTTTGTTACCTTACAAGTTCTGTGGCTACAGTTATGAATACAATGCACAGATTACCCTACAATTTATCTTTTCAGCCTTTTATATGTCTTGACAGTTTCATGCTTAGATTCTCTTTCTACAGTTTGATCTCAAGAATTTATGTATTTAAAATAGTGGGAAATAAACTCTGTTATGTTGCAATAAAAATAACTGATTTTCTATGATCTCACCATGTCCTTTGGGTGCCCCGGAACTTAGCAAAAGATGAGAGCTACCTTTTCAGATTATTTAATATATACATGTTGTTAGAACAGCGTAATATGCTTCAATTTATGAGACAGGGTATTTTCCATAGCAACCTCTCCATTCTGGCTTTTATGTCTGCTCAGAAAAACATTTGTCATTTTTTAAAGCCAAAAATAATAATCAAATGTGTTTTATATCCAAGACATTTGTATTATATATATCTTACATAGTAAAACAGGAAGAAAGATGACTGTAATAAATTTTTCCCTCAGTCAGTGGTATATTTGTCTTTAGCTTGACAAACCGAGGACCTGCGGCGGCCCACAAAATGAGGGAAAACCTCAGCTTTAACTCTTTGTACAAATATCTTTCTAAATTAACCATTTTTAATAACCAAAGCTGGTTAGTTATTATCCTGCAAGTAAGATAAACCAGTCTTACCTAAAAATGGGTATTGTATCTGGGTGTATTTATGTATTTATGTGCATATTCACACACATTAAAAAGTCATGCTGTGCTTCACATTCCATTCACCGTGCATGTGGGCACAAAAGGAATACTTTCTACAACTTTTTAAAACAATTCTGTCTTTTTCCAGAATTTCACAACTTTTAAACTGTTAAAAAATTCTTTTCTTATATTTCAGTTCATTCATATATTTTCTGACTGCTGTTAGCCATGCTAAGTTTCCTATGGATACCAGAGACTCCCAGTTCGGATCAAAAAGTCAAGGCCACCATTTTTATTTTTGGACCTCTTTTTCGATATTCCTGATGGATATAAAGGTGGGATTATAAATTGAAGTCATTATGCACATACATTGCAGTAAGTATAAAACTTGTGTAACTACAGAACTCCCATACTGAATGCAGAATGTGGCAGTGATTTATTTTTCTGCTGTAATGTTCACTTTCAATTTTTGATTTCTCGTTTCTTGACTTTGGTTGTTTCTGCCACTGATTTGGCAGGGATAGGTAACTTATGCATTACATATAAGATGAATTCAAACCAGAAGAAATAATTCTGTCACACGAATCTTGTAGGCAGTTCCATCCAAGCCATGAGCAAAACTGGACCTGAGAAATCCATTGTTATTGTCATGGCCTCAGGAAACCCAAAGCCAAGAATTACCTGAGGTTGATCAAACACAGACACCACCTGAATAGCTGGGGCAGTCAGAGAATGATGTCAGGCCTCCACTCTTCCTTCACCTGGCAAGTAAAGTGAAGAGCAGAGCAAAGACATTCTATAACAGGGGTCTTCAAACTTGGCCCTTTTATGACTTGTGGACTTCAACTCCCAGAATTCCTCAGCCAGCATATAAGACTGCTTGCCAAACAAGGGAGTAAATCCCTTGATTAACGGACAGTCCTGATCTTGCTCTTGGAACTTTGGACTGGATTTTGACTATTCTTCTGTGTGCTGCCACTAAAAACAAAACCACTCAGACAAGCTTCTCTTTTCAGAGATTCTGTTTTGGATTGCATTCCTTGTCTGTTGTTATCTCCTTGATCTAAATAAAAGGTTAATTTCCATAACAACTGTGTGTGTGTGAATGGTGTGCTTTGCAGGTGTAATATGTAAAGCAATCGTATAAATGGGATATGAACAGTACGTGAACTGGGGTTTGCATGAACAACCAAGTACACACAGCACTATGTGAAACTCTGAATGTTTCAAAGATTTCCCATTCCTGCTCTAGTTAAATATACTGGAAACAAACTTCTATATGATTCTAATTTTTTCAGTAGAAGCTTGGGCTTCTACAGATGGCTGGGAAAATTATTGTTTACATTTATGAATTGATGTTGGAACCTCAGAGTTAGTTTTACTTTGACATAACCATCTAACAAACAGTAAACGTTTTGGAAGCAGAATGAAACTGGAGTTTTATTTGGATTCTCGAGCTGGATATTGACATGTTAATGTTCTCAACACTGATGCAGACAGTTGGGTGAAGAGTCTTCAACCCAGTTGGTAAAGGGAATGAAAATCTTGCAAATAGAACAATGCAGCTGACTTTATTATCCAGAGTAAATGTACCCCAAACATTAAGATTTAGCAAGTAACAGCATTAGACAAAGAACTTTTCAATCGTTTGTTGCACAAAAAACAAAGACAGATAAATTATAAATTTATTAAAACTAATTTTATTATTATACTAGTAAATACATTTTAAATCCACATGCAAAAAGATTGCATTTTCAAGAATTATTACATTTTCTTTAAAATGTTTTTATCTTTGCAAAAATAATGTGCTTGCATAGATGTAGAATAGTACTCTTTTTAAGAGCTATAGACATATTAAATTAGCAGTTTCATCAAATTATCAATCTGATAACCAATTATCAATCAAGTTTACCAATGCAATAATATGAAGACTACTTTTGTCTCTTCTATGTAATAAAAGTATAAATAGCAACAATATAGAAGGGAGAATTATGAAAGACTCAGGTATGTCTAATTATTCTAGCCATCAAAATTAAACAAGTCAACATTAAAAAAGGAGAATGTAATTTCCCCTCTTAGTCTAGTTGTAGATAGCAAAGATTTTGTTTTGTTCAAGTCTGCAAATACTATTTTGGTTCAAGTACAAAAATTCTGAAATATATCAGCCCCCTCAAGCCAGTTTTGAAAGCAGTTGAGCCCTCTCTCATGAATCTGCTTTCTCCCTTTATCAGTAATGACTTCTCCAGTTTGTTTAACAATCACAAGTTTGGGAATGGCTGTTATGTTATATTTCTTCTTCAATTCACTGTAAAGAAAAGAGAAAAAATGCTATACTATGTGCATATAAGCAAATGAACAATCAGGCCTGTCACCATTTGTCCATCACTGTGACATTTGTTTATAACTGATTCTGAATGCATAATCAAGCCACCTGAGTTCTTAATGATTAGGAAGATGCTATTTTCTTCAAAAAGTATACCTTTGTTTCTCCAAATGCCGTACGCCTTGAAAGGTTGTACACAAATGACTCATTTTTTAATTTTATCAGTACAAAGCAGAGTGTTACAAAATGTTCCGGGCTTGGTCAGGATTTTCTTGCACACACTTGAGACAATGAATTTTGTATTTAAATTGAAGAAACAAAATTCTACTGACAGATGCCCAATGCAAATCCGTTACATGAAATACTGTGCGGTGGATCTGTGAATACTCCATTGTCAGCTAAAGATTGCAGCAGTTTATTTGGGGTGAACTATTGGTTCAATTTAGCATATCTAACCAGTTTGGGGGCAGTTCTAGCATAAAATTACCTTAGTTTTCAAGCTAATGTCCCACAGTCAGTAAAAAAGATAAATTTGAAAAGAGATTAAATATTTCAGCAAGATAATGATTGCAACTGTACTTTCAAACCTACCATGAATACTTCCTGGAAAGAAAAAGAAAAATTTGAGAATGACCTTCTCAGTCTCCAGCCTGAAATATTACTGAAATTCTGCAAGATTTTAATTAATTAATGTATAAAATTTATTGGCTGCCCATATTATCCCAGGACATCTTTGGATGGCTTACAATCATAAAAATGTATTTATACAGTATATTAAAACATAAATAAATTCAAACCAGGCATTCATATCTAATGCCACGTGCGGAGGGTGGGGACTGGGTGGAGGGAGGTGGGATTGGTTGTTAATCAACCACTCCACTGTGCTGTTCCCCCATTGGGGTCCCAAGCCAACTGGCAGAGCCCTTACAAAAGGATAGGAGGGTTGGGGCCAACCTCACATCGGGGGACAAGATGTTCCAGAGGGCAGGAGCAACAGCAGAGAAGGCCCTCCTCCTGGACCCCGCCAGGTTGACTGGACCCACAACATGCCTCCTCTGCCGGCACGAGTGGGAAGGGCCAGTCCCAGTGGGGTGAGACGGTCCCTCAAGTAGCCTTAATCGTGTTAATATATATGCAAGGAGACATAAGAATATTTCTGAGCTGTAAGAGAAAACATCCAAAAGCCCATGGTTGTCACGAAGGCCTGCAAGAGAAGTTAGCTTATAAATTACGAAAATAAAATACAATGATATTGAAATTACAAGAAGGAAATGAATATTCATGGATGATGCGGCTATACAAAAAGTATTTTATCAATCTGATGAGCCAATTATTCACACAGAATCAGGGTAAGTGGAATTCTGCTTTATTTCTGAACAGAAGCAAAGAGGGCCCCCTCTGCTGACAACTTCAGCAAAAAGGAAGAGGAGCCAAGAGCCAGGTTTACGTTAAGGCTTTTTATACTTTTCGCATGAACAAGCACAAGGTTACAATCTCACTCATTGGTTATTTATCATTTCCTGGGCATACTGATCTGGACCCCTGCCCAGATTCTCCCCATAGCTATAAGCTAAATGTCACACTACTTCTTACAATGTTTCCTAGAACTGTTCGACTAATGCCTCCTCTATTGGTCTCTAGGCCTTCTGCAGTTTCTAGCAATCATCATGGTTGATTCTTATCTGTGGTTTAGCATCTGCTGGCAAACTTCCGTTTATCTGATCTAGGTTGCCACTTTGCTGAATTTTTGCAAAAAACTTCCGTTTAACTAACACTTTATTTGCTATGGTGTAACTTAACGCATAGTTCTACCAGAGGTTCTTTTATAAGTTAAAATTGAAGAACATGTCCTTCACTGACCAGGACTTCACTGGACCAAGATTAAAGTAGCAGGTCTTCATAGAAGACATGATGTTCTGTTGGAGAAAATACAGATAGTCCTTGACTTACAACAGTTTTTTAGTGACTATTCAGTTACAACGGCACTGAAAAAAGTGACTTATGACCATTTTCACATTTATGACCATTGCAGCATCCTCATGGTCATGTGATCAATATTTGGATGCTTGACAACTGGTTTATATTTATGACGGTTGCAATGTCCCGGGGGTCATGCAATCACCTTTTGCGACCTTCTGACAAGCAAAGTCAATGGGGAAGCCAGATTCACTGAGCAACCAGGTTACTAGTTCAACAACTGCAGTGATTCACTTAACAGATGTGGCAAGAAAATTCGTAAAATGGGGCAAAATTCACTTAACAAATTTCTCACTTGGCAACATAAATTCTGGGCTCAATTGTGGTCGTAAGTTGAGGACTACCTGTAGATGAATATCTTAGAAAAAGAAGTCTATTGAGGATTACAGAAGAACAAAGACAAATTATGAATAGACCATAACACAACAATAAGAAAACTTTAAAAGTAAATCAGGAAAGGTACCTGGACCCAGATGGATTATCATGTTATATTTCACAAATAGCATAAATAACTGTAAATGGAGACTTAACCAAACCAAGATAAAATCTGTTTATAAAACAGATTTTAAAATTAAGAAAAAGGTAAAATAGTTTGGTATTATTATGACAAATAAGAATTGTATGTTATTTTTAGATGTGGAATGAAGTTAAAAAGGACATGTTAAGATGGGATAAAGTACAATTGTCATTGCTGGGTAGAATTTCCGTGATTAAGATGAAAGTTTCACCTAGAATGTTATTTTTGTTTCAGACAATACCTGTTTTGACAACTGATGTACCCTTTAAAAATGTCAGAAGGATATATCTAAATTTGCATGGCAGGGAAAACACCCCAAGTTAGGTATAAGGTATTTCAAGATCCAAAGGAAAGAGGAGGATTGGGTCTACCAGATTTGAAATTATATTTTGCTGTCTGCTCTTTAACTTGGATAAAAGAGTGGGTATTGCTAAGAAATATAAGGCTATTGGAGTTAGAAGAACACAATCTGAGATTTGGGTGGTATGGATATCTATGGTATGACAAAGCTAAGGTTAATATCTCAACATTAAAAAAAACCTAAGATCGTATTATCCAGTCTCACCACTTCTGGCAAATAGAAGAAGAAATGGAAGCAGTGACAGATTTTATTTTCTTGGGTTCCAAATCGCTGTAGACGGTGACTGCAGCCATGAAATGGCTTTTAAACACTTGTTTCTTGGGAAGAAAGTTATGGCAAACCTGGACAGCATATTAAAAAGCAGAGACATCACCTTGCCAACAAAAGTTGCATAATCAAAGCTATGGTTTTCCCAGTAGTAATGTATGGCTATGAGAGTTGGACCATAAGGACGGCTGAACGCTGAAGAAATGATGCTTTCAAATTGTGGTGTTGGAGAAAACTCTTGACAGACCTTGAATTGCAATGAGATCAGATCAATCAACCCTAAAGGAAATCAACCCTGACTGTTCTTTGGAAGGACAGATACTGAAGCTTAAGCTCAAGTACTTTGGCCACCAAATGAAGAGAGAGGACTCATTGATGTTGTGTTTTGGCAGGGATGGCAGAGGATGAGATGGTTAGATAGTGTCATTGATGCAATGAACTTGAATTTGGGCAAACTTCAGGAGATAGTGGAGGAGAGGTCCTGGTATACTATGGTCCATGGGGTCTTGAAGAGTAGGACATGACTTAGCGAATGAACAACAAACAACAAAGGTTAATGTACATTTAAAAAATCATTATGTTAGGTAGGCCATTTTTTTAGGATGTGGAATAAATATAAATCTAGGTCGTGTCCATAAACACTTTGTGGGTCCCAACACAAGAAGGACTTTAGACATGAGAAATGGTAAGTAAACATAAATGGTTAAATTATTGTGATGTACTAGAATTTTCTCAAGGAGATTATAAAATAAAATCAAGAGAAGTTTTGACAACAGAAAGATATACTTGCCAATGATTTTCCTATGTACAATTATCAGAAAGATTTACAATGGATAAAAGATGTTATAGTTTTGAACAAAGTTTGAAACAGGA
Organism: Azemiops feae; assembly: GCA_023970755.1. Classification (NCBI taxonomy): domain Eukaryota; kingdom Metazoa; phylum Chordata; class Lepidosauria; order Squamata; family Viperidae; genus Azemiops; species Azemiops feae. The sequence continues at coordinate 2,562,649 of JALGBA010000099.1, forward strand.
TTATGTACAATGAATAAGTTGTTGCTAAAATGTGTAACTTTTTATTAAAATATGAAACAGAAAATGTTGTACAGAAAATATACAGAAAAAGAATGTATGATAAACTAGGCTAAAATATTTAGTTACAGTATACAAATGGATCAATGGGAAAATGAGAAAAAGATGTACATTCTTTTAGTAGTTCCTTACTAAAATTTTCCCATCAATGGGAAAATATGTGACTGAAAGGACTGGAATTTACATTATGTTTTAGTCTTAAAGAGAATTTTGATAAATTGATGTACCATTGATATTTGTTACCAGAGAAATTATCTATGTAGGAGAAGGACAGGTAGAACATGGGGGTGGAGTGAAGACAGGAGTCAGCCTGAAGTCATTATTTCCCACAAAGCTCTCTTGAATTCCTTTAACTCTTACACTATCTAGCACCAATTAACCTTATCTAGGCTTATCATTTCTCAGGCAACCTCCTTCATTTTACTATATCCATAGTGGTCTGGGTGCTACCTTTAAAACCACTGGGTGGAAAGGAAAGTTTGGGTGCTACCTTTAAAAGCAGCTAAACAAACATCAGTATACTATTACACATAGTGATGAAAACTATTAATCTGGTAAATGGGATCCCATGAAGAAAGATGCCCATTGCAAGAAATGGGGAACTGTAGCTCCAGAGAATACAGTATTCCATGCTGTTGTTTACATGCCCATTTATTTGCAAATGAACAGTGAGCCATATAAAGACACTTCAGGGTTGATCTCCATGCTGTGAAGCTTCAAAATGTATCCCAAATTATAGGAAAATCTGGAGGCTAAAAGGAGTTCAGGAGCTATTATCTGATAAGATTTTGCACAAGGGTAAAATTAATCTTTCTGATTGCAAGCTCTCTGTCGTACCTATCAGCAAAATAGCTCTCCGCATAGCAATGTAAAATCTTTGGCCTAATGTTAATGACTTGACTAACCGAGAGTTATACGATTGCCTGAAAGTAATGGATGATTACTGGTTAAAGTGCCTGGGGCATCCTGGCTTCTTTCTTAAGTGCCTATTTTTATTTTTTCCCCTTATTATTTTCTTGTTCCATTCCAGTATAAGAGTTAAATCTGAAAAGGAGATAACTAAATTCTGGCTAATAACCATATACTTTATTCTCTTCCTCTTCAGCACTGACACATACTTTGGGGAGCCATTCGTCACAAATGCATGTTTACAAATATTTACGCATTTTTAAAAAATGATAAAATGAGTGCTCGGCAACAGAGGTTTTTTTGCTTCTGAATAATAATGCTACTCTAGTGGAAAAAGAATCATGCCCTCGTGAGGGCTTTTTTTTATTATTGGAAAACTTAATAGAGCACTGAGGGCTGTAGGCATAAGGAGAGTAAGGAAGGGATACATGAATAGAAGGGATACAAGAAGAATTGGTGTGATCAATAAACACTGCACCAGAACTTGTGGAACAATCCTTCAAAGTTAATGGAAATTCTCAATCATCCAGATCATGGTTGTGCTTTTTCGAAAAGGCAACTGGACTTTCCTGGGTTTCCCCTTTGAAAACGTTTCGCTTCATATCCAAGAAGCTTCTTCAGTTCTGAAGAATCAGTTCTGAAGTGAAGAAGCTTCTTGGATGAGAAGCGAAACGTTCTCAAAGAGGGGAAAAACAACAACCAAGAAAGCTCAGCTGCTTTCCAGAAAAAGCAACTTTGGGACAGCCATTCAAAGCACTTTCGCCAGAGCTCCCCATGGTCCCTTCATCACTGCATCTCATGTGTTTTTAGTTATTCTTGCGCCTCTCGAATGGACTGGATTACAACTCCCATAACTCCCCGTCAAAACATTCAAATTATGGGACTTGTAGGCCGAGCCATCTGGCGCGCGCCAAAACCGAGGAGCTGACCAAAAAGTTGCCTGCTCAACTCTAGCAAAAGACTGACGGGGGGGGGGAGCGGAAGAGGAGGGAAAGAGCGCTTTTCCCCAGCTTGCAGACGCCCACCATACTCACTGCTTAAAGGGGTCGTGGAAGGGCAAGGCCAGCCAGCCCGGGTGCATCTTGTACATAAAGCTCGCCATTTCTTCCCGGCTGCGGTCGGACGAGATGAAGACGATCCGTAAAGGGGCCGGATTATCGACGACATCCACCAATGCGCTGTAGAAATCGCCCAGCGTCGGGGTGAAGTCCCTGCAGAGGGAGCACCAGGCGGCCGAAAAGTACAAGCCCACGATTTTGTTCTCCAAAGCCTGCTCGGGGTCCACGAAGCCGCCCTCCAGGTTCACCAGGATCCGCCCGTTGAACAAGTCCACCATGCTGCGGGCGAGCGAGCGGTCGCCCGAAGGATACAGGCTACGGGCGCTTTGAGGAGCTTCGTAGGAAGGAAGGAGTCACCTGCAGGACGGCCGGCCCTTGAACTGCTATGCCGACCCTCGCAAAACATCCACAGGACAACTTTCCCCGATGGCGGGAAAAAATGGGCACTGTTCTCTTTTCCGTTCCTGCTAACTCCCCAAGTAGGCTCTTCCCTCCCAAAAGTGCCCTGGGAGGCGGCGCGGGGCGCAGCCAGCAAGACTGGTCCTCGGATCCGATCTCTGCCCAGAACCGCCCTGGGGAAGAAAAAAAAAAAAAAAAAGGCTCGACGCCTGGAGCGCAGACACGTAGGCAGGAGAAAGAAAACGAACGTCGGGCTCAGAGAATCCGATGAGCGGGATTAAAGGCTTGTGAATTTATTCCCCTGAGCTATGAATGGATTTAACGTTTTTAAAAATAGACCCCGAAAGCCAGACTTAGAGGAGCGTTGGGAAAGCTCGCACCTTCTCAGTAATATTCCCCAGACCCCGTTGCACCTCGACGGGGCGTGTCTCTGTTGAGAAGACGGAGTGACAAGTGTGATCAAATTAATGGTCGCCCTTCAAATCCAAGACCACAACGATAGGCCAGCACAAGGTCGACTCAGGCGCTCAGTCCTGCAAAATGTAGGAAAGAAGGAAGGAAGGAAGCTTGTTTAGGAGCGGGACTGAAGTGTTCCCTCCTAGAGGACAGGATGCTTTTCTCTTTTCGCGTTGTAGTTCGCCCGCATCTCCAAGCCTCAAGTACAAATACCCCAATAACCTTCGTAGGAGTCTTCTTCAGCCAGGTACTCTAGTATATTGCAATGCAGAGCATTCTCAGTCAGCACAACCACATTGGAGGACAACTGGGAACAATGGGAAGGACTGGTTAAGAACTGACAGAGCAGTGAAAATAATTGCAAAATCATGAACCTAGAGGTTTGACTAAGGGGAACAATGCCATCCACCCTTTTAATACCCTTGTATTATTAGTGGAGGAGATTTTGGACTGGAATGAGGTGCCTCAGCTTGAACTGGCTCCTCCCTTAGATCCTGCAGTTATGAGATAACTCTGTTTTGCACCTATTCCGCACTTCAGTGACTGGAAAGTGCTGCCACCATTCCTTCCTTCCCAACCAGTTTCTCACTTCCACTTTTGGCTGTCTGCTCAGGTGACTATTAATGGGCTCATAAAGCTGTTATTTAAAGGATGAGCTGCTCCCCACTGCATGTACACAGAAGCATTCACAGCCAGAAAGTATATCTGTACGCCCAGGTACATAAGCAAGTTTTTTGAGTAATAAGTAATAATAAAAAAATATTCTTCCAGTGTTTTTGAGTGTAGCCCTAGGATAGGGGTAGGCAACCTTGGCTCTTTTATGACTCGTGGACTTCAACTCCCAGAATTCCTGAGCCAGCATGGCTGGCTCAGGAATTCTGGGAGTTGAAGTCCACGAGTCATAAAAGCCAAGGTTGCCTACCCCTGCCCTAGGAGGTTCCATCAATGATGATCAATAAGGAAGTCTTAAAAAGAAGAGACACAGCCATGCACTCCCAGCATAATTGTTCAAATCCCTCAGTTTCCTAAACAAGTTGCAGGCCTTATTAAATATATGCTGGAAATTTCTCCTGATAACTTTTGTCTTACTCTTTCCATCTTACAAGCACTCACTGGGTGGAAAATGTCAAGCTTTGCTTTGGTTGCATAGCAAGTACTCCTTTGAGAATGGTACAGATTACGGTCGATTCAGGTGGAAGGAGCTACAGATGTGGGTTCTTGTTTCTATAGTGTAGTCATAGGGCAGCTGGGAATTCTGAGATTGCGGTCCCTGTAACCAGATGAGAAAAGGCTAAATGTTAGTCTGGGAAGAAAAAGATCAGATTCAAGTCGTCACATCACCATGAAGGTCATGAGTAATTTTAGGCTAGTTATTATCTCTCATCCCATCCTACTATAGACAGTTACTGAGATTAAAACAAGAGTTGGGTCCTCTGGGAACATACAATACATAACGCATAAGAAATAATAGGAGCCTTCTGCATCTTGTATTTTTCTAACAGTCTGGTAATTATATGCAGTGCAGTTTATTTATGTAGAGTGCGAAGCTAATATCATCTAGGGACGTAGAAGAGAAAACCTTAGAGAGTGAAAGTTATCTTGTTTCCTCTAAAGGAAAACTAAACCAAATCATTGAACATGATTCTAAGAAAAAGTGGATTATTGTACTCTGCAGAGATACAGTTAACAAAAGGCCTCTTGTAGGTCTAAAATATTTATGACTATAAATATGTTTAAGTGTAAATAGAGCAGCTTTTCACAAAGATTTTGCTTGTTTATATTACCCTTTAGCAATTAAATATAACACAATCATAGATCTTCCCTTGAGAACTACTAAACAGCAAAAATATATATTTTACTTGACTATTTGATGAAAAGGCTAATTTTAATATACTGCAGATGTTTAATAAAATGTAGTCATTTTTGTTGGAGGAGCAACTGGTAAATAATACAACATTTTGTATATTTATTAGACGTCGACACCCATAATTCCTAACTCACATGGCTGGGAAACATTGGAATGGAATAGATTAATAAAAGGCTTTTCGTTTGAAAAGGATTCAATTATTTATGCACAAGCTCTGGACATGTACCGTATTTTTCCGTCTATAAGACGCACCCTTGTATAAGATGCTCTGGCGTGTGAGTTTCTCCGCGCCGATCAGCTGTTTGGCGGAGCGCCGAACAGCTGAGCTGGCAAATCCGAAAGTTCGGCCGGCCGACGATCTTGCCCCCTCCCCCCTCCTGTTAGTGGCAAGTCCACAGGGGCTTGACACCTGCATCAGGCAGCATGGCAACCCACACAGGCATGCCCTGGGCTGCAGAGGTTACCATTATTTTTCCATGTATAAGACGCTGCATTTGTATAAGACGCACCTGATTTTTGAACAGGGTGTTTGCAGGAAAAAATAGCGTCTTATACATGGAAAAATACGGTATATTCCATTAACTCATATAGAGGTATTGTAAATTAAATGCTGTTTTACGTACGGAGTCACAATCTGCAGTCCTCAACTGCAAGTTTCCAGTTTTTATTGGCTTAGGCCACGGGTCGGCAACCCGCGGCTCCGGAGCCGCATGCGGCTCTTTGAGGCATCACCTGCGGCTCCAGAGCCTCCGCCGCCATTTTGGGAGCGCATGCGCATGTGCGCGTGCGGCTGCGCGGGCGGCTGCGCGTGCGCATACGCGGACGGGTGCGCGGGCGGGTGCGCGTGCGCGAACGGGTGCGCGTGCGCATGCGCGAACGGGCGGGCATGCGCGAACGGGCGTGCGCATGCGCGAACTGGCATGCGCGGGTGCGCGCACATGCGCGCGGGCGCGGGCGGGCGGGCGCGCATGTGCGGGCGGGTGCGGCTCCCAGGGTTTTTTTTTTTTAGGGAAACGGGTCCGTGCGGCTCGTTGGATGTTTCGGCTGGCCGACCCATGGCTTAGGCCATAGGCCAATTAATGGCCATTTTGGCTTGACTTACCAGAAAAACCAAATACAGATAGCCCTTGACTTATGACCATAATTGAGCCCAAAATTTATGTTGCTAAGTAAAATATTTGTTAAGTGAGTTTTGCCTCATTTTTACGACCTTTCTTGCTACAGTTAAGTGAATCTGGCTTCCCCATTGACTTTGCTTGTCAGAGGTCGCAAAAGGGAATCACATGACCCCGGGAGACTGCAACTGTCATAAATACGAATCAGTTGCTAAGCATCCGAATTTTGATCACATGACCAAAAGGATGCTGCAATGGTTGTAAGTGTGAAAAAACAGTCATAAGTCCCCCTTTTGAGTGCCATTGTAACTTTGAACGGTCACTAAATGAACTGTTGTAAGTGAAGGACTACATGTAGCTGGTTTGTGAGGAGATACCTACCTTTTTAACACTTCTTATGTCCATGTGAAAATACTGTATTGGTCTTCTCGAAGACCAGTAGACATGAAAAACACATTTAGTGGCCTTTTGAAAGATCACTGATCCTGTGCAAATTTCCCCGCAATGCTTTAGTTGCTTTGAAAACCTATTATCCATACAGGTGGTTCTCAGTTAACAATCACTTGTTCAGCAATTTTTCAAAGTTACAATGGTGCTGAGTGAGTTGTACTTATGACCAGTCTTCAAAGTTCCAGCCTTCCCAGCACCCCCACAGTCACATGATCACGATCTGGACATTTGGCAATTGACTCGCACTTCCAAAAATTGCAGTGTCCCACAGTCATGTGATCACATTCGTGACCTTCCCTGCTGGCTTCCCACAAACAAAGTCAAAGTCAAAGGGGAAGCCAGCAGGAAAGATTGCAAGTTGCTCCTGTAAGTCACTCCCATTTGCACCACTTTCCTGTATACCTTTGGAGCACATATCCCACACCTAGCTGCAGTTGCACTAGACTACAACAACCACCTGCAAGCTCTCCTACCCTCCGGTCACCTACCCTCCACCCATTTGTGAGGCACTGCAACATACTCCATAATGTTCACCTTCCCACCGGCTTGCTTGCAAGCCTCCTAGCTTCCTTGTGACTTCCTGCTGGCTTCCCCATTGACTTTGAATTGACCCCATTGAATTGACCCCATTGAACCTAGCAGGAACTTTTATGTTGCAATCACATGTGGTTCTTGTTTAACAACTCATGATCCTCACTTAACATTGGCAATGGGGAGTGCCATGATTGCCATGGCTAAGCCATGTATCATGTGACACTGCACTTTATGGCTGCATTGTTTAGCAACACAAATCCCTGTTCCAATTACCATCATTAAGCAAGGATCAGCTATACTGCTTTTTTTAACTTAAGGAAAGCAAATGCATCTGATATATCAATATGAATCTCTTTGGATGTTAAGATCTGAAGAAGTAAGTGTCTTGGAAATGCCTTCATTTTCCAAAGTATATTTATCAACTCCATGGGAGAGAAACTTTTGTGTTGTTTGCAGGTACAGAATACGCTTCTCTGGAAATTGCACTCAGCCCCCAGTTTAAAATCTGATTAACAGTTAAAATATCTGTTTACTAGTCATGCTTTTTATTAGTAGTCACTGTGAGTATTCTCTAGGGCAGATAGGTGAGATACACATTGGAACAACAATAATACTTTAAGGCATGTACAAGCTCTTGATGGAGTTGCTATTTATTCAGGTCTAATAAGGCATTTTTAATATTTATTTTATCTGGTACTGGTTTAAGTAAACCTCTACAAGTTTTATTGTCAGACCTTTATTTACCCAGAATTCCTAATAGTCTCTCAAGGGAACAAATTAATTTTAGCTTGAGACTGAGATAATATTTTCTACTCTTTAGTGTAAAACTGGTAAACTTAACTTTGACTCCTACAAAACAGAGGTTTTCAAAATCAACAGTTTGAACTCAAAAATATACTTTTGATAGGGGAGCAGGTCTTGTATTCTCATAATACTGATGAATCATTGGTTTTGTCAAAATGAAGATAATTTACATCAAGTCCAAAGGATTGCTGAAAGCACAGTTAACAATTTATTACATTTCCAAAATTCAGCTCTTTTCGTGTAGTTTGGTGAACAGGTTTTGTAGTATAATGAACCAATATAACACTGAAGTCTTTCCAAATATTCATATTTGAAAATTGCTAGCAGAATGATTGACAACATGTTATTTGTTGATTGACAACATGTTTTTATAGCATATTTCTATGCTATATTTTAAATGTATTTTGAAATATATTTCTAAATACTTGAGTAGGCAGGAGATAAAATTGAATGGCATCTTCCGAGGACATAAACTCCACATTTCTCTAATAGTAAGATCTTGTTAGAAAGTTGAAAATCTTCCAAAATTCCCTTTAAAAAAGCCCAGCCACTTTCCATGTTCATAGTTTTGGAATTTCTCTTGATTAAATAATGTAAAAAATATATATTAGCACAATACTATGGTATTATATTATAACAATAAATAAGAATAGGAACCAAATAGGAACAGCTATAAAGACTCAAATATCCACTGAAATATTAACAGGTTTCTACTTAAAATTTTCATTTGAATTAAAAAAGACTTATGATATAAATCTATAGCCTCAGTCTAGATTTACTTGCTGTTAAGCAACTACTGGATTGCCATCTAACGTATGTTTCCCAAAACTCAGAATTCTTTTTTTCTTTTTTTTTCTTTAAAAGTTCCCTGTCTCCAAAAATTTACTTGCTGGAGGAATCCCAACTTTAATATTTTGCCATTAATAATTGTTTCTTTAAGAAATTGTGAATCTTACTGTCTATTACATTTGGGAAAGTTTTGCAGAAGAAAAGTGGGAACGTTGTCAAAGCTTTGTGACCATTTTCCTAATAAAAACTGGTTCTACCCTAGGTTTCAAGCCTGGGCATTTTTCCTGCGCAAGCTCTATCCTTGACACATGAAACACTTCTTTGATACCAGTTTAAAATATAGTGATTAAAAATGGTGTTTCTTGCCTGACCTAATGTCAGTATAATTATTCATAATTCCAGTTTTATACACATTTTTCATTTTAGGAAGTTGGGTTCCAGCAAAGTTCAAAATCTAGGGTGTAATTCAGCTTCTCACACAGGAAATGAAATTCATAATTTGTCTCTTATTTTTATTTCTGTCCAAAGTAGTCCACATCTCCCATTGTCAGACTCTGCTTTTGATTTAAAATCACCTCATAGTCTTCCCCTCATCTGAACCCAATCAATTCCACCACCTGCCATTTAGTGCAGTTCCAGAGGACTGTAATGTCAATGTTCTTCTCCCTTTCACTAAATATAACTGTTAATTCATTTCAAACCTTTCAACTGTTTCTTTCTTCTTTAAAAGTCAAACTCTCAGAGAGGCAGTTTAGAACATTGTTTTTCAACCTTGACAACTTTACCACATGTGGACTTCAACTCCCAGAATTCCTCAGCCAACCGAAATATTTGGTTTAGAATATTGCTGGTCCAAGGTGTACACAGTATTTCTCATTCTGTTACAGTTTTAAAGGGAAATGACTGATAAAGGAGTACTTTATTCTTTGTAAATATGTATGGATGGGTTTCTGTGCTATGTGCAAATGTTGTCCCTCAAAACAACATTTAAAATTTAAAACATCTTTAAAATTACACCAAATCTGTACATAGCATAACGGTCTTTCCTTAGTTTTATGCCCATCAGAGACTTGGTTGGGGAAATTAGTTGAGAATCATTTGTCTTTCCAAGGAGGCAAATCTTGGGGAAATATTGAGTGAGAGGGACTTAGTTACTTTGCAACAAACCCATCTCTTCCCTCTTTCTTTTGGATACATAGTGGGCAAACAAGGAATTGCCAAATACGGAAGCAAGCATTTTGAATTAAGCTTGATTCCTGATAATTATATGGTCTTATTCTCTTGCTAACAAATAGATGAAATGGGATGATCTTTTTACAAAGCCCCTGATGTAGGCCTCCACTCTACTTTACAATACAGTCATAAACAGGGTACATCTCCAACTTAGAACAGGCTATCAGATCTTTTCGTTACATCATTCTTCAAAGCATGAGGGCCATTTAGTATTGTCTTCTAGCAGTAAATATGTAACAGTCTGTTTTAAAGTACTTCATAGTACTTTAAGCTTCTTTCCCAGTTCTTAATTGCTTGGAAAAGGGGATTTAATAATACTGCATAAACACTGCGTAGCTCCATCAGAATGACATTTGATTTGGAAAGAGTAAAAAAGCCTTTAGGTTCCCATAGCCATCCTTAGGATTCCTTCCTTAATCCCTCATTTTACACCCCTTATTCTATATATAAGCCAAATATTTATTTGACAGGCCTTACTTATTCATGTGTTTTACTGACTGGCTACTAGTGTTGTTTTATGAAAAATTTTAACTTCATAATTTTATTGGTTCCTAAAGGGAGATTGCATTTTTGTTTCATGAGAAATATTGAGTAGCACTGACAGAAAGGCTAGATATTAGTATTTAGAATAAAGTGTTAGGAAAATGTAATTACTGGAAACCAAAGCAAGGAAATGTAAGATCTGTTCCTTCAGCTTCACAGCACAGGCCAGTATCAAATTCATTCAATGAAAGTACATTCTATTTCAAAGAAAGGGAAGTTTTGGCCAATGTCAAAAAGTTACATGAGTGTGGCCGTTGTGGCTCTCAAGTCTTTTTGATGGCCTGACTTTGGCTACACAAGCTAAATATCAATGACATAGTTTAATGCTATTTTGAAATCAGTAATACTTGAAAAATATTGCCCCAAAATAGTGTGAACATAGTTTAAGACTCCTTAAATCCTGGTTGAATCTACTTTGTATCATCAGTGTCCCTTCTGACCTCCACTCCCAAGTTAAGTGTGCCTGCTGACCATTGAAATGTTTCATTTCCATTCTATTCCAATCAACTGAATTTTTAAGCATTCATTTCATAACTGTTCTACTCTCCCTTTCAATATGTACTGTCTATTAGTAATATATTAGTAACTCTTAATACCTTTGAAGATGTGATGGAATATGCACCTGCAGCAGCAGAGGGGGTGAATATTCCCAACTCAAGAGCTTTCCCAGAAAGAGACCTGGATCAAGACTGTGGTCTCGAAATGGAAGGGGAGGGGGAACAAGAGGTTGAGGATAACTACACCCTACTAGAATCTCCCAGGATATCTCTATTAGCTTAGAAAATTATAGCTTTAATTTGGCAAGATTCGGGCCATTCGGTGTAAGCAAATAAAGGATTGGACTCAGTTGGACTTCACTGACTGGTCTCTCGGCTTGGGCCTAAAAGAAAAGCCTCTCTTAAAAATGCATTCAATCCTCATTCATCCAGCAGTTTTCACATTTGCACTTTGATTATGGATTAAATACAGGCATAAATTTAAAAAATGCTTCCTAGATCATTATCAAATAATTGTATGCAAAAATGTTGGCACTCTGATAAAATAGCATGTTTCAGTGAATCCCCATGTAAAGGAAAAATGTATATGGTAAACACTTAAACATGTTCAAATTCATCATGGAATATTTTTAAGATGCCCCAACTCACTAGATTCTGGCTAGTGAACATAGAACACAACAGAGAATTTTTTTAAAGACAACACAAAATAAATCAAAATAGCTGTAGTGGATGCCTATAATAAATTAGGTTTAAAGGCATGAATCGATTTTACTTGCTTGCTTAATGCAAGATCGGGTGGAGCTTCATTTACCTCCAGGGACAATGTTCCATGAAATGGAAGCTACCACAGAGAATGCCTGTAGAACAGGCTGGACATTAGTTTGAAGTCCAAGGAAAATCTCTGCAAACTGGTCATATCTGCAAACAAAATTCCAGATCACTGCAAATGAGCAACAGGAAGGTTTAGATAATATTAGACTAATTGTCTACAGGCCCATAATATTCATATAAAAATAATTTGCAAGAGAAAATTGTCAGGAGAGAAACCCTTCTCTCCAACTTCATTGCCTAAGATTCATTTATAGAAAAAGAGTAAAGAATATGAAAAGAATATCTTGCCAATCACTATGTATCAAAATATCCTAGAAACTAATGTCTCGTATCAATGAAGAATCTGAAGCTGAGAAGAGATTGCATGTTATTAAACAATAATCTAGGAATATCTATAGTATTAATTTAAATGAACATTTGGAGCTTGCTTTAATTCTTATTTCATGTAGCATTTTTATTCTGTATGTTCTGTAAGCTGCCTGGGGTGCAATTTGTTTTTAGCAATAGCTAAATTTCATAAAGAAAATACCTCAAAATCAACCATGAAGTAGTTACAAGTAAAGAGAGAAAGGTTTTGCAGTAGTCTTCACAGTCCGCCAGGCTTAAATATTGATACATGTACATGCAAGCGGTCCTAAGAATAATTTGATATTAGAGGAAGGAAGGAAGGAAGGAAGGAAGGAAGGAAGGAAGGAAGGGAGGGAGGGAGGGAGGGAGGGAGGGAGGGAAAAAGAGGACAGCAAGATGGTCTGGTTGCAGAAAACATTTGGGAGCCTTTATTTTTGCCAAAAATGTTACAAAGGAGTTGTGATTCAAATGGGTTCCAACTGCCATGATCACTTTTTTTTTGAATCTGCAAATTCGTGTTTAGACTTTGTACACCCAAATGTATCAACTTCTGTCCACTTGAGGATTCACTTGAACATACAGTTTTACTAAAGATGCCTAAATGTTTGCATACAACTTTATATTGTTTAACTATAACACAAGGACAAGGTAATGAAACATTTACCAGGTTATCTTTTCAGATGTTTGGTTTCAAGTTTAAATAATGCAGCTCAACTGCTGAAGTTATTGCATTTAACTTAAATGGATTGGTGCTTTGTATGAATTTTTTTTAAAAGTATTGCCTAATAATGTTTATCAGAATTTATCAGCATAATAATTTTTCATTGTTACAAGTAGTTTAATTACAAACTGGAGTAATTTTTTTAAAATTTCATTTTAATTATAAAATGGAAGAAATTTCTCTTCAATTTGAACACATCACATTTGTCTTATGAGAACAAGATTTACAGTCGTAAGTTGCACATAAAGGGTTTATTTTAAATGTTTTAAGGATAGAGTTACATCATAATTATAAAAATTACTTACAGAATTAAGTAACAGATTTAAAGATTTAAAGTGTTTATACTTCTAAATGCAGAGAACAGGGAACTGTCTACATCATTAAAAAATAAAAAAAAAATGAAACCAAGCTCTAGAGATGAAGTCATTTACCTAATTTTAAAATGTGAACACGAAGACCTTTGAACTATACACATAGCAAGAACCATCCAAATTGCACTAATGATGAAAAATATAAAAAGCACAGCATTTCCAAGGAACCACACATTTTTTATTTTTTTGGTTCTTTGAAATGGTTGCAATTAATATATTCATGGAGAAGTCTTTTTTTTAAAAAAACGCACCAATTTAAGGAAGTTAACAATTATCCAGCAAAAATAGCTTTTTGCACTATTGCCTGGGTTTTTAATATGATTCTACTTCATCACAATTTAGGATTTGGCACAAAAAAGCCTAGTACTAATTTGAACTAATTTTTATTTCTTTTTGAACAAAGTACATGGTCCCTTCAAACGCTGCATGACACATACAACTGGAAAGTTACCTCCTTGGCACTATGTTTGCCTCACCAGTGCATTTAATCCTACTACCACCATTAAAACAGCACAATAAGCAAATTCACAAAAAAAAAACAAACCAAAATAAAAAAACCTAAAAACCTAAACATTTTTTAAACATGCAACTTTAACTTTCTTACATTGAACATTCTACCTTCTAAGCATGCAAAAAAGGGATGGTCTGCATTTAAGTTTTGTCTTAAAATTTTACAGGGCAGCCTGACATCACATAAAACACACAATATACAATACTACAGCAGGTAAATGGAGAAAGGCCAATAACTTTTATACACAGATCCATAGCTTGTGCCACCACAAGCTTGTAATAACTTGGAAACCAATGCTGAATCTCTGGAGCAAGGGACCAACATTAGTTACCAGGGTGACAAGCACTGCATGCAGATCTGAAATATGAGCCTAAAATGAAGCCCAAAATAGATGGGCAGGGTGTAAAATTAAGTCTCTAGCTCAAAAACAGAAAAAGGTGGTCTAAGCTATCAAAAAAGCAGACAATGTGGACACTTAAAAAACCATAAAATTTATACAGAATATAGATTACTCTAAACTGGCAGAATGTGGTGTATTAAGAGACTTGCAGAAATCACATCACAAGCTCTTTGAACATGATATTTTTGTTCCACTTAATTCTTTGCAAGTATCTTGAGACATACTCTTGATTTATAGTTTATGTAGCCCCCAATTCAAAGTACTACATTTACATGTTTCTCTTGTGTATGTTTAATACACACTCATTCTTGTGCCACAAATATCAACTTGGGCTCATGGAGCCAGGCTCAGCTTTGAGATTTACATGCAGGACTCTAAAGAGTCAATAGAAAACATACAGATCTGCTGGATGAAAAACACTGGGTTGCAAATCTGCTCACTTTTGTTCAAGAACACAGGAACATCATGACTCAGGTACTCGGGGCTTAAAAGACTGCATTGGAAAAGCTCTTCATGGAAAAGACAAGAGTTTGCCTTTGGTTGCCTATTGATGAAATACTGGACATAATGCAATAGTAGCAATGGTCAAGAAATTTTAAGATACTGTATTTATACGGTGAGTATTACCATTAAAGAGCATAATGAGGCACAAGCCTTAAGGCTACAATATGAATTCAGGCAAAACTAAAAAAAAAGTTTAAATTGCATGGAGTTTAATATGCATACTCACACCAGAGGTAAACTTAACCTCAAAAAGCTGATCAGCAACACTTTCTAAAATTCCTCAGCCTTGTAGTTAAGCAAAGAGGTTTGGTTCTCATTTACTTGCGCAAAGCAGTCTTCAGTCACTGCAATGCCCTGCCTCAAATTGGTTGCTTTAGGATATTTTTCACTGATTAGTTTAAAAAGCTGCCACGCCAATCTACACTTTACAAAAAAAATGACCCAAGAATGAATTTGAATGAAGATGCGGGTGGCTTATTTACATCCATCCTCGGCTGCAGATGGCTGAACCATGGAGACTGTCTAGCTTCCGTTAGATAGTGCACCATTAGCATGCAGAGCCCTAGTGTTCTTTTAATGTAGTTCACATTAAACAGCATACCTCAAGCAAATACAATGTACAATACAAAAGGCGACAATAGGTTGGAATTGTATGTCTTGTTTGGACTCACCCCAAGAAGAAAGGCCAGGAGAAAAAAAGGTAGAAGCCTTCTTTAGCAGAAGATAAGAAAACAAGAAGGAATGCAGTATATCAAAATAGAAGGCAACAGATGACTTTCTTTCTCAGTAAGACAAGCCTTTAATGTATGAGGACTCTTGTGAGGTTTGTCATTACATGTAACAGATTTTAGTCCACATACAAGAATCTAAGTTGCTAGATTTGATAGACACCCAATAATTGCTGTGTAGTATTCTTTAATGTTAACATGAATGACTAAGCTGCTACGGCACCAAGCACCTGGGTTCTGCTAAAAGTTAACAAAAAATCCTACAACAACAATATTGAGAACTGAAGGCATCCTTGCTTTAATTTTATCCAGGTCCTACATTTGATAAACACTTGCTCTGCATTTTTCTTATCAACTGCATCATATGTATACCATATTCTATTATCCTGTAATTAAAATGTACAACATTCTCATGTAACAGAAGCATAATAGTATCTGGAACATAGGACACTGATATTAATTGGTTTAGGCACTCCTTAACACTGCTTAAAATAGTTTTAATCATCTCTGCCCAAACCCCCAAAACAAGGACGTAATATGTTTAATACAAGAAAACT
Organism: Azemiops feae; assembly: GCA_023970755.1. Taxonomy (NCBI): domain Eukaryota; kingdom Metazoa; phylum Chordata; class Lepidosauria; order Squamata; family Viperidae; genus Azemiops; species Azemiops feae. The sequence goes on from JALGBA010000099.1 coordinate 2,578,331, forward strand.
TAGTATTACATACAGGAAAGCAATTTAATATCAAGCTACACTTGCATTGGCAGTTGAAAAGTTAAGTGAAAAGCCAAGGGAAAGATATAATTGGGGGAGGGGGAGAAATCAGATTAATGATTACATTGCTAGATTCTTTTACACAGCTTGAATTTGCAGCTGCTGGTTTTTTTGTCCTAACTTTATCCAGATACCCACCCACCCACCCACCCCAACAAGACTTCCTCTAAGAAAAGGAATTCCCCTACATAAAATGTGTCATGTTCACATCAAAGTCTATTTGTACAGTTCACAATGGAATAATTTTCCTGGCAGAGATTGTGGGCTCGCAGGGACATTTAAGCTTTCAAATAAACTGGAAAGCAGTTAAGTCTTCTGTGTCTACAAATTTTACACTGAAAGTTCCACAAGTTTGGCAAAAGTTTGCATGGTGGCGTCTAGGATGTCTTCACCAAATCATAGACATAAATATGGAAATCATCATCAAACTTGATGAAATAGACAGAGGGTTTGGCTTCAACTTGATGAATGACCATGCCAGTCCTTTTTGAGCCATCTTCTTTGGCATATTCCACTTGTTTTCCAACTAGGCTGTCCACAACTTCTCCAGGTTCCCGCTCTGCTGGAGGTGAATCATCTGAAAAGACAAAGTTTATATTAAAACACAACAGTGTATAACATAATATACCTTTATTAAGTCCATTTCTTCATGCAATTATATATGTTACCACTGTCAATTTATTCACTTCTAATAATAAGCAGACGGCTTAAAAGAGAAGTTGCTTCTTTACAAATGAAAACAACCAGGAATCTATTATTGCAAGAAATACACCTTTTACCAAGTTTATCTTAGTGATCCATTTCAAGCACCTTAAAACAAAAGCTTTATTTATGGCACACATAGAAAGAATGGATGTTCCACAAATGTTAGGCTAATTGGATTGATTGAATGGTTAATGTCTTATTCAAATGGATAACTTTGTAACCTTGGTAAATATATTCTACTTTATGCAGCATAGCCAAAATTTCAAATGTCAAAATTATTCCTCCTTAATGGACAAAGAATCTATTTATTAAGACTGGGATATTACAATAAACATGCATGATGTATAATAGAATACACAGGAACTTATTATTTTCAAATCATAATTTTAAAATAAAATGACATAACATTATGTTTTTGGAGTAATAATCATTCTACTATCATAATATATACTTATTATTGTTAATCAAAATAAAGGCAATTTTCATACCCTAAGAAAGTATATATAGTACTTTCTATTTTTCACTTTAATGCCTCTCCAAAATATGCAACCAAATTATTATTATTAGTCACAGAATTTTAATCAAACTCAGTAATAAAACCTCTTCCTCTTGGGCATGAAGTTATTCCATCCATACTCAAAACAAAAAGTGTCAGTCTCCCAAACATGACCAACATCTAAGACCGTAATTATCTTTGACAAAGATTAGATAGATTTCTTTATTATTTTGATGGTTAAAAAGTATTTAGCCTGTATATTTGTTCTTTTGCAGCCTAATTTTTTAAAATATTTTTATTTAGTAAAAAAGAAAACCAAAACAAATTAAACTACTAGTTCATTATGTATATACTAAGTATGTGAAAGAATATCCATAAAAAATTACTATTGCTCTAGCTGTTCTGAATGCTTTAAGTATAGGCTATGATTTAAAAAACGTCCTTGTTTCATTGTGCCAATAATCATTTGACCTTTGCAGATGCTTCTGCTTATGAACAATGAATACATGATTCCCCAAGCAAAGATGGTGAGGAAATCTACTCTACATATATGTGAACATTCTCTCTCCCTCACAGACACATACATCCATGCATACTTTCACTGGATTCTCTCATTTTTATTTTGCAATGCAATTCATAAAAAAAACCAGTGCAAAATGCATATGTATGTTTCCAGGAAAGACTGAAAAATGGGGCGCTGGAAGAAAAGAAATTGAGCTAAACTGAACTGGAAAGAGTCACCAACTCCCAAACAGTAATTTCTTAACCTAACAAATTCTCTAATCAAACTTAATAGGCCTCTAAAAGTTACAGCAGTATGTCTAATATTTCCATATCTTTCTTTAAGCTTCAAATTGACACAATAAACAATGAAGTCCTTGAATAGTAGTCTTTTTTTAGCCCTAGGAAACTTTGCAATAAAGGAAGTCAATTTGTATGCAGTTGCAAGAGAAAGCAGCAATAGGATGTCTTCTCATCATGCTCTTCAAGCTGAAATATCCCACTGGCAATTAAGCCACAGAAGCGGATGGCAAACATAGAATGTTAAATGCTAGTGGACTTATCTTTGAAAGTACACTGGGAGTTAAGCCCAGCACACCTCATAGATAAATCCAAAAACATAACAAACATCGTTTTAAGAAATCACAAAAGGTGAAGTCACTGACTAAAGAAAACTTTTGATTTTGCAATTATTATGCATCTACTATAAAAACATCAAAATTGCTATAAACAAGTATGCAACAAAAACATGGGAACTGTGGGAATCTGAAGAAGTGTTTCTGGCACAATTACAAACAGCTGCATTATAAAAAGTCATAAATACCTGCATCACTAAAGACAAACTGGTGATACTTCAAGCTCTTGTTCCAGAACCTGAACACAACATGAAAGTGACTCCTGGTCACTATTTCTTTTCAAACCTATAGTAATCTTTCTCTTTCAGGAGAGCCCCTCTCACCTGCTTCCAATACACAGTCAGTTTTGCAAAGAAATCTTGTTATCTTTCCTGCTTTTTCTCTCCCATCCTGGATAAGGTCACACCATGTTATTCTCTGAGCAAAATCTCCTATGAATTAAGCTTGACACTTGATGACTTAACAGGCACATCCATATTATTTCTTGGCAATGATGTAGAAATGGTTTGTCATTACCTTCTAGGAGTATTCATAGCCCTAGAATTTCTATTGGTCTTCCAGCAAACAACTGCTTTGCTTTTTGAAGATCAGCCAAGGTTAGCTCAATGGTGTTAACTGCAGTAACAATGTACCTTCTTATTTTCAACAGACTCCCTTTAAGCCTTGCCCCCTTTAGGAAATTCATAGCCTCACTAGTATTCTTGTATTTTGTCAGTCCTTTAAGGTAGGGTAGGTCACAAAACAAATATTACAAGGATTTCAGGAAAACTCTTATTATACTAAGTTCAAATAACAGAATCTTCAAAGCCTAACCAAGTTTGTCCCATCTTATACCAAATAATATTAAGACAAGACTATCTTGAATTTCTTTCATACTTTTCTTTCTATCTGGGACTATGCAAACTTTTCTGCAAGTCCCTATTAATGGCTCCCTCCTTTCTTTCCCTCTTAATGGTTCTCTTGTACCTTCCTCAACATCAGCGCTACATTCATTTACATGATTTTTTTGTAAGCCTCATCTTCCCTTGTTCCCAAATAGTGGGATCTGAGTTTTCCTATAGCTGGATGTAAATATAGGGCACAAGAGGTGATAACATTATATTCCATAAAGGAAAAGGAAAATAGAAATTTAAGAGCATTAAACACAATCTAGGTAACTATTCACATGCCATGGATGTGAATACTGCCAACAGCAGCAGTCAATTCTCTCTTGCCTTTCCTTTCAATTAAGTATTTATCATGGAAACCTAAAGATTCATTTTGACTGCAGAACATTCAAAACATGCAACAACTGTGTTGAAGAACCTTTCTGTTCTCTACTTGTGTAGCTCTCAGGTCAGTTCACAAGAATTATTCTTTGTATTGGTGATAAAATTTATTCTCAAAGCTCCTGTATTCTAGCAAACTCTGAGAATTTTAAATTGATTTTTATATATGCATCAACTTACTAGAATCAGGCATAATACGGAGATCGCCTTCTTTATAGTCATCTAAAAGCTGGTACATGTACAAGACAGGATCCTTTTCATAGGTAATATAAAACCATGTCTTCATTATAGGTGCTTGAGCCAAGACCATTCCCCTCCATTCATCTTTTGAGCCATCTTCTGTCTCAAACATATGCTCTACTGCTTTGCCAATCATTATGTCTGCCAGGTGGGCATCACTGATCCGAGACGAAGCTGAAAGATACAGTTCAGTGCTTGGTTAACATTATAAGATATACCCATTCTATTTTAAGATGCCAGAAAAATAGTATAAATGCAGCAATTGAGCATTGCTCGACTTCAAAACTAGATAAATGCTTGATTTTGCTCAAGATTTTATTCAAGATTAACATAATTTAAAATTCTCTGTATGGGATTTAGGTAAGAAGGTTATTTAGCAATCACACTTAAAAGGCTGAAGAAAACACTTCTTTTAGATTAACTGAAATAGGTTTTAGGAAACAATCTATCGCAGCTTATTAAATTATATTATTAGTATTTAAGATTCAGTAAGGCTTGATGAATGTGATTTTGAGTTATTTCATTAGAAACAGTCATTGCTGACTGAATTGAAACAGGATTTCAATTAATTGGATTTCAGGATCCCATAAACATAGCAGCACAACTGATCAGATAGATTTCCATCCTGCTTCGTATTAAGTAATAGTTTACCAGGGAGTCTTTATTTATAGGCCTCTATGCAGATACCATCATTAAATCTTCTGGTAGTGATTTCCCATAAACAAAGATAGGCTGTTTTCAATAAATCATAGTCTGTAGTTCTGCCTTCTGCTAGACTACTGGGGTGCAGTTCTTGCCATGGGTGAAGTTCTAGCATTGGCTGAAGGAAGGAAGATTGTTGTCATGGATCCATTGAAGAACTTAACATACGGGTAATCATATGTAGAGATAACTCGAGAAATCTTGGAGAAATATTCATCATAGAAAGCCTCAGAGTAGCTCATTAGACTAGAAGCTGTATAATCATAATACCGTGTCCAGATAGAGGGTTTGCTAATCCCAGCTTTTGATTTGGCAATTTATGGTTGTAGCCACTGCTTCACCAAAACTTCAATTATATTTGCATGGCACACAATGTCCAGAACACTGAGAATAAATTCAGACTAAGTAGGGGTGGGGGAAAATTAGAAACTGGGGCTGTTTATGGTTGTTTCACTTTGCTCTTAGGGATGGGAGGCCAAACTGTTTGTGAAATAGCTTTGATGCAAAGTAGACTAGCTTTTTTTCAATATCATAACAATAACATCCTGCCTTTATATCTATAAAACTCAAGGTGGCAAACATACCGAATATTCTTGCCTCCTATTGATATATAGTACTTGCTTTTACAATGTGGATAAAGGCAGGCTGACTCACATTATTTTTAACAGCAAGAATAAAAGTATTAATAGGTCTCTTAAAGTTTCTAGGATAAAAACGTGTTTGTGCTCTATATATATCTACTTTCAAAGAGTACTTGAAAATTAATTTAAAATGTAATAGTCTGCTTATTAATGTGAGAGTCTTGTTGACAGAATATTAAAATGGTTCTAAGAAATATATATGTGCTCTCCACTTATACTTACATGAGAATAAAGACTCAGAAGTGTGGCATGTAACTGATATATTATAAATATTTCTTGCTTTAATTTATATATTTCTAGTCCCCTTGAGCACTGGATTATTAAGCAAGAACACAGTCTATAAATTTAATAAATCAAACAAATGACTTATCTTAAGCTTGTTCAATTTTACCACAACCATTAACATTTATATCAATATTATTTGCAAATGCTTTTCTTAGAAGGTAATTTATTGACAAAAAGGATTCTTCGGTTGTACTGTCTTTACTATGTAAAGCTCATCCTTGAAAAGGTTCAATAGGAGAACTTGGTAAGCATTTATTTCAGTAAGAATTCCACAGAAGGGATAGGCTATGATTCTTAGTAAACTGGACGCATTTGCAGGTTCTCTTATTATTTGACAATTTTTTATATTTTAATTTGCTGCTTTGTGGGATATGAAAATGTTTATATTTGCACTTTAAACAGTATATGTTCAGTTGGCAGCTGTTCATAAAGACATGTGGGGATTATTTAAATCAGTAAATTTTCTATCTAACATTCCCTAGTGCAGAAAATCATTATCCATTCACTTCTATAGCCTGTGGCAGTATTTGACGATTAACACCCAACATTTCTAGACTTCATCAAAATACTTACCAACTCGATCTGGAAGGACTTCAAGCGCTGAAACCCTCTCATCTTTGTGCAGTTCTAGTCCATAGACACAATCAAATCCATCGTATTTAATAAGGAAGAGAGAGGGGTTTACAGGAACCTGGTCTAGGACTGTGCCTTTCCACTGTGTAACAGGCCCACTCCCTTCTTTCCATCCATGTTGTATTCTGCAGCCTACAATATTTCTTCTAGGTTGAGAAATGGGTTTACTTGGTCCCACGTTGTTTCGATGCTTTCTGTATTTATATATAAAGCCATTAAGATGTAAATACATTGAAAAAATTCTATTACTTTGTAGAAGCTGCTCAGAGTCACATTGAACTGCAAGATTGGTAGCAAATCAATTTAATAAATAATATGAAGCACCTCATACTTAACTACTCTTTCATATTAGGAAATTTAGTTATTTAATACATACACATGGACACAATTTTCAGCAATGAGCCAAGTCCACAGCACATTTGCAACACATTCAGTAAATAATACTATGACTGTATTTCCTTCCAAATATATCCTCATTTGAGAGATGGAAGTCTTGGATCTTTCTAAAATTATTTCATGTGATTCTAGAATTATCTCAGAAGTAGACTCTGGCTGAATTCCAGAAAATTTCCACTTTAATGTAGCGCTTTGATCTTGGCCAAGGAAACATTAGTCTTAGAAATATATGTTTTGTAATTAACATAAATTTATTTTACCTATCTGGTTTCAAAAATATGGATTTTACTAGAATCTTTGGCTCCAAAGCATAACATTCCGTATTCATTAAAAACAGTGGTTTTTTTCCGTCCTATTCCCACCCTGCAACTTGACAGGAGGTTTGTATTCTCTCAAAAAAAAGCCTCCCAGGGCTGGGAAACACTTGAGACAGTTTGGGTATATGAGAAATTACAGCCAAAGCTTTGGAAAACCAAAAGCCTTGTGTTTCCATGCTGAAAATTCCTTAATCTTGAACATATGGGATTTGATTTCAGAGATGTAGAAAAAGTTTACCACTCTTACCATGAATAACTGATGTCGCTTAACACGAATTCAATGTGGTTCATATAATAATGTTTATTTCTTGCTAAAATTATTATATAGCAGTAAGTTGGGATGGGATAAAAATATCTTTCAACTCTATCACCTTATCATTGTCCATCTTATACATCTCATATTCTACATTCCTTAGCACTCTTTTGCTATGATAAAATTGATATATTACAGAAGAAAACACAAGAGGCGATAAGTCTTCTCATAATGCCCATGTTAGATTAAAAAAAAACTTAAAATATCCAGATAACTAGTTTTTTGAGCAGATTTGCAGATGATACAAGAAACAGCTACTCTTCACAAAGCTCTATAACTGCAGCTCCCGCATAAAAATGGAAAGCATGAGATTAAAATGATAACACTACTTACTTGTGGGAAGCTCTTTTCTTCATCATGCTGGCAGAGACACCTGCATGCCCTACAAGAAAAAAAGCAAACAAGAACTAAGACAAGAGGCAAAATTGCATGATGGGAAAATTTAAACTTTATTCTTATTTCACAGAGCATTTGCTGTGGTTATACACAGAGCATATCAATCAAATCTAATCTAATCTATCCTAATTTAAGCCAGCCCCAGTAATTAAACTTTTTCCCCTGTCCCCAAAGATACCTTGATATTCATAATTCAAAATTAGGCTTGCCTGAATATAACAGAAGAGCAGGTATTTTCTATCCCAACATTATGAATGACCTCCCGTCTTTTATAAACTGTAGAATTATCAGATGAAATTGTGGTATATAAAGCTTGGTGCTTTAACATTCATGTTGCTAGATAATGTTAGTCTTTGTTATTTGTCTCTCCCTAAATACAGTCAGTCTCCAATAACAGAAGACAGAATCTATAACTAGGCTTGCTTAGGTCCTCGAATAGAAAAAAAATCTTTCATGTTATTGGGATTTTATATTCCAAATTAAGGCAAATATTATGGTTAGACAACTTTCTTACACAGTTGTTTTGGTTCTCATACTGCTAAAGAGCTAATTAACAAAGGTAACACAGGTATGAATCAAGAATATTTTGGGTTATCTCCATGGTCATAATGAAAATATTAGATAAAACCTGAAATTATAGAAAACTATTTTTAAAACATATCCCAAGTCTGCCTTGCATATGGCAATTAGTCATGTTCTAGGAACTCTGTGTATTGTTATATACCTTATAAACTTTGATCATATAGTATCTCTGCAAATATAATGTAAATCTGATCCATAAAAGAACAAGCCAACCATACAGAAGCATTTATCCTGTCAAAACTTTTTCTTAATTTGAAAAGAGCCAGACAATGTCTATTTTACATAAATGCTGTGTCTCTTTATAACCTGTATGTGGTTGCTAAATGCTGGCATACCAACCTAGTCATTATACCAAATGATCATTTTTTTATGCAACCCTATCAGTTTTACTATTTGTCTTTTATCCCAGAATTGTTAGAATTTGTTGGTGTTTTGGTCTGTGTTTACAAATAACTTAAGATTCTTTAGATAGGTGCTGCAAATATAATAGTTTGACAGGTGGTTCTTCACTTAGGATTGTTCTTTGAATGATGGTTCTGTGATGGAATGTGCACCTGCAGCAGCAGAGGGGGAGGATTTTGCCAACTCAGAACTTTCTCAGAGGGAGCTCTGGATCAAGAGACTGCATAATCCTGAGATGGAGGGGTGAGAGAGAAAGAGGTTAAGAGTAGCCTCATCCTAGAATCTTTCCGGATATATCTAGTAGCTTAGAAAATTATAGCTTTACTTTGGCAAGATTCTGTCTATTAGGTATAAGCAAATAAAGGATTGGACTCAATTTGATCTCTCTGTCTCATCTCTGGGCTTGAGCCTAATGGGTTCAAAGTTATAACAGCGCTGGAAAAAATGGTTTACAGTCTACCCTTGACGTTCTGACCATCCTACCATCCCTGCAGCCACATGATCACAATTCAGACGCTTGGCAACCAGCTTGCATTTATGAAAGTTGCGGTATCCCAAGGTCTCATGATCATGATTTGCGACTTTCCCAGATGGCTTCTGACAAGCAAAGTCAGTTGGAGAAGCCAGATTTGGTTAACAGCAATGTGATCTGCTTAAAGACCACAATAAAAATGGTTTTAAAACTGGGTCTGGTCATGTGCTGGCTTACTTAACAACTGGCTTTGCTTAGTGATTCAGTCCCAATGGTGGTCATAAGTTGAGGACTACTGGTACAGCTCATATTTATTTAATACACTACTAATAACCTAGTATTTAAATTGTTTTGCACGAAACAATTTTGCATAATTCAAAATTGGCAAAAATAGCATATTAAATGAAATTAATAAGTGATATCAAGAAATGTTGTATTAACATATTCTGGCAAGCTATTAAACAAGAATAATTAAATCTGCTTAGGCTAGGCCAAGTAATCCTTTCCTTTCCCTTTCCCTAAACTGGGAGCTAACAGACTTGCATTCAGAAAATATGTTCTTGAGCCTTCTAAAGAAACCCTTAATTTTATTTAGGGCATTACAGCTGCAGTGCAATTTAAGATATGCATCACATTTTTAATATTAGAATTTTAATTTCTATCCCCAAAGGCTGGCTAAACCCAAACACAGGATCAGTTAGGACAAAAAAGCTGAAATGCATATATTAGGTACTGGTCTATAATCAAATGAAATCATAAAGAGCAAGCAAACTGCCTAACTTTTTCAAAGCAAGATATCAGAGCCACAGCTTTGATATTCTAATATAGTTACTACTAATAGAACCACTTTTATTAAAATTCTGCCAGACATGTTGCTGAATACCTAACATTGCACAGTTAAAATATAGTCTATGGCCCAAAATAAAGCTTTAAGTAACATATGGCTACTTGAATGTTTAAAATGGACCATGTCACTGAAAACACATTATTAATATTCCTGTAGAACAGAAAGATGATTTAGAAGAAGCCTAGAAGATTTAGTGGCAACAACACAATAAGGAAGATCCTATTATAAAAAAAGCTTGTCATATAATTTGACTGAAGATATTAGTAAATTCTCTCATTATTCCACTTAAAGAATAAATCTTGCCTTAACATTTTTTGTGGGTGGGCAAAAGCCAGATTTTTTCATATTAGCAATATATGCACCAGATAGAACTGCTATCAGTTATCTAGTGTCATCATTGGTTTCAGTGTTCACCAAAATTATTAGATAAAAGATTATCAACTCAAAGATTTCCATCTTTGAGAATAGTAGATTGTCTCTACAATAAGGATGACAACTGATTTAATACACAACTCAATAACACATTACTTTATATAACTACAAGGAAAGCAATTTATGCTGACACATCCAGCCTTTATGGGATGGATATGGAAGAGGGTTTGTCACTGTTTTGAAAAAGTCATAGCATTTGGATCTTCTAAATATAGAAAACAAAGTAAATGTAATGTGTGTTCTGACTATTATTTATTGCAAATGTGCATCCTATCTTCATCCACAAAACTATAAATGGATCTAAGCAATAACATGTATGTTGATACATAATATGAAAACAGTATAGAAAGCTTCTAAACAGATTAAGTCTCTAACACAATATTTTAATATTTAACTTATTTTATTTTATCACCTGTTAATTGCCAATCTAACAAAACATAATTATATTTCATTTTCCACTATTGGGTTTCAATAATAACTACCAGTTCCTATTCTATGCTAGTATTATTCAGCCGGATATATTTATATTGTGCTCTGATAATTAAAAAAAACAACCTAATAATATAAGTATTTTTATACTGTCATTCATGAAAAAATAGACAAATCTACTGCATTTTTTCTTTTATCAGAAATTCTCTTGTGATTCTAGAGATGAAAATCAATGGACTAAATTCTCTTAAGTAGTGGTCTTTTGTAAGGATACTGAATTTAGTAGCTGGAACAGTAAAGTGTACAATAGGCCTAACATACAGTTGTAATTGATTAGAGAGTGCTGACTCATGCATGATGCAACCTACGCTATGATTGGTTGTTGTAAGTATAAAGGGGGAGTCCCTTTTTTCCCTCCTTTTTCTTGTGTGTTCTATATACTGTTCAGATTTACCTCATGATATTCCTATGTCCCTGACTGTCTTGTATTCTTCCTTTTCTGGATGATGACAAAGACTGCTGTAAATTTGTTAAATGTTAAATATATTTATATTTATATAAAGGACTACAGGTTTGTGTCTGTGTCTCCAACTTCATCTGGATGGCTGCTGCGCAATTCCCTGTCATCTTTATATAAAAAAAGTTTTAGCCAGGTTGATTGGGTAGTATAGAAGCAGTTAAATTCTGTGCCTTTTTTGCTGGATCTGGGAAGGTAGACACAAGCCTAATACTAAAATTTAAACTTTGCACATTATAATTTTGAGATAATTTTTTAAAATTATTTTTATGAGGTTATATTATAATTTTATATTTTATGTGCTTGTTTTATATTGATGTAGACTGCACATAGGACCAAAGTAAATATTCGTGATAGAGATCACAAACGTTTCCCTCATTTTAAAATATCAGTGCTTTTATCTCCTCTGATGTAATTGCTTACTAATGGTGATTTTTTTTCTGGCTTACAACAGTTATAATCAATTTAGCTTACAAAAATAATTTGGCTATCCTGATAACTTAATGCTTGAGTAATCTTGACCAATAAGAAATATTTATATTAACATTTATACCCCATGCATATCCCATACTTTGAATGGCTTATAACATTAAAAAACATATAAATTAAAAATGGAAAAGACTACAGTAAAAAGTATTTATAAACATTTCTAGTAAGAATTAGCTAGTAAGAGTAAGTAAGGCAAACAGATAATAACCTCAGACAAAATTTATACTGCCTATGGCAGTGATGGCGAACCTTTTAGAGACCGAGTGCCAAACTGCAACACAAAACCCTCTTATGTATCGTTGGGTGCCGGGTGGGCGTGGCCCATTGGGTGGGCATGGCCGTGGTGGTAACGGCAGACTGGGTGGGACTAAAAAGTTCAATCAATCAATTCCAACTTTGCAAGATCTTTTTTTTCCCGCGAGAAGTTGAAATTGATTGATTGAACCTTTTTTCTTTTTTGCACACAGCGGCGGAGGCCTAAAGCAAAAAGGTTTTATAAAACCCAGCTGAATGCCTAGGACTCAGGCGACAGCGCGCGTGCCCAAGAGAGGGCTCTGCGTGCCACCTGTGGCACGCGTGCCATAGGTTCGCCACCACGGGCCTATGGGGTGAAATGGCTTAAAGATGATCACTAACACTTTGAATTGAACCCAGAAATAAACTAATTAGTGCAGCTCTTCTGCAGTGCAGCTGAAGAATCAATTATGTAGTGATGTCAAAAATATCTGGCACTATCTCTGGTCCTACATTTTAAACCTGTAATAATCAAACCTAAATATTATGATATAGCCATAACCACATGCAATATTCACTACAATACATACGGACATACACACACCACCCATGACCCATTAGATAATTGTTTCAGAGATATTTCCTTACCAGATTCCTCAATGCCTTCAACAATGGCAGAGCTTCATATGTTCTGGAAAAGTTCTTAAAAGTTCAGGGAGATATACAGTAATGTATCTGCCTTGAAAGTAGTCCATATATATATATATATATATATATATATATATATATATATATATATATATATAAAAACATGGGATGACCACAGAAAATGTTTACGACATTTTGTATTATCTCATAAAATGCTTTATGATAATTATATGTCATAAAATCATTTATAAAAATTTTCAAATTTCAATTAAATGGAAGTTTTGGATTTTGGACTTTATTTTATTTTAAAGGCAAGTAATTAACCTTTTTCTGTTTAAATCTACACGAGTTAGGATCCTGTGAAGTTATTTTTGTTAGGGTCTTCATTAACTTTCCAATTTATCTTTTTAAATCCCCTCTTCTTTGATATTATTCTCGTTGGGGATCTCAAGGACATATCTTAAATCAGAATGTGAAAGTGATAAACTACTTGTCTCCACTTTCAAAGTGGACATGTTTTCTCAGAGTGATTCAAATTATGATATAGGATGGTGAAATTATTTTCACTATCAACTAAAACTTTTCCATACTTGCTACATTCACTCTGTTGTCAATATTGCATAACATTCATCCTGCAAATTTCTTTCCCTTATAAACGTAAAAACACATGTTCATACATATATTCCAATTATTTCTTTTTCCTACGATAAAGTAGCAATTGCAACATTGCAGTATAATCCAGGCTTTCTTTTGATGATCACTTTACTTGACTGATAATGAAGTTACTCATCTTCAAATAAATGAATCAATTTAATCTTTATTAGGGAGCCCCTCCATTGAGTTTTTCAATACACAATCCAATGGGGCTTCATTCCTTTTTTTACTCTGGCAAAACCCATGCCATTGTCTATAGTCCTGACCTTTCCTTTGGTTCAGAAAGGCTTTCCTTCACCCCCTTCCCTTTGGGACTCAGTGGGTTGCTTCCCTGAGGCTTCCCTTGTCCAGAACTTGAGTCTTTTTGAATCTCAGGTAGACTTATATGGGGAAACTGAAAACAGCACTTAACCTTTCCGTGATCTGGACTGTCAAGTTGTCCCAGAGACTTGGTCTCGCTTCTTCTTCAGTTACTTATTCTTTGGACCCCTCACTGTTGAGTTTGGAGCAATCTGAGTTCCTTGTGTGGCCCCTTGAGAAAATTAATTGCCCAACCCTGATCTATGGTAATTGTTAACTGTGGTTAACATTATCAATTTCGGCTGGCAAGTTTTTATCTGATCTGTTGTTAAAGCATGCTTCTCTGTTTGTCAGACTCAGATTGCTAAATCTTAACAGAAATAGGTAATTCCATATGGAGTAACCTGTAACATGACTCTGACTAAGCTTGGTTCATTAGCTGGAAGTAAGGTACTAGCCTTCAGACACACTCTTTGAGTTATTCTATTTAAGGTACCTTGGTTCAAAATAGTTGCCCTATGAGGCACCTTGTTTTGCCCAGTTAAAAGTTTACAGACCTGAGAATTTTAGTAACACACACACCTTACCTATATATGTCAAAACTCCAGCACCATTCCTGGTCCTACATTTTAAACCTATTGTAGGACAACATTCTGCAATAACCAAATATTTATATGCATTACACACACACACACAATGCACAGATCCTATAAGCAAAGTCTGCCTGAAATGATTTAAGGGATGATATAAATAGCAAAACACAATTTGTCAAAATTATGTCAATATGAGGACAGCAGAAAAACTACAACTAAATCCTCTGTATATGCAAACATTCTTAACTGTGCATGAGGTGGAAGAATGAGTTGCAATTGTACAGTTGGCCTCCCTCCTTCAGCATGCTTAATTCATGATGCATACAGAGACTTTAAGCAAACTTGCCTAAATATTTTTGCACATCCTTTTTGATTAAAAAGAACCAAAACCTTGTCAGGACAACGCAAATTTAGGTGGACACCTGCACATGCAAGATAATATTCGAAGAAGAAAAGAGTAAGGACAATTAACAATCAGTTTTAAACTGATTAGAATTTTCCAAGAGACTTCCTGAGAAACTGATCTAGATCTCCTGTTTAGTAGCCAATAGTTCTAAAGAACAGCAGGAACATCACCTACCCTCTTACGTCCCTCTTGCCATGTTGAGCACTCCAGTATGAATGTGCCAGTCTACATTTGCAGTGGATGTCTAGTGTGACAAACGCAAGAAACTAGCAGAACTCTCAGGTACAGGCATCTGGCCTCCAACACCTAGAAGCACCACAATGCAAGATATGGATCTGCAGCCATCAATGTTTGCTATCCACTGATGGGATGTAGGATGGTATTACCTACCTGCATCAGCTCTGGATCGCTGACCTGGTGCCTTTCCAAATGGGGTCTTCATTCATCAGTATTTAAGTGAGCAGCAAAGCTGCTAAACTAGGGTGAAAATCCAGTTCTGTGTGGAGCTGCAAAATTTCTCTGTCTTGGAATAATACCAAACTCCAAAATGGAATTATTTTCCCTTGATGATCTTCAATTACAATATTCTGCAAATGAGAAAAATAATTAGTAAAAAATCTATAGAATAATGGGAAGAGAGTCTGTGCATCTAATTGGGCCAATGAAAGGCATAGATATCCACACCAAGTCACAATAATAAAACAATGTGCGTATGTCTTCACACTGCAAACTCCATCCTTATGCATGTGCATTATGATGCCTGACAAAGACATAAGTTGCAAAGTTTGTGTTGTGACATTATGATAAATTACTTGGCTTCCTTGCTTGTTCCTTTCCTCAGACTCCCCTGATGAAGGACCTCTAGACACAACAACCTCTTTCCTACATCATGTTGTGGAATCACTAAGGACAGTTATTTGTAGTACAGTAAGGCTGTCATAATTGTTATTTTTCTTTGGATTGAACAAAGTTATCAGTTCTCACTAATTTGACTGGGAAAACCCCCCAGTTTTCTTATTTTTCTTGAAGCTTAGACCAGCAAAAACGTAATTTCTTTATTCCCATCGCCTTGCTGAGTACCTCCTCCACACCTAATATTTTCAAAACCAGGTAATTCTTAAAATGCAGGCAGTCAAGTTTTCTTTAATTTGGACAGAAAGAGAACAGAGATTATTCAAAAGGACTTGTTACTCATCTATGATGAGGGGTTCTTGGAGTGACAATCTATGAATCCAAACACACAGGTCACGTGGCTGTGCACAGTTCATAAAATATATTTTATAGCTTATAGCTGTGGTTCTCAACATTTTCTTCATCACAGACCCCCTTTAAATACCTTTTGTGACCAAAGACCATGGACATGGATCACCAAAACGAAACTAAAGATTTAAATCATAACATGTCTTCAAGACTTCTGAAGGGTCAGATGAAAGAATATATGTGCAGATGAGGCCCTGGGGATCAGAAGAAGGGTCATATGTGGAGATAGGACCCAGGTGTGGGTGTGATGGACATGAGAGTGGTGAAGATGAATTGTGAGAGAAACATTTACTCTTAGACAATTAAACAACTTTTTCTTTCTGCTCACTAGGGGATTTGTAGTAACAGTTGCTAACAGTTGATAGCATTGTGAGGGGGGGCTGCAAGGGCAATGAAGTAAGACAGATTTACCTGTCAGAAACTACTTAGAAAGGATGTTGGGTACATGAATAGCTCACTTACAAGAAAACTCAAAACTACATAACTGGCACAGGAAACTAGAAGCTTTGCAAGATACCCATGACCTGAGGTGGGCAATAGGTGGCGTTACATTTAACTATTTTGCATAGCAAGCGAGAAAGCTTTAGGGGGCTGCAATCCAGGTAACCAATCAATATTATATGTTATGCATGTATTATTGAGGGGAGGACAAAGGGGTGTATGTGAATCACCTTTGATTATAAAAACTGCTGTAAAACTGTAATTGGGGCCTTGGTAGCTTTCAAAGCCGGGGCCACTTATATCTTGGTACCAAAATAAAAGTCCTTTTGTTTCACACCTTGTGTTTGGTAGTCAATTGGCTTCGACACCAAGCTAATTTCTCTTTCAGTTTTGAGGAACTGGGAAATCACGGTAGGCAATATAATAGCCCAATCCAAGTAGAACGCAGAATCAGATATAAGGAGGAAAAGTTTGGACAAACAACAGTCTTACCCCATGAAATTAAAAAAAGGATCACATCTATGCAAGGCACATAATGCTCTCAGTTGGTGAGTTGATGTCACAATGCCATCTTTTATGATGGCAATTGACTTGGGAGTCAATCTGAAGGGCTTTGACCACATGCAGATAAGGCTTGAAAGATTTGATAACATGAAAAGAAGGAAACCTTCCAGCAGAATGATGGAAATAGGCAAGCTAGAACTCATGAAGCACTTTATTACTCATTGGAAAAAAGTTAGTACTGTCTGCTGGAGGGTGGAAGGAAGAAATGGTTACGAGGTATATTCTTATGAGAGGAGCCGTGTTATTTTATGAGTGAAGTACACACCCAAAATTGGTGAATCTGGCTTTGTAAAGAGTCAGTGCTCCTTATGTATGAAGTCCTCAAAGCATTTACATTTAGCTACATATCATTGAGAAAACCTGTTTAGGTGACTGTTAAGAGTAGTAACTGACCTGATAGCACAGAATCAATATGTAAGAAACTCCTTGAGGACAGATGAGAAGGCATGAGGAACTTCTTTAGGTTAAGTTTTGAGGTGATGAGCAACTCAATCCACCCTGCCAAATGGGAAGTTAAGATCCAGATGATCCATTTGCTCTTAATGGGTAGAAAATGGTTTGGAAAATAAGGAAAATGCAACAGAGGAGCAAATCATGGCAGCCAAAGCTACCATAATGTAACGATGGTGAAGTTGATAGAATTCCTCTGGACTTTTGCAAAGAAACTGCTCAAAAGGAGAATGTGGAAAAAAGCATAACTGAAATCTATTCTGAGAAGAAGAAGAAGAAGAAAGCATAACCTAGAAGCGGGGGATCTATTCTGACCCTCAAGTAACCAGGATCTATGCCATGTATGGCTTTATAGATAGCAACCTTGGATTGCTCCTAGAAACAAAATGGCAACCAGTGCAGCTCTCACAAAGCAGAGGCATTAATGTGGGCATACTGAGACATGCCTATCACTGCCTGCCAGTTGCATTCTAGACCACTTGAAGTTTTCAGTGGTCTTTAAGGGCAGCCTCACATACAGTGTATTACAGTAGTCAAGATGTGAGATGACACAGAACTGATAAAAAGGACATGTCATGGGTCCTGTCTATGATGTCATCATAGAGAGCTTTTTCTGCTGCAGGGCCCACCTTTTGCAACATTATCTCCCGAGTGAAACTGGCCTTGACCTTGTTGGCTTTTCGGAAGGGCCCAATGACATCATGGGGCTCCACTGATGTTGGTGGAGAGCCTGGCTGTCAGTTTGTGTTTTTTATGGTTTTTAATATTTTTTAAAATGATTTTACTGATTTCTATGATTATTTTTTTGGTTATGTTTGTACTATTTTGGGGGAGATGTTTAACCTTGTAAGCTGCTCAAAGGCAAGGCAATGAATGGGCATCCATCTAGAATGAATGAATGAATGAATGAATGAATGAATGAATGAATGAAGGAAGGAAGGAAGGAAGGAAGGAAGGAAGGAAGGAAGGAAGGAAGGAAGGAAGGAAGGAAGGAAGGAAGGAAGGAAGGAAGGAGACAGACAGACATGATTCCAACACATCCAAACTTGTGTTGCTCCAGACACTGGGACAGAACCTCAGTAGCTCATTTGGCCAGCCTGGAATCGAAAGACACAAGTACCATCAGCATACTGATGATGCAGAATCCCATACAGGTGGATGATCTCTGACCTACAATGGTTTGATATAAATACTGAAAAGGAGGGGGGACAGAATCCCTGTGGTAACCCACAAGGGAGGGGCTAGGGAACATGGAATATGGAAGACAGCCATTAGATACCATACACTTACATATAACATTTGAGGATATCTAATATTTTACAGTACAATACATATGGACAATACGCTTGACTCAAACTATACTTTTAAAACATAGCATTTTAGCACCCTCTTGTGGCAACTTTCTACAGCTATGTCTGCTAATCTTTCCGAAATGGTGAATCTCATAGCACTCTTTAGACAATGATCCTCCTATCTCATGGTCCCAGTGGCCTTAGGGTTTTATGGTTGTCAGGGCATGTGGCTTCTGGCCTCTATGTGTGATTTTTTTTTTTTTTTGCAGTACTATTAAAACGGCCACATTTTAGTCTTCTCATTTCATGTTTTCTGAAATTTTAAATGCTATAACTTAAAATGTTATGTGCCGCCTAAAAAGTGCATAACCTAGCATACTGTATGCAAATATGTAAAATAAATATAAATAATCCACTTTCTTACATGATTCAAGATTTACGCATAGGCTATTAAGCAGCCTACCTTTGGAGTCAATACAGTAACTAGTTTTTTTTTCCCTTAGAGAATAGCAGTATAGGTGAACAGCAGTAAGATTTAAGCTCCAAATACACTTACTTGGATTTTCCACATGCTGAACTACTCAGTATGTTTGCTTTTCCTATGCTCTTTTCAAATAGCCACTACAGCGTACTGTAAATGTTAACAAAAGTTTGTGCATTGTCCATTTCAAATGTCCCCTATTCAATTTGAAATGAGTTTGAAAAGTACTTTATTCCTCCAAGGTTACATGACTGATTGCAATACAAGTAAGTAACAGCTTTTATTTTTTTATGCATCTAAGTAAGTTACCATATAGAGAAACATTTTCTTTTCTTATTGAGGCACAATGAGAACTAGATAGAAAAACAAGCTGTTCCCCAAGTATAAATCAATATTTTAACAAATAGCAATTATATTTCCCTCTAGGAAAGAACTATGGCTACTACACAATAGTATATGTGAATATAGGTTTGCAATTCCATATGGACTATCATTCTTTGAGGTCACTATATTAGTGATATGCTATCTATAGGAACTGCTATACTATTGAAATTCTTGTGTCTGTCTGTAAACTTCAACTGGGCAAAATTACAAAGTATAGGGCAACAATTATTGAACCAATGTAACATAAATGGGCCAAAAAACAGAATGCTGGAACTCATGACTAGGTAGTAATAAACAATGTACAATACAATTAAGAATAAAGCAAAACCAAACTAAACCAAACCAGGCAACCCCAATCAGCTAAAACTAATGACAATACATTTACAATTTAGGTTATGGAAAGAGGTTTTGTGGCCAAGAACAAATCAGCAACTGATGAAACTGCTCTAACAGTTTGCTTCCCATAATCATGCAGCATTCTGAACCAGCAGAATAATCATACAAAATCAACTAAAATAGTCCAAACGAACAACTTAAAATGTGAATCCAAGAATAGCTTTAAATTTACCATCACTCTTATGTACAGAAAAGCTTCTGACCATTATCATGAACATCTGGAAAATTACAAGGTGGCTAAAATGTCTCTTTACATTTTTAATTAAATCATATTTTTAAAATTTAGACTTAGGTTTAAATATTTAAAATTTTTGATGCAAATATAAAATGGGAATCAGTTTGATGTAGCGGTTAAGGTACTGGGCTAGAAACCCACTTTAGGCATGAAAGCTAGCTGGGTGACTTTGGGCCAGTCACTCTCTCTTAGCCCACAAACATCAGGCTCAGGTGACAAGCCTATTGGTCAATTCCCATAACAATCAATGGATTAACACTTGGTTGATCAAAAAAATAAAAAAAATAAAAAAAAGTAGACCCACACTTTCAGGAAAATGCTAGGAAGTATAAAGTATAAATATGAATGTAGCCCAAACAAACAATAAAACTTCTAATTCTTGCATGTTCAACTTGGCAATACAGAGAGGAGAAATTAACTGAAATACTGGATAAATGACTTATTTGCAAAAATACAAAACCCAAAGGTCAATAAATAAATAATTTGAAATCATGGAGTAGATATGAGCAAAATGGGAAAGTCTCAACTAATATATCCCTGCAATCCTAACAATTTTAGAACTACATTTCTGGATCTAAAGCTTTAGTCTGTTATTATTATTAGCATATGGAGTTGTTGTGTTAGCAGGAGACTACAAAAATAATGCAGAGTAGTTTTTTGGCTGCCAATTTACTAGTAAATTTGTAATAAATGCTCAATTTCCCTATGGTGCACCTGCTAGCTTCGCTTGCAGTGCCATCCAAGGAGCCCCTCTCTCCACCACAGTCGCCTTGCAAATGGGCGTCGTAACCAAGAAAGTTCAGAGTTGGCAGGAACCTGACCATCTGCATGAAGTACCAGCTCGCCTCCGTACCAAAGTGGTACCTATTTATCTATTTGTATAGAACATGCTTTCAAACTGCTAGGTGGGCAGAAGCTGAGCAAGAGACGGGAGTTCACCCCACCATGCAGTGCTAGGGCCCAAACCACTGGAGCAGAGACTATCTCTATGGTCATTAAACCATGCTTTAGTCTGTTGATTAGAACTTAATAACAATAAAAACCATATAAAGAGCACATTTGGGGATATTTTAGTAAAGTTTATATTTCTTCCATAAAAGACAAGACCACAAAATGCAATAATGAGGCAAAACAGTGAAAGGTTAGTGCTAAGTAAAGTAGCATTGTAAGAACTTCTGCTTGGAAAGCTGCTGAAGAGGAGCATGTGTTATATGCAGGATCTTCAGGTTAATTAATGTTGCTATGTCATTGTCAGTTTTTCTTAAGGATCTTCTCTGATCAGAGATTTGATTGTTTATTTGCTTGTTTTATTTACAGGATTTATTTGGCCATTTATCTCATACAATGACTCTAAGTGGCTCGTAACAATCCATAAAATATACTGAAAAATAAAGGTACCCTTCCCCCTCCCCCAGGTGACAAACCATACACCTTCACAGCTCAATTCAATTGCTCAAACTGCTGCTAGAATTCTCATCTTTAAGTAAAAGCTGTAGCTGTTGTTATAATGTAGCAATTTAATGCTGTTAAATAATTACTTAAGTACAAATAAAGCTATTAATGTTAATTACATTTATTGTTGCATTGTATGCATACAGAATACAATAGGTATGCAAACTGCACTAAATTAATGTACCTACTATACTACAAGATTTGGTGACTGTGTATCTGTATGAACTTCAATGTCATCATTTGTCACTACTACTTCAGAATCACTTCACAGCAGTGTTTCAATCACATCTGAAATACAGTTAAAATAGACATAGTTAGCTTTGTAGTTAAAATATAGATTCCAGCATGAAGAAATTTATTTAAAAATCATTCTGTTTATGCAACAAATTCTCCTTTCCATATGCTAAGGACATAAACTTTAATAATGTTGCTTTGTCGTACTTCATTAATTTGGCTTAGGATAGAGTCCACTGAATAGACAATATAATGCAGGAAAATTGTTGTAGAACATGCGAAAGAAATATTGTCAACAATTATATGTACCAAAAGAATGGGGCATCTCCCTTACTAATATAATACACCAGAAATACAAAAATTGCTAAATACAGGTAGTCCTTGACTAACAACCATTCATTTCGTGACAGTTTGAAGTTACAACAGCACTAAAAAAAAAGTGACTTATGACAACTTTTCACATTTACAACTATTGTAGCACCCCTGTGGTCATCTGATCAAAATTTGAATGCTTGGTAACTGGCATGTATTTGTGATGGTTGCGGTGTCTCAGGTTCATGTGATCCCTTTTTCTGATCTTCTGACAAACAAAGTCAATGGGGAAGCCAGATTCACTTGACAACTGTGTTACTAACAACTGTTGTGATTCACTTAAGGAAGGTCATAAAATGGGGCAAAACTCACTTAACACTGTTTTGCGTAGCAATGGAAATTTTGGGCTCAATTGTGGTCGTAAGTCAAGGACCACCTGCATTTATAAGTAATAGTAAAAGCCTGCAACAAAGTATTAAAAGAAATTTCAAATGTGAGGAATGCAAGATGAGAAGTGAATAATATAAAGTTGCAGTGCACATTTAATGTAACTCCTCCTAGCAAAAGATTTCAGTGCTCCAGAAAACAAAGGCAAATATAGTACATGTTATAACAGAGTTTCACAGAAGCTAGTTTGTAACTATTGTTAAGAAAGGAGATGAAACCTGTTAATTCTTCCATAAAATGAGTATTGAGACACTTGGAACTAAGTATCAAGAGCTGGTCTATTCTGATGTGAGTGTGTAAACAAAATTGTGAACTATCAGGGCCAACATTCTTAATATGAAACTAATATGACATATTGAAGTCCATAACGGTTACTGTTTGATGTTATTCAACATGTAATGGCATTGAAGTTTGGAAGCTAAGATTCTATTCAAAGTCAAAGTTTCTAGGTAATATAAAGAGATTAATAAACTGAGATTCAATTCTAATTGAATCATTGGGAAAACATAAAACAGTATTTGGCAAAATGGAATTAAAATAACAGGAATGGTAGACTTTCTAGAACATTATTAATCTTGGAAAAAATGTCAGCAGGGTAGTTTCAATGCAATTTTTTAAAAAATATTCCCATACAATTATATTAGAGATCATAGTAATGAAGACAACACACAGCCTCCAAATTATCCCGAAAATATCTACAGTGAACTATAGCATAAAATGTGCTCTTTCACTTGGAAATTAAGCATTGGGTGCTTTATCATTACAGCAAATACAACAGTCTCTCTCATGCACATACACACTATATAGCACTAATTCAGACCCACTCATGCACTGAAAAAAGATCAAAACAAAATTAAATGAGAAGCAGATCAGAAAAGGAACAGTTTTTGGACAGGACTGGAAGAATAAAAAGAACATAGAAAAAATATATACAAACTTGATTTAGAGACTAACAGGGTATACATTACAAGTCTACCATAAAGATTTTTCATCCATGCCAATCAAAACTATTTAAAATTTATAAGTCATAATTCTAAGAACATAAGATTCCAAGACTTTCTAAGGGAAAAAAAAGTTGTATTCTCCTGCTACAAAGGATCTCTTTTGGCATGATACTATCTTGCATAAAAATTTTGTTCTTAAAAAAACTTGTTTAAAATAGCTTTTGTAATAAAGGCATAAGAATTAACCATAGGACAATGATAATGGATATGGTACATTCTTATGATTGCAAAATGCTGATATTACAAGGCTAGGAGAATTATCATTCTTCAGCAGTCATACAATTGTCCAAAGAATGTCGTTCTCTTTCTGTATCTGAACATGTATTTTATCACTGAGAATCTCACTGGAATACTATAAAAGATTTTTTATCTGTATATGGCATGACCAACCCACCAACCCCTAGTAATGTGGTTCCACAAGATTGTAAACTTTTAACATAAAAAAATAAAAAAATTAAGGAAGTCTGCTATTTATATACATTAACTATATATTTTATATGCAGCCCAAGAAATTCCTCTTCACTCAATGAAGCCCAGACAAGCCAAAAAGTTGGACATGCCAATATTGTATCTACAATTTCCTTTGAAGCTAAAAATTTACCTAAACAATTTCTGGTAGAAAAGTGAGATATAAGCATCTCTCTTCAAATTGCTTTGATAGCCAATAAAACACTTTGGACAGGTACTGATGTCTAATCCTAGAAGCTCATCATGCCCTCATGGCATTGTATTTGGCAATGAATTATTTAAAAGAATACTTGTATCAGAAATAGAAATAGAAATCAATATACATTATCTGAAACACACAAAAGCACACCACTCAAAGAAATGTGCTTGAGCATTCGGAAAAGATTTGAAATACAAGAGAAAACTGAACCAGTGCAGTTTTGCCTCTGAATCTATCTTTTTCCTGAAATCAGTTTCTCCCATAAATCATTTTTAGTGGGCCAAATCACCTCTTCTCTCTCCTGGCCAACATTCCATGTGATTCTCTCTCTTTCTTTGGGTATGTATGTGTTTTTCCCACTTTACCATTTCCCCACAACACACATACACACACACACACCTACACCTGACTGGCAGATCTATTGATCTCGGATTTTGATAGTCCAAGGAAAAAACAAAAAAATAGACAAGTTTTCTGATTTTTCTATGTCCAACAACCTCAGGTGAAGTGGCATTTCTACACATTTGCTGTCCTCCTAGAATTTAGCAGACTGCTATTCTAGATGGGAGTCATTCCCACACTCAATCCTAAGGCATCCTAGATTATCCATGGAAGAAGTTCCATGTCTAGAGAAGAAAAACTCCACTTTGACACTGAACAATTAAAGGCAGCTCTAGGCTGCTTCAGCAAGTGGCTGTAATAAAAAGAGATGGAGATGACAACATGAGGATATGCCAATAGAATCCAGCTAATAAAGTATCTTTGTATCATAGCAAAATACAATGAGGTATATTGTTATATTTGTTACAGATTGAAAAAGACTAAATATATTGAGTTCACAATGGTAGATTAGACTATCACAATACTGTACTTACCTAACCAAATTACTAGTGTATATCTACAAAAAGGCTTGGCAAAATAATTACCAGTTTTGAGACCCAAAGAAAAGGAATAAATTATCTTTTTCTGTTAGTCAAAATGGCTTCCGTATAACTGTTTCTATATTTTTCTAATTTAATTATTTACTTAATTTATTCCTCATGCTTGGCAGATAGTACTATCTCGAATTATCTTTGTCCATGACTACAGTGCTACCTTGGTACTTGACTGCTTCAAAAGTCATCGAATTTAGTACTCGATGCATTTTGAAGTAAAAATGTACCGGTACTTTTTTATTTAATACTTGATGCCCTACAATAGGAAGAAGGGACATCTGCAGAGAACGGACAGGAAGTCAGGCATGCTGGGAAGGTCACTGAAAAAGGAAGCAGGGAAGGCTGACAGAAAGTTGGCCATGCTGGAAAAGTTGCTGACATAGGAAAAGGGACAGACAGGAAGTCCTTTCCAGACAAAACAAAGGGTCATGTGGTAAGTCATGTGGTTTGTTTGGTACTTGTCAACCAACTAACGATGAGTATCGAGGTTCTACTGTATATAATTTCCTCCAATTGTAAAATA
The DNA here is from genome assembly GCA_023970755.1 of Azemiops feae. Lineage (NCBI taxonomy): Eukaryota > Metazoa > Chordata > Lepidosauria > Squamata > Viperidae > Azemiops > Azemiops feae. The sequence goes on from JALGBA010000099.1 coordinate 2,604,001, forward strand.
TTCTTGGGTTAAATACTATTGTAGTATATACTTCTGAGCAATTTTTATTAATTTCTAGAGATCTGTGTGCAGTTTTCTGGGGATCTCTTATTTAAGAAAGACATAATAAATTAATAACTTTTGCATCCTGCATTTATTGTCTTTCCTTTCTAGCTCTACAGTAATTGAAACTAGGCATCACAGGATGTTTTCTCTCAGTTGGTTATCACTCTTTGTAAGATTTATTTTCTTGACTTCAGGCAGTCTATATAACCAACCAAATGTATCTTTGGAAATAATTTGGATTTATTAATATTTTTCACATTTACAACTATTGTAGCATCCCTGTGGTCACCTGATCAAAATTTGAATGCTTGGTAACTGGCATATATTTATGATGGTTGCTGTGTCTTAGGTTCATGTGATCACCTTTTGCAATCTGCAAGTCGAATTTGCAAGTCGAAAAAGATAAAGAAGAAGGGTGATTTTGAAGCAAAAAAAACCACATGAGCATATATGGAAAGAAAAAAAAACTAATTCAACTCTCACTGATTCATTATTCTATCTTATATGTTGAAGGAAGGAGGCAGATATACCTTTTAGAAAATACTTGTAATAATTTTTAGATAATAACATTAAGTTAGATTGCTGTTCAGATACACAAAACTGAAGCACTCCTCTATCAGGGAAAATCCTTTCATTTCACCTATTAATTTCATACGCGGGATGCCTATACTTAACCTATACTTAACTACATTTCACGACAACTTAGCCAAAACATATGTATTAGTTCAGGACTCAAACATTCTAGAAATAAATCTTAATGAGCCTTTAGGCAAATTAGAGACCAGTTATTTCAAAGACAAAACATCTGAGAATATAATATATAAAGGATGAACCACATAATCAGACTTTTAAAAGACATCAGATAGGAGAATATTACAATAGACTTAGGTAAAATGAGATAGTAACATTTTACCATGATAGCTATCTGTTAGATTTTGGTTCTAGGCAATGCTGCACCCTTGTCAAAAGAAAAACTTGAGTCAATATCTTGTGCAGTATAGGTAGTCCTTGACTTATGACCGGTCATTTAGCAACCATTTGAAGTTACAACAGACTCCATAAAAGCTACCTATGATCCAGATTCAAAGTTCTGACAGCTGCCCCCCACTCTGCCACATGACTGCATTTTGGGCACTTGGCAACCAGCCTGCATTTGCAGCCATCATGTAAGTGCAATTTACAACATTTTTTGCCAGAAACCGGCATTAATTCCGATTTCTGGTGGAAATGCCCCCTAGCAAATGGGTTTACTTAATGACGGCAGTGTCCTTTTAACAAGCACCGCAAAAATAAGTGGTTGTAAAATTGGGTATGGTCACATGACCTGTTTTATCACTGACACAAGTTATGACTGAAATTGCAGGCTCAATTATGATCATGTCAAAGACTACTTTTATAGCGATTTCCCTTTTGTTTATTCTTTGGCAAAAGGGATTAAGTACATTTTATAGAAAGCAAAACACTACCTGCTAATAATTCAAGTTACTAATCACGAAATAAAGTCCAGGTTTACAGAAACTCGTTTTTTTAAAAAAAATATTTAATAAATGAACTGTATTTCAAATATATCACAATTCAATTTGGGCCTCATTTGATATTATACAACTTCTTCCCTACTCCCAGTCCTTTGCTTTTGGCTTTCTTCTGTCCTAGTTAAGATTTCATCCTTTAGATTTGGTAGTTTTATCTACATCCATTTTCAGTTTCACTTGGGATATTTTGATTTGGTTCTATAAAAGTTCTATTTTTGTTCACCCTTGTACTTGGCTATCCAAAGACCTGCTGGTTAAGATACATATAACATATAATCCTTCTGTATTGTCTGTCATGAAGCTATTCTCTTGTCATTGTGCTATCTTTAACATGGCATCCTTTCCAACTTTTCCGATCTCTAGATGTCTGTTAGATTTTTAGTTTTAGAAATATCATATACACATATCCATGCTAGATTACCTTTTATCCAACTAAGATAATTTTAATCTCTTGCCCAGTCTTTTTTGCATGTCATTATTTCTACTAATTTCAAAACAGAATATATGTGTACCTCTGTGTTATCTGTACTGGCAGTTAACCGAATGGAAAACAGAACCTTCCAATATTCTTTTTCAGAAACAGGTTCTGCTCACCAGAAAGAGGAATCATTTTTCTTGTGCATGTATAATGCTGATCATAACTATTATTTTTAAATCGACTACAGCACAGCCACTGCATGTATGGGGTTAACAAAAGGGGGAGGGGTACACTCAGAAACACCCTTATCAGTACATGTTCTATGGCTATGCACTTTTGGGCAAATATGTTTTGAGTGAGTTATTGCCTAAGCATGCCTTTCAGACTGATACCCTGATTAAAGGGATCAAGTTCAACCAGTTATTGCTGGTTTCGTGAGCTTCTTTGCCACAGGAATGCATAATTTAGCAATGTTTTAATTTTATAAACTGAGTTTTATAATGTTAGAACAAGATTATCATTTATTTATTTAATTTATATGTTGCTCATCTCACAGTTCGAGGCAACTGAGCAGCTGTATTTATAGTAGTAATCAATAAAGTCAACTTGCTATCACATGTCTTGAAAATATCAACATTGAGCAAATGCATGTAACTTTTACACTTAGTTCCTAATTTGGGGGTTTGGGGTAAAGGTAAAAAATGAGAAATGAAAAATGAATAACAAAGGATGATTGGATCAAATATAAATGTGTTAATGTTGTTATAGTTGAAAACAAACTGGTTTAGTGTGTGGTCTGCCCAACAGGCAGAATTAATACCAAATTATTTTACAAGTTTTCCAACAGGCTTTGTAGATGAATAGAACTCACATGCAAATCATATATAAACCATTATGTAGAACCTTCATTGCTGCTTAGCCTCCCTTAGGAAGCCAAGCAGAATTGTTGCAAAGTGTGAAGCAGGTAGAAACCACAGTTCTTACTGGATCTGTTTAGATACTACTGCTGGCAAATATCACCATCACCCAGCTTTTATCTAGGAGAGAGATACTGCTGTGTGTGAACTGAACTGACCGCATACCTCATTCACACACTCATGCCTGTAAGTTATGCATTATTATTTCAATAACGTGCATGCATGTGACTAAGAGGCCTATCAAAGTCAGAAAAGACTACAGTGTCAAGTCTCTATGCTCATACAGAAAGCTGCAGAATAATTTCAAAATTTCTGGCTCAAGAGAATTATTGGACAAGAGTTCAGTTCCCTGTTGTGGAGAAAGTTTATTTCAGTGAGCCAGTCAAGTCCTTTAGAACAATCCATTTGATTTTATTCTCCCATCTGGTACTGTTTTCTCTTACACCAATCTATAGCAATTGAGCATCCTCAATTCTCACTGCATTAATTCTGAGATTCTCATTCTCTTAAACTTCCTCCCTCCCTAAAGCAAAATGCATAATGCAGTAATGATTTTGTCTCACAATAATGGAATTAGAGAAGATATATTTATTGATTTTCCTCAAGCTTCTAAAACTTCATGCAGAAAATTTTGAAGATCCAAAACAGTATTTGTTAAATTTGTGTGCCCCTTTTTATTTGAGGAGTTCAAGGTTGTGTATATATTTTTTTCTATTTTTCCTCACAACTTCCCTGTGAGATAGACTGGGCTGAGTCAAAGTACCTGGTGCCAGGTAATGCATTGAACTTCTATGGCTGGCAGTCTCCCCAGTACAAGTCTAGCAACTTCACCTATATCACACTGGCAAAGAGGGTTTTTTTGTTAATAATTTTATTGAGGTTTTTAATGAATGTAGTAAAAATGAATACAAACTGAACTAGAAGAAAAAAAGAACAATCAAAATTCAGAAGCTGCAGGGAAAAAAAAGAGAGAGAAAAAACTAGAAGAAAAAATATAGACAGTCTTTGGGTTAAGAACGAGTTCCACTCCTAAGTCTGTCTTTAAATTGAATTTGTATGTAAGTTGGAACTCATAATTATGAACAGACTATTACTAAAAATGGCAGACTGAATTCTCCTTGCTTTCATGAACTGCTGAAAGCGGACTGTATATTAAAATCAAACTGCTTCAGCAGTTCATCAAAATACTGCACACTTTCAGCAGTTCATCAACTCATGGAAGAACACTGTTGTTTTTAGCAATAGGCAGCCTGTTCATAAGTACGAGTTGTCAGTATGCTGGATGTTCTTAACCCAGGGACCACCTCTAAAAGAAAAATGCAACAAAGACATTAATAAAAAACTGGCTTTCAACCTTCATCACACTCAGGCTAAGCTAATATACAGTAGTTTTAACATACTATTAAAATTACAAAAAAAACAAAAACAAAAAAACACCATCATCTTTTCAATCCTAGTTCAGCAAAAAGTCCAAAACTTACAAGAAATATCAAATACTTATTCCTGGTCAAATAGTCCATCTACCTTTATATTCCTTCTTCTTGTTCTGCACAACTTGCATGATATCGCAGGATTTGATCTTTCACTACTCTTTAGTATTTAAGAGATTTTGAAACTTTCACCAGCCTATTTTGTAAATCCCATAAAGAGCCATCATCTAGGATTTTTTGTTGCAGCTATTTCATGTCCAAATCCTTTGTTTTTATATATTCTTGTTTTGGTAATTTTGTTGTGTTCCATGTCTTCGGATTCCATAATGTCTATGTCAGGTAATTCCCCCCCCCAAATTTTTCTTATCATCTTCAAAATGTATCCATTAAAATCTACATCCATTCTGAGACATTATTAATAGTTCAGTCCATATTTAAAAACATTTTTAAAATAAGAAAAAAGTTATAGCTGGCTTAGCTATTTTAACCTTTTTCTGCCTGGTTCTTTAGTTTCTTCTACTGTCCATTTGCAATTTTCATCAAGACTCAATTCCCAAAATGGGTTTAATTCCATTATAATCATTTCCCACAAGTATATTATTTAATTCTATACTTGTTTTTCAAATCTTAAAACAAAAATAACTAATATTCCAAATACTTGGGTCCAATATATGTAATTCTTAAATCAAAACCCTTTTTTTGTGACAACTATATATCATTTTAAATTATATTTAAAAATCATAAGTCCAAAGAAGGTAAAATTCAAAAGGCATCAAATTAAACTTCTATTTTGAAGTTTATCTCTAGTAAAATGGTTAAATTGAGCATTTCTAAATGTGATTAGAGAGCGTCTAATGTCCTTATGAAAGGCTTTGCTGCTGCTGCTGCTGAAAGCCAAGAGGTGGTCTCCCTTGGAACCCTGTGCTCAAATCCACTACTGTTTCAGGGTCTCCTCACTAGGAGCTGCCATCTCTTGAGAGATCAGAAGGACATGTCTATTTGCCAGTCTTTTGTTCTTCACAGTGGTCGTCATCTCTCTCATCTGCAGAGATGCCTCTACCGTCAGTCATCACTGGCAAAGTTGTTAGAGAAAAAGAATTTGGCAAAACGAGACTTTTATCTATTTAATTTCTACCAGAAGGAATATTTCCTAAGCAGAATTCATTTTAAGTACCTGTTAGCCCTATTCATGTACTTTGAGCAAGAGTGTCAAACTTTGCTTTATGAATCTGAATTTATAGGGTGACACTAGGTATTAAAGAGTATCACTGAAATCTTATACTATGGTTGTTCAACCAAAATACCAGAATTTCATATTGTCTTGGTCTCTCCGTTTAGACTGGTTTTCCTTATGCATCTAGTCAAAGCAGAACCACCACAGTGCATCACACTTAAGTTGGAATGTAACAATTTTCCAAATTTTAAAGGTTAAGAAAATTATGAATAATAGCATTTTACTTACTTAAAAAACACTTATTGACCTCCATTAGATGGACAGCCTGGAATTTGTTTCCCTTTTCTGACCTACAAGTGAAAATATTTATAGTTTAATCCCAATGCTATTATATTTGAATGCCATTGGATCAATCAACCTGATATGTCAAATATGTCAACCTGATCCTCCTTTTTATGTAATGTTTATAATATATTAGGTGAGAAATGATTTTGGTCTAAATGTTACTGAAATGTTTACATGACAACTTACATGAAGGAAATGGTCAAATTCCTTGTTAATGTTACTCATCTCTCTACTTTCCCAGGGCCCTTTCAAAGCTTTCCAACAATATTGTTTCATATGATAAAAATGATTGAATGAGTATGCAACAACTACTTTTGAGGTTTATTCTATAAAATGAAATTAAATGTAGTTTTTGCCAGGAACATTAACAAAATATGATACACTCCCAAATCAACTGAAGTCCTCGCTTTGAAAAATACTGTACAAATCTAGAAAAAAAATATACAATTGCATTAGTTCCTCAGGTTATCTAGATACTATTTAGTTAAAAAAATAGTATTTAGCATGCTCTTTCAAAAAAGTAGCCTTAAGATCCCTTTCCCTATATTACAAGCAAATGCAAATGTTACTGCAGCCCTGAAAGTATATTAGTGTGCTCCAGGAAAACTATTTTTGAAAAACCACTTTTGGATTATCAAATATGTGTTTAATCTGATCTCATTCCACAGTCTGCAAACTAATCAAGCTTGCAAGCTGTCATTACAGAAGAATGGGTGACCAAATCACGTCCCTCTCTTTTTCCTTTCAAAGTCTTAAACACAACAATCTATCTTTTAAAAAGTTAGATCCATTAACTTTTACGTAGCAAATTGCCCCCTATAACAATTCATTGTTTAGACTAGTGGTGTCAAACTGCCAGCCCACGGGCCGGATGCATCAGGGCGAAACCGTGCCCACCCCATTGCCAGCAATGGAAAAAAGTCATGATATGTCGCGACACGTCATGTGACATTGCGAGTTTGACACTCCTGGTTTAGACAGTGGAGGAAAATAGTTTGGGGGATCTGACTTCCAGCAGTGTGCCAAACACAGGTACTGTTTGCGTTACTAAATCAACAGTTGGTATACAGCAGTGATGGCGAACCTTTTAGTGACCGAGTGCCCAAAAACCACCCTGCCCTGCCCGCCCTGCTCCGCCCTCACCCCGCCCTCCCTCAGGACCATCCACGGCCCACCGCAGATAGCCCAGGCGGCCCTGCAGCGCCATGGTGGCCACACCCTCCGCCTGCAGCATCATCTGCTGCCCAGTTGCCATGTGCTTGGCTGCGCTGCTCTGCGCGGGCCGCACCCGGGGGTGACTCTCCTCCGGAGGGACTGCTGGGGAGGGGGCTGCGGGGGGAGGCGGGGCTGGGACGACGGCGTGCGTGCCCACAGAGAGGGCTCTGAGTGCCACCTCTGGCACTCGTGCCATAGGTTCGCCACCACTGGTATACAGTATACTATAAGGTATGCAATTTAACATTACAACACATCCTTACCCTCTAATAGGGATGGATGATCCAAAATAAAAATCAAAACCACTCTTATGATTTCCTTTCTTCTTGCATCATTATTCTTAAACTAAACAATTTTGATATTGTAAAAGGACAACTTTTTCATCTACTTTTCAACAGCTCAAGTACTTGACCTAGCTAGGTAAAGCACTTTTTAAGATTTTATCATCTTTCTTTCAAACAGCAACTTAGCATAATAAAGGGATCTAAATATGCATGGAATTGGAAGGGGGGAGTTCTGGGGTTGTAAGAAAAATAAAAAAAAATCAATCATTTTATGGTTTTGTAAAAAAAAAAAAAAAAAAGTCTGATAATCCTATATTAATAGAGGCAATTCCTCCTGGCAGTCTAGAGGTCCACTCTTCCCTTCTATATAAACAGTAGTGATTTTGAACATGTCTGTAAATTGTTCTCGTTTTTATTACTTAGTGACACAATTACTGGTAGTCCTCAACTTACGACCACAACTGAGCCCAAATTTTCTGTTGTTAAGTGACAGTTTAAGTGAGTTTTGCCCCTTTTTATGACAATTCTTGCCACAGTTAAGTGAATCACTGCAGTTGGTAATTAGTAACCTAGTTGTCAAGTGAATCTGGCTTCCCCATTGACTCTGCTTGTCAAGATCGCAAAACGTGATCACATGACCCCAAGACACAGCAACGGTCATAAGTATGAACCAGTTATCAAGCATCTGAATTTTGATCACATGATCATGGGGATGCTGCAAAGGTTGTAACTGTGAAAAACAGTCGTCACTTTTTCAGTGCTGTTTTAACTCTAATGGTAACTAAATGAACTGTTGTAAGTTAAGGATCACCTGCATATCTTTTCAAGAATTAGGGTTTATTAAAAAGGGGAAATAAAAAATGACTCTTGGAACTGTTTGTTAATTGGTATCAGCCTTTAGGAGGTAGTTCAGACAGCAAACCAAGGCTCTGAGTACTAAGACTATGTTTACTGTATGGTTACAGTAACAAAATATTGCAAATCTGAAAGCATGTCCCCAGTCCCCTGCCTTTACTTTCCAAAGAACTAAGGAAAGTCATTAGTTTCTCCACTTTCTCCATCATCATCCCTCCTTTGGACTCAAGATTTCTCTTATCAGACTATTGCAGTGATGGCGAACCTTTTAGAGACCGAGTGCCCAAAAACTGGCCCCGCCCCCCTTCAGCCCCTGCCCCGCCCCCACCCTGCCTGCCCGCAGGGCCACTCACCGCCTCCAGGGCCTGCCGCAGATCCCCCAGGCAACCCAGCAGCGCCATGGCGGCCACACCCTCTGCCCACGCCCCGCAGCATCAACTGTGCGCGATGGGTCGTGCGGGCAGTCTTCTCTACGCTGCCTGGCTGCCATGTCCTTGGCTGTGCTGCTCCGTGTGGGCCACGCTCGGGGGCGACTCTCCTCCAGGGGGACTGCTGGTGAGGAAGGGTCGCAGGGGAGGCAAGGCTGGGGCAACGGCACGTGTGCCCACAGAGAGGGCTCAGAGTGCCACCTCTGGCACACGTGCCATAGGTTCGCCACCACTGGACTATTGCCTAGCTTGCAGCTATTCCTTCTTTCACCCAAGGTTATTCTCACAGTTCATTACATCTGATTTCAGGAGTGTTAGTGAACCTCTGCTCTTCACCCAGGATCTAGAAATTGTCTTGTGATCTTTTTGTCAAGAGCCTTAATGTCCTTAATCTTCCCGTATCACTGATTATACCCTATCCCCATCACCTCATTGAGGGAAAAGGGACACCCAAGAGGTGAGCTTACTGAGGGTGACTGAGATATCTTTTACTGGGAGCCATGAAATCTGACAACTGCAATGTTGTTACTAACTTATCAGGATGGACTGAGAACAAAAGGAACACACTGTAATATGTTTCAACTCAGTCAAGGCTTTAACATTCTTTAAAGCTAGTTTTGTCTAGCATGCGGGTAAGTGTGAAAATAAGGTAGCAGGAAACTATGACAGCAATATAGACCTAAGTAATAATAAGCAGTTAAAAACACTGCCTGAAACACCATGAATAACGCATTAAACTAATCTCAAGAATCTTAAAAGATGGAGTCTTCTGTTCAAGAAGAGACTAAAACTTTTACTGTTACGATATGTTGTATATAAATTATATAAATGGGAAATATCCCAGAGCTGATTCATATCATTTATAGGAAACAAAAATCTTTGCCATGCCAACTACCTTTTCCAAGGAAACCATTGCTTCTTCTCATTTAGATAATTTTGAGGCCTAGTGAAAACAATAAGTTGGCTCATGATTGCATGAAACAATCTCAATTAATAAACAATGTTACTATCAGAGCATATCAATGTAAAAGGTAAGCTGTTTTGGCTTTGTGGTGATTAATACCTGTTTCTTTAAAAAATGTTAATCTGGTTTTTTTTTTGGTAAGCAAATGTGTCTGTTCCTCAATATGCGTTTCCATGAAAGGGCTCCTCCTAGTATTATGGCACTCCTGGCTCTGCCCTGTAAGTCCCATTGGGCTTCAAGTGAGCAAGTAGTAGATTGTAGATATATAGTAGGTACATATTTGGTCATTTTAGGGTATAGTCAGGCAGCAGAACAGGAAAGAGTTTTAAACTTGCCTTAGGATTATATTAAACACTGTAAATCTTGGAAGTTATTTCATTAATTTATTAATTTAAATAGTATAGTTAATAGAAATGGGATAATGGAACATTATTGGGCTAACGTATTAAAGTAAAATGTTGACTTAGGATGGTCGGGGAAATTTATGCACAGTGATACCTAAACAGTAGTTTTAACAAAACCTGTAGGAACAAAACAGTTTAAAACTGCACTCCCAGCCAGGCCAACATATACTCTTAATAGTTAAATGCAAATTGCTTCATGATCATATTCACCTTTGTTTATATTATTGGGACAAATGCAACTTCTATACAGCACCTCGGAATTGCTAGACAAGAATATAGTCATTAACAAAATTTACAAAAAGCAACAATGCAAGCTCCTAATTAGTCTCATTTCTTACAATGATCTAAATGTCACTAAAAATATCAGAATAGTTACTGAGCAAATACTTTAGCCTGGTTCTCAATTGAGCCCAACTGCTGAAGCTGAAGAAACAGCACACACCCACCTAAGCTTTATAATTTTAAATCTATTCTTCTGCTGTCTCCGTTAACCCATAAATAGTAAATATTTATATAATCATAAGTTGCAGCTTCTTAAAATATACAATCTTTACAGAAATAGAAAGCAGTCCATTACAGAGTAATCCTTAAATCAAATTGCAAATTGCAAATCATGTATCACTACAACCATGTTAGATGAAATTCTGTTTTTCATCTGCAGAGATTCACCATGTTTACAATGAGATTTTATTTTACATACTTTCTATTTTAATGTTATTCTTCACTCTATAATTTTAGAAGATATGAGGATTTTTATTAAAAGGAAATATGATAAACAATCTTCCAAAAAATGGAGCACAATACATCAGTTGTGATTTTCACAATTAATAGTTCTATAAAAAATACTGAAGATGGGGGAAAAATGAAGGCCCTACTTCATTTTAGATAATTCCATTATACTGTCTGTCCACTTTGAAATATTTTATAACATATATTGCTTTGAAAATCTTATAAAATGATATAATACATTCTACTTAAGCTCCTGATTTAAAAAATGTATCACTTAAGTAACAGAATCAAAGCTTAAATTCCTAAGAGAGATAAAAAGTCCCATAATTTTGAAGTTAATTTATAAATCACTACATAAAACAGTAAGTTCCTAATGGTTATAATCTTTTTATTAAAAATATTCATTTTATAAATCATTTATGCAAAATTGAATAAAATAAAGGCATAAAACTTATCCTATTACAGTAGAGATTGAGAAGGATCCATACAAACAGCAAAACAGTTTTTATCAGTCACAATTTCCCATGGGAAGAACAAAATGAATCCCTGCACAGTCATCCTTTAAAACTAAACAGCAATTATACTCAAGGTCATTTCATTATCTCCCGCCCCCTCCCCCCCCCCAAAAAAGTTGGCTAAGTACAGGGGTGGGAAGAGGGAGAGACAGAAGATTTATTAAAGAATTGGCTCAAAACTGTTCTATGAAGTTTTGTGGAAGCCAGAAGAGGGTGCTGTTTTCACTTGAGGCAAGGGGCAAAACAGTTTGATAAAAGTTTAGGTACTGTGAGAAACACAGAATGGTGAAGACTCAGATATATGGACCTGGCACAATTCTTTGTTACAGGCCCTTATTTCAGGCCAGAGCCAGAAGGGTTGTAAATTATTTTAGAACTAACTACTGGCAGTTCAAAGTTTTGTTTTTCACAACATAAGACAGTAACACCTACACCATTAAGAGGGGATTTTTAAAAAAACAAACACCCATAGCTTGTTTTAAAATGCCTTATGCTTATTGCCTTTTATAAGATAAGGAGGCCTATCCCTCCCACCTGCAAGAAATGGAATAGCCCCGAGCATTTTGCTAACATAACACCCATTTAATCATCACTAACATTTTGGTGCATTGGCCTCCCTTCCCCCATACCTAGGAAAACAGATACACACATTCCAGCTCAGCTTCTCGGCAGAGGTCGCCCCACTCACCCCTCCCCCAGGCCTCTCTAAGCTCCCAGAATCTGATGGGCTTCCAGTTCATCATACTTTTACACACCAACCCAAAGGGAGAAAAAGCTTCAGTGGAAAAATCCTTACGCCTGATAAGCAACCACACAAAAATACACACATGGAGGGGGGGGGGAGGAGAACGAACAGCTTTCCTTTCCTCTTTGACGGGGGAGGGGAAATAAAAGATAAAAGCAAAGGATACAAAGACTAAGATGCAGATACGGAGAAGGAAATTTTTTTTTTGGGGGGGGGAGCCGTGTCAGCCATGTTTTGCTTGTGTGTGCATAAGCATGTATGTGCCTGTCCATCCCCAGTATTTACAAACCTGCAGCTGCGGCAGCTCATGGAGTCTGTGAAGGAAAAGAAGGGAGGGGAAGAAAGGAGGGGGAGGAAGAGCGACCAGGAAGGAAGGGAGAAAGGCAGAAAGAAAAGAGCGAAGGGAGGAGAGACAAGGCAGCCACAGCAGACAAAGGAACTCAGCAAAGCCTGACAGACACACTCACACACATACAGCCGCAGTGTGAGGAACTGTGGAAATGTCTGCTGCTTCCTGACACGGCGATTCAGCTCCCTTACTCGGGGAGTGGAAAAGGGGGGCAGGGGAGCGCATTCTCCCAGCCACCACCACCACCACTTTTCTCTCTCTCTCTCTCACACACACACACACAAAAACACACGCCGCCCGAGGCAGCCTTCCCCGTCTGCCCCCTCCCCGCGGGCAAGAGGGAGACCATTCCCACGGCTCTTCGGGGGAGGGCAGAAGCGGGGAATCCGGGCGCCCCTCGAGGGGCCCCCGCCTGGCACACAATAGCGGGGAGGAACCAGAGAAGCTGAGGCGACCCGGGGGGGGGGAGACCGAAGCCAGGGCTGGCGCCTCCCCCAGAGGAGGAGCAATTAGAGCGCCGCGCGAGGGGAGGGGGCGGAGGGTCTGCTCCGCTCCCCCACCAGGTTGCCGAGGGCTCCCCTCTGGCTCCGCTCCCGCTTTCTTCGGGGAAACAGCTTCCGGGAGGGAGGGGGCGAGGGAGAAGCTGAGGGAGGAGGAGCGGCAGCCCGGGCCCGCCGCGAATGAATAATAAATAACTCCAACCCCAGGAGAGGGGAGGGGAGCGGCGCCTCCCCCACAGCGCCACCCTCCGGTTGTGGCCGGTATTAACTGGCCGAGCCAAGGGCGGCGCGGCAACTCCCGCTTCCCCCCTCCCTTCTCCTCCGCGCTCGCCTTCTCTCACCTGCTGCCGGAGCCTCGTCCTTCGCGGCTTCCTCCGCCGCCTCCGCCTTCGCCCGGGCAGGCGTGAGGTGCCCGGCGGGGGGGTGGCGTAGGCGGTGGGGCCAGAGCTGCAGAGGCTTCGCCACCCCCGTTCGCCCGTCCAGGCCGCTCAGCTCCTCGGCGGCGGCTGCTGCGGCTCCCCTTGTCTCGCTTGGCCCCCTCCTTCGCCGCCGCTGTTTAGCCCTCCTCTCTCTTGCCACATTGGGAGCCTCCCCTCTGCCTGCGCTGGAGCCGCTGCCAGGAGAGAGGCCTCCGCACCTTCCTGCCAAATAATGAGCCGCTCCAAACACGCGACCCCGCCCTCCTCCGTTTTGCGGCGCGCAGGCGCAATGCCTCCCTTGAACTGCGACAGGAGAGAAGCGCCTCGAGCTCGCTCACCTCCCTCCTACCCCGATCCGGGAAGCCCAACGCTCGGCTGGCTCTGGCCGAGGAAGCTGCCGGGCTGGACGGCATCCGCGGCGCTGGGCTTAGGCTGGGGTGCCCTTGGGGGAGGCGGTCCTCTGGCTCCCCGGAGCAATCCACGCGGCTAACTTGGTGTTGGACGCCCTTCTTCTAGGTTTTATTTTCAGGCAGCGAAGAAAATCCGTGTTAGCCCAATCCAAGGTACCTGCGTTGAAGTGATACCCTGCATTTCCCGTAGAAAGCTAAAGTACATCATGATTTCTGCAGGGTCACGCATTTTCAGCGCAGATGGCAAAGCTCTTGTGCAGAGTATGAAATGAATGAGGTGTGCAAAAGTTGGCGTTTGAGGGGGCTGATGAAAGCACTACCGTATGTATGTACCATCAGCATTTCCTCATACGTTAAGAATTTATTCCAACTCCCTACTTTGGGACTGAAAAGTGTTGCAGGTAAAGCCCACGGTACCAACTAGTATCAATAAACAACTGCTTTGGCTCACAGATGTGGCACAAATGGGCTTCCTCCGAGTCCCAGGGTTGACTATTATTTTTGGCAGCAAAGCAAACCCTTTGCAGCTGCTACTTTTCGTTTGATGGACAGAACCAGACTGTACTCTTAGTCAAGATGTCCTTCTCTGTGTTGCTAAGCTCTTGAAAGATCTGGGACGCAAGTCTGTAAGATGCATGCAAACATTGCTTAGGTAAATTCCTATGAAAACAGAAATAACAAATATGGATTATTTGAAATTCATTGAAAGTAAAACCAGATGATTTCTCATCCCAATCCAACTAAGTATATTTTATTCACACCCAAACAGATTAGCCCTGCATACTCTTCAGCTGAAATTAATTGGCAATAATTGTGAACAGGTGTTGGGAAGAAGCTTCCTCTGGAAAAGAGAAAAGTGGCTCTTACTTATTTTTTAAAACACTTTTCGCAGACTAAAAAATTGTAACTTGTAACAAGCTGTAGCTTCAAAAATATAGATAAAGGGTTTATTCTCAGCAGGTGGCAGCAGTTGGCCAACTTTGCTGTATTTAGATTTGGAAACTAATTGGCCAGTTTAGTCCTTGGATGAGAGACTTCCGCAACATATCAAAGCAATTGGTTAGTTTGGGAAGTTAAAAAACATCATTGAAGAAGGCAATAGCAAACTATTTTGTCTGCTCCTGCTAAGGAAACAATGTAGATAAGACTGTGAAGATGACTTTATTGTATCTTTTTTTAAATCCATCTTGGTGGTGAATTGGTCAATTCTGGTGAACTTCAAAATCTCATTCAGCTCAGCTCCTGCTCCATAATTTATTCAGTTTCTCTAAAATTAATTGCACTTTATTCACAGAGCTTTTCCAAAAAAGTTGGCAATTGCCCTAGGTCTCACATATCATCGACTCTTTATCCATCAGTATCTGCAGAGGAAGTCAAGGCATGCAACACAGTAGTTGGTGCAACACAGCTAAATCTCATTCCTTTTGCATGTGCATCAGTGTGACATGAACATACAAAAGGGTGGGAGTTCAGTCCATATGCTGCAACTATCTTCTTGCTTTTTTAACACACACACACCTTTGTGGCAGCTGCTGCCATATCTAAAGTATGTCAGTAATTTATCACATGAAATGATGCTTTTATAATGCTCTTATTTTAGTATTTGGGTTTCCTTATATTTCTATTTTTGGGGCCATCTGGCAGAAAATCACCGTGAAAGACAATTGTTTAAACCATTATTATTGCTAGCTTTCTAGGAAAAGGGATGCTACTGTAATGTGCTTCTTAAACTATTTTATCCCAGGACCCTTTTTCATTTTTCAAAATTGTAGAGGACCCCTAAAAAGCTTTCGTTTGTGTGTGTAATACTTATCAATATTTACTGTATTAACAATTAAAATTGACATATTGGTTGCCGCTACCACATTTATGATTTTAATATTGTATTATTTTTCAACATAGGCCACAAATAATTTTGTTTTTGCAAACCCCTGAGAGGGTCTTGGGGGACCCTCAGTGGTCCTTTGATCACACTTTAAGGAATAATGACCTAGAAGAAATATGTACATGTTTATAGCTAACTGTGCTTGTGGAATTGATACAAAACAGCTAATGGCAAACCCCTAACCCAGACACTTAGTCCTGTAGGGGGTTTTCATTGATAGCTGCTTAAAGTAGGACTGTCAACTTTGAAAATGAGCATGGCTGTGGCCATTTTCCCTATTCATTTTCGGTTGACACATTGAACGGGGGAGGGGGGTTGCCAGATGCTTCGCTAGTCAAAATATCTTTTGTCCTGTGGGAACCAAGGTCATCGGCTGCTGCCGAGACTGCTGGCTGGGCGTTTCATTCAAAGCCCACCAAGATTATGTATTGGGGAACGTAGTTGCTTGCATAGCTTTAGAGGAGGGATTTCTTAACTTTGTATTGGGGAATTGTTATTTGTGTCTTCAGACTTGGTTTCACTTTTGACGTACCGATACTTTGTAACTAATAAACATGTTCTTTTGAGGAATTTCCTAGCTTCGGAGTTCTGCTTTATTTGTCTCTGTCTGTCAGAACCATGACATTAAATCAAGTCTCACAAAACTTCATTTTCTCGGAGTGCTGGGCTCTGACCACCTACCCACTCACTTTTGGGAGAGTGGTAAAGACTTGATGAAGACTCGAGATGGAGGAGAAAATTGAAACCACTGCTAGCCGCAATGGGACTCAGGCTGTCGGAGCGCAGGCAGGTGCTCCAGCCACGAGGAGGCATCACTGGCAGGGGCTCAGCCAAAGACCAGAGTGATCCAACCTGGGAAGCTGGCACCACAGGAAGGAGTTACAGCCCTAGCGGACCTCTTCCAAGCTGAGGCTGCCCCTCAGTGCAGAAGCACTCCTGTAACCACTGGAGAGAAGCTCCTATTGCTGCCGTCCCAGGGTTCTTTATCTTCATGAGTCTGCATGACAGGTAAGTTACCAATGATATGTTAGCAGACTTGCAATAGACCATCTGGCACAAAGCACATCTCCAATCCAAACCATTTTATTATGCCCAATATCTAATTGGACACTAACATGCAGAGCGTTTTTATGTGGACTAGAGTTCACCCTCCTCATGATCACACGCATCAATCACATCAGCAACATATAATTCATAATCGTTACTTTCGTTCTGTGACAATTGTTCAGTTACAGGTTACATACTTAAAAAAACAGATTTATAAACTTGCAATTCCTGTCTAATCACCCCTACTCAAAACATTGTTAAATTACTGATCTAAAATAAAGTCAATGTAAAAATAATGAAGGCCAGTGAGGCTCCCCTCCATCAAGATGAAAGCTGATAGGAAGAGGTTATCAGCTAGGGCAGGGGTGTGAAACTCGCGACGTCACGTGATGTCGCGCAACGTATCGGGACGGTTTCGCCATTGCTGGCAATCGGGTGGGCGCGGCTTCTGGATGACCCGTCCGGCCCGTGGGCCGGCAGTTTGACACCCCTGAGCTAGGGTGTCATTCAGAAGACGTTGAGAGCTCAGTGAAGGGATGAATTAATTAGCCTCTTTCCTGCTCGTTATACTATTCAGTTGCATAATGTGTTGGGCCCTAAGCAGCAATTTCCAATTAATCCAAATCTACACATTACTACAGTTTTACTCCCTGTTTGGAAGGGAATCGTTTTCTGATATCTGGAATGCTACCTTCAGATAACAATATTCTATAATATTTCCATTAAAATTAGTGTTTTAGTTTTGGATCACAGGCTCTTATTTCTTACGTTTACCCAACCATTCTATGCCCTTCTTTGATACAAAGGTGTTGATTTAAAATGGAATATCCTGTTCTTTCTGTTATGATTCTTCTCATTACTCGTGTTTGCAAACAGATGGATGATTTTAACATGACTCGTTAAGCCAATCATAAATCATCTAGTAACTATTCTTGTTTGCAAATTAGTTTCTGCTTAAACATGGGTAGTTTCTCAGGTTCGGTCAAGGTCCACACTTTCTATGATGATTGTCGAAATACTATCCAACATTTATTTGTAAGGTAGAATTTTTTTCTTTAAAGAAAATACTGAAAGTACTTTGACCAAACAATTTATCAAGAACTTACAGACTACATGTCCTGTGTAATTTGGCCTACTGGTTAAGGAACCAGGACAGAATCCCACCTTAGCCATGAAAGCCAGCTGGGTGACCTTGGGCCAGTCACTCTCTCTCTTAGCCCAACTTACCTCACAGGGTTGTTGTGAGGAAAATAGGAGGAAGACCATGTATGAGATATGTTCACTGCCCCGAGTTATTTGTAAAAATAATAAAGGTGAGATACAAATAAGTAAGTAAATGGCAAAATCAGTACAGATTAGCTTTCAGAAAGGGTTGTACACTTACCTTATGCATTGTTTTCAGGTTGAGGGGAAAAAATGATTCAGTTTTTCTGCAGGAATAAAAAAAGTGGTATAAGGGGCCTGAGAGGAAGACTTTGTTTCTGGTTTCCCCCATGTCCTGCCCATTAACCAATATTCACCTCCACCCCAGATACATTTAAAATGAAATGACATACAGTGTCACAGGGCAGGTTTCAAAATACCTACTGGGTGATGAAAACTGAATGGTGGAACAAAGGAAAGGGGACCGAGAGAATTGGAACAGAAAATGATGATGAAGGAAGAAAGAAGTAAGTTTCAGGTGAAAATGACAACACAATAAATGTGTTTAAGGTTTCATGTTTGATAAGTGAGAAACATAAGATGGCCATGCCTCCATATTTTTTTAACTGAATTTTGAATATGTAAAGATTTAGTGAAAGTATGAGAACAGCCTAATATCAAGTTCTTTTCATCATAGCACAATAGCCAATTCGCACATTCAAAAGAAAGCTTCAGCATGAATGTTTAAACTGACCCTTAACAAATTCATCAAAACCAGGCTTAGCTTTGTTTTTAAAGAAATTGCCTGAAGTGATAAGACACAATGATCCATGACTCATCCAATATTCACACATAAAACCATTTTTATGGCCTAATTATTTTAACAGTTTTCATATGAATAAAATAAGTTAACCTATGAACTCAGAATATCTCTCCTGTTGACAGAATAAGGACAGTCAAAGGGTTTTTTTTTTTAAAAAAAAAAAAAACTTCAGTTATGTTAATTTATGCCTTTAATTCAAAAACACTTATTATGATTGCCCTATTATAAAATAGGATAACATAATTGTTCAATGATTTTCAAAATTATTGGCTGCTTCATAAATTGCATTATGTGGCTGGTTTTAGGCTTAGCATCCTGTTTGAACTCGACATTGCAACTTGTAAATTATTGGGCAGAATGTTGTGAGAACTCTAGCAATTTTTTCTTCTTCAAGAAACCCGTAGCTTAAGCAAACTCACAACTAAAGGTTTAGCATTTGACTAATAAAAAAAAATGATAATAACCAAGAGAGAGTATCTCTACCTAAGATTCTAGACAATCATTGCTAGTTCAATTAGATAAAACAACTATGTACCGGTAGTACTGAAGAGCAAAATGTGCTTCAAAGCATATGTGGGCTTGGACACAGCAACCATTGGTAACTCCTTCAACCAAACATGTTTCTTTCCAGGATTGCATTGCAACTCCGGGGAGTAGCTACATGATCCCAGGTAAAAACCTACTTGCTTTATTGAGTTTCTAACACCCTACACACTCAAGCTCCTTTATGCCTCTTGATCCAGAGGCTTGCATGGCCTTAGTAGATACTACTGAACTAAAAATGCCATTAATTTGATTAAAACTATTTGTGACTTCTTAAAATATTTTATCCTTAATAAACAAACAAAATCTTTTTGTGTCATTTTCCCCCCTGACACAAATCTCAGGTGATTTGTTAATTTTGTTTCACTTCAGATTTCTGTATAAATTGTTTTATTGTTTAGGTTAGAGTCCTGAAGCATTGCAACATTATGTGTATACATTCCAAACGTTTTCAATTTCTACTTCTATGTAAAAGAAAAGTAATTGGTAAGCCATGTCATGAAATACATTACACTGATGGGTAGCTTATGGAAAGAAGGAAATTATGATGTAGCCTTAGAGCGGGTAAAATATAAATGCATTTATAACCGCTGTCAAATAGATTGGAAATTGTTTCTTTATAATCTTTTTCTTTTTTTATTCACTTTTCTTCCTTATTTTCTTTGTTTATTTTTGTCATATATGTGTGTTTTTATCTTGTTTAAGTTTCTTCAATAAAAATTATATTTTAAAATAATAAAATACATTACACTGGTTAATTTTACCCTAATATAGATTAACAAAATCAATTTTATTTGGGAATTGGGAACAGTTATATAGAGAGGCTCAGTACAGGTTGGACACAGAGAGTTCCACAGCTCTTCTTCAGCACCTTGGGTTGAAAATATTCTCAGATAATAAGGCTGGATAGAATCTTCACCCATGTTTCTAGAGAACTAGTGTCAGTCCATGGATACCAGCCTTCCCCAACTGCTTGTCTTAAAAGATACATTGAATTCATACCACTGTGGCACAGTTTGTTTGATGGGCTATAGCAAAGCAGATGTTAACCCTACTCGATGAAAGAAAAAAAGGAATCTAGTTTGTAATAGGTAAGCTTCATGTTGAAATGTTCTCTTCTTGACTACTGATAAGCAAAACCATTATCTGGTTTTTGGTATGGGTGAAAAAATTGGGTGTATGTGTGTATGTACTGTATGTATGTATGTATTAAAATAGCGAAAATCTCAGAAAATTGTCAAATCTCTCAAGATGTTAGCATTCTTAAATAAAACAAAACAAAATCTTGTCAAATTTGAGGACTTTACAAGATGTCAGCTACTTTGAAAAAAATCATTTCTTGAATTTTGGAGATCTGCAGAGGATAGCTAGGGACACCACATGTGACTGGGTGAACCACAGTTCCCACATTACCAACAAGTGATTTATGGAATAGTTATTGAAAAATTTGAATGATGTAATGTTCCACATGAAGGGAAAAGGTGAGGGAACCACTGACCTAGCCTAAGAAAAATAAGGTGTAGGGGCCAATGGTTGGGAAATACTGTGCTTCAATAAGATAACCACTAAAGTTTCAGAAAGGTGACATCCTTTCACTTGAGATTCCAGGTTTCAAGTTGATTATATGACATCCATGAGATGTCTTCAAATGAAATACATGCCTTGGGTCACTTATTCTTAGAATTCTCAGTTTTTCTGTGGGCACCAATGAACCTGTGGGCATTTTGCTTGGCTGTATGAGAACACTGCCCCATCTGCTAGTGTGTGTGTGTGTGTGTGTGTTCGTGTGTGTGTGTGTGTGTGTAAGAGAGAGAGAGGAATGGAGAGAGAGAGAGAGGAGAAAGACAGATGATATATACACATACACCCAGTGGTGGGATTCAAATAATTTAACAACTGGTTCTCTGCCCTAATGACCGTTTTAAGTATCAAAAAACGATATACTGAAAGGTAGTTTATTATTTCATGCATTTAATACTTAAATAAGAACAATAAAAGAGGTACACAAAACTAGATTATGTTATAAGAAAGTGTTTTAAAATATTAATGAAAAAATATTAAATAATACCTGACAAAAATAATAAAACTGTTATTGAAGATATTTCCATATTGCTTCTTGATTGGCGTCCTCACTTCCAATTTTCTTTGCTTTTATCCGAGTGCTCTGTATGCTAGACAGGAAAAAGTTCCAGAGCCACAACCCCAGCTAATATTTGATGGCCTCGCTCCCTTTCCCATAAGCACCAGTCGGGAAGCTAGAGAGATGAAGCGTCTATTCCTGAAATTACCTCTGAGAAGCACCACCCAGTTTTCGCCTGAGTGATGTGATCAAAGGTGCCGCATCTCCATTTGGTTTCCGTCACTCCTCTCTTGGACTTTTGGGGAGGTTTTTTTTTTCCTGCCTGGAAGGAAGTTGAACGAAAACCAGATGTGTTCTGGAAAACACAGATTTATCATAACCGGTTGGGCGACCTCAACAAAAAATCAGGTATCGGTTCTGCCGAACCGGTGCGAACCGGCTGAATCCCACCACTGCATACACCCTCTCCCCACCTTTGTCAGTCTTGAATCCTGGTGTCTACCTGGACTAGCCCCTGCAATTCATTTAGGCAAGATTTTTGGAAGTGGTTTGCTATTGCCTTCTTGGTCACCTCTAGACCTGATATCTTTCCACGAGCATACTATAAAAATTCAGGTGGATTTAACTCCATGTTTGGTTTGGGACTGAGCCCACTGAGACTGCAATCATTTAAAATCTCACAGGCAGGTCCTTTTTTTACAAAGATTTCACAGTAAAAGATACTTACATAGTTATAAAGAAGTCAGGCTAGAACTTCCAGTCCCAATCTAATCTATTTAGTTGTAGAGTGCTCAGCTTTTCTACCAGGGATTTCTCCTTTCATCCCAGTTTTAAGAAAATAGAAAGGATGATGCTTCAGGCTTTCCTGCCCAAAGCAGAAGTAATGAACTTAATAAAACATATTTCAGTTCTGAAACATAAGGATAACTTGCATATGGAGAACACATTTTCTAATTAAACTAATAAAACCACATTTCTAGATGCTGAAGAATCCTTTTTAGAAAATAGAAGACAATATCCCCACACACAGAATTTCAAAGAAAAACAGTACAACCAATCTAGCTGAATTATCTGTTTGACTAAGATGTTGGATTTTAGAAGACATTCACATTTTGCTGCTAGGTGTAGAGAGTTTGTCTGGTCCATCAGATTAGATATTCTTGAATTTCTTGCTGCTTCCCCTTTATAAATCTTGAGCACTATCCTTAATTTCATTTCACTTTAAGGGAGAAATCCCATCTCTTTCCCATGCTCTCTTTTTCTTAGGAATGGATAGATCTGCATCATTACGACCAATGTAGTCTTTCATCCGTAGGAAGAAGTTTTATAGCTGTGCCAGCTGGACCTGTGATCAGCAGATTTAAAAGGAAGGAGATAATATAGAGAAAGATGGTGTGAGGCTGAAAATGATGAGATAGGAACCAGTGATTCTCAGCCAAGATTATGTCAACATTGAGCCTTTGACTCTAATGGCCACGAAAAGGTTAAAAGTCTGTTGACTTGAAGCCAGAGGAGGAAAGGGCTAGAATGTATATTATAGGGACATTGTAGTGGGCAGTTCTTCTGCACATATAGGTCTTCTTTCTTATCTGCAATAAAGGAATTTATTTAGCCATGTTATGTCTGCGAAACCTCTGTTTTATCTGAACACAAAGTTGAGCATCTGGAGTATCATTTTATTGCAGTGCCTAGTACAAAGTTTGATAATAGCAGCCGTTCTGTAAATGGGTTAGCACCTATATTAACAAAGGTTTAGAAAGCCCTACAGTATATTCTCAAAGTTTGAAATCTTTCTATAGACCAAAAGGAATGGGGACCTACTTGCAAACGCTTCTAACTACCTTATAAAATAGCTCTTCAACTATCCAGGAAGGAGCTCTAAAAGGAACAAATATAAAACTGTATTTTGTATAGAATGACTAAACTACTAAACTAATTCTTGTCCCAGAATTGTTGACCCCACAGAACAAACTTAGAAAGCATCAGTGTGTCAGAATTTGGACTATGATAATTCCCATCTCTTTTCAGAAACTGCGTTTGTACAGTATTTCCCATATGAAATCCAACCCAGAAAACTATTATTTAAAATTAAATAATCACTCATTTTTATAATATATTTATGAACCCTGGTCTCTCAGCTGACCATGTCTTTGTTGATACAATGACCAATGATTAAATTATTTAAACCATCTTTTGTCTGCACTCTCCACTATGATATTTTTTCTCTCTGAGTTCATGCATAAAATAATAATCCCAGAATGTCTCAGAAAAGAAAACCTTGTATTATCGGAGCACAGGTATAATGCATTAAATGTGCATATGTTTGTATTTCATTTCTCTGTATTAAAAACATTGATAAAAAATAATTGACCTCCAAAGAACTTCCCAGCCTAATCACTTCCCTAGTTGTGGCTTAAACCACCACTCACTGCTTGTTTTATGTCAGCAAAAAAGCACACATTTGGCCATTCAATTTTTTTATTCATTTTGGTTTTATAGCAACTAAATTGTGCAGTGCACACATGCCATGAACATAATAAACAAAAGCTTTAATAATATTTTTTTTCCAAAAAAACAACAACCCACCAGGCAAAGATTTATTGTAGCCAC
The DNA here is from genome assembly GCA_023970755.1 of Azemiops feae. Lineage (NCBI taxonomy): Eukaryota > Metazoa > Chordata > Lepidosauria > Squamata > Viperidae > Azemiops > Azemiops feae. The sequence continues at coordinate 2,627,810 of JALGBA010000099.1, forward strand.
TACTTACCTTCCTTTTTTAAACCATGACCTTGTGGACAACCCTGTCTTTGCAGCAGTTGTTCAGAATAAAGGTCACAAAGCAGTATAGATTTAAGATGTTTTGTTGTGGTAGTGGGACCCTGATATTTTGTTGTATTTGAAACAAGATCTAAATGGTCTCATTTCTACTGGGGTCTGAGTGCCTTTTAAGATGGAAGGAGGTGAAATGGAATGACCTTATGTTGACTTCTTTCTTGACTGGTTACCATTGCATTAATTCAGTGCCAAAAGCTACCTGCAGTGCATCCACAGGGAGATTCTATTGGGACCTGTACAGATCTATAATTACAGACATGACCTACTGTTTGTCTGGAGCACACCTGAGCTTCTGGTTGCAAACAGGGCTCCACTTTTGCTCTGCAGCCCAGCCTTTCTCAATCTGGTCCTTTTGAGAAGTGTTGGAATATAGTTCTCATCAGCTTCTCATCTGATATGGCTGTTGGCAGGCAAGCAACACTAAATATAGAGAACCTAATTAAATGATCCAAGCAGGAAAAGAAAAAAGAGAGTGGAATTTGTGAAAATCAATCCTATAAAGATACTGCAACAATTTGCTTCAACCAAAAGAAATTGTAGCTCTGCCTAGCTATTACTTGTTGGAGGAAAAGTCTTCATCCTGGTTCATCCAAGCTGGGAATAAACATGGCAACTGCTTTGGGAAGAAGGTTGTAGTTTATTGGAGAGGAGAGCCAGACAGAAAGATGGCTCTGGCAGAAAAGAGAGGGAACACATGTAGGGAGTGGGTTTTTATATGCTCTGAAGCCTTTTGTTTTGAGTTGTTTCCTGTTCCTGTGGCATGAACTTTGAACTGAGTCTGAGTGTGCTTTTCTGGGCCTTGGTATCTGTGGTTTAATCCTATTACGTCCCAAAGGTCATATCCTGCTTCCCTGGGACTGGGCTAATGACTCTTAGAGTTTGGGTGAGGTATGCAGATTTTAGGTCTTTGTCTTTTTAATCTTCTAGCTCCAACTTTCCTGAATGGTCTGCATCTGCATTTCTATAGAGCTGGTTTCTGCTGGGGGGGGGAGGCATGCTTTCCTGCCTCTTCAAGATCCTGAAGAAATATATTTTTCCTGCCCTTTTAATATTTCCTTCTCTGAGGGGCTGACTTCTCACATACTTCTCTGTCCTGATGCTGTCCAATAATGCCCATTATCCCCAGCCAGTGATAGCTTTGTAAGGATGATGGTAACTCCTGCAGGCATATTATTTGCAGCAGAAACCATATGGCCATTTTAGGAATAAGTAGTGACCCCTTCCTTTCACTGCTGGGAGTGAGATGGATCTGAGTAAGGCAGCCTTCCTGAGGCTAACAGCATCCAAATATGTCAGACCAGTGCCCCCTACACTTTCAGTTTTGGATAATATTCCCTGGATTGTGGAAGTTGTAGTCTTGTGGATCTAGACAATCTCAGTTGAGGAAGGTTGGCTTAAGAAAACCTTCATGACATAAATGGATTGGACAAATCACCTATCTGATCCTTTCCAATTCTATTATTCTGTGAAATATGACTTTTATAACATGAGTGAAACATTGCTATGGAGGCTATTTTTTTTAGATTTATATCTTGGCTCCTTTAGATCCAGGCCTTAGTTACATGACCTGATTAATTAAAATGTGTTCCCAAATTTGCAGCTTTCCTCTTTCCCAATGCAATAAACAGACACAAGGTCTACAATGGATAGGATCTGTGACTGTATCTTTCCAAAATTAGTTTAAATTAGGGAAGGTTATGTAACCATGACATTTTCTTCCCGTGAAAGAGTTTCCTTGTTGAGAGGAGTTCTTCCATGATTCATAATATTGGCATTTTCTTCTAAAACATTTCAAGTCAGTACTTCAGATGTTTGCAACTTGTATCACCACAGGAATATACTAGTTACTCTTTTCCTTCTTTTAGGTTTGTGGCAATTGGAATGGGAAAAAGAAATACTGTAACAGTGAAGAATGAAGGCAGCTGTGCCTGATAAGAAACAACTGAGAGTTTATGAACATCTTGCATAAACAGTTGTTACCCTGAAACTTTGGAATTTAGAGTGATGTCAGTTCTCATTACATGAAACAAAATAATACTAGTGATCATAGCTGTAAAAGTTAAAAATAATCCCTATGAGATTTGTTCTCAGCTCATCTATATAATTTATGAAGGCAACAAATGCCTGCATGCATAGGAAGGAAGGAAGGAAGGAAGGAAGGAAGGAAGGAAGGAAGGAAGGAAGGAAGGAAGGAAGGAAGGAAGGAAGGAAGGAAGGAAGGAAGGAAGGAAGTTTTCTCCAGGGACAAATAGCCACTTTAATTTGGGCAGCAGTGTTACATTTTATCATTGTGGTGGATAAACTTATTACTCACTTCTGGCCTTGAAAAACTTAACTTTTCATTTTCTTTTTTCTTCCAAACTTTTTTTCTTGTGCATTTTGCCAGCTTAGTTTAGGGCAAGGTCTTCCCTTGTTCCTCCTCTCCCAATTGTCTGAAAAGTGGGATTAAAAATTCAATAAAGTTAATGAATAAATAAAAGATCACTTTGGGGCATTTTTAATTAACTGATGTACTGGGTCTTAGTTTTGGTGATAAACTAATCAGAGCAGGTGAGATGGAAATGGGGAAATCTCGGGCAGGAAAAGAGCAAGAGAGCTGAGGTTCACACATGGCACTTAGACCTACTTTGGTTTTGGGTTTTATTATATTTTTCAATTTACAAGAAACAATAGATATATAAACATCTTATTGGTAAGTTTTACGAACTTATTCACTGATTTTGCTGAACAAATACAGACATTCTATCTTTCTGTCTCTTAATAGTCATCCATTTTAAGATAAGATAAGATAACCTTTATTGTCATTTTTATACTGTGGGCACAACGGCACACATCAAAAATAAAATTTAGTTGCCCGCTCTCAAAGTGAAACACATACAGTGGGGCAAAAAAATATTTAGTCAGCCACCAATTGTGCAAGTTCTCCCACTTAAAAAGATGATAGAGGCCTGTAATTGTCATCATAGGTAGACCTCAACTATGAGAGACAAAATGAGAAAACAAATCCAGACAATCACATTGTCTGATTTGGAAAGAATTTATTTGCAAATTATGGTGGAAAATACGTATTTGGTCAATATCAAATGTTCATCTCAATACTTCGTTATATATCCTTTGCTGGCAATGACAGAGGTCAAACGTTTTCTGTAAGTCTTCACAAGGTTGGCACACACTGTTGCTGGTATGTTGGCCCATTCCTCCATGCACATCTCCTCTAGAGCAGTGATGTTTTGGGGCTGTCGCTGGGCAACACGGACTTTCAACTCCCTCCAAAGGTTTTCTATGGGGTTGAGATCTGGAGACTGGCTAGGCCACTCCAGGACCTTGAAATGCTTCTTACGAAGCCACTCCTTCATTGCCCGGGCGGTGTGTTTGGGATCATTGTCATGCTGAAAGACCCAGCCACGTTTCATCTTCAATGCCCTTGCTGATGGAAGGAGGTTTGCACCCAAAATCTCATGATACATGGCCCCATTCATTCTTTCCTGTACACGGATCAGTCGTCCTGGTCCCTTTGCAGAGAAACAGCCCCAAAGCATGATGTTGCCACCCCCATGCTTCACAGTAGGTATGGTGTTCTTTGGATGCAACTCAGCATTCTCTCTCCTCCAAACACGACAAGTTGTGTTTCTACCAAACAGTTCTACTTTGGTTTCATCTGACCATATGACATTCTCCCAATCCTCTTCTGGATCATCCAAATGCTCTCTAGCAAACTTCAGACGGGCCCTGACATGTACTGGCTTAAGCAGGGGGACACGTCTGGCACTGCAGGATCTGAGTCCCTGGCGGCGTAGTGTGTTACTGATGGTAGCCTTTGTTACGTTGGTCCCAGCTCTCTGCAGGTCATTCACTAGGTCCCCCCGTGTGGTTCTGGGATTTTTGTTCACCGTTCTTGTGATCATTTTGATCCCACGGGGTGAGATCTTGCGTGGAGCCCCAGATTGAGGGAGATTATCAGTGGTCTTGTATGTCTTCCATTTTCTAATTATTGCTCCCACAGTTGATTTCTTCACACCAAGCTGCTTGCCTATTGCAGATTCAGTCTTCCCAGCCTGGTGCAGGTCTACAATTTTGTTTCTGGTGACCTTCGACAGCTCTTTGGTCTTCACCATAGTGGAGTTTGGAGTGTGACTGTTTGAGGTTGTGGACAGGTGTCTTTTATACTGATAACAAGTTCAAACAGGTGCCATTAATACAGGTAATGAGTGGAGGACAGAGGAGCCTCTTAAAGAAGTTACAGGTCTGTGAGAGCCAGAAATCTTGCTTGTTTGTAGGTGACCAAATACGTATTTTCCACCATAATTTGCAAATAAATTCTTTCCAAATCAGACAATGTGATTGTCTGGATTTGTTTTCTCATTTTGTCTCTCATAGTTGAGGTCTACCTATGATGACAATTACAGGCCTCTCTCATCTTTTTAAGTGGGAGAACTTGCACAATTGGTGGCTGACTAAATACTTTTTTGCCCCACTGTACATGACACACACCTAAACATACTATGAACAATATATGTATAGACCCACATCCCTACATATACGTAGCAAATAAATATTAAATACTGTCCATCTTGAATATATACAGTTACGGAAGGAGGAAGCTTGAGAGTTCGCAAGGTTAATGCTGTATGGAATGAAACTATGGCTGAATCTGGATGTTCTGCTACGGATACCACGAAGCCTCCTCCCAGAAGGTAACAAGGAAAACAGGTCATGAAGAGGATGTGTAGTGTCCCAGATAATCTTACGGACCCTGCTCAAGCAACGCTTCTGTGCTATGTCCTGGATGGGAGGGAGGGAACTGCCAATGATCTTTTCGGCCATTCTCACCACTCTCTGCACCGCCTTCCTGTCTGAAGCAATGATGCCTCCAAACCAGACTGTGATGCTGTATGACAGTATGCTCTCGATTGTCCCCCTGTAGAAAGTGGTCAGGACAGGGGAAGGAAGATGTGCTTTTCTTATGCGGCGCAGAAAATGCAGGCGCTGCTGTGCCTGCTTCACCAGTTTCTTACTGTTGAGCGACCAAGTCAGCCTACTCGTTAGCTGCACACCCAGGAATTTGATTTCCTATCTAATTTCGTATCTAATCTGGGACTGCACATCTCCTGATTGTATCTGAGTAGCCCATAAAAGTAAACAGTGGTAGGATTGGTGAAGGGTATTACTATCTATGTTAGTTGGATTTAGTCAAAGTTGACAATATAGGATTTGTGACAGATGAGAGCCAAGGATTATGGTAGGTAAAGTCAGTTTTTTACATTTTGCTCATCCAGACGCATCTGGACACCTCGTTGGATTGTTTAATTTTAGCATAGGTTGTCTGTTCATACCAAACTCAGAAAGAAACATCATATAGGTAAAACCATTTGCCTGGAAAAGGATATGGCTCATATATTGAGCTGCTGAATTTAAGCCTGATTTTGGCCCATTCCATTTCTTTCCCATCCAAACCCGCAGCCATCAGATGACAATCCAATACCAGCAAGTGCCCTGGAAATAGAGTTCATCATATTTTGCAGAAAGTTTGGGATTCGTCAACCTCTTGGGAACAAAACATTCAGTGGAAATAGAGAGCTGTCATTATAGCATTGGAAAGGGCAATTAAATGTAATATAATACTACCTGCTTCAGAACATGCTGAAACATTTTAAAGTCAACATTTTAACATCTGTATTTTCTTCCTGGAATGCTAAAGGGTATTCAGAATGTGCAAACTGGTTCCTATAGAATTCTATTAAAATGAACCTCTAGGTATCTTTAATAAATGCATCCTGCTTTCTCGTAATGTGCACCTACCATGATGTTAAAGTGCATTAGAAATAAAGTACCTTAGTTTGTCGCCACAGTCTTCTGGGAATCTGACAGTCTAATGGGAAGCAGCATTTGATTGTTTAGCATTTTAGCACTTGAAAAAGGGCAATGCAGAGAAGACAACTTGATTTTTAAATAATGACTGCTGCCCATCATCTCAGATATGCTACCGACCTTAGTATTCTACTAGATCATCAGAATTATTTTATCATTATAAGTTTATATTTTGTAGAAAAGCTCGATCAGAATATCACAAGAATTTGTCTACCTTGAAAAAAGGTCTTATTCTATATCAAAATTATGCGGATGAATTTGACAAAAGGCTTGCTCTCGGCCTGTTGCTAGACTGATTTTAGTGTCTAGAAAATCATTTGGTGAGACAAACCTAAATGTTTACTTGATGTCTTTTTTTCTAAAGTGGATTATGACTGAGTTCTTACAGTAAACTAAGCCATCATATGATAGTAGTGATTCTGGCTTAATGTGCAGTTTCAACATAACTGTAGTTTATAGTTCAGTGTGATGTGTACAAGCCTAGTCTAGGTGAAAGCTATGTGGTTTCAGTCTACTGAATTACGGCATTTACTTGGAAAGCATTTCTTTGATTTTGATAAAGTTTCCTTTTATGCAACCCATCTAAGATGGAGTACCTAGCTGAAAGGTTGAAAAAACACGCTGGAAAGAGTTAATTGCAAGTCGCTTCCATCTTCTTACCTAGAACTGCATGGATGTGTCCACAAAATCCCCAAGATAGAAGCTTGATTCAAAGGAGAATTGATTGTTTTCTTCCGTGCAAGTATTTTCAAGTGATGCACACTTCAGTTATAAAGACAAGAGGATGCTTTGGGGCATTTAACATATACATGCAGCACCTATGGAAATTCTTGAACCAAATGGGTCTTTTCCCAGGATCGCGAGTGTGGCATATGGTCTTTAGTGGCCTGGTATGGCTGTAGTTGTACTTGCATGAGTCAGCAAATGGAGAGAGAAACTGGCAGCAGAAGCTCAGTTCTAGCCTTGAAGTGCAGCTATGCTGTCATGAGGGCTGATGAATTGACCTGGCTGTTAGCCAGAACTGTTGTGGGGAGATGTAGAGACACCTGTCCATTGGTGCAGCCTAGTATATAGATGTTGGGGACTAGAGCTCTGATGGTGCACTCATTTCCTCAATTGCTGGGGGAACCTATAAGTGAGTGTGAGGACAGAAAAGATTGCAAAACAGAATAGTTGAAGAGAAAAGTTAGAGAATAGATTTAGGTCAATGTGTGGAACTGTTGTTGGTTTCCGGTCAGAGAGGAAGAAGAAAACTCTACAGGTGACTTCCCCAGAAGAAGGAACGAAGTCTCTGAGAGGTGACATCTTTATCCAAGATGGGAAGGTGGAAATTGGCTGTTGGACTGAACAGAAGTTTTTGAAATATTTTTTTTCACCAATGATGAAGCAGAAAGTGTTCAGTTGAGCTGGTCTAGGAGAAGGTCGAGCTATGCTGAGCATGATAGTAAATCCAGCACATTCATTTATTTTCATTCTTTCTATTAATGAGCTCAGAAGAAGTGGAAGTGAAAAGGGGAGGAAGCAAAGCAGTTAGCAGGAGAGCTATAGAAGAATAGTGTGTGGAGGAGAGGCTTTGCTGTGCATAGTAAAACAAACAAACAAACAAAAAACCCAAAGGCCTCCATTGTCTTATTTCTTTGTGCCAATTGTCAGCCTTTCAAAACCAAATATACTGTACCTTCATTCAAAAGGAACCTGGTCACACTGTGACAATGTAATAGCTTTGGAGTACAGCTGCATGATATCTGGAAAAGATGTAGGCAGATGCTACACTTGTGCTTCCTTGTGCTCCAAGTCACTTTACCTCTTTGGTTGGGCACTTTATTTGGAACATATCTTTAACTTCTTGGTTTGGATGCTGAAGCTCCATAGAGTCTGTTTTTGTTTTCATTCCCTGTCCCTGAATACTCAAAAGATTGGGAAGACTAAACGTCCAAAGGTTTTCTACATCTTTGGAGAATCTGGGGTTTCTTTCTGTTACTCTCTGGTCATTCCCAACCTCTCTGTTTACAAGTGCCACTGCCAAGCACCATTCCAAAGATTTGGGAGTGGGGGGCAGAGACTTTAGTACAACATCACCCCACATCTGTACTTGATCACGCCCAGTTTGCTAATTTCCAGAATATTTCAACCCTAGGGCTTGGTTCATACTAGAGTAAGGATATTTAACTTGATTTTAGTGAGATAAATAAAACTTGCTACTATAGCTTGTAAAGCATGATTTATAGTTTTAATGCACTATCAAAACCCAGTTTTTGCTTTTGGACACCTTATTTTATTTTTATCATTTTATTTATTAATATAATTTGTCTCTTCTCTCTCACTGCTCTACAGCTTGCTATGAAGAATCTCTTGTAAGAGGTCTAAATTAATAATTACAAAGAGCTTCTTCAATAATGCTGAGGTGGTCTAAAATGGACCTACAAATGGCTTTAAGCTGCAGGTTGTCAGCTCTTGTAGTCTAACCTCTGTTCCTGTGTAGTACCTTTCAAGTATTTTCAAGGGTTCGTGATCACTCCACTGCAACATGGTTTGTTTGGCCCAATACAATGTTTTGGGTTAATTCAATATTTGATCTCAGTGTCTACATTCTTTAACCAATGGGTTTATGGTTCAATGGTACACAGTGAGTTGTAGTGCATTCTGTAAAACATAATTAAATTGATGACTGAACTCAATGTGGATCTATGTCATGAAGTTCTGACACACTGAAATGCAATAGTATAATATTTCCTCCAATTATTATGGAGATGGTGTGCGCAGATAGTAGCCTGGGAAAGCATAGGATTTTAACTTATTCAGTTGCAGTCTTTTGTATAGTATGATATCCTGCTATTCAAGATTTAAATCACTTCTGCCCCCCACCTCAATTGCCATAGCAGCCTCTATCTTCCACATAATTTCTCCCTTTTTAATCTATATTTATCACTAATGCATTTTCTTTTCCAGAACATTAAAATGCTACATTTGAAGATTAATCAGCTACTTACCCTGCTTTTTTCTGCTACATTCAAGAATGTGGAAACAAAAACCAATTTATATTCCCCAATCCCTCCAGACTTATTTTTAAAATCAGTCAGGAAGGAAACAAAATGCAACTTTCAGTGTCACCAGAGAAGCTGTTTGCTTCCCAGCATGCTTAATAGCCAGACAGTAAATGTCAGGTTTGTTTAATCAGCTTGTGGTTTTCTCTCATGGGTCACAAAATCGCTTTCTACTGTACTTTTGGATACCAGCACCATGAGTAGCTTGGTATAGAAAGTCTGCAGCAGCTAAAGAACACAAACTAGGAAAAGGCATGATTGATGAAAGTAAAAGGTTCTAAGGCAGTGGTATCAAACTGCTGGTCCACGGGCCAGATGCGTCACGCCAAAACCGCACCCACCCCATTGCCGGCAATGGGGAAAAAGTCGCGATACGTCGTGACATGTCACGTGACGTCGTGAGTTTGACACCTGTGTTCTAAGGGCACAGAGATTTTGACACCTGTTTCTATATCATGCTAATCCATGTTTTTTTTTAGTTGTAATTTGTTGAGAGAACAATCAACAGGTTCATACACACAATAGAGCAAAGGTCTCCAACCTTTTGGGCACCAGGGACCAGTTACAGGGAGAGAGGTTTTTCCGTGGACCAGAGCGGGCGTGGTTTTGTGTGCTGCCTGCATCCTGTGGATGGGACTTTCCTTGTTTGTGCGGACCGGTTGCTGGCATGCCGCGTCCCGGTACTGGTCCACGGAAAGGGGGTTGGGGACCCCTGCAATAGAGTACAGTTAGGCGTAACTCATTATGGCTTAGTGTAATGTATACAGTATGTATCAGTTTGCTATTCATTGTTTAAATTAGCTTATCATATAGCGTGAGATAGCTTTTTACTTTTAACTATCCTCCCGTAATTTAGGTAGCACCTTCCTCTATTCCAATGTTTTTTTAATTTTATTTTTGGTTTGTTTTTTTTTTGTTTCCCAATGGGTCTTTTTTAGTACATAGAAAACACTCTGGTTAGAAAGAGACACCAGATCTAGGGTGCAAAAATCCAGATGACCATTAGATGACAGCAAAGAGTTGGCTTTTTCTGTACCTCTGTTCCCAACTAGTAGAGATTGGCATTTCTGCAGTCCAAGTTCGGTAAACAAAGTCAAAGACTGTGTTCTCATGCCATATATACTGAGATTGGTTTTAACTATGTTCTTTGGAATAGGCCATGATAGCTAGGTTACAAGCTTATTAAACCAACTTTAATTTTACACAATGTGTGAATCCATGTAGAAGCTGTAGATTTCTATTAGGTCATGTTAAAACTCAGGAGGAGTCTGGTCACAACTTTTCAGACTAACCCATTTTATTAAAATCATAACAAAATCTGTAAATAATAATAATAATAATAATAAAGTTGGAAGGGACCTTGGAGGTCATCGAGTCCAACCCCCTGCTCAGGCAGGAAACCCTATACCATTTCAGACAAATGGCTGTCCAGTCTCTTCTTAAAAACTTCCAGTGTTGGAGCATTCACCACTTCTGGAGGCAGGTTGTTCCACTGGTTAATTGTTCTAACTGTCAGGAAGTTTCTCCTCAGTTCCAGGTTGCTTCTTTCCTTGACTAGTTTCCATCCATTACTTCTTGTCCTGCCCTCAGGCGCCTTGGAGAATAGCTTGACTCCCTCTTCTTTGTGGCAGCCCCTGAGATATTGGAATACTGCTATCATGTCACCCTATCCTTCTTTTCATTAAACTAGACATACCCAATTCCAGCAAACGTTCTTGATATGCTTTAGCCTCCAGTCCCCTAATCATCTTTGTTGCCCTTCTCTGCACTCTTTCTAGAGTCTCAACATCTTTTTTACATCGTGGTGACCAAAACTGGATGCAGTATTCCAAGTGTGGCCTTACCAAGGCATTGTAAAGTGGTATTAATACTTCACGTGATCTTGATTCTATCCCTCTGTTAATGCAGCCCAGCACTGTGTTGGCTTTTTTGGCAGCTGCAGCACACTGCTGGCTCATATTTAAGTGATTGTCCACTAGGACTCCGAGATCCCTCTCACAGTTACTACTATTGAGCAAGGTACCCCCTATACTATACCTGTACATTTGGTTTTTCTTGCCTAAATGTAAATAAAATGCCTAAATGCCTAAATGTAAATAAAATGTATTAGTCTGAAAAGGTGCGACCAGACTCCTCTTGATTGTTGGCTACTATAAACTAATATGGATCCCTCTTACTACTGGTATGTAAAGCTAGTGAGTTAAAGCCTAATAGTGAGTAAGAGTCTTTACATTTGTAATGATAAGCTAGCGGTAATAATACATATGATTATAGTACCTCTGCAAGCTCCCTTGTTTGGGATGCTGTTTCTCATAATATCTAAAGCCAAGTGGTCATTTCCTGAGTATAAACGATAGAAAAGAAAAATATATGTTTTCCAGAGGTGGGAGAGAGAATCTTATTCTATATTACTCTAGCTTACTCTAAGTCCCTACACTTCAAAATCTATTCTTCCATCCTTGTGTATATAATGCAAAAGTTTTCTGGTCTGAGATCTGGGAAAATCAAACTGAACACCCCAAGATGTTGAACCACAATGTCCAATATCTTAGCAGCTAACTAAGTTAATTGACCATGATAGAAACTGTAGACCTTTACTACATAATTAATCTTGGGGTTTTTTTACAAGAAAAATGTGTTTGTCTTCTGCCCAAACCATATCAGTGCTTTTCTAGATAACATTATTTTAGTTGATTGCACAGCCAGCCATATGTTTAGACTGGATTTGACATATTCATTCACTACCAAATCTTTCTGAAGAATCTGGGATAGGCAGATGTTGTTGTTATAACAATAATGTATAACAACAACAACAACAACAACAATGGAGTTGGAAGGGACTTGGAGGACTTCTAGTCCAACCCCCTGTTCAGGCAGGAAACCCTATACCATTTCAGACAAATGGCTGTCCAGTCTCTTCTTAAAAACTTCCAGTGTTGGAGCATTTACAACTTCTGGAGGCAGGTTGTTCCACTGATTAATTTTTCTAACTGTCAGGAAATTTCTCCTGACAGTTGTCACAAGATATAAGCTGTTCAAAGTAAACCTGTCTTTTGCAATTGACTGATGGTGATTTTGTCAATACTGGGTGCTCAAGTTGTGGTCCAGATATTTTGGGATTGCAGCCAAGGCACTGTGGGAAGTCAGCCCCCCAGAGAAGGAAATATTAAAAGGGCAGAAAAATATATTTCCTCCAAGGATCTTAAAGAGGCAGGAAAAACATGCCCAGTTTTCTTAATAGCCTCAGGTCTCCCTCCCCCAAAGCAGAAACCAGCGCTGTACAAATGCAGATATAAATCCAGGAAAGTTGCAGGCCCCCAGCTGGAAGATTAAGAAGACAAAGACCTAAAATCTACATACCCCACACAAACTCTAAGAGTCATCAGCCCAGCCCCAGGGAAGCAGGATATGACCTTTGGGACATAATAAGATTGACCCATCACCATCAGAATACCAGAAAGGCACACTCAGACTCAGGTCAAAGTTCATGCCACAGGAACAACTCCAAACAAAAGGCTCCAGAGGGTATAAAAACCTACTCCCTACATGTGTTCAGCCCTTTTTTTTCACTTCTCTTGCTGCCAGAACCATCTTCCTGTCTGGCTCTCCTCTCCAATAAACTACAACCTTCTTCCCAAAGCAGTTGCCATGTTTATTCCCAGCTTAGATGAACCACGATGAAGGCTTTTCTTCCAACAGCACCTAGTACTATTGGTACTACTTTTGCTTTCCTTTGCCACAGTCATTCTACTTCTATTTGCAGGTCTTTGGTTTGATGATTTTCTCCAATTTTTTCTCCTCTATTCTGTCTTTAAGTATTTGCAATGTCCACTAGCCAGACTGTTTTGTCTTTGTTTTGTTAACTCTGGGGTTTTATGTTATTATGTGGGGAATCGTTGTTGTTGTTGTTTCTGTTGTTATTATTATTATTTAATTTTGTATATATACTTTTTATTAAATATTTAGATTACATTAATCAAAATTAATGCAAACTAAACTTGCTTATATCACCCGGCTGCCTGGGCCCAGCTCAGAGGTGGCCTGGAAGAAGTCCTGAGGTTGCCGTATCTATTCTTAAAAATGACAGGAGGTTTTGGACAGCCATTTGTCTGGAATAGTATAGGGTCTCCTGCTTGAGCAGGAGATGGGGACTAGAAGACCTCCAAGGCCCCTTCCAAATCTGTTACAGGTACATCTCGACTTACAACCATAATTGAGCCCAAAATTTCTGTTGCTAAGTGAGACAGTTGTTAAGTGAATTTTGCCCCATTTTATTACCTTTCTTGCCACAGTTGTCAAGTGAATCACTGCATTTGTTAATATTGTTAGTAGCATAGTTGTTAAACGAATCTGGCTTGCCCATTGACTTTGCTTGTCAGAGGTTGCAAGCAGGTGATCACATGACCCCAGGACATTGCAATCAACATAAATATGAGACACTTGCCAAAGAAGAAAATGCAAAGAAAGAATAAAGAAAAAAAAAGGAAATATATAAAGAAGTGATTTCCAATCTTCATTACAAGAAGTGTAAACAAATTTAGTGATTGCTCACATCTATAAGGTTACAAATGAACACATCTTTATCCCATATCTCATCCCTTATCTATATGTTCATCCACAAACATCAATTTATCAATCCTGGTGTCAGCAAAAAAGTCTGTAAAGGGTTGCCAGAAATTTGCAAAAAAAAAAAAAGTCTTATTTTAACCTTGATCACATAAATCAAATGTATAAACCTTTTACTTCTAATCACCTTAATCTTTAGTTCATTCAAATATTGTCATAGCATTGTATTCCTCTTCAATTCTTCTTTATCCCATTGCATACGTTTCAAGTGTTTAACAAGTCTCCTTTATAGATCCAGTAAGAAAACATTTTGCATTCTCTTGGTATGTTATTTGCATTTCCTCTTTAATTTTTAAAACTTCCGCCAGTTTCTTTTGTATATCCAATAAAAGGTCCTTTTCCAAATCATTGTCTTGGCCTGTGATATGTAGTTCCACTTTCTCCATTTTATCAGGCAAAATTTGCACCGCATCTATCATTCCCTCATTTCCTTTTGGACATAGTTTATCTATAGAGTCAGACATCATTACTGACAATGTTGATATTGTAGCTGGCTCCTTTCTTTCAAGATCTTCTTTAATATATCCATTGTCATGATATTTTGTAAGCCCCAAAACTGACCCGAAAAATAGGCTTGTATATTTTCCCCCTTCTACTGAGAATCTTTAGTCTCCTCTAGTGTCCAGTTTCTAAATCATAAAGTTGCTTAGCTTTGTTATGACTTAAAGTAGCCAAGATAGCCAAAATAAATCTGGTTCCCATGAGAATCTATTTATTTTTTATAGTTAATTCCAAAATCTTATAGCAAAAGTCAATAGTCCAAATTTATCTGGTCCTTTAATCCCTTTATAACTTTCTTCGATCAAAATCTTATTAAGTTTTTAACCTGTTTATTTCAAATTCTTTCAGCTCTAAATCTTATAATAAAGTTTTCTTTTGTTCAGCATTGAAGCTAAACTCACCCAATGAAGACTTTTCAAACCTGTTGTTCCAAAGGTCTTCAATAGCTTTAAGATGACATGCTTAGAAACTAAGGCTTGTGATTTTGATGTTCTTTAAAAATTTCCATTGTGGTTGCGAGCAAGATGGGTGATCCCTTTGTCTCTTGATGCTCAAACTCATGGAAAACTAAACTTCTGTGTTCTCCTCATGAGCAGTGGCCGTCTGGAAGACATGTGGGAGAGCTCCTGTCATCTTTTTATCCAGAGAGGTTCTGAAGAACCAGTCTACTCATAGTTTCTGTAATCTTTGCCTTGGTTGTCAGCTCTGCTTTTGTGAAAATGTCTTCAGTTTGCAGTGCCTTCTGTGGAAGTCATTATTTATTAATTTTTGTAGAATTGTTTTAACCTCTAGAAGACTTAGCATATTTCCATGCAGAAGATGAACAGCATTTAAAATGTTTTTTCTATTGTTAGACTGAATGTATAGGTTACTTTTTTTTCATGAAGAAGCATTGGAGTTTTTATTATACAAAGAAAGTATTCTGACAGTTTATACTTTTTTTTTACTTTTTTTTTTTTTAAAAAAAACAACACTTTCTATGTGGTGTGTTTATTTGTTTTGCCAATGCATGTGTTTTTATTTTTTTGCTTTATTTTGTTTTTCTGTGTCCTTTTTGTCGTTATTTTAGTTTATTTATTTTAAAAGAATAAATAAAAAAATCACTTCAAGACAGATATGGAGCTAATAACTAAAAAAATATTTATTGTTGAAAGGAATTATATGCTTACTTGGCTTCAGTTTTGTTTGGTTTGGGGTGTTTTTTTTTAAAGTCAGAGAAAAGGGAGTTAAAATATTACTCTCAGAGGAAAACTCATTAAAGTGACAGTGGCATGTTTTTGCTATTCCTGCCCAGCTAAAGTGGGGATTTAAGGACAAAGGCAAACATGGCCTTTATTTCAGCTGTCTGGAATGCATAATTTCCTTTGCCATCCTTTATCACCCATCATATTCAATTATTTTTCACTTGTAGTTAAGAATGCAATGGAAAGTTTAGATTGGATGGAAATCAATGCATATGCCTAGCTCTATTTCCTGGGGTTAATGGAGGGTTAGCCTTCCCATGAACTACTCGATGTCCCGCCTATATTCTAAAGCAAGTGCTATACTAGAGCCACCACCTGAAATGATGGGAAGTTGCAACTTGCCTCCCAGCCCAGTCACTTTGTTCCTGAAATTTACTCTCTCATGTAGGATTAAAATAGCAAAAACAAACCAACAAAATCAATGAAACCAGCAGCCAATCCTGTTGGCATCAGAGTTTTGTTTTTTAATTTTAATTCATAGGTTGGAAGACCCTATGAGCAATGGTGTCAAGAGTTAAATTTTACAATCTCAATAGAGTTTGGAACTGGAGTGGGACTCCAGATAATTAATTTTGAGTAAATAAAAGCAAGATCATCATATTTACAATAAAATCACCATCCTCCACTTCCTCCTCCTCCTCCTCTTCCTCCCCCCCCAGGGAATAACATTTTGCATGATCAAATGCAGCATCCAGGTCATGATTGCATTTTGACGAAGATGGCTGTAGATCCATGGGTTGCGACAAAAAAATCCTGACCGACTAGCTTGTCACCTAGGTTGGCTCTGTGTTCAGTTCAGCACCGCCCTAGTGGGTGGGCAGTATCCAGCAGTATCACTAGTATCCCCGCTATACACAATAAACTCATATACTGCAAACTCTAATACAATATACAGTCATATATGCAAAACTCTAATAACACACACACACACTATAGCTTTTAATTAGAGTTTATTGTAATATAAAATACAAGTGGAAATAAAATTCAGAAAGAAAAGGGGAAAGTAGTGCAAGGTACAAAGAATTCATTCTGATTGCAATTAGATATGACCACTATCATGTGATGCTATAATTGCTAAATTTTAAATAAAAGATGCTAGCCAAATTCTGAGAATTCTATTGATCATTAAATTGCATTGCACTTTCTCTTTTGCTTACCAGCACCTAACTAGTAAAATGTGTTGAATATAAAGCCATCATGGTAATCCATAATACAGTTTGTTTGGTTTTATCATAATACTGTATATGACCTTTGGGGTTTGTAAACGTTGATTTATAATTATGTGTGATTTTGTATAGTAGCTTATTCAGTAAATCATTGGCATACCACCCATGGTCAAGGAAAACATTGTGAGCTATTTATCTATATTAAAGATAAAGAGAATTTGAGCCCAACACTGTTGGTCTTCCAGAAGGCGGTCAAAACTTGGTTTTGCCATCGGGCCTGGGAGTCCCATGAAAGCATGGAGCACTAAACGGTTGTACTATGGATACATTCAGATTGCACTCCCTAGTTTTTTGTTATTATGGTTTTTAACTGTTTTTAATTGATTTTAAGGGTTGACTTTTATGATTGTTAGTTGTGTTTTAATTGTATATGCTGCCCAGAGTCACATACAAGTGAGATGAATGGCTATATAAATTCAATTAATTAATCAATAAAATGATTAACTGTGGTTCTGCTTCAGCTAAGCCATGAATTTATAAGTGACAGAACACATTTTGTGTTTAAAATATCTCATTACAAATCTTTGAAACATGGGCCTTGTGGAGTATTTAATTGACAATATAAATTTAAATGTTTCTCTGAAGTAAAATAAAGTTTCTGTTCCCATTTTACTGAGCACAAAAGCATTCCAAGATCAGTCATATTGTATTAGTACTGTACCAAAGGATTAGATTCATAGGCCAGCATAACATTATGTAAGTTTATCATAATTGACTTCCACCAATGTAGCAAGATTTCTCTTCTAGTCTGCCTTTTTTGAAACAAACCAGCAACAAGATCTGGTCTGAATGTATTAGATATCTGTTTATTTTTTCAAAGAGATTATTTCATTGCTAACCTCAGCCTACAAAACCTTTTAAAATGGGTCAACAATTTTTAACGTACAATTAATATCATTTTCCCTTGGTGATTTATCCTGAAACTTTATCCTTAAAAAGTGCTTTATTCATTCTGATATCCAAATATCACCTTTAACAGAGGTGAACAATTAAGAGAATATTATGCTTTTAGCTGCAAATTGCTTATTTAAACTCATTATCTCTCTATTCTGTATCATTATTTCACTCTTAACTGTTGGACAGCCAGATCTGCAATATTTCTTCTCACCAGCATTGATTTTCTTATTATATTTCTTCAAGGACGTTATCTTGATGCTCCACTTTTATTATTGTTGCATTCTAAATTCTTTTGGTCACCTTCCAGCGATCTGTTTTCTAAAAGTTCACATATTGGCTGTTATGACAGACAGAATTTCCCTGCTCTTGGATTCTGCCATAACTCCCCATGATTATTTACAAGGCAGCTTGCGTCTCTTTGTATAGCCTTTGGAGACAGTCCAAGCAAGAAACACAACTCTGAGTATTAACTCTATATTTTTTGTAAGGTTATATTAACAGAGTCTTGCAACACTGAAAGTATTTCTTCCTCCTTTTGTTTTACTCTCTTGAAAACTAGACAGGGTCCCTTCTGACAATTTTCCCAGGGCCCCCCTCCTTCTGAGGACAGAAATATCTTGTGCATGACAGCTGTCCAGTCTGTGGCTCTCCCTCTTGTCTGCCAACATCATTCCCACATACCATTACACTTTTTGATTTCCATCCACTGAAACAACATCTTTATTACTTCAGTTAATGTGCATCAGTTTATCAATGGCAATTCCTAGCATTTTTGACCACGTAGTCTCTAACCCTATGTGACAGTACAGTATGAACCCAGTCACTGAGTGATTAACAAAAAGAAAGGACACTTCTACGCCACTGCACGTCTACCTTGTAATTCTTCACAAAACATTTGAATATGACCTGAGATGCTCTCTATTTTTGAACCTCTCTGCTGACATTGATACATGTCAGATGTCAAAGCAGTTAGTGGCTAGAAGGTTCCAGCTTAACCTGCTGGATTTATTTGAATGGGAGAGCAGGAATGCAGAGAATGTAAATAAACATGTGTCATCAATGGACACTATGAGCTCTAGAGATAAGAGGGAATCCAAATCTCCCCTTCCAAGAAGGCAACACTGCAAGACAGCAGGAAAGCTTTGAGATCAGATTAACTATACTGTACATTCTGAACTACCATTCAGAAGGGATTAACACCAGGATTAACACAAGGCAAACAATTGAGCAATAAAAAAAACAACAGCGAAACTTGGAACGGCTCAGAAGAAAACAACATCCTCATCAACACTGACAGGGCAAAGTACTGTACATAAACAGAGAGCAACCCCACTCCTTTCTAGTAGTGAGGTTGTTACCTAATCAGGTAATGAAATCTCTACAAGCAAACAACTAAGTTCAGAGAACACCAAGGACTCCACAGAACTATGATTCCTGCTCACTGAGAAGCTACTTGTCTCTTATGGCTATTGTTTTTTTTTTGAAGGACAATAAAGTTATAATTTTAGTTGTTGTCTGTGTCCCTTTGAGGCCTTGTCAGTTATCTATCTATCTATCTATCTATCTATCTATCTATCTATCTATCTATCTATCTATCTATCTATCTATCTATCTATCTATCTATCTATCTATCTATCTATCTATCTATCTATCTATCTATCTATCTATCTATCTATCTATCTATCTATCTATCTATCTATCTATCTATCTATCTATCTATCTATCTATCTATCTATCTATCTATCTATCTATCTATCTATCTATCTATCTATCTATCTATCAATTCAGTTCCTTCAGAGAACCCTGGGTGAAGAATTCATGGAGTTCCAAAAGTCAAAGGAAGCAGAATCCTAGAGGAAACCATATTTTTTGCCTACCTAACTGTAGAATCCTATACCTTATACATGTCTGATGTTTTGAAAATATATGACAGCTTGCTAGGAGGGAAATTATGTGGGGAAGGTAGAGGTTAAAAAAAAAGTAAAACCAATCCATTAACAAATCCCCAAAGCTTCCCAATCACATGGTGACATTTGCTGCTACGTTGCGATAACCCTGTAACTTGTGAAGGTGGCATGGCATGACGGCATGGCAGGGAATTTGGAACCAGGCACTTTTCCAATAGTTGTGACTAGTGCAAGAGTGAAGGAGGATTTAAGTCTAAAGCATGTATCTATGAAAGCATAACCTTCAAGAACAGAACACTGAAATTGATGGAAATGATGGAAGCTTCCTTGGGGGTTGCTGTGTAATGGCCTGGGAACAGGGGGGCAGGGAGAGGCCAGAATTTTCTATGCTAGGAAAACAAGCAACAAGAAGGGAAACAGAAACTCAGCAGGAGATTCTTGGACACTTCACCATTCAAAAGTAAAGTGAACTGGAAACAACTTTTGCAGCAATTTCTAATAAACTAGAACAGAGTCAGAGATATATTGACTCAGCTTCTAAAAACAGATGACATCATGAGAACAGGGAGACAGGCTCAGAAGTGGTACAAAACATTCCACTTGAACTGCGCCAAACTGAGACAAGTTGGTAAAGCAAGGAGCTAATGTGTATCAGCTGGAAGGCAGCTTTGAAATGGGAATAACAACAGCTCTATGATATTGTAGATAATATTGGAAAACAATTTTACAACTGGGCATTCCCAATTTTAAAAAAAGATCTTTATACAGGTACTCCTCAGCTTGAAAGTATTCATTAAGCTACAACAGCACTGAAAAAGGTGACCTATGACCATTTTTCACACTTACGACTGTTGCAGCATCCCCATGTTCATGTGATCAAAATTTGGATGCTTGGCAATTGGCATGTATTTATGACAGTTGCAGTGTCCCAGGGTCATGTGATCATTTTTTGCGAACTTCTGACAAGCAAAGTCAATGAGGAAGCCACTGTCCACCGTCCAAGGTATACTGGCTTGAAGGTAGATTTTCCCACCTTCTTGGAAAAATGAAGGAAGATCTCTCATCTTAACCCATTGCACAGAGAATGGGATGCTTGAGGTCAGGGCAATAATTTGCTTGGGTTGTGAAATCTGTCAATTGTCCTGGAATGTTTGCTATGGGACTGCCTCCTTCCTGCTGATCCCTGGACCTGGTTCCTATTCTACACTGCTGTTTTGGTTGTGAGGGAATGGCAACTTCTGTTCCTGTTGTCTTTGGGGGTGTGGATGCCCTTTTTAAAAAAAGCAGTTGGTGGATCAGTCAACTGGTTGACCTAGTGCATTTGCAGATTGGGTGAAGAGGTACAATGGGGGTGCCAGATTTTTTTTTACTAACAAGAACCAGTTAAAAATAGCTTACTTCTTTTCCCACTTGTCTGTTTATACTTGGATAGTTCCCAATGTAGAAAACTGACACAAAGCTATATGTATGAACCTTCTGCCTAGCACCTGGATACTCCCTAATAGCAAATCTGCAAGACCCAAACATACCCAGATAAGGATGACCTTGGCACTTGGCCCAAGGACCAAACTTGTGAGGGAAGACACAAATGTTAAAATATTAAAAGTGGTTGAAAACATTCATATTGTTGGGGGCTTCAGCATAGATCAGGGGCGTCCAAGTTTGGCAATTTTAAGACTTGTGGACTTCAGCTCCCAGCGTGGCTGGCTAAGGAATTCTGGGAGTTGAAGTCCACTGGTTTCAAAGTTGCCAAGGTTGTATACGCCAGGGCTTTTCAACTGGTGGTACGTGTACCACTTGTGGTACATTAACGAGTGGCAGGTGGTACGCAGCCCTGCCTAGCCAAGTGTAGTGAGGGAGGGAAAGAGCCAGCGCAGGCAAGGACTTACTGTGAGAGAGTCCTCTGGAGCTGCAGAGTGGCTGGGGCGAGGCAAAGAGAGGCTATAAAAGGAGGCAGTTGGGCGGGAGAGGGAGAGAGAGAGAAAAAAAGCAGCAGCCTTGGGAGGAGGCAGAGTCAGCTCTAGCTGCAACAAAGGGAAAGAAGAAGAAGGAGGAGGGTGGGCGGAGAGGAGAGGAGATCAAGCAGGCCGGCCATGAGCTGATCTACAACTGCTGTGGCAGCCACCTGTGCTGGCAACAGCAAACAGGCAAGAAATGCAGCGGGGGAGGGATCACCCTCCAAGAGGAATGAAAAAAGGCAGCAATAGCTGGAGGTGAGGCAAGGAGGGGGGAGGGAGGGAGGGAGATGGAGAGTGGAAGGATTCTTATGTGTTTTTGTGACTTTGAAGTTCTGGGATTTGTGCAATGTGGGCTTTGTGTTCTTAAGGAGTGTTTGGCAATTTCTATTTGGCTGATGGCTGATGTCTCGTGTTAGCTTCTATTGCTCTGCTATTGTTAGCTGTAAGTTTTGCTGCAAGGGATTTTGAAGTATTTTTCTCCTGAATGGATTTTGCCTGTAGCATTCCTTTACTTATGAATGGAGCCATTTGGGGAGGCTGCCTTAGCCAGCAGCCAGTACTTATTTACTTTTTCTTTTCTTCCTTAAGTGCCAGCTGCGCTCCTTAACTTTCCTTTATAGCCAGTAGCTAATTCTTAAAGGGGAATGTGCCTTTTTAAGCTAGTTCACTCAGCAGTTTGTCTTTTCTGTCTCTGGAGTCTTTTCCTTGTTTGATGATGTTTGGAACGTGGCTCAAGATCCCAAAACAAACAAACAAACTTACTTGGAATTCCAGCAACAAAGTTTTATTCAAAAAGAAGCGTTTGCAAAGGCCTGGTGGACTGAAACACACACAGGAGTTCAGCCACACCTTAAAGAGCTGTTTGACACATTTTTATATCCTACCTCCGACGCAGATTCCCCCCTCCCCTATCACATTCAACGCCCACTTCCCTAATCATCCGATAGACTCTCCGGACCGCCTAAAACCACTGTCCTTCCCATTTTCCAGGAAGCCCCTTTGTCCAATATCCTATCTTTCACCATCATTAGCACAGTTTGTCTCCTATAGTTATTTCGATATTTCCTTGCTTGCAATTTCAGTTAGCTAGCAACTTCTGCTTTTTACATTTGTACCTGTCAATACTTGGATAAGATATATTTTATTATTTCTGATCTTCAGTTGGCTTCTGCTTCTTTAGACTCATTAGAAATTTCTGAATAATACTTTATTCCTTTCAATGAATATATGGAAGAGAGAAAATATGGGGAGGGGGGTTTCAAATTCTTTCTTCAGAAGGAGGTGGGCAGGAGAAAGAGGGAGGCAGGGAAGGAGGGAGGGAGGGAAGTCCCGCCTTAACACTTGGCCACCAGCAGCCCTGCCATTGACTTTGCTTGTCAAAAGGTTGCAAAAGGGGATTACATGACCCTGGGACACTGTGACCATCATAAATATGAATCAGTTGCCAAGCATCCAAATATAAATCATATGACCCTGGGCATGCTGCAATGGTCATAAGTGTGAAAAATGGTCATAAGTCATTTCAGTGCAATTGCAACTTTGAACAGGGTTTTTTTTTTTGGTCATCAAGTTTTTGACACCTTGCTAGGTGGTACTCGAATATTGCCATATCCTAAAAGTGGTACAATTGGTGAAAAGGTTGAAAAGCCCTGGTGTAGATCACTAAGATATTCCTTTGGACAAGCTGAGGCTGTTGTCTGCTGCTTTGAAGGAGCCTCTGGAGGCAGAATGGGCATGTGTTTGGGTAATATTTCCCTTATGTTTCTCTCTGTACTTAAAATGCTCTGTACTTTAAATCTTACAGCAGATAATCTTTTGTTGCATTGCCTGCATTTCTTGAATATGGCATTGGCTTTGAATCCTAACAGCAGATCTTGGCTTGTCTAGTCACTGCTGCCAAGACCCTTAGAGAGTGTCCAGCTTGAAACTGAGTAGTCTGTCCCTGGCTTAACACGCACAATTGCAAGAGTAATTGGTATTGACTCTGGACCTTCTGAATTCCTTTTCCTGTAGCCACTGGTCTGAGAAGATTGCATTGGAGACCCTTTATAAAAGATACAGATATGGTTTCTCTCTTCTACCCTTTTGGATAAACATAGTGACCTGCAGACTGAAATTGGATATAAGGCTAAATAAAATTTCTCAACACCAGCTCTTCAACAACTGGTATCCATCAGCTGCGCCTCAGCTGGGTAAATCCAAATCACCACAAGGTGGTAATTATCAGTAATACTTGACTCACGGCCATTTGTTTAGCAACCATTCGAACTTACAATGGTCCTGGAAACAGTAACTTATGATTGGTCCTCACACCTATACCCACTGCAGCATCCCCACAGTCACATGATCAAAATTTGGGCACTTGCAGCATCCTGGGGTCACATGGTCATCATTTATGAATGTCTCAGGAGGCTTCTGACAAGGAAAGTCGATGCGGGAAACAGATTTGCTTAACAACCGCTTGATTCACTTAACAACTGTGGTTAATGACTGAGGTAAAAAAGGTCATACAATCAAGTGACACTCATTTAAAGACTGTATCACTTAGTGACAGAAGTTCTCATTTGTGTAAGAGAAAAAAACCTGACTCTTTGCTGCCACCGAGTGGTAGATAAATTGATAAGTCAACTGGCTGACAGATCTACAATCATTTTGGACAAATTGTGTTGCTGCGCCTGACAGATGAACATTTCTCTCATAAAACCCTTTCTTAAGTTTCTGCATCATGCATCCAGATGACCACTATGCTGAAATTAAAAGAGGCAAATCCTTTGTTGCCTTCTAGTGTTAAGCTGATAGAGTGAGAATCCTCCAGGGAAAAATAGAAAAAGTATTGTACAGATTACCTGTTAGTCCTATGAGGAGACCAGAGCAGGAAATAAACTCCACAGGAGACTAAACACTACTTTTATTTAGATTGACTATAGGAACATGATCTTGTCAGCCTGATTTTGCTCCCATTCCTCTGTCTTTTATAACTATATGAATTAGGAAGATGTCTCTCTGAGATGTTCACGCACAGTTTCTATCAGTGATGGGATTCAAATATGTGAACAACCGGTTCTCTGTGTGAATGTCACTTCCGGAAGTCCATTCTGGACCTGGGCAACAAAAAATTAGCTACCGGTTCTGCCGAAGTGGTGCGAACTGGCTGAATCCCACCACTGGTTTCTATATGTGCCAGTCCTAATCTATATTTTCTTCTTTCCCTCAAGGCCACCCTCTTTATTCTCTATGGTACTATTCCAACATATATTGTCTATGGAGATTACTGACTGTTATTCCCATGGTTACTTACATTTGAATTTCACCCAGGGAAAAATGCCAATTGCTAATCTTACAGTGTTTCATAGAGGAATTATACTGATAACACCACAGTATGGACCTGTTCCAGAGGCATGTCAAGGGCATGCTGTGGAGATAGCACAGCTTAGGCTGATATTTTCTCCTCCCTATTCTGGGACAGTAGCAAAGCATTATGAAGCCTCTATGTGAATGAACTCTCATACAGAGCAAAGCTAATAAATACCTTACTGTATTCAAAGACCCAGAAAAATACAAGAAATGTTACTTTTGTTGTAAAAAATAATAATGAGTAGACTTGCTTGGATATTATTTAAAGAAAGACTGCTGGAACAGAATGAAAAACAGCTATGTGAGAATCAAAAGTATGTAAAGCTTTATTATAATGACAGGGGATAAAAGGGGAACTCATCAAATATACAGACGACACCAAGCTGGCAGGAACAGCCATCACCCCAGAAGATAGGTGCAATATCCAGAAGGATCTCGACAGACTTGAACACTGGGCCCTATCTAACAAAATGAAATTCAATGGTGAGAAAAGTAAGGTTTTACATTTAGGCAAGGAAAACCAAATGCAGATGCATAGAATAGGGAGTACGTGGCTCAACAGTAGTAACTGCAAGAGAGATCTTGAAGTCCTAGTGGACAATCACTTAAATATGAGCCAGCAGTATGCTGCAGGTACCAAAAACAGCCAACACAGTCCTAGGCTGTATTAATAGAGGGATAGAATCAAGATCACGTGAAGTGTTAATACCACTTTACAATGCCTTGGTAAGACCATACTTGGAATATTGCATCCAGTTTTGGTTGCTACAATATTAAAAAGATGTTGAGACACTAGAAAGAGTGCAGAGAAGAGCAACAATGATGATTAGGGGACTAAAAGCTAAAACATATGAAGAATAGTTGCAGGAATTGGGTATGTCTAATTTAATGAAAAGAAAGACTAGGGGTGACATGATAGCAGTGTTCCAATATCTAAGGGGCTGCCACAAAGAAGAGAGGATCAACCTATTCTCCAAAGCATCTGAGAAGACAAGAAGGAATGGATGGAAACTAATCAAGGAGAGAACCAACCTAGAACTAAGGAGAAATTTCCTGACAATTAGAACAATTAATCAGTGGAACGACTTGCCTCCAGAAGTTGTGGGTGCTCCAACACTGGAGATTTTAAAGAAGAGATTGGACAACCAGTTGTCTGAAATGATATAGAGTTTCTTGCTTGAGCAGGGGGTTGGACTAGAAAACCTCCAAGGTGACCCTGTGATACTAAACATGCTTTTATATCCTGTTCCTGGAATCTCTCTCTCCCTCTCCCTCTGCTTCTCCTTCTCTCCCTCTCATGAATGAAACTGCAACAAAGGAGGAAAATTAACTGCTATTTCCTATGCTTCCTCTTCACTAGGAACCCTATCCTACAGTTATTGTTCCCATCCCGCCCTGATTTCAAGCTTCTCTTTTCTGCTAGCAACTGCTTCACACAGTAATTTTCAGCAAGTGGGGTGAGGGGGACTTAAACTTCTTTAAACAATATTATTTCACCCACATTGATGCTCCTGTAGGGTTGTGGCCAGACAACTGAATCATCTCAAAAGCAACACTCAGCCAGGCTGGTAGTGGCATCTGAGAAATTTACAAGGTTAGAAGTCTGCAGGCATCTGATGACATGAGGTGTAGCTCAGAAAGGGTTATGTCTTTTAATAAAACGTGTCAGTCTGAAAAGGTGCTACCAGACTCTTCCTGATTTAAATTTGCAAGGGTGATTATACCTGTAGCATGCATGCAGGGGTATGGATTCAATTCTGGTGGAAGATTAAAACAATATATTTGTGCTTGTATTTTCAAAGCAATATATAGATAAGAAATTAATATTGTAAAGGAGATGCTGCTTAGATATCATAAATGGTAGGATGCAGTAATGAGGGCCTGGAAAAGAAATAATATAATCTATTAAATGGGATAGAACAGAGTTCCCCAACTTTTCCAGGTTGGTGGCCTGGGAGGGGGAGGGGGGAAAGGAGATGGTTTTGTGTGAGGGGCAGATGTGTGCACTCACGCATGTGCACACACAAGCACCTGATGTTTGTACGAGTGGGGCTGCGAACACTCACAATGCTTGTGTGAGGCCCCAAGCGCTCATGATGCTCGTGCGAGGCCTCAAGCACCTGTGATTCTTGTGTGACTAAGGCTGCGAGCACGTGACCCTCGCACGAGTGGGGCCACAAGCACCCATGACCCTCGTGTACGTGGGACTGTTCACGCGCATCAGCCAGCCACTCACGTGGTCCTGTTGTGAATAAGCCACAGACCAGTAGTGGGCCTTGGCCCACAAGCTGGGGACCCCTGCTATAGAAGAATCATGCCACTGAGAAATGGAATATAATGGCTTTAGCTTGTTAGGAAAGGAACCAGCCAAGGATCTTAGTTTTCACTGAAGACTTAACAAGCAACAGTTATGTGGGTTTCAAGAAACCAAGTATAATTGAATTTTTTTAATGTATGTATGTATGTATGTATTTTACTTGCTGCCCATCTCATACCCAATGATTCTGGGTGGCTTACAGCATAAAAACATTAAAATAAAAAAAAATCAACAGTCATAGAAACAGAACGGATAAAATCATGAACAAATAAATGAAATCCTTAATGCCAGATGACAAAAGGAGGGAGCCAGACACATAGGGGGAGGAGGAATTATGTTTTAGTCAACAAGTTTCCCCGTTGGGACCCCAAGCCATCTGGGAGAGCCAGGTCTTAAGGCTCTTTCAAAATGCCAGGAGGGTCTGAGTCAATCTCACCTCAGCGGGTAAAATGTTCCAGAGGGCAGGAGCCAGGGCAGAGAAGGCTCTTCTCCTGGATTCTGCCAGTTGAAATTCCTTGTCTGACAGGATCCACAGTATGCCCCCTCTGCCAGCACTGGTGAGGCAGGCCAGTCCCATCAGGATGAGACAGTTCCTCAAGTAGCCAGGACCCATGCCATGCAGGACTTTAAAGGTGATAACCAACACCTTGAATTGCATGTGGAAGCAAGCTGGCAAACAGTACAGCTTGTGAAGCAGTGGTGTAACATGGGCCACTCTAGGCAGTGGTGGGATTCAAATATGTGAACAACCGGTTCTCTGTGTGGATGCTGCTTCCGGAAGTCCATTCTGGGCCTGGGCAACAAAAAATTAGCCGAACTGGTGCGAACTGGCTGAATCCCACCACTGACTCTACGGCCCTAAGAACTGCTCACGCCACCACTCTGTGCCGGCTGTAGCTTCCAAATGCTTTTCAGGGGTACCCAGGTAGAGGGCATTAGAAGTTCAGAATTGCTAAATCATGGTTTTCGTAACTATTGTTTATTGAATAACCCCAACTGGCTAAAGTTATAGTATATCCTACTCCAAAGTACAATAAAGCTATTCATTTATTTACAGCATTTGTTAAACCAATGACCACATTGGCACTTTATATCAAGCCATGCTTGGATTGGGCCTAGTATGAGTTATATTATGGTTAAAAGCAACTGTGTTGATCCAAACTGAAATGGCAGCCCTAGCATATAATTTGAATCAAGAATGTATACACACACACACCTATTAAGTTGAGATTAATTCCTCCTTCTGACTTGTGAACTTAGAGATAGTAAGGAGTAATGAACAAATGGCTCCAGCGCAGTAACAGTGTCTCTGCTACTTCAATATCTTTTTCTATATTCTGAGTATGTAGGTAGGAGATACATTGGAGAATTGGGAAACTTTTTCCCCCAGCTCTGCTTTGCCCACATGGATCCAATTTCAATTGGGCCACTGTGTATTGCATTTGTTTGCTTGTTTTTAAAGAATAGTTGTTGCTTTATATAGGAGTTATAGGCCAGTTGGGTCAATGCAGAAGCCAATTAGCACATACAGTATAGGAGGTGAATCAACACACTGGCTTCTTGCAAGCTGCCACTTCAATGGTGTTGTACCAGAGTGTGTTTGTCTTACCAACATACTGAATGTATGCCGAGTTCCTTTGCTGTTAAATCAACAGTTTAATTATGCTGCCAGTGGCCAACTATCATTTGAGACAGAATGTGTGTATGGTATATATTCAATGCTGCTATAGAATTTATGTTACTATGGACAATTATACTACAGGCATATAGTTCCTGCTGAATGATTGAAAGCATGTGAAACTCTTGGAGGAAATCTCTCAAACATGACTATGCAACATACTGCACAATACTCTGCCAGTGTTTCTCAACCTTGGCAACTTGAAGACATCTGGACTTCAACTCCCAGAATTCCCCAGCCAGCCCTACTGGGAGTTGAAGTCCAGATGTCTTCAAGTTGCCAAAGTTGAGAAACACTGCTCTATGCTCAGGTCAAATAGCCCTGTTAGGTTCTGAATGAGCTAAAAGGGTTATCTCCTAATTTATCCCTTGCAGCATAAAAATAGAAATATAGAGCTGGTTAACACTCAGAAATATAATAACTTAATGTCATAAGCTAACAGCACTTGGAAATATGGGGGAAGTTTAGGAATAAATGAAGATGAGCCTCAGATTTCAACACAGCTTTTGCCAAAGTATGTTTTGGGGGCGCTTCAGACCCTACATAAACTTTATTTTTAAAGAAAGGTATCAATACAGGTAGTCCTTGATTTACGGCCACAATTGACCCCAAAATTGCTATTGCTAAGTAAGACAGTTAAATGAATTTTGCCCCATTTTACGATCTTTCTTGCCACTGTTGTTAAATGAATCACTGTGGTTGTTAAGTTAGTAACATGGTTGTTAATTGAATTGAGTTTCCCCATTGACTTTGTCAGGTCGCATAAAATGATCACATGATCCCAGGACACTGCAATCATTACAAATATGGGTGCCTTGCCAAGTCTCTGAATTTTGATCATATGACCATGGGGATGTTACAATGGTTGTAAGTATGAAAAACGGTCATTAGTCACTTTTTTCAGTGCCGTTGTTACTTTGCATGGTCACTAAATGAACTGTTATAAGTCAAACTATCTGTACATATTGGCCTTTTTGCCAATTTTATATTGAGAGTTCCTAGGATTTGAGCAGCGTGATGCTAACCAAGATTGAATAGAGATCTGCTTGATAGACAAAAAAGGAGGGGGCTAAGTGCTATGGCAACCATGTTTCATGCTAGCTGGAATTTGGTATATTCATACATATCCAAGGAGAGTCTTTCTCGCTATTTTTTTTTAGGGCTCAATATAGAATACTAATGGGATGGCATTTTATGTTTTTGAAAGTATCTTTATGTTGAGATTTGAGGTAAATTAAGCAATCCATCAAATCCAGCCCGAGGGGGAGGGGAAAGGAGAGGAGGAGGAGGAGGAGGAGAAGAAGGAGAATAATAATAATTAGTAGTAGTACTTTTGGGGGATGTTTATGTTTTAGTTCTTGAAAGGGGAAGGAAGACATTTATTTCAAAAGAGATAAGTATCTATTCCACTCCTCTTAGCAATTTGAACACCATATTGAGGTTATGCAGTGCCAAAACTGCATCTTTAAAGTGCTGTAGACAGGTGAATCATTCATGTTCGAAAGTGGAGATCAAATTTGAAATACCCCCCAACCTTATCTTCCCTCCATCTATAGATTCATCTTTTACATTGTTTAGAATGGTTCTACATTCTTTTGAGGCTGGAGTCAAAGCCACTATGGGTCCAGTGAAGGAACTACAAGATACAGGAGAGTCAAGGTAACTGACTGGAATTTATGGTATGATAAAGTAAATGTTGATTTTTAACAATAATTTTATTAGATGCACCATATTAAGAGTTTGGGATAAATATAAAACAAGGTGTTTTTTTTATGAAATTGCCCCTATGGGTGTCCCCCCAAGAAGCTTTTTTTGATGGTGAAGTCAGATTGGTGGACGTATGGTAAAATAGTATCTTTCAGTTCTAGAGACCCCATCCTCAAGTCTAGGGAAGAATTAGAATGTCACACTTGTCACTGGTTTACATATAAACAGATGAAGGGAAGATTTAAATTAGACAAAAAAGGCCATGGTTTTGAATTTGCTAAAAATGAATTGGAAATCCTACTACGTAGTAGTGGTGATCATATAATTGCCAAGGTCTATAAAACGTTATTAAAATTGAATTTGGAAAATGAACTTGTAAAACACTGTATGATCCAGTGGGCAAGGAATTTTGGGTATAATGTGATGCTTGAACAATGGGAGAATATGTGTATAAAAGGCTTAAAATTTACATTAAATTATAACCTAAAAGAAAAATTTTACAAAATGATGTATCACCGGTATTTAACACCAGATAAGTTATCTAGAATGCATAAAGGCATTTCAAATGAATGTTGGAAATGTAAATGTAAAGAAGGGACTTTTTATCATTTATGGTGGACATGTGATAAGGCAAAGAAATATTGGGGTAGGATTCATACATTCATGCAGAAAATTCTTAAAGTGAACATAAAGATTAAACCAGAGACTTTCCTTCTGGGTCTAATGGAAAGAGAACTGGGAAAAAAAATTGGAACTCTGATTTTATATATGGTGACGGCAGCAAGATTGCTCTATGCACAAGTAGAAGGATGCCTCGATTCCTACCATGGACGAATGGTTACAAAAACTGATGGCCAAATTGAATGCACTGAGAAAAGAAAAGAACATAAGTACTTTTGTTTCTACTTGGAAACCGCTTCTGGACTTTGTGCTTGAGGTGGAAAAAAAAACGATATTATGATTTTGGGTTTTACCGATTAGATTGATTTGCTGATACAGAAATGGCTAGTGCATACTACTATAGAAATGTACAACATTGAGATTTGATTTTAATGTCTGATTTTACTGCAACAGAGAGAGTCGGAAATCAATGCCTTTTGTTTCTTCCCCTCCTTTTCTTCACACTTTTTTTGTTTTCCCTTTCTCTACTGTTGTCTCCTATTATTTGCTTTTGTATTTTCACATTTTATGTTATAAATGAATGAAACTAATAAAAAAAGGTAACTGACTGAAATATTTAACCACTTGTTTATAGGGTAAATTTTATCAAAACACTATGTCTTTAATTTCAACTTTCAGCTGCAAAACAGGAAAAGCAATATGTTCTCCTCACTTGATCAATGTGATTATAAAATAATAAGGATATATTTACTAATTCTGCAGCATTACAGATACCTCAATGGGACTGACATCTGAATAACCATATATGGGGGAGGGGAAGAGGGTTGTTATATATTCTTAAGAACTGAACCCTAATATCCATTTTTTACCCTAAGCCAAAACATTGGTTACCATTACTCTGATAATCAGAAATGTGGTTATTAAAGAATGATAGCATATTCTTTAGACACATCTTAAAAGAAAAATTAGGAGTATCAGCAGGGGAGAAAAACTGGAAGTCATGGTTGAACTACTGAAGTTCCTTCCCCTTTTAAGTGTGCTGCACGTGCCTCTCGCCTTGTGAACAGGAACACATGATCCAAACTTTTGCAAAATGCATAAGCGGCATTTCAGCATATTTATCCTACTCATTATTTAACACCTCAGGCACTCTCGTCTACATATGTTTTTTTTTAAAAAAAAACAGCGCATCAAAATTTTATGATGTATTTTAAAGCAAGTGGGAATTTAATGGAACCAGCATCCTAGGGTTGAATGAACCTCAGCAAGATCGAGATTTAATTGGTTAGTGTAGCAGGATCTTTGTCCTACTATACACAACAGCTCATCTGTTTGAGCAATGCTGTGTTGTATGATCAGGTTTTGGGTTTTTTTTAATTCAGCAACGGTTCACATTCCTTTGAGTTGTTGCATTACAGAAATAAGCTGCTGATTGCACTGCTGAACACTTTGCTGTTCATCTCTCAGCCTTTCCTGATCTTGAAGAATTGCTTCCTGTGGGAGAAAAATCAGAAGACATACTTAGATTAAAATTCTGAACCACAGGAATAACTGCAAAGCATAAAAATAACCATATGTCTCTTCCAGACCCTTTCCATAACGTTTTTTGGTTCCAGAATCTGAGCAGGTGTTATATAATTTTCATGAGAAAATTATTGTTTTGGGTAAGTAAAATACATGTTTTAAAATCTCTAATCACCTCGTCCGGAGGGAAATAAAATCATGTGAAGCTTTTCTTCAGGAAAAAAAAAATACTGCATTGTGTTAAGCCATGACATTTAATCATGATTTGTTAGATAAACTATCATTTATTTGGTTAAGATGACACCCGGTGATGGGCAACTTCCAAACACCTTTTATGTGACCCTCTTTGGACTATTGTCTTTATTTTGTATTGGTTGAAAAACAGCATGCATGAAAACTATAGTTTGGATGCTCTGAAATATGCATAGCAATTTAAGTACCCTCAAGTTCCTTCTCTCCTAAAAATTATGGAAAAAAATTCACATATGCCCACATTTTTACCATAGTTTCTTCATTTGCATCACTGTTCCATCCACTGTGACCTTCACCCTCCACTACCAGATGTAGTGTAGGCTCTGAATACTAAAAAAAATTGTCACTTTCCTACATTCAGCCATAAAGTCTACTTTACTAACCATAATGGCTTAATTTGTATCATGCGTGAAGGAAAAAAAATTAGCAAGCAACCAAAACACATAATATGAAATAGATCAGATTGTTCCCCCACCAAAGTGGTATCTATTTTATCTACTCGCATAGAACATGCTTTCAAAATATTAGATGGGCAGAAGCTGAGGCAAGTGACAGGAGCTCACCCCAACACGCAGTTCTAGGACTTGAACCACAGGAGCAGAAACCATCTCCAGCGTCATTAAGCCACTGAACCACTGGAACTCTTGGGTTGGACTGAGAGAGAGTGACTGATCCAAAGTCACTCAGTCCTTTTCATGCCTAAAGTGGGACTAGAAATATAGTCTTGTGGTTTCTAGCCTGATGCCTTAACCACTAGACCAAAGGATTTATAATAACAAAGAGAAAACTATAACAGATTTTTCTGTAATGTTAAAGTATGGAATTGATTTAATATTCACCACAGATTTAAGTTGACCAGTGTAGTATGCACATGTACAGCATTAGCCTAACAAAATGCTTTGCTCCATCTACTGTTTCATTTAGCTAGTTAAGGCAGTGGATGGCGCAAAAGGTTTTATTTGCTTTGTATATGATTTTTCCAAAAGTGAATGCTCACCACGGGAATTTTTAGAACTAAAAATCAGTGATTAAAATGGTGATTATTGTAGAGAAATAAATGCTGTTTATTGCTACAATGAAAACCAGTTGTTGACTTGAAACATTTCATAGAAAAAAATGTTTGTGCACACACATATAAGTATTAAAAACTGAAGCTATAGCAAATTATGCTCTGAGAACAATTTAATGCTGTTTAATTAGATCTAGTGACATGAGAATCATCATTGCATTTTTTTTTGCATCACTTCCTAACATGGGAAAAAAAATAAAAAACAAGGATCTTGCACTAAGTTGACCTCCATTCTCCGTCTCCCTTTCAAAGCTGATTTATGTTTGATGATCTTGACAATAGTTAGTTGAAAAACATAAATCACCAATTACACAAGTGAGTGTGTGTTTAACTCAATGTGATTAAAATATTTATGAAAAAATATTGTTATTGATCTCAGTTGCACTGTTCCAGATTAATTAGCTAACTTTACTAACATAAGAATGCACCCCAATACTAGGAAAACGATTAATGTAGACATTAATAATCTTCCTTTGTTTTGAAACAATGTCAACAATAAAACGACTGGAATGGGAAGAGGAAAAGCAGGAGGGGGTGACACTCACAAGGTCTATTCTGATTATTTGAGTCCTTTTGTATGTTAGCACCATGGGAGCTGTATTTTTCTGAGATGCTCAGTAGCTACATGATAAAAACGTACAACACATTATCTGTTGTTTTTAATAAATAACATGTAGTCCACACCAAAACAAGACAACATAACTCTGGGAAAGGTAGAGGATATTAAAAAAAAAAGGCCACATGCTTTGGGGAAGAAGGGAAGCAGAGCAAAAGCAGTGGGTGGGTTGATGACACAAAGTATGCATCCACACATAAATGGGTGACCCTAGGATTCCATTTGTTTAGAGCATTGTTGTGGTTTTAAAGAAGGAAAGCACTAAGGCTATTTCAGAGCTTACACTTCAAAGTGGCAGAAAACTTTGCTGCTGATTTATATGGAATTGAAATATGGTGGTGTAGCTAGAGGGGGTTCTGGTGAGAGGAAAAATGAGGTTTGAAAGTTACATTAAGTTATATTAAGGCTTAACGCTGTGGGTAGCTCATCTTTATTTTAAAATGTAATACTTGTTTGTGATACACTTATATTGTTTGATGATTAACTGATAATGTATTTAGGTACTGGAGCAATAAAAATGGAAAACAGACTTAGAGTCATACCAGATGTATGGTAACTTTTAAAACCTTTCACATATAAACTAGGACTGAGATGTACCTTCACAGACTTACCTGACAGCTTTTCATAGGGCATGATATAGTTTTAAGATCTGTTTTCCCTGCCCACCTTATATCTATCCCTCGATCCAAACTGGGAAAAACTACTTTAAAGCTATATAATTAAAAAAGACTAGAATATTTTGCTCCACTCTTCCAAGTGCTGCAGTTCGTATCCAAAATACAAAATTCCCCAGCCCAACTCAATACATGAATGGAACAAATGCACAATTTAATATTCCCATAGGGAATATTCAAATATTTAAATATTTTAGCTGTCCAATAACTGGATTTGTCTGGCCAGATTGCAATACTGCTTAGCAATAGTGAAATCATAAAAATGATATAAACATTATTTTTGAATACTCAGAAAATACTATTAATCTCGTTCTCTCTTGCCCCATTCTCACCAAAATTTGTGGTTTAGACTAAAACAAAGCTCTTTTTAATGAAGGAGTGCACACTGCAACTTGCGTAAGAACAGAGACTTTCTGAGTGTCATCTTAATAGATCCTTCAGGGATACTATTGCAATTAGGCCAAAATTATTTAATCTAACTCTACTAAGAGTCTTGTTTGAAGTCATTGAACAGAAAAAAAAAATATTATTTCTGGAAACACAACTTTCCCAAGCTCCAGCAAATGCAATAGCTTTATCATACTAGTTTTAGTTTTGAAACATGGATACTGCTATATTTATCTTACAGGGTTGAAATTTTGTTCCAGGGAGTTGTTTTATGTCGAACATCAAAAGCAATGTAGGGGAAAGAGGATAAGGAAATGTTGGGAAACTTGCCAGTTTCTACCCTTCTCTTGAGTTTTGTAAATATTTACTCTGAGTTTGAAGAGTTCTTTCCTTTCCTTGTCGGTCTCCTCAGCTCTGGCTTTGAGCCATGCTTCATTTTGGACTTTATGTTTTTCTAGCATCACTTGTAGCTCCTGAGTTAAAGAAAAAAAATCTTTATTAGAAAATTAAGAATATTTACCACCATCTACCAACTACATAAATATACCATCAAATTCACATAGGTTCCCAAGCTTTGTTAGCAATTATAACAAGTGAAGAAATGCAGCTGTAAGTAGCGCTAATCAAATGCTATTTGGTTGCGCTTTCCCCTCCCTAACCGGCACTACTACTTTGTCTCAGTTTTTTTTTACTCTAGTCAGATAGGATGCCCAAGATTTTAAAAAGGACCCAAGAAGAATCTATCCAGGCAACTGTGACCCAAAACTGTTAAAAACATCCTCTTATCCCCCCCCCCCATTTGCACCACTGATTATTGGAGTGTAGCAAAACAATGGCAGATACAGAAAAAGAATGTTTGAACATCTAGTGAATTCTTTGACACATAAAGATCAATATTGCCTGGCAGTGGCCATTCACCAGTCCAGACACCGAATTCTATTCCTTGCATGTGCTATAATGTGACCTTTTAAAGTTTGTACTTTCCTTTATTAATATGTATTTCGTAATTTTAATGTCATATTAAAATAATTTTAAATATAACTTTTCTCTATCTTTCCAGTGTTTTCCATCACAGTTCTTTTGGTTTTTGCTCTCTTTCAGCCTTTAAAGTCTCCCTTCTCATTCTCCCTCATAACCAGAGGTGCTTGAACCTAAAGAATTAGGAATTCAGTGACTCATAATGAGATGGAGGCAATGGGAAGATGTATCCATAGACTCAAATTTCCCTTTCCCTCCAGGGGAGCATATGACATTCAATACCTCTTTCCTTACATCAGCTTTCAGTACACTTAGGAAAACTTTGGTTGAGTAATCCTCATTCTTCCCTTTCCCCCCACAGGAATATAACCTTCTTTCTACTTTATTCTCACTTCCCAAGAGAAGTGATATCTATGCAAAAGGTGCTAACTCATAGTCCGTAGGTTTTTATGAATGTTGCAAGTTGTAAACTTCTTGTTCTCTGCCGTAACAAGAAGCCTTAAACTTTTTTCCCACCCTTTCCTGTGGCAAGTAATTTTTGCATCTTTTCCCTTTTATTTACCTGATAATAACTGAATACTCTGCAGAGTTCACATAAGTGATTCATACTTTTCTTCGAGATCACTGCAGGTCTTAATTCTCACTGAAGTGAATGTATCAAATTCCCCATGGATTATTAATTGCTTTGGAGTTCTGTATGACTGCTAATGTTAACTATTAAATGTCAAGTTTTTATTTGTTTGCCTTGAATGCTATTAACTTCAAAAATATTTCATCAATTGCACTGATTAGTTATTAAGTATAATTTTATTTTGGGTCTCCCAGAAGGCATTAGCTTATTTAAGGTCTTGACAGAATTGGTAATAAAGGTAGTCCCAATTTGCAACACTAGTACTAACAGAAATAACCAAAGCCCTACCTTCTGCTGGTTTTTCAGGTTTTTGTCATACTGATCTTTTTCATGCTGAAAAGCCTTGGTTGCCTGAGCCAGTTCAGCTTTTATCCTGAAATAATACATCCACGAAAATAAGAATTGAACTTCATTAAAAAAAAAGCAAGCAAGCAAACGCAAACAAATATATGTACAGAACAGATATATAGAAACAGCTCTATACATCCATTCATACACATGCCATAATTGAAAGAAGTACCACGAAAATGTATTATATTGCTATGGTTTTATGCTGATTAAACTCACATACATAAATACATACATGTCTCATATTTTAAAGTTATTTTGTTTGGGGGAAAAAAATCTTCTCCAGCAAGAACACCAGAATACAGCTTATAGATAACTAAGAAGGGTATTGATCAGGAATATTAGAATAGAATAGAAAATAATTTCAAAATCTGGTCTCGACTGGGAAATATATCCTGGAGAAGATGATGACAAACTGCTTCTATGCTGTTTTCAAGAAAGAACATTTTGACACTGCTTCCACCCCATGAGTTCAGTTCACCTTTTTTTTTATAGTAAATAAGTAATGATATTATATATATGGGGCTTCAGTCCAAAAAAAGCCACACAGGCATGCCCTGGGCTGCGGAAGTTACCATTTTTTTCCGTGTATAAGACGCTGCACTTGTATAAGATGCACCTGATTTTTGAACAGGGTGTTTGCAGGAAAAAATAGTGTCTTATACACGGAAAAATATGGTATGCTTATGGTTTTTGGCAAGATAAATCTAACTTTCTGATATTTGAGGAAATGATTCTACTCTGCTGAATAAACTGTGGAATAAAAAATACTTACATGTGAAGCTTTTGAAATTCAGACTCCAATAATTCAAAAGCCTTTGTAATCATTTGCATTGCTTGGTTAAATATAGAATGGAAATCCTGGAGCTCTTCTCTCTATATGGAAAAGTATTAATTAACAGTGCTTCAACTTCCATCAGAGATAAAAAGTTGATCATAATTAATTAACATATCCATGACTGATAGTATCTTTTAAAAATTAGCCAAGCTTTTTTCATAGCATTTTTTACTATTTGGCCTGGTGATGGTGGTAAAGGTGGGGTGATGAGGATGATGATAACTGTTACAATTCAATCTGGAATTAAAGTTCTGAAGTTGAGTGTTCCATCACCTTGCTCTGTGATTAAATCCAGACCCGATAATTTAGCAATTGTACTGAGACAGTGAGTGCATCTTACTTTGGTATCTGATTCTCAAACAGTATGATACAGCTTGGAGTAGGAGTTGAGGAAATACTTGACATTTATTCAGTTAATAAAATTAATAATAGTCATAATGAAATGTAATTACTCTATTCTGTTACAACACAATGCCTGCTATTTAGCAACCATTTCTCAACATTCAGTGCTAATTAATTCATTTGCCAAGGAGTATATCATGAAGACAAATATTTAATTGCTAGTTTAATAGCTAACTACAGAGTAATTAATCTGCTAAGTAAAGATGATACTGAGGTAATCTGGGAAATCTTTATCAGTAAATGATTTAAAGAACATTTAAATGGGTCCCTCCTGCCAACATTTTATTCTGAAATGACTTGCAATATTTTAGGTAGCTTCTTGGGAGACTATGTATGTAGGTCAAATGCTAGATAGGCAGAAAGAAATACATAAAACAGACCTTGCACAAACAGTTCAAGTGCAGCTGCATTCAAAAGAATTCACAACAGTTAACAATTATTTAACATTATATTTGTTTATTAACCTTCACAATGATGATTATCTCTGGTTAGGCACATAGGCAACATTCATCCCACCCAACCAGTGCGTGGACCTCTTTTACAAGATGTACACAAGAAAAATCAGCACAATCTGATGAAAGTCCCTTTATACAATCCTTGGATTTGTTTACCTGTTTAAAAAAATATACATATTCCTTTTCCTTTAAACTAATGACTAATTATTTAGAATAAAGTAATATTACTTTATTTATGGAAAGTTATAGGGGGGAAAAAGAGTGGTGCAGGAGCTACCATTTCTAGTAATGGGTTTCTTGGAAATTCAAATGTTGCCCTGTAAGCAAATGTAGTGAATATAATACACTATTCACTGTGTTTAAACGGTGAACAGAAGGTGTATAATACACCAATAGGTAATGTAATCTGGATGTCCAAGGAGATTTTAGGCAGATGACCTGTATTTTCCAGCCTAGGAAAGTTCAAAAAACCCCTCACCCCCAACAAAATGAGCAAATGATCAACTTTTTTGCTGCTTGCATTGATTGAGAGTTATGAAAAATATAAGGGTTAGAGCTGGAAGTGTCTCTTTTCCTAGAGAAAGACACAAAAAACGCTTTCAGACAGAAAATTCCCTTTCTTCTACTGTGAGGGCAGATTGCCATATGTCGGGAGTCTCCAAACTTGGCAATTTTTAAGACTTGTGGACTTCAGCTCCCAGAATTCCTCAGCCAGCATGGCGGCTGAGGAACTATGGGAGTTGAAATCCACAGGTCTTAAAGTTGCCAAGTTTGGAGTGCCCTGATATATGTCTATGCTACTACTTCTCTCTTCTCCTTTTCCATCTCATCAGGAATATATTGGAGCTAATAACCTGCCTTTCCCCCAGTGATTCCTGTTAGAATTGTTACTAACCTCAACCTGCATTAAATTCTGCAGCACTTGTAACCACAACAAGTGCCCATCTTTCCCAAGTTTTAAAAGCAATCAGGAAAAAAACAACTAAAGTGGGAAGAGACACGTTTGGATCATATGACTCATGAGTGAGGCAGAGATTGCAATGATAGGCTAAAATACTCACACAGACTGCCCCCTTTCCCTTCTACGTGACACAGTTTCCACCTTATTGCTTCACAAAATAGAAGGGTGATGCACAGATAAATCAAAAGGGCATTTTGATAGCATTTGCCCTTGCA
Source organism: Azemiops feae (assembly GCA_023970755.1). NCBI lineage: Eukaryota > Metazoa > Chordata > Lepidosauria > Squamata > Viperidae > Azemiops > Azemiops feae. Next base: position 2,668,183 of record JALGBA010000099.1, read on the forward strand.
GTTATTCAAGATATTCTCCTGTGTAGATAAGTCCAGGAAATTGGAAAACTAACAAACAAGAAATATAACCTTTCCCATTTTTGTCCCCAAAGCTGAAATCAAACCATCTGAGTGGCAAAAGTGCCATAAATGACCGTGGTATCATTAACTTGTCACTTGAGTTAAATTATCTTTCTATATCCCAGAATTGAGTAATTGAGTAACCATGGGAGAATTGCTAAATTGGCCATGATGTTTTGTATGTCACAATTGTAGCTCACTGTAAAGCAAATGTTTCCAGGCAGGAAATCTCAGCTTTAATATTGGCCAAGCTACTCAATTTTGAAAAATTCCCACAAAGCAGTATTAGCAATATCGATCTAGGTGAATCAATAGTCCAAAACTAATATTAGACAAGAACCTATGGTCCTGTGCAAAGGAAAGAAAGTCCTTAGCAAGAAGGAATTTCTTGTAGCAAAAAACCTTGAAAACCAATAAAAGAGAAATTCTGGATAGATGTGTACATTTTGCTGGGCTTACAGTAGTCAGATACACCCAAGGCATACCTCTGGAGCATAAAATGTATCCTGCCACTCTGTAAGAGTTTGACTAACAGATGAATAATCTTGGTTATTTTTTTTAAAAAAACTTCTGTCTAGTAACTACATAGTTCTAATAAAAAACGTGTGCTAGCAAAACTGAAGTAAGTCACTTACTGTAACTGAAGATGGTGGCGAAACTGATGCAGGCAGCAAAGAATATTCTGTCAATTCATATTTCACCTTAGGAATTTTGGTGTGTGTGAAACTGTATGTCAAGCACAACATATTAAAAGCCAGTTTAAGTTAAACTAACATGAGTCACAGTAGTTATTCAGGAGAGAATTTTATAACTGCTTAAAAAGAATAGTTCAACAGAACATGTGCTGTCTGTATATAGATAAAGTCTCCTTTGAATTGCACTCAATGTCTGATGACTGATGCAAGTAATTTTCTTGGCAACAAATTGGAAATGCTTGAGCATTGCATTTTTCCGGGATTTATTTTGGGGGGTGGGAATTCTCCAATGTACTCTGCAAATTTCCTGGTAGTTTCCTATCTAAGTACTAAATAGATACAACTTGCTTAGCTTTTCAGAATAAGCCAGGATTAGATGGAGGCTGTTATTTAGCTGAAGAACTGAGAAGAAATCCGTATTTTCAGAATATATATTACACACAAACATACTGGACTTTCAACTTTACAGTCCTGGGTTGAATGAGAGGGACTAGATCCAAAGTCACCAAGCTGACTTCTGTGCCAAAGGTGGACTAGAACATGGTCTCCCTACTCTTATTCCAACACCTTAATTATCCCACCACACTGGCACTTTCATTAAGGAATACTAAAACCTTTTAATTTTTAATTATTTTTTTCTAACCTCAGCCCTCAGCTTAACTTCTTGAATTATGCCCCTAGTCTGAAAAGGACGAAACTTTATCTATCTCCAGCAGAAGGAAAAGCTAGAGGCATACAGTATACCTTGGGGTAGGTGATGAAGAATATCTCTTTCTCATAGGAATATGTATTGTGAATTTCTGTAGTCTGGAGATGAAATATGCATTTTTTCTAAACTTGCTAGCTGGTAAAGATAGGTCCATTAACAATAACCTTATAGATTAACTGTTAAGCTGTGCCCCATGCCTAATTTTCAACCAGTGCAGATCTTTTAGGATACACATTACAGTATGTGAAATCTAAATTTACATCCTTCAGGAACAGTTGATGCATATTGCACTGGTTACAATTTCCAGACATTTTTATAGTACAATCAGTTTGCTCCCATTTTTAAGAGGCATGAATTCGTTATTTCATGGTTTCACATGATTTCTATGGTTTCTATGCATCATGTAAGTCTGCTTCCTTTGAGCTACTCCACTTATGAACTAAGTTTAAGTAAACCTGGTTATTAACTTTGCTTCATATATTTATTATAATAACTCGCATCACACTAGGTGTCAAATTTCCTAAAGCCACATGAGTCTGACTTTTCTGCTGCAGGAACACAGTTCTTTGGAACTATATTTTGTAACAACAGTCCTTATTAGATGTATCGTTTAACAGTCTATGATTCTACCAAAATTATAGTACTATTATAGCAACGGTTTGTTTATAAATTATAGTTAGCTTGTGATTTCTATCTTGACATCACTGGATGTTTCCGATTTATTTTTATAATAATTGTATAGATGTTGTGTGGTATTTTATTGTATTATATATATTATTATTATTACACAGTCAGCCAGATGTTCAGACTGGGTTTGGCAATTTTGTCTACCTATTGAGTCATTACAAGAACCTGGGATAGGCAGATCTGGATGTTTGATGGTGTTACAGATATCGTCCCAGGATGGAAGCTGTTCTAAGTAAAACTGCCTTTTGCAATTGACTGATGGTGAAATTGTCAATGCCAATAGTGTTCAAGTGATACTTCAGTTGTTTTGGGATTGCGCCCAAGATGCCTATTACTGTTGGTACTACCCTTGCTTGCCTTTGCCACAGTCGTTCTATTTCTATTTGTAGACTTTCTATTTTGTTATTTCCTCCAGTTGTTTCTCTTCTATTCTGCTGTCTCCAGGCACTGCCACATCCACTATCCAGACTTTTTTGTCACTATTATTAGCAGTAGTATTAGTATTATTATTTTGAAGTGTGAGTTCAGTGACACTGATTCTTCAGCTCTTCACAGCCTACTGACCACACAGGTTTCTCTTGTCTTTCACTCTGCATGCCCTGTTTTTATTCCTTCTGCTGCTGTTCCAACACACACAGAGTCTTTTGCTTGCTAACTCTGCCTAATACTTTAAGATGCAGCTAGGTAGGTGGTAGGCTGTCTCCTTCTCCATGTATTGCCTTAAATAAACTTTCTTTCGTATTAAATCTGCACATTGATCCATGTTCAGTGTAGATTTCGACTGTCAGGAATGTTCATGCACACAAATTTGCTTTCTCCAACCATTTCATTATTATTTTCAGGAATTTCCTCTAAATTTAGGTATGCTGTTTAGTAAGCTGCCATTACTATCATTAGCTTTGAAGGATGGGCTGAATAACTACAACATCACTAAACAGTTGTAGGAATATGTTTAAAATCATGATGGGTAAATCATTTGGATTCATTTTGAATTGAAACACCTTTTACACAGCAGCCCCATTGCAAGTATGAAACAGCTGTTCTGGACTAAAATCAGCTGTGTTTGAACTGGAAATGGGCTGTTTTGAGATCAAAAGAGGATCTTTCGAATTGGAAAGCATTTTGGCCTGAAATGTCTTAGATAACCTTGTTTGAAGCATGGTAGGGAGAAATGCAGCACTAGCTCACATATGCTGTATGCACTTAGTAAGTAACCAGTGCTAGTTCAGTGGCACTTACTAATAGATGAATGTGCAGAGAAGTACATCCTAAAACAGTGGGAAGGAAGAAGCCTGCTAAGAATAAACTAAAAGTGTTTATTGTTAGCAGACTGCAGAGATTTTATGAATACTGGTTAGCTGATGCTAAAAAAAAAAAGGCTTTCCTTTTTCTCCCCTTTCTCTCTCAGAAATTGTAGGAGGCAAAAACAGGATGTCAGTAAAAAAAAATACCTGCTGCTTATTCCTTGGATTCCCAGTTCTGAAAAAATCTCTTTCATAACTAGAATTGAAAAAAAACAAAGATCAGAAATGTAATTTTAGCTCATGAATATTATTTAGTTAAAACAGAAATTAATAAGGTCTGTTAGATACTTTAGGATACACGATAAGGATTATGGAAAGTGGATACCATACATACATAAGCCATACTGAACAGCTTAAATATGATTTTATTCACTTGGAAAGTGAATCTGTGTTTGAAACAATAAATTTGTCCTTTCAATAGGTTCTAACTTCCTCAAGGTAACTCATGCCATTGCAAGGTTTGTTTTTGTAGCTTGTAAAATTTGTACATTGCTGATAGCAAAATAGTACACACATGATTGTATATTTTTGTCTTGTAGGCCTTATTTTATATATTTTGTAGCTTTGTTCTGCTGGTTTATTTAGTAAGTTTTATTTAGTCTGGGTCGCTGACCTTAATAAAGGATTTGAGAAACATTAGCCATTTTGTTCCTTTCTAAAGCATGAGAAGAAGACAAGCTATTCATCTCTGCCTTTTCATAAGATATCTTCTCCTGTTCTCTTTTTTAAAAGTCTGTCATATACTGTCCCAAAGGTGCTTTTTCAAGAGGCAACTGGACTCTTGTTTCTACTTGAGGACGTTTTGCTTCTCACCCAAGAAGCTATCGTTATTACTTATTTTATATAATCGTCATGTTTGCTTTTATTTCCATTTCCCCCATATTTTATTAAAGGAAAGTACCGTGATTTTGTTGGATTATGAATGGAAAGAAAGAACAAGAAACTCATTATTCTGCTGCGATATTCTAGTTATGCGTCTTCCCTCTTTTTTGCTCTGTGGTTAGAAGTAATTTTGCAGGCAGTGGGACTTAGAGTGAATAGATATGTTTTCAGCTTTCACTCTGTTTTCTAGCTATTTCTGAGTAGACATGAATGAAAGAGAAAAGGAAGAAGTAGGGCAGGTAATTAAGAAACCTTACAAAGAGATTTCAGACTTTATTTTTTTCGGAGGAAGACTGCAAGAAGGGGGAAGAGAGAATAGTTACTTAACTCTCTGCTTTACTTGTTGTGTCAAATCACTATAGCAGTTGTACTTAGGAGTAATTTATGAAGATGTAGATATCATAAATGTTCTGTTGAAGGGCTGGATTGTTCTACTTGGAAGAAAAATGTAGAGAGAAAAAATGCTGTGAAGTCTATCTATAGAGTGAAACTATTATTATTTTATTTATTTATTAAATTTATATGCTGCCCATCTTACTATCCAAAGTGACTCTGGGAATTTCCACTTCGGCCATAATAACCAAAGATGCCGTCATTAATTAAGTTTTGAAAATACTGGAATACCAAAGCAGAAAGAATAGCAAGACTGCAGGCTGGTAAATGTGTTGTAAAGAATGCAAGTGAGCCAGATGTTATAATAGGGCAAAATTGTTTTATGATTGACTTCAGAACTACAAACATGGGACTTAAAAAAATAAAAATTAAGAAGAATATTTGACAACACTTTCCTTTCTTAGGAAAGGACTTTGCCTAAAGGGGAGAAGAAGGTTCAGCTATGGCTAGAGAGGAGAAACTTATTTAAAATTTTAAACCAGGTTATAGTTGTATGTAACCAGGCACAAATAGGTGCTGTTAAGAAAAGATGTCATTGGGCAAATTGTTTAATGCAATTTTACAAGCAAGACCCACAAACCAGATAAAATGGTGAGAATTCCTTAGGTGAAGTGAGAAGCATAACCTCAGAATATGGGCAAAAAGCATATTTTAACATTAAACAACTTATCTATAATTAGAACAGATTCTTAGATTTGAAAAGGTCAAATTAAAAGTATTCTGTATCCTATGCATTATTTTATTCATTACTCTATAGGAGTGAAATGTCTTCTTTTAGAAAGTACATTTTGAGGATTTACATTTATGCATCAAGCAAGAGCTCAAATGAGTGTAACTTATTTGCATATTTATATATAATGATAACATCACAGTGCACATTTTTTCCTAATTTAGTATGAAATATCTTCCAATACTCTTAGTACAATAAAATGAGTATCTTTCGAGCTTCTATTTTATAAAATCCCATTGACTAAAATGATCAAAGATTATATAATAGATTTTAAAACTCATCTCCATTTATTATTAATAATTTCTACAGCACTTTTCCTGGTCAAAGTGCTGTTCTAAAATTATGTGTTCATTACACTTCAGCAGAAATTTTTTAGGACCCTTTTCTGTGATAATTTATTATTCTTCATTTATAGAGAAGCAAAGAGTTGCTCAATGAATAGTAATTTCTGTCCCTCTATCACTCTGATACTAAAGATACCAGACAATGCTTTTAGAAGAAATTACCATGTGAGTGCTAAATTGGTCCCCTACTAAATTGGTCCCATAACATAGTTGGATATACAAAGATACAGGAGATTCAAAATGGATGGAGATCAAGGCTCAGGCTATAGTATTTTTGAATTGAGGGTCTTAAGAAGAGATTTGGCTGAGTTATATTTGCAGAGTTCAGTCAAAAATTTGTGAGATCATCCATGTAACAAAAGTAATAAAATACGTTTTGCTACATAATAGTGACATCTTGAAATTAATCCTTATGTGTAACTGTGTGGATAAAATATAAATGCAAGTCACAATATTCAAATTATATCAAATGTGGGAGTGGAAATAATTTTTTAAGTATCTTTGCAAATCAAAGAAGTCATGATGGTAAGAATCTTGAAATCCTGGCAAGGATCTTGGATTTTAGTTGAATTTTTATCATTAAAGATAGTGAGACATATTTGGATGGTACTAAAACATAAATTAAAATTCTTGTCTCATGGCAAATTTACTTCTAGAACAATTTTTATTTAAGGATGGCAGTAATACTGTAATATACATTTAAAAATATGGGCAGAAAATGGAGTTAATTTCTTAAATCAGTTTATAAGTAATTCTATAGATATGATGTCTGATAGATTTCAAAAAGAATGTGACAATGGCAGCCTTGGGAACACCTATTGTTTTGAGTATCTTAGATGAGAATTTTACAGGCTAAACTAATAATTCACTTTTAATAATAACCGAAGTAAAATACAAAGATAAATACAGATAATTTACAGAACTTTGGAATAAATAATTTGAGCTCTAAATCAGGGGCCTCCAAACTTGGCAACTGTTGACTGAGGAATTCTGGGAGTTGAAGTCCACAAGTCTTAAAGTTGCCAAGTTTGGAGACTCCTGTTCTAAACAATAGTAAATAGTTTAAACAATAGTTTATCATTTAAATAAACTTACAAGGTTGTCTCTCGGAAGGATTTATCAGTTTCATTCCCATGAGGTCATTGAATTCTTTCCCATTAATTCCACCAAAAATATAGAGCTATTAATGCAAACATGTAAGAATCCTAATTAAATAGTTCATTTAAAATGCATTAAAAGACAATGAACAGAAATCACATTTAGGGAAATATTTATATCATAGCTTTTCCTTTTTAAAAATATTTTGGACATCCTTTCCTAATATATATTTCTTAGAGATTGTATAGCTACAGAGCAAACTGTGCAGTTTCCACCTTTTAAAATCAGAAATGGGAGGGAGGGAGGATCCATGGCCTGAAATGAATGTGGGCCGGCCAATTTTGCAGTCATTGGTCAAATATTTTTGTTTGGGTGTTCCATTCAAGATGGCCACCTAATAGACATTCAGACATTGGTGGAGATTACAGTCTCACTTTGGAGAATTCTGAGAGCAGCTAATGTTCCATTTTTGGGGGGCTTCAAAGCAAATTTTGGCCTATATATTTTCATTTTCAACAAATTTTAGTGAACACAATGGGGCTTTGTTTAAAACTTCCTTTCTTATGCTAAGACACAAGGAAACTGAGACGTTCACTTAGAGAGCCTCTGTGAAATATTTTATTTTTAATTCCTAAATTGACTTCATGCTAGAAAATCTGAATAGACCAGGTTGTACTGGTTTATATATTTCAAAATATCCAGACTGCCCTTAAGTTTGGTTTACAAAAGTTCAAAATCCAATCTCAACACGTAATCTAAAAATAAGTTGTCACAATTTTTCTAATTAGTAAACATTAAACAACAGCAAGAATAAAAATCAGTTAAAAGTGTTTATTACACAGATGAAAACTGCTAAACTATTAAGATATTTAGGAGAGTAAGTCTTTGTTAGGGAATCTCACTAGGGGAGGACATTCTGGAGTGGAGAAAGTTAAGGAAGGACATGGGATATGCTCTTTGGGTTCATGTTGAAAAGGTCCTAATCACCCCTATTGTCTTTATAAGCTTAATATATTTGCTGTGTATATTAGTATATTTAATAGTATATTTGTTGTGACTTATTGGCTTAGGAGCCCTGGTGGCCCAGTGGTTAGAATGCAGTATTGCATGCTAACTCTGCTCACAGCCTGGAGTTTGATCCTAATAGGAGGGCGGGGGTGTCAAGGTTGACTCAACCTTCCATCCTTCCAAGATCAGTAAAATGAGGACCCAGATTGTTGGGGGCAATATATTGACATTTTAAACTGCCCAAAGAGTGCTATAAAGCAGTGGTTCTTAACCTGGGCGATATCGCCCCCCAGGGGGCGATTTTGTTTTTTGGGGGGCGATGGAACGAAAAGGGGCGATGTAGGGGCGAACGAAAAGGGGGTGATATGGGGCGATGGAGCGAGAAGTTGTGGGGACACTTTTGAGACTTTTTCGTACAGTGAATCGCTGTATATCTGTCGTACAAAAACATCAGATCGCTCGCTATTAGTGGATTGAATTGTGTTTTCAAATGTTCCTCCAGCAAGCTTAAGTACAGAACGCCGTACATATGTGAATACGCATTGCTTATCTTCATGCGCGTTGCGCAGCAGCCTCTACCCATACAGTGGCGTGCCATTGGCCAGAATGGGCAGTGATGGAGGGGGGAGCGCTTCTTTTGAAACATCACATGCTGAGTGGCTGTCCCCTGTGACGTCAGCTCTGTAAAACATTTTGTGTGTCTCTTTGTATTGTATTTTTTTAGTGTGCACTCCAGTTCGATATTATATTTTCTTTGTGTCTTTTTAATCCTTTTTACAGTGTGCGTGACTATATATACTTTCCTCGAATCTTAATTTAGTTTCAGAGTTTTCGTCTTGAAATTCTCAGTTTTTATTTTCGGGCATTTCACTTTCTTGCAATTGAATTTTGTTTTCAGTGGTCATTACATTTAAGTGTCTTGAATAAATAAGATAATAATGAAATACATGTATCACGAAGTTTGGGAATAAAGTGACGGGTGGCACCAAAATTTTTCACACAGTTGAGATATGGGAAAAAGACTGGAAATAAATTATTTGCATCGATATGTCCTGATGACAATTTTAAAGAAAACAAAAAAAGTGTTTGCATAAATTGAAGAATTATTTCCTATGTTGTGATTGAGAGGTTATGTTGGGGGAGGGGGGCGATGACAACTTCCTCATTGGCTCAAGGGGGCGATTCGTTCAAAAAGGTTAAGAACCACTGCTATAAAGCACTATGGGGCAGTAAATAAGTCTAAATGCTATTGCTATTATGTTATTATGCTATTATGCTCTTTTAAAATAAGGAGATACAATAGCTTTCCCAACCAGTTTTTTTTTCTAAAAGCCATGTTGTGTAAGAATATATGGGAAGCACAAATCAAAGTAGACTATGGGAGATATTGGACTGGGACAAGTTCAAACAGATCAAGGATAGCAGCTTCTCACTTTAAAATTATTTTTACTTACTTGATTATGGAGAATAAATGCAACATGATTCCATCTGCAAGCTGGAGGGATCCCTATGTAAAGTGGCTTCTTCCACTTCATCCGAGCTATATAACATATCATAAATATTTTAAATGCTAATAATAATAATGCAACTTCATTGGCAAGATTGAAAAAAAGATTTTGCAGCAGATTACATAGTTATGGTCAATATTCTAAATGTGAAAAATGACTGAATATGCAAGGCTTTTTATATAATAGCAAGATATATTACAGAAAGAACTCTAATTAAAAAAGCTCTGAAAGAACTATATTAAAAATACTAATCTAATTATTCCACTGACTAGCAAGAACAAAGGCAAATTAAAAAATACACCCTTTTAAAGAAATTGTTTTGTATGTTTTATAGAAGCTTGTTAATTAATTCAAAGTTACTAAAAGCAATCCACTATCTCAAATCAAAGATATACTGTGACAATATTGGAGTCTGAGAGATTAACGTGAAACAAGAAGGAAAATAAGAAGGAGTCAAGAACAGATAATGCAAGCAAATGACCTCGATTCTGTCACACTAGATCAGTACAATGAATCTGAAATCAATGCATGTTATCTTTCTGTTGTCATTTCTTTCAAAATGCTATATCTAAGCTTATGAACAGGAATCACTAAGTGGCATCTAACTATGACTGTGCACTCTACTTAAAATTGTTTTTCTGATGTATTTAATCCAAACCTAATTGAGCTTGAAGATGGGTTGCCAGGTGCGTAGATATCACAGTATAGGGCAGGGGTGTCCAGCCTTGGCAACTTTAAGACTTGTGGACTTCAACTCCCAGAATTCACCAGCATGATTGGTTGGAGAATTCTGGGAGTTAAAGTCCACAAGTCTTAAAGTTGCCAAGGTTGGACATCCCTGGTGTAGGGTTTATTCCATGGATTCGTGATTCCCATTGCCTGTACATGATTTTTCCCCCTTTATTTTGTGAACATCCTCTAGTCTAGTCTATATCAACCATGCTCACAATTCAGACTAGATTGGAGTCAGACCTTCTCCATTGGCATTTTGCTTTTATTTTAAGTTCATTGTTTCCTTTTTTTAAAAAAAATAATTTTATTAAAAGTTTTGAACAGAACAGTAAAAGATGGCACAAACTAAAAAAGGAAAAAAGAGAAGAAATGCAAGAAAAAAAAGAAAGAAAAAATATATAACGCCCTTCCCCTCCACAAGAAAGTGACCTCCAACCCCTTTCATGATAAGTATAAAAAAATTCCATCATCTCATCTCCTCCTTGCTAACAAATATATAATTCTTCATCCCACAATCCATCTCTTAGCAATATAAATCAAATATGTAATGTCCTCTTCAGTCTAGTTATCAGCAAACAGACCTCTAGAATTTTAAGATTAATTTATATAAAATTCAACAATGTTAAAAACAATTTTTCTTTCTCACAACATACTTTTATTCTATAAAAATAGATTCAGAGTCTTAATATTCAAAATCCAAAACTCCTTTTGACGTTTTCTGAGCTTTTAAAACTTTTTGTAGCCAATAATCTGTCTTGCTTTCTGCTGTTTAACTAAAATTCTTAACTTAACTAAAATATAATATGGATTATAAAAATAAATGTTCATATTGTTATACTGAGGAATGAAGTCGTTCGGGTAATATTTCCAGCCTTATCACTTTGCAGGTTTGTAACTTCTTTGCATCAGTTAATAGACAATTTCCAAAAACAGCAAGGGAAGCGCACAAACTTTAAAAGGCTCATATGGCAAATTCCCCTCCCCCCATCCCAAAACTGCTGTCTTGCAGTTTCTTCATGAGGAAAAGGAACAGCTGTAAGAAAAAATAGTTTGGGTGATCTTGCATCACTCTCGTTTATCCAGAGAGGATAGTAAGGGCTGATCTACTCATTAGCTCCCTTGTTAATGCTGCAATCAGCTCTGCTTTTCTGTGGAATTATCTTCAATATACTTTTCATTGCCCACTTTCATTGTTTTCTTATAAATCAGTGGAATGACTTGCCTCTAGAAGTTATGGATGCTCCAACACTGGAGGTTTTTAAGAAAAGATTGGACAACCATTTGTCTGAATTGGTACAGAGTTACCTGCTTGAGCAAGGGGTTGGACTACAAAACCTCCAAGGTCCCTCCCAACTCAAGTTATTCTGTTATTCTATTATAAATTAGTTGACCAGCTAGGTGAAAATGCTTTCCCACCACACTTCTGTAAGTCCTGAAAGCTTATTACCTATTTTAAATTTGACATTAATTTTCATAATTTCCAAACAGTTTATTTAAAGCTGGAAAGTTTTTCTCTAGGACATTTCCAAAGTGATATGATTAGCTCTCTACTATGATATCCCAAACTACAAATTGGACAAAGGCAATACAGTTTGTAAATATTTCTTGCTGTCTTTATTATGTCTTTACTATAGGTAATTGATTTAGAACAGGGGTTCCCAACCCCCAATCTGTGGACCAGAGACCGGTCCACGCAAACAAGTAAAGCCCCATCTGTGGGATGCAGGCAGTACGCGAAACCATGTCCCCTATGGTCTGAGGAAAAACCTCTCTCCATGGAACTGGTCCCTGGTGCCCAGAAGGTTGGGGGCCTATGATTTAGAAGCAAAAATAGCCAATAATACATGTATATTGTTTTGCTGAATAATGAAGAATGAGCAGTTGCTAACATTTTTTAACATGAAACATCAAAAGCAAAATAATATTCCCCTGAATTTAAGGGAACAATATCATATTTATTTTGCAGACTGTTTTTGAGGAGGACGTAATTTTGACTTATGTTTGCTACATTAAAAAAGTGTGAACAAAATATAGAACATTCAGAGAGAAAATTTTAGTATAAAGGATAACCATTCAGAATTGAGGAGCAGAAATTAATATTTGATATTACCTTAAAGTTTAGATTTTTATTCAAAAATATATTTCAAAATAACAACTTCCCAAAACAAATTTCAAACAAAATATTCATTCTTTCCCATTTATTCCTCTCCCCTACTCACCTAAACTTAATTTCATAATATCATTCTTTGAAATGATTTTGCCATCTTTGAACTCAAAAGTTCCTCCAAACAGATAAATGTCCTAAAAGGAAGAACAATGGCAGATATTACCATACTAATTTATTTTGCTCTCAACGTTTTGTTCTTCGTTGATATTCTTCTTGAGCAAGTCCATAACAATAATGATTTTTTAAAAGATTTGTCCATTAATTGATCATCAATAGGACATTGTAATATGGCAAACATCTCTAAAATAAAACTCTTTTCAATCTTGAAAATGTTCAGAAGAAATCTCAGCATTATGGGGTTATTATCTGTCCATTTTGCTTCACAAAGGAGTTATCTCCTAATAGGTATTCCTATGCTAATATAAAAGAGTGATTTTCCTAAATTACATACATATTGCTCAAGGGATATCAAGATTGCTTCCAGTTGTTGATGTCTGGAAGTCTGCTGTAAGCCTTTGTATTGCCCTGCACACCTTACTGAAGCTCTGGGGATACACGTGGACTATTATTGCTAGTTGCCTTGGAAATGGCCAATGTCTGCTAATTAGCAATCTGTTTAAAACAAGCTGGATTGGAATGCAGCCAATTCCCCTGCCTATCTCTCCACCTCACATTTCAAAGGACTCCAAATGATAGGTGTGATCTGCTAAACCACAGAGGCTTCATTTAACTCTCAATAACAGGCTTGAATAACATATTGTACAACTCTAAGCAAACTCTTAGTGTATAGGATAGAATGGGAGGCAGAAAGAATGGATAAGAAACAACTGCATTCTGCTATTGAAGTCTTCCCATCATTCCCTAACTGTCATTTCAAGCTAAGGGACTTTCTAGGAGGATGACCAAGCCATAAGGGCAGAATCTGGATCCCTGCCAGCTTCCTGACCCTAATACTCAGAAGGGAATATTCAACCGGATACCAGGTGATTATATTCTTTCTACTTCTGCCTGTCAAATAAAAGCTCAGGGTTCCCCACCTTGTGGAGCAAGCAAGATCTTGCAATTTTTCTTTTGATATTCTCTCATTCTCTGAGAATGCTACAAAAAGAGCTCAGTGGAGGATTCTGAAATGGATCTGTCAGTGATATGTTGGTGGAAAACATCACTGACACAATGGATGTCAGTGATAGATGATGGATAAAATGCAAACAGATTTTGTCCTTTTCCCCCAGTATTTCTGTCAACCCCTTCAAGGCAGGCAGATTCGGCAAATAACTTGGATATCTGCAAAAGATGTTGTTGCTAGTATTGTATTAATGCTCTGTAATAGTTAATTGTCATTCTGCAACAATTTTCTTCTCCTACATGTTCTCAGGGTTTCATAGACATTCCATCACAATTTTCCTGAAAATTCTCTTATTAGTGGAAGCATTGAAAAATATAGGAAAGAGATTAAGTTCTTCAATGGCAGTGATGTACATAGTATTTTATACAGCTGCAAAGGCAAAATAGATATCTGCTTCAAAAAAATCATAATGTGAACTGTGAGAGCTAAGTCTCTTTGCTCTCTAGCATAATTTTTACTAACTTCTTCCTATCCTATAACAATATTGGATGGATTATTTGCAGAACTTGTTCAAAAAAGTTAATTATGTAATTCAATGCAGGGTTGTTGTTGTTTTTTGCTTGCTGTCCCTGTTCCCATGTCCCCCTCACAAGGTTTACAATAGCAACTGACTTCCAATTACTTAGCAATAACATCATCAAAATGGCTCAATTCATTCATAAATCAAGCTACAATGTGTATTTTCTCTTTTGGGGTTAAGCCTAAGTAAAACTTAACATTTTAGCAATCTCACTTCACATATGGTTTATAATAATAATAACAACAACAATAATAAAGTTGGAAGGGACCTTGAAGGTCATCTAGTCCAACCCCCTGCTCAGGCAGGAAAACCTATACCATTTCAGACAAATGGCTGTCCAGTCTCTTCTTAAAAACTTCCAGTGTTTGAGCATTCACAGCTTCTGGAGGCAGGTTGTTCCACTGATTAATTGTTCGAACTGTCAGGAAATGTCTCCTTAGTTCTCTCTTTGGTTAGTTTCCATCCATTGCTTCTTGTCTTGCCTTCAGGTGCTTCAGCCAAGCACTGTGTTGGTTTTTTTGGCAACTGCAGCACACTGCTGGCTCATATTTAAGTGATTGTCCACTAGGACTCCGAGATCCCTCACACAGTTGCTACTATTGAGCAAGGTACCTCCTATAACAGGGGTAGGCAACCCAAAACACTCAAAGAGCCACTTGGACCCGTTTCCCACCGAAAACAAAACACTGGGAGCCGCAAAACCCTTTTGATATCTAAAATGAAGATAACACTGCATATATCCTTTTTTACCTTTATTATAGGTACATATATATGTGTGTGTGTATATATGTATATATATATGTGTGTGTGTGTATATATATATGTGTATATATGTATGTATATATATATATGTGTGTATATATATATATATATATATATATATATATATATATATATATATATATATATATATATATATATATATATGTATATATGTGTGTGTGTATATATATATATACATGTGTGTTTTCTGAGGTTTTCACGGGTGTTTGTATGTAGGTCTTTGATAATTCGGGTTTTCTCCCGCGTAAAATTAGAAGTGTCTTGGCGACGTTTCGACGAAGTCTCATTCGTCATCTTCAGGCTGGCGTCTTCGGCTACGTGCTTCTAGGAGCAATGTGTGATCGCAGCTGTTTCTTCCTTTTAACTGCCAGTGGGGGTATGAACTGATTGGGTGGAGGTGTGTTCTGATTGGTTAGGGGCTCACGAGTAGGTCGCTGGGCTGTAAGTTTTGTTTCTTTATGATCTCTATGAATTGGAATGAGTTTTTTACGTGTAAGGTGATGGATTCTGCATAGGGCTGTAGTTGTTTGGCGAGAAATTTGGCTAGGTTTTGTAGAGGTGAGCCTATGGAGCTGACTATGGGTCTAAGTGGGGTTCCATCTTTGTGTATCTTGGGGAGACCATAGAGCTTAGGGTATCTGGATGATTTTTCTCTGGGAATGATTCTTTGCTGGATCTCTTCGCTGATGGGGGAGGCTTTTATTTTGGATCTAGTGGTTTTTTCCAGGTAGGTGGTGGGATCTGTGTTTAGGGGTTTGTATGTGGAGTGTTGGAGTAGGTTGGTTAATTTGGTTTGGTAGTCAGATGTGTTCATAACCACCGTGGCGTTGCCCTTGTCTGCTGGTAGGATTATTATGCTGGTGTCTTCTTTCAGGTTAAGTAGTGCTGTCTGTTCCTCTTTGTGTAAGTTGCTTTTGGGTGGCTTGCTGGTGCAGAGGATGTTGGTGATTTCGAGTCTGATTCTGTTAGCGTCGTCGGGGTTGATTTTGGTCAGGCTGGTTTCAACTCCGCATATAATGGTTTCAGTGGGGATGTGTTTGGGAGCGACTGCAAAGTTGAATCCTTTGGAAAGGACATTGGTTTCGGCTTTGGTGAGGATCCTATCTGAGATGTTATGCACTGTTTGTTTCATGTGTGGCTGTGAGGGAGGAGGGGTTTGTTTCTGGCGTTCTTGTAGTCTTTGGAATTTGTTGGTGTGTGTGTCTGTCTTGAGGGTGGTCTGTGTTTCGGCTCTCCAGACGGCAAGTTGTTTGGATTTGTCCCAAAGTGCGGGGTGGATCTTGTTGCTGAGTTTGAGGTGAAGTGTGAGGAGATCTTTGTTGATTCGGTCTAGGAGGAATCTTTTTGTGTGAAGTTTATTTCTGATTAGGGCCAATTCTGTTCTTTTCAGGATGCGTTTGGTGGCTGCAGAGTTGGAGTGGAATTTCAATTGGAAGCATGTGGGGATTAAATTTTGATCTCGGCAGTTGCGTAAGAATGCGAGGTCACATAAAATGGAAGCTCTTTGGACTTCGAGTTTTTCATAGGTCCTGGTCAGATGGTAGATTTCCTCCCCGTAGAGGTACAATATTTGTTTTCTGAGGTTTTCACGGGTGTTTGTATGTAGGTCTTTGGTAATTCGGGTTTTCTCCCACGTAAAATTGGAAGTGTCTTGGCGACGTTTCGACGAAGTCTCATTCATCATCTTCAGGCTGGTGTCTCTTCGGCCTCGTGCTTCTAGGAGCAATGTGTGATCGCAGCTGTTTCTTCCTTTTAACTGCCAGTGGGGGTATGAACTGATTGGGTGGGAGCTTGGCTGTGCTCTGATTGGATGGGGGGTTGGCTGTGCTCTGATTGGATGGGGGTGTATTCTGTTTGGGTGGGGGCTTTGTTGTGCTCGGATTAGTCTGAGTTGCAGCGGGATTTGAGATGGAGAGCTGCATTGCTGTTGTTTGGCTTCGCGTTCGTGGTCGTGCCATATCATCAAGGTGGGTGTCAGTTTGCTTCATGTATGGATTGGAGGGGTTTAAAATGGCTAATGATGCAGCTGTGGTCTGGTTTCTGGTTTGTGGTCGTGCCTCATCATCGGTGTGGGTTTGGGTTTGCTTTTTGCGTGGATGTGTGGTGGTGACATCCTGTGTCATGCACTCTCACACCACCACCCAGCACAGATCAACTCCGTAGCCAAGACACTCATCTCGAGAACAAAACGCTTAGCTGACGAACGACACCTAAAAACCGAACTACACACTCTCACTAACGTACTAACATCCAACGGATTCCAAAGAAATAAGATTACCAACCTAATCCAAAAAGAAACCCCCACTAAAATCCAAGACAGAGAACAAGAAAACGGCAAAGCCCTCCTCCCATACATAAAAGGCACCACAGACAGAATCAGCAAGATCCTCCACAAACACAACATCAAGACAGCATTCTGCACAAACCGAAAAATATCCACCATCCTAAGAAACCCCAAAGACAAAATTGAGTTAGAAAATCAAGGAGTATATGAAATCCCATGCACCGCCTGCCCCCCCCCCCCACATACATCGGACAAACCAACAGAAGAATAAGTGCACGCATTGAAGAACACAAGAACTCAGTCAGAAAAGAGGAACCAACTTCTTCCCTGGTCCAACACCTTAAAGCCACAGGACATAAAATTGACTTTAAAAATACCAGAACTATCGCCAAAACTGAACACTTTAGCAACAGAATAATCAGAGAAGCCATCGAGATAGAAAAACGCCCACACAGCATGAATAAACGAGATGATACCTCCCGCCTACCAGCCATTTCGAAACCCACCCTTATTGACAAACGAGTCCCTAACACAAAGAATGACACTAGACCCACACTCACGAAAACCACACAGGATGTCACCACCACACATCCACGCAAAAAGCAAACCCAAACCCACACTGATGATGAGGCATGACCACAAACCAGAAACCAGACCACAGCTGCATCATTAGCCATTTTAAACCCCTCCAATCCATACATGAAGCAAACTGACACCCACCTTGATGATATGGCACGACCACGAACGCGAAGCCAAACAACAGCAAATCCATCTCAAATCCCCCTGCAACTCAGACTAATCCGAGCACAACAAAGCCCCCACCCAAACAGAACACACCCCCATCCAATCAGAGCACAGCCAACCCCCCATCCAGCAGAGCACAGCCAAGCCCCTAACCAATCAGAACACACCTCCACCCAATCAGAACACAGCCAAGCTCCCACCCAATCAGTTCATACCCCTACTGGCAGTTAAAAGGAAGAAACAGCTGCGATCACACATTGCTCCTAGAAGCACGAGGCCGAAGACGCCAGCCTGAAGATGACGAATGAGACTTCGTCGAAACGTCGCCAAGACACTTCTAATTTTACACGGGAGAAAACCCGAATTACCAAAGACCTACATATATGTGTGTGTATATATATATACAGTGGGGCAAAAAAGTATTTAGTTAGCCACTAATTGTGCAAGTTCTCCCACTTAAAAAGATGAGAGAGGCCTGTAATTGTCATCATAGGTAGACCTCAACTATGAGAGACAAAATGAGAAAACAAATCCAGACAATCACATTGTCTGATTTGGAAAGAATTTATTTGCAAATTATGGTGGAAAATAAGTATTTGGTCAATATCAAATGTTCATCTCAATACTTTGTTATATATCCTTTGTTGGCAATGATAGAGGTCAAACGTTTTCTGTAAGTCTTCACAAGGTTGGCACACACTGTTGCTGGTATGTTGGCCCATTCCTCCATGCACATCTCCTCTAGAGCAGTGATGTTTTGGGGCTGTCGCTGGGCAACACGGACTTTCAACTCCCTCCAAAGGTTTTCTATGGGGTTGAGATCTGGAGACTGGCTAGGCCACTCCAGGACCTTGAAATGCTTCTTATGAAGCCACTCCTTCGTTGCCCGGGCGGTGTGTTTGGGATCATTGTCATGCTGAAAGACCCAGCCACGTTTCATCTTCAATGCCCTTGCTGATGGAAGGAGGTTTGCAAAATCTCAAAATCTCACGATACATGGCTCCATTCATTCTTTCCTGTACACGGATCAGTCGTCCTGGTCCCTTTGCAGAGAAACAGCCCCAAAGCATGTTGTTGCCACCCCAATGCTTCACAGTAGGTATGGTGTTCTTTGGATGCAACTCAGCATTCTCTCTCCTCCAAACACGACGAGTTGTGTTTCTACCAAACAGTTCTACTTTGGTTTCATCTGACCATATGACATTCTCCCAATCCTCTTCTGGATCATCCAAATGCTCTCTAGCAAACTTCAGACGGGCCCGGACACGTACTGGCTTAAGCAGGGGGACACGTCTGGCACTGCAGGATCTGAGTCCCTGGCGGCGTAGTGTGTTACTGATGGTAGCCTTTGTTACGTTGGTCCCAGCTCTCTGCAGGTCATTCACTAGGTCCCCCCGTGTGGTTCTGGGATTTTTGCTCACCGTTCTTGTGATCATTTTGACCCCACGGGGTGAGATCTTGCGTGGAGCCCCAGATCGAGGGAGATTATCAGTGGTCTTGTATGTCTTCCATTTTCTAATTATTGCTCCCACAGTTGATTTCTTCACACCAAGCTGCTTGCCTATTGCAGATTCAGTCTTCCCAGCCTGGTGCAGGTCTACAATTTTGTTTCTGGTGTCCTTCGACAGCTCTTTGGTCTTCACCATAGTAGAGTTTGGAGTGTGACTGTTTGAGGTTGTGGACAGGTGTCTTTTATACTGATAACAAGTTCAAACAGGTGCCATTAATACAGGTAATGAGTGGAGGACAGAGGAGCCTCTTAAAGAAGAAGTTACAGGTCTGTGAGAGCCAGAAATCTTGCTTGTTTGTAGGTGACCAAATACTTATTTTCCACCATAATTTGCAAATAAATTCTTTCCAAATCAGACAATGTGATTGTCTGGATTTGTTTTCTCATTTTGTCTCTCATAGTTGAGGTCTACCTATGATGACAATTACAGGCCTCCCTCATCTTTTTAAGTGGGAGAACTTGCACAATTGGTGGCTAACTAAATACTTTTTTGCCCCACTGTATATATATATATAATAAAGGTAAAAAAGGATATATGCAGTGTTATCTTCATTTTAGATGCCAAAAGGGTCTCTCTCTCTCTCCCCCTTCCTCCCTCCGCTCTCTCTGATCTTCTGCTCACCTGACAAGCTGGCTTCAAGCTGTTCTCCAACAAGCTCAGGGGTAGGCAACCTCGGCTCTTTTATGACTCATGGACTTCAACTCCCAGAATTCCTGAGTCAGCATAGCTGGGCTAGCTATCTCTCTCCTGCCCTTCCTGCTTCCTGCAGAGATGCAGCAAAGGGAGGAGCTCCGCCAAAAAGCTTTTTAGCTCGTCGGAGAACACTGAGTCCACTCTCTTTTTTACACACACACACACACACACACAGAGAGAGAGAGAGAGAGAGAGAAGGGAAGTGCAAGTGCCTTTCTCTGTCTCTGTCTCTCTCTGCAAATGGCAGAGAAGGCTGGGAGCCGCAGGGGAAGGCTCAAAGAGCCACATGCGGCTCCGGAGCCGCAGGTTGCTGACCTGTGTCCTATACTATACCTGTGCATTTGGTTTTTCTTGCCTAAATGTAGAACTTTACTTTTTTCACCATTGAATTTCATTTTGTTAGATAGCGCCCAGTGTTCAAGTCTGTCAAGATCCTTCTGTATCTTAAGCCTCTCTTCTAGAGTGTTGGCTTTTCCTGCCAGCTTGGTGTCTGCAAATTTGATGAGTTCCCCATCTATCCCCTCATCTAAATCATTGATGAAGATGTTGAAGAGCACTGGGCCCAGGACAGAGCCCTGGGGAACCCCACTACTTACTTCCCTCCATGTAGATGCAGTTCCATTGAGGACTACATGCTGAGTACGGCCGATCAGCCAGCTACGAATCCATCTGGTGGTGATGCTGTCTAATCCACATTTTTCTATCTTATCAAGTAGTAGGTTGTGATCTACTTTATCAAATGCCTTACTGAAGTCCAAATAAATTATATCCACAGCATTCCTCTGGTCCACTAATTTTTTCACTTGGTCAAAGAATGCGATAAGATTTGTCTTGCATGATCTGTTTTTGACAAACCCTTTTGGTAATGACTTTGTTTGCCTGTAGGTGTTCGCTGATTCGTTGTTTGATTCTCTTTTCCAGAATCTTCCCAGGTATTGGGATCAGGCTGATACGTCTGTAATTTCCTGGATCCATTTTTTTCCTTTTTTGAAGATGGGAACTACATCAGCTCTTTTCCAGTCCTCCGGTAGTTCCCCAGTGCTCCAGGATCTTTGAAAGATATAATTCAGTGATTTTGAGATCACATCTGCCAGTTCCTTGAGAACCTTGGGGTGTAATCCATCTGGTCTTGGTGATTTGAACTCGTCTAGGCTGGACAGGTGCTCACCATTTTCTTACGTATCTTAACTTGTGTTTCTAATCTGTTTTTTATGGTAGTTTTTGATAGGTTGGGCTGTTTTTTCTCTTTGTGTAAAGACGGATGCAAAAAACGAGTTAAATTGTTCTGCTTTCTCCCTGTTGCTTGTCACCTTCTTGCCACTTTCTCCCACTAATGGGCCAATCATTTCCTTGACTTTTTTCTTGTTTTTTACATGTTGAAAGAAGCTTTTTTTGTTATTTTTGACTTTTGTCGCAAGCCTTAGTTCATTTTGAGCCTTAGCTTTCCTCACTTCATCTTTGCAGTCTTGGGCTATTTGCTGAAGTATGTTTGTTCAAGTATGTTTTAAAAATCTCATGTTACATACGAGTATGCTTTTCTGCAGAACATGTGTAAATTCTTGAGTTTTGAAAACAATTTTTGATCCACAATTTTTGTCAAGATTTTGGTGGGCAGATCTCTGGGCCTCATAGAAGTTGATTCAGCAAGTTCTTTTAAGAGCAATTCTGTACTCTTCTTCAGCTGCTTCTCTCCCATGCGCTTCTTGATTGTTTCTTAAGCCAGATTCAGAAAGTCCACTCCATGTTGTGCTGGGTTGGCATTTAGGCTGGGGTTGTGCTCAATTTGGACATGGCCACCACATAACCTAATTGGTTGTTCTCCAGATTCTTGCCTTTTCCATCCTTGCAAGGAAGTCAAACTTCAAGGATGACTCCTGGGTGGACTGTCTACTGCCTGCCTTTTCCTTTTCAGAATTATTTCCCCCTCACTAGTCCCCGTAGCTTTCCTCTGCTTTCCCAGATATTTGCAGCCACAAATGCCTTCACCTTTCCTTACCAGATTATTTCCTTTGACTCTAACCCAGATCCTTTGTTCCTTTTATGATTCCATCTGTTAGGAAGCACACAGCCTGGCAGGGAGGAGGATCAAGCATGTAGTTAGCCTGAAGTCACTGTGCAACTGCAAAAGAGGTAGGACTGTTTTTCTCCACCCCCAAGTTCCTTGGAGTCTTATCTAAATGTTGTCAAGTATGGGGAGATTCCTGTGTTATAGGCCGAAAACAATAAAAGTAGTTAACTTGAACTCTGCATGTGTGCGTCTGGTTGTTTGTGCCTGACACCATCCTGGTTCTGATAGTACAATAATTACAGCAATCAGAAACTGGTTGTTCTTTTGCTCCTATGTTCCATAGAGTCCTCTGTAGGTCCATGGAAAGGTTGTGCAAGGAAGATCTAATAATTCAGATTAACAGAAACAAGTAGCAATGTTCTTTTTTTTTGCAACCTAAAGATGAGGGAAGAAGAAAGGGAGGGAGGGAGGGAGGGAGGGAGGCCTTTGCAGTTCTCTGGGCAAAGGGTAAGAAACAAAAAAGGGAAACATATTTCACCCAACCCAGGACAGAAGGATTGCCCATGGTAGTGACCAGCAGCTGGGGAGGGGATGGAGGGAGCATGGCAGGCACTACAGCCAATCAGTGGCTGCTATTAGAATAGACCAGGGGCTGGCTCAGGAATTCTGGGAGTTGAAGTCCATGAGTCATAAAAGAGCCAAGATTGCCTACCCCTGGAATAGACCAAAGCATTGGAGAACATCCATTCTGAAGTATTGAAGATGGCTCAGGTTGGAGAACAGCAGTTCTGAATCATAGCTGGAAAACATGGCTGTGGGGGTGCAACTGCGATGACAGGGAGTGAAAGGAGGAGGATGTCATCCATTCCTGCACCCAGCACTGGCAATGGGCCAAGCAGAAAGTGCATATCTGCCCTAAATCTTTGCAGTCAAGGTTTTCTGTTCTCAAATACAATGGAAGTAAAAGCACCTTAATTTGTAATAGGAGAGTAAAATGTTCAGTTGTTTACCTTATCACTGTGTGCTGTAAATGTATGATGTGATCTTCCGAAAGGCTTTTCTCCCTTTATTTCACACTTTTGCCACATTAAAGATACTTGGGGAAGAGGATAGAAAATAACACAAACATCTTTCATTTGCTTTTGTTCTGTAGTATCTGAAAATAGCACCATTCCAGTCCTTTGACATTTACATCCATTTTTTTTCTTATAAAAGCATATTAATTCACCAGGCTGCTCAAAGACTGGATTCTTTGATGTGATTCCACTTTTCTTCCCTCACAATACTTATGCTGCACTATCTTTAACTTTAAACCTACATCGCTTGCAGTGTTAGAGTATGGGTGAAGATCTGTGGAAAATTGCAAGAGAAACAGCAAACCGCCTCAAACATTATTAAGGGAGCCTATCTGCATAACCATATTTGGACAAATTTAGACAAGAGTCATAATATCTCTCATATACGTGGCGCAATATTTAAAAACTCAAGCATTGCCAAAACAGAATTTCAAAATGCTGGTGAAGATTTCACATCCGTCTTAAGAGTTAAGTTCTATGGAAGCATATTCCTAAATCCCTGGATATGGCCACTGAAGCAGTTTAGGGTAAGGAGGCTTTAGCACGAAGGCCTTGAACCAGAGAATATACCCTACACAACATAGCAACATGCAGTCAGTCATAGTTTGCCAGTTCTTTGTTAGAATCTCAGCAACCAATAGCATCTGTGGGGATTGGGGGGGTGAGATGAAAAAGTCAAGATGGTAGTTGTGTCAGTGCAATTAAATTCCCATCCTTTTTGTAGCTGCGACAACATTGTACACACAAAAGAAGGTGCAGGACTTTGTCTGCCATCTTCACTTTTTTGTCATCCTTGCAGGCTCCACAGCTAGTAAGATTTGTTGAATGAAGGCAAATATACGTGTCCCAGAATAATGTTGCAGGATCCAATCTGGGTTGGTCACTAGGACCAGAGATTTAGTCTTCCAAGTTTTTGGACTCATGCTGGAGCCCATCCTTGGGGAACTTCTCTCTGTATTCTGGCAGAGGGAAGTTCCCTGATGATGGGCTCCAGCACAAATCGAAAGCTTGAAGGACTAAACCTGATTCTAGTGACCAATCCAGACTGGATCCTGCAGTAAGCTTTGTGTTACATAGAGCCCTTATTTTGTGAAACATTTATAAAGCCAATACTGATCCAAATGGGGGTCAAAGACACCAGCTGTGTGGAAAGCTTTCCCCCTTTGTTTTACAACAAGAATCATCCACACAGATTGGAAAACAAACAGGGAGCAATCCAGCTTTAGGCAGCAAACTAAACTAGGGTAGGCAGGCATCAAGTGTCACCAGACACTGCTTTTGGTGTCTCCTAACCTACCATGTTTTCCTGAAAATAAGACCTAGCTTGATGTTTACACGTGCACCTAATATAAGCCCTACCCTAGTTTTGGGGCGAGGCACATGTGTAAAAATCAAGCGAGGGCGGGAGTGGAGATGGTGGAGCTGCCCCACGTGCCTCGCACCCACTTACCTTAGGACTGCTGCAGCCAGGCCTCCCACGCCCTGACACCTGTCACACTGATGCCTGAGTTCTTCTGCAGCCCCTTGCAGTCACACGCCATGTGGCACATTGCACTGCTGCCACCGCTTGCGGCAGGAGGCTGCATGGGTCATTGCACTGATCGTGCTTCTGCTGCCACTCACGGCACGGAGCCACGTGGCTCATTGTGCCAATCGCACTGCTGCTGCCGCTCGCAGGAAGCCGCAAGCCTTGTCGCACCAATTGCGCCGCTGCCACTGCAGCGCAATCGGCACGATGACCCAAGCAGTCTCTTGCTGTGAGTGGCATACAGCTGCAAGCAGCCACAAAAGAATTCAGGCAGCGGTGTGACAGGTGTCAGGGCATGGGAGGGCCGGCTGCGGCGGCCCTAAGGTAAGCGGGTAAGACATTCCCAGAAAATAAGCCCTGGGGCCTCTTTTAGAGGCAAAAAATATATAAGACCGGGTCTTATTTTCGGGGAAACACGGTATGTGATTTTAAGAAAATATTCGTCTAATAACAATATTAAATTAAAAGCTAGAATGCTGTAAAGAAAATCATTTGCCTCTAGTATTATGCTGACTGCAGGAATACCTTTGGATCCTACAAAGGTCCTATCAAATTGTAGAGAACTTTATTTGACTGATGATGCCTAACCTGATGGTCATTTTATAAACACACCTAGCACATGCTCTCAAAATCCTAGATATGTCCCAGCCACACAAAATTGTCTACTCTGCACTATGCTGTGATTGCATAGTTAGTTGAATTTAAATTTTTAAAAAATGGATCATTTTTTTACATTTTCTTGTGTATCCTCTTTTGATATTGTTGTACTCCATTTGCCAAAGAATTCAGAATAATGTATTTTCCTGAGTACCATATTTATCTGAAAAGGATGATCCATCCTCATCCCCTAGGGAAGATTGGTTGCTAAGAAATCAGGTCTTTGTCAGCTAAATGAATTGTCTGGTTGCCAAATTATTTATTTATAAGGCATCCCACATTAAAATGAGTGTAAACGGCATCCCATCTGTAGTAAATTCTGATGAGGTCAATGGCTTTCCCTCCCACATTAATATGTGCAGGCTAATTCTGTGCTGGGGAATATATCTATTTAGCTCAATTTACTCCATGTACATTTTGTAGAGACAGGAGAATAAATCACTGGACACTGAGCTGTTTTCCCCTTCCTTTTACAACAAATGGACAGATCTTTTCTCCTAGAAGGAAATGTATGCATTCTATAATAATACCATATTCTCAGCAAATGAAAGATGACTCTGCCCCATTTACAGATAAGTGGGAAGCCCTCATCTTCCTTTTTGGTAAATATAGTAGGTAACCATCTGAACTCCTAGTAGCAGAATTTTTGGGGGCTCTGAAACTGCTAAAAAGATATCCACAAATGGTCCGGGATTGTCATATTTATTTTCATCTCTTCATTGAATCATTACTTTGCTAACTTACAACTGCAGTTTGTAAATTGAACAAAATGATTATATATAATGAAAAGCACCTGTGTCCAGTGCATACACATCAGTATAATATTCATCTTCATTGGAACGACCGCCAAACATATAGATGATTTCTCCAATGGCAGCAAAAGCATGGCCTGACCTAAAAAAGTGCAATGCCTTTTGAATTAAATGCTGTATTTTCCAATTCAGAAAGAAAGGTTTCTCAAAATAAAAGAATGTCAATGAGAATGTGCAAAACACTGAAAATAATGATTGGGCTCACTTAAGTCATATAATTTCTACCATGTTTTTTTTTTAAAAAGGAGATTTCTGAAGCTATAAGTCTGAAACTATTCTTTTTGGCCATAAAAGATAATGTTTTCTTCAAATCAAGCTTACTCTTGGTCACTTCACAGATAAAACCATATAGATTTCTGGTCTTTTTCTGATATGTTTGTCAACCTTCCAATCTAGCTTATTGTTCTGGTATTTCTTGGTGAATTCCCATCTAAGTTTTATCTTGTAGGCAATTGTGGGAGATTTCCTAATTTTGGAATATGCTGAATCTATGTGCCAGCCTACCAGCCTAATCTGGAAACTCCTCAGATGTGTGAATTTAAACTCCCAGAATGCTCAGAATGTCATCTTGCTGTGAATTTGGGAGGTAGACATACACACATCTGTAATGGGATCACATTGAAAAAGTTGCAACCAACTTGTGCCTCTGAAAATCTACAGTAGATCTCCGTGAAAGAAATGAAATTAACTTCAATATTGCAAATAAAACTGGTTGGAAAAAGGGCACTTGCTATTCACAGGTTCTAATCATTCTGACTGAAAGATACATTCTCTCACTAGTCCCACTGGATTTTCATCAGGTGTGGACAACTGATAGATTATTATGCATTTCCAATCTATAACTATATTAATGTTTTCCTTAGGAGAGCAGGACACCAAGAAAGGTTTGCTTCCCATTATTCTGGACAGGACTTGCAAGATTTATTCCATTTACCAAATTTGCTCCAGACTGACATTTAAGAGCATTCTAAATGAAACCGCTCTCTGCTGTTGAATGTTTTTGTCCTCCATGAACTGCTTCTTCCATACATTGTTCAGTCTTTTCCTGCATCAGAGAGTTTGAAACATGGATGGCAGGAAAAAACCAGCGGCAAATGCCTTTGAAGTAAATTCTGACTAAGTCAGTTAATAATAACACTAAATCAGATAACATTAAAATACTATGTGTATTAAGAAATCTCACACTGAATGTAAAGTGGATAAATATTTTGCAAGAAACACCATGAAGCCCCTGGAAATGTTACTCAAATCAGAACAAGAATGTCTTCTTCTTCTATCACTGGGGAGAGGAACACAAGGAAGAATACTCTACTGAACAACTTTTTTCAAGACTTGATTAAATATTGTATCATGGCATGAAAAATGGAAACAAATAATTGTAGGACTGTTGCACTGAGATCACTTTCAAGGGGATGTACTGTATATTCCACCCTATTGTGAGAGCTACAAGCTGTCATTTGGAGTTAGCAGTGATGAATGCTGGTCCAGCATGGCTTATAAATGGTCTATTGATATGAAGAGTAATCCCACATATGCTTTTTGCAAAAGTCAGTCTAAGGAGGACTTACTTTGAATGAAGTATATAGCTATAGTCTTTTCTTGACCCTCTATGTGTGAGTTCTCTCTCTAGTGCTATTGTGGAAGATTATTGAAATGAAGATGAATAGATGATGTGCAACTTTTTCTTCTGTGTTTTTCTGTATAAATGACATCTCTTATATTTTTTACATAGCATGATTTGGTAAAGCAAAACATTAAAAAAATGATTAGAATTCCCCCCTTCTCCCCTTACCCCTAGACATTTATGATAATTAGATTTTTTTTTTTATCTACTGACAAAGCCAGGCTCAATAGTGTTGTCTTGATCTTTGGTATAGATCTAAATCTCAGGAAAGATGCTGAGTGCTAGCAGGTGTAATATGGATTTCTGTGGGAGAGTCAAGGGGGTCAATCTGACAAAAGAGCATCATGCCATCACAATGCAAGCCCTGCCCTTTTGCAAGGCATTTTGAAATTACACACAGGTCCAAAAGGGGTACAGCTTGTATCACTCGATTTCATTTTGATAGAAGTAGCAGGAACCTATAGGTGCCCCAGCTGGGAAATGTTTATTGTTATATCTGACAAGCATGGGCTTCTAACAGATGAAGAAATATGATCTTTTATTCTGTATTTATTTTCCCCTATCGAATGTTAATATTTCCTGTTTAGTTGCCTTCCTGAGAGATATTTTCTGTCAATATTATATCTTGCAGTTAAAGTTATTCTTTTGCTCTATTTTGTTCAGGACTTCCATTCAGGATTTACTTTACTTATGCATTCACTGCTTTTGTATCTATGATCTACTCATACTCGGCTGGAACAAAGCATTCTTATAAGATTTCCTTGTCTCCCTAGCAAAATTCTGTTGTTCTTCTGACTTCCTCACAAATTGTCAGGTTTAGAAAGCTGACTAGATCAAGTCAATGTTTCTATTTTCTAATGTTTTCACATATTAAGATTTTATTTATGTTAATTTTTAGCTGGAACTGATTGGCTTAGTTAATATGTATTTATTAAAAATTGGATCAAGATGCAAATTAGGAGATAATCACATGAATGGGCAAAACATGTTATGTTCTGCTTAGAGATTGTATTTTTTAAAAAAAATCGGATTTCCATAAAAATGTAGCTATGCTTTCAGTCTCAGTTGCCCTAATGATGTCTAATTAAGTTGCCAAATATGTTCTCCTTTAGATCGTGCTTTTTTGCATGAACCGTTTCCTGCAAGATTGTTGGAAAACCAAAACTGTTCAAGAAAAAAATAAACCTGCTCCATCAGATCAACTTAACTCATTTTATCTGGAATAGTGTGTGTTTGGGTGCACAATTATTATTTTCACATTTTCTCCTCACATTCTCTTTTCCAAAATAAGCATATTTTTTAAAAATTATAAATTTATTGTATTAACCAGAGACTTATCATTACAGTAAAACCTTCATGCTTGGGACTGCATGGTTGCAAAATCGCCACTTGTATTGTTAGGATTTTCACAAGTTTTCTTGAAGTCATTTGCTCAGTTATTTGAGCAAATAAATCAATTTGTTTCACTTCCCCACTGATTATCCTACTTTAACGCTGAAAGAACGACTAGTTGGCAGAATGGATCAAAACACTCCAAGCAGATGGATAGGGTAGCACACCCCTTCCCAATCTGGTGTTACAGTTCAATTACTTAGACCACGGGTCGGCAACCCGCGGCTCCGGAGCCGCATGCGGCTCTTTGAGGCATTACCTGCGGCTCCGGAGCCTCCTCCGCCATTTTTGGGAGCGCATGCGCGCATGCGCGGGCGGGTGCGCATGCGGGGGTGCGCGCGCGCATGCGCGAATGGGTGCGCATGCGGGGGTGCGCATGCGCGAATGGGTGCGCATGCGCGAATGGGTGCGCATGCGCGAATGGGTGCGCATGCGCGAATGGGTGCGCATGCGCGAATGGGTGCGCATGCGCGGGTGCGCGCACATGCGCAAACGGGCGCGGCTCCCAGTTTTTTTTTTTTTAGGCCATGAGACCGTGCGGCTCATTCAACGTTTCGGGTGGCCGACCCATGACTTAGACTGTAATGCTAATCATCCACACTTGGAATGAGAATTGAAGATACTGGCGGGAGGATGTAGTTCTCAGTGTGAGATACTGAATTGGAGATGGCTGAACTATAGAATATGAGGTGGTTCAGTTTTTATGGATAGGCTTCCACAAAGCCTATCCACAAAAAGATTTTCCAGGAATGAAAAGTCATTACTCACCTAGATCTATTAAGAATTAAGAATCCTTAGCACAATTTATCTGGTGTATTTAAGCATTTAGTTGCACTTAACAATCAGACAAATGAATAACCAGATTACAGATGAGGAGACTGAAGCTGACAAACTGGATTGCTTAAAGCCACTTAATGAATCCACACTAAAGTCAAGAGTCAACCCAAATATATATGGATTTATAGCTCAATCCCTTGGCCACAAATTCTGCCCTCACACTCAATCAAGTCAAGAATGTGACACCTACAGCACAGCAAGTCTATTTTTTTTTTTTAAAAGTGCAGCTAGAAAATCTACTCTGGCAACAGCTCTATAGAGGTCAATAACTTTTTATTCTGCATGCCCCATTGCTTTTGGCTCTGCTGCAAAAACCTTTGGAATACCTCTTGACATTTTTAAATGTACAACAGCAGTATTAAACATCTTCTAAGCTTACTTAAATAAGTTTGTGATCCCAGAACACTAGGAGCCATTGTACCCTGGTTCCCTTTAATTGCCCCTTCCTTGATGTATATGTTAAGTCCTTTCCTCTGAAAATGTCTGCTTGTCCAATGCCCCCATCTCCCAATTGAGATTCTGTACATACATGCCTCTCATTCAGGGCTTCCCTTACTCTTATGAGTCACAATTCAGAATCTGACTGACTTTGAATCTGATGATGTAGTTCCACCTGAGCCTGCGCTTTGGGATTGTCAGCCTCAAGACATAGTAAGGCAGGATTCAATTGAGGCTGATCAGCCACATGCATCTACTGTTCAGCTGGAGCAATCAGATGACAAGGCACAAGCCCTAAGTCTAAATATCTACAGAAATGAGCAGAGCAATGCTCCTCAGTGAGACTCTTTGCTAGGCAAGGAGGCACGAGTAATTGCAGCCAGCTGTCTGGAGACAGGTTTAAATAGCTGCTTTGCTTGCAATATTTGTTGGAGACAATCATTTAGTTTTATAGCTTGTGATTCTTTGACTACATGACTACCTGATTTTGTTCTCTGTCACTCTTGGATCATATTTGGACTATGCTTTTGCTTCTTGGACTGTAAGCAATGTTTTTCAGGCAAGCACTCTCTGCTTAAGCATTTGAACTACATTCCTGACTGCTGCTATCAGCTTAACTGCAGTGGCTACTGCTTGGCTTTGTGTACTTGCCTGTAACCTTGAAACAGAGCACTTATTCTCAGCCTATCAACTGTACTTCCTGCATTGCAATGTTTAATTGGTCTTCCAGTGTGACAGTAGCACAGCTACTGAAAAGCCCCCTTGTAGGTTTTCCTTTGGGGTTTAATTGGAGAGTGGGATGCCAAGGGGATGACAGGTTACTAGAAATAAGAGTCTATGATGAAGAACAGGGTATTCATATATGTACACACATGCATGTCTTGCACCTTAGCCAGTGAAAGAAGTGTTTCACCGTTGAAACAATTTCAAAAATTATATTTCATCATGCTATACAAATATGAATAGTTAAAAAATTCAGGAGGATTTTTCAGCAAGATCTAAAACTATTATCTATAGGAAGGTGACATCTAGTTATCTGAATCCTGATCCCTTGAGAGTACTGCATAGAACAAATGAAACAACTCATTATATGGCATTATATTATCTAACTATATTAAACACAGGAAACTCATTATGGATTTACCAATTAAACAACTGCTTGAGGCTCCGATAGTATCTACATTTCATGCTTCCACTGTCACACGTTTTCCCAGGATAGTTTATTTTTGCAGAAATTTTAAGTGTTACTATTTATCTGTTTAAACAGTAACAAAATACATATTTACAAGTTTCTTTCTTCTTGCAATAAAATGAAGAAGGATTAAAAGATGAATCATAGTGGTTTGGATCAAAATACAAATGAGAAAAATAGGATTATTCAGTATATTTTTATTCCTCAACATCATCCCTCATACGCCAAAAGCTCCTTTTTGGAAATTAGGAGATCTTTCTGAAATAGCATAAAATCGAATGGGATATTTTGTATGAATAAAAGATACATTAGAATGCAAGCAATTTTTAAATGATTATATTATTATCTTCCTTGTAATACATTCAAATATAGAGTTTAAGAAACGCTTAAAAATGACATTTGTCAGTTCTTAAAACTTGCTATTTTTATTACACAACTTTATAGTCCTAAAAAGTTCAATATCAATCTTGGCAAATGCAAAGCATAATAATGATTTTATATGCATACTTATGCCATTGCAAAAATTCATTCCAGGCTGCTTAACTGCAATTTATAAACATAGCCCAAAGATTTCTGCTGTGAAGCATTCCAGTAACAAACATATCAATGCTAGAATGATTCATATAACCCACATTTCCTTTTGGCTGTTGATACTCTAATTTTGTAATTGCAAGTTTGTGGCTCAGATCTTGCTCCAGATTTATGAAGCGGTTGAACACTTTCATTATGCTGAAAACTAGCATGGGTCACATCTCTATTTGTAGCCTTAAATTTAAGTGGAATTGCATTTGGTTCAGTTAAGAGAAATGTCAAACATAACAAGAAGTATCTTGTCAGCTTCATGGCATGACTCTCAAACAAGGATTATAATACACTTTAGACACATATTTTGTATGATGAAAAATGAATCAATCTTAAGGTGCCTTTTACTGTACCTCATGGATTTCGGATGCATTATTTTAAAATATTTCTTCCCCAAGCAATCTACACAGAGGTCATTGACCAAATGCCCACTCTCACCTTTCTAGGGCTTACAAGGGGTGGCATATCCTGGATATGTCGCTCTGGTAAAAATCTATTTAAAGTCTGGCTTGTGGTTCCACTTTCTTTGAAGATGAATTTGTCATCCTTGCAGTTTTGTGCTGGTGTATTGCATTCTCTAATGATTTTAGACTGGCTGCAATTTGTGTTGTTGCTTTTGTGCATATACAAAAATATTAATAACCCAAGTGCTCTTCTTCGTACTTGGAATGTACATAGAACATTTCTGAAAATGGTTATATGCTAACCTTGGCTACGTTGTTGAAAGCCACGGATCAGGTGATTATTTAAATTAAGCATATAGGGCCTTTTTACATGGTGCTAATGACATCCAAATTGTGGAACATGGATAACATTTCTGGCTTGCGGAATAGCGGACAAACTTTCTATAAAATAAAGTTGAATTTTAACAGTGCTGCTTATATTCTTAACAGAAGTATATCTTAATGCAGGCATATCTGCTAGATCTGAGGTGAGCAACTATGGTCCCTGTATGTGTACTTCAACTCCCAGAATTCCTGAGCCATCATGGTCATATATCCACAGGTCATAAAGGGGCCATAGCTACCCACCCCTGTGCTAGATACTGTAAGAAAACTCAGTGTTGATTCTTGTAATTTCTTGGATATTTCCATGTAGGAATTTATTTTGCCAATAACAGGGTTTACCCTTGCATTCTTCTGGAATATTTGGTCAACCTCCCAGTTAAATCAGCAAACCGGCCATTGTCTGGAAGTTTTCCACTCAAGTATTAATCAAATCTGACCCTCCTTATTTGTCTGTTTGTTTGTTTAATTTGTTTGCTGTCTATCTCACCTCCGTATCTATTTGAATGAGTTAATAGGACCACAGAATTATGGAGCTGGAAGGGATCACAGGAATCACTTAGTCCACGGGTCGGCAACCCGCGGCTCCGGAGCCGCATGCGGCTCTTTGATGCCTTACCTGCGGCTCCGGAGCCTCCTCCGCCATTTTGGCGGGCGCGCGCGCGCATGCGCGGGCGGGTGCGGGGGGTGCGCGTGCGCAGGTGCGCATACGCGAACGGCGCGCGCGCATGCGCGAACGGCGCGCGCACATGCGCGAACGATGCGCGCGCATGCGCGAACGGCGCGCGGGTGTGCGGGTGCGCATGCGCGGGTCTGCGGGCGCGCGCGCATGCGCGAACGGGGCCGCGCGCATGCGCGGGTGCGCGCGCATGCGCGAACGCGCGGCTCCCAGCGTTTTTTTTTTTTAAGCTAAATGGGTCCGTGCGGCTCATCCGAAGTTTCGGATGGCCGACCCATGACTTAGTCCAACCCTCAAGAATGTGCAGGAAAACCAATTAAACTATCTGAGATAAGTGGCTGTGCCACCTCTTCTCAGAAAACTTCCATATGTAGATTTTTTCACTATTATACAGATCTTACTGTCCAGAAGTTTTTCCTTATAATCGAAACAAAATCTAGATTACTGCAATTTATACCTGTTATTTCTTATCCTCTTTCTATGGACAATAGAAAATAGTTCCCAACTATCACTACCTTTTATGTATCAGAACACCAAGATCATGTTTAGTCTGGTTAGGTGCTGCTACCTGTCAAGCCTATTATGTAGATCAGACCATGAAATTATTTCCACAGGAAGGCTACAACCAGTTTTATTGAAATCTTGCTAGTTTCATTGTGCTGCACCTCCTGCCTCTTCAATTAATTAGAGAGGTGTCTGCTGGAGCCACTTCTGAATTTTATCTTGTTCTGGATTTAAAAAATATTTTAGTCCATTTGCCTGGGCAACAAAGCCTTCATAACTCCGCTAAAATCACCTTCCTTACTTTCTACTCACCCAGCTGGGCAGCAGATGGTTTACTTGTATCAATAATCATCTTACTGTTTGACACATTAGGACTACTATATTATCCCCATCATCTTGATCATGATTATTTGCCTAGTAATTAGAATGTCAAGCTAGGATTGCAAAGACTCGGATTCAAATCCTCATATTGATAGCTATTTCTTTAGGTAAGTTTGTGTCAATCATTATGTCTCAGCTTATCTTAAGCCACAGAATATTTGTGAGTATAAAACTGGAGGAGTGTTATATTGATCTGCTGGCGGAAGGGCAAGTGTAAATGAAATAAATATTGCATTTTTTTAAAAGGGTAAAATTGTAACAATGTCCTATGAGACCGCAGTTGATAATTTTAAAATGATTTTAGCTGTCTATAATAAAAATGGCAAAAAAGAAATAACTGAACACTTCAGGGAGCCAAATATCTCTTTCATTAGGACTGAAGAGGGTGAGACATAAACTAGTTTTTCCTGGACTTGAGCAAACTGTTAACATAGATTAATGCAGATCAGCCTTCTTGCGAGATCATCAAGAGAAGGGTCTGGTATCTATTTTTTTTTAGAACAATGGAAAAATAGACTAAAATTTGAATCCTGGAGCCTAGACTTAATAAGTAGGCCTTGATTTCTGTGAATTACAATTTAAAAATCTTTGGTATGTGTATATCTACCTTTATTATTATCTGTGGTAAAGGGACAAATCTTGCTGAATCATGTTTGTGAGCTTTTTGATGAATAAACTACACCTAAAATAAGTGGTTAAGTGTCTGGAGAGCTAAGATTTAAGTTTATGCCATGCTGGTGTGAAGTCTAATAGCTAGTTTTGCCTACAACCATCACTACTGGAGAAAATAATACGGAGAGGCTAAGGATTAAACAGTAGATATACATCTTTTCCAACTCTGCTAATCAACCATGAAGTTGTGAATGACTTGCTCCAAAATCAGAATCAAACTGTGACCCAGATGGACCAATTAGTCCAAACAATGGATTAGCAGGTAGGACAGAATATATCTCCACCAGTGGCTCCTATACAAGTTTTGACTAAAGATCTGCAAATAAATATGACAGGAGGCAGTACAATCATTTTAATTCCCATCATATTTGCCAAATTGGTTACTGTTACTGCACCCTCTTTGCTTGACAAATACAATGGAGTCCAAATAATTGAACTGCCTTCTTGCTCATTTTAAACTATTTCGTTGAAACCAGACAACATCCTTGCCAACACAACATGCAAACTATTATTAATTAACCTAATGATATAGGGAGCTAGAAAATGGGCACTTCCCCTTTTGTTTAAATTGACAACAGCTCAGACCTGGACAGCTATATATGCTAAAGTGACACATCTGAGAACTAACTTCAAGGATTCAATCAAGCAACTGATTGCCAACTGTGAAATTTGTCACCTCTAACAAGATAATCTTTTATTGTGGGGAAAATCCTGCTGAGTTTTGGCTGTTAGATTCAGCTGTGGGCTGGAATGAAAGAGGATTAAATTACTATTTTACAGAGGGGTAAAACATGTAGGAGATAAAATCCTTGTATCTCAAATGACCTGAGAAATAATGAAATGGTGCACCATAGGACTTTTTCTCTTTTTAAAGGCTGGAGGAAACTAGATAGCTTAGGGCAACATAAGTTATAAAAACAAACATATTTCTGTTAGATTTCAAGCCAGCAACCTTCTATTTACAAGAAGACTGTTATAACCATTGTGTTACTGTAGTATTATTGGAAAACACCTGACTAGAAGGGTTCATTCAAGACAATGGTAATCATTGATTACTCCTCTTGCTGTGAAATAATCAGTAAGCTGCTGAAGTTAACTTACAATAAAGTAAAGGCCAGATGGGTATGAATGTTCAACATGATCTAAGAGGAAAAAGAGGACTTTAAAACCACACTAGGAAATCATACCTGGAGGATGCAAATGTGAGTACAAAGTGAGGTCACCCATTCCTGTCCTTCAGAAATGTGTTGCTGATCCATTCTGCTCCTGGAATAACTGTGCAGGGTGCATATGCTCTAAGATACCCAATGTTCACTCCCTTTTTTTGTTAATTTAGTGGATAAATAGGTATTGTTGCGTGGTGTATGATTTGATCCATGAATAAGGGTTTAAAACAGACATGGGCAATTTGTGGCTTCTACTCCTTTTTAAAAATTGTGTGATTGCCAAAACTGTAAGGTTTACATAAAGGTTTAAAGCTTTCATAAACAGATTTAACAGAGTGTTAAGGACAAATACAAATCACAACTCTACATTGCAAACCCAGGGAAAAGAAGAAAAAAATTATGTTGCTGCCCATAGATATACACCCGTGCTGCAACCACCAAACATTAAGTGTGATCCACGCCACACAATATTGTCCACCTCTGCTTTAGAGATTTAAATTTTCATTTACAGTTTCTTTGACAACTAAAGTAAAAGAATACAGGACTAAGATCTCTTGTTTTACACAAAAAGGCTGAAAGAAGAATAAAATAGTCACTTACCTGGCACCAGGGTTCAAACCAAAGGTTTTCACTGGAGTCCAACAGTGAGACACTAAATGCCAACATGAAATATTAGCATGGCAAGAATACTTCTAAGATGCTATGAGCAATAATGAACAGGAGTGCTGGGATATAGTAAATCATTTATAACTGTTTGAAAATATGACATAGGGAGCAAAAAACATACAAAACTACTTCTCACAGAAATTTCCCTGGTAGTTTCCTATAAATAGTTCTGGAACACATTTAACATGATTGGCTGGTGGCCAATACAGGAATATACAGCTAGACTCATTTTTAGGCATGTGTAAAATAGAATTTAATTCAATGGATCAACATATTTGCTATAAGTAGGATAAACTCTCGGGCCAATTTATAGACAGTAGCAAGTAATAATGGGATCTACACAAACCTGCACCGCGGGTTGACAGAAATAAGAAATCAAGTGTTATATTTTAATCTTATTTATTTATTTGTATGTATTTTATGTTATTTATATCTGCCTTTATTATTTTTAAAAATAGGGCAAACATATCCAAAACCTTCCTCCTCCTATTTTCCTCACAACAACAGCTTTGTGAGGTGAGTTGGGCTGAGTGTGTGTGTGACTGGCCCAAGGTCACCCATCTGGCTTTCATGGCTAAGGCGGGACTTGAACTCATGGTCTCCCGCTTTCTAGCCTGGTGCCTTAACCACTAGACCAAACTGGCATTTCTCCCTGCATTTGTTTTATGAACATATGCTGCATCTTAAATAAGTCCGGAGCGACTGACATACAGCAAACTACATTGTCCTGTGAGGATTTAGTTGCACCCACCTGTGTTGAACATATAGAGATCATCCACTGCTTTACCATCTTCCATGCCACCATAGACAAAGATATTTTCGCCTACTACAGCTGAACTGTGTTCAAGAGTTTGAGGAGCAAGACCACTAGTTGAGATTTTCCGCCAGGTTAGAGAATCTTAAGATAAGGAGGGGGGAAAAAGTAAATTACTCTCTTATTTTGAAGCTGGCTTGGGCAGAAGCCACTTTCTTATTCTGTTTCTTTCACAGAATACAACCACTGGAACAAATGCTACAGAGCAGACTGTTCTTTACCTCTCCATATGTCTTCTGCAAATTACTGTTTTAAAAGCTGGATCCTTTCACTGACAATGTATTTTTTTAGCTAAAGAGCTGCTCTTTAATTCAGCGCTCTCAATTAAAGCTGTGTCAGGCATCAGTGAAAGGCTGCTTCACTTCAACCATGCTTTGACTGAGCTACCCCTTTGAAGCTGCTTTGTAAAGGAATGTGTCTATCCACCCCCTCCCTCTTCTAAATGCCCCTGCTGAAGTCCTTTGAGGTTTTGATGGTACCAAAGGGTCAGTGAGAATGGATAGCATTTCCTCTGCATCTCTAGGCAAATTAGGGTTGCCTGATTTATTATATGAACAGTGTCAATGAGGAGGTCTGGGGAATGTCTACATTATGGACAGGTACATTATAAATTATTTCCTTCCTAGTGCCACAGAAAGCAGGACTGCTGAATGTGGAGGTATGAAGAGAATAGGAGGACCAGGAGAAGGAATTTCTGAAAGCAGGATCCTTAAAATAATGCTCATGGACACCAGTGCTTTGGAGCAATTTTGGGATTCTAACCCAGTTAGACTGTTTTGTTTTGTGACTGCATATGTCACTTTGTTCTCTCTACCACCATGAATCACATAGCATAACATGCTCTCAAAATGTGCCTAGTGAATAAAGACATTGGAGGGGGGAGGGAAGCCCGGCATTAAGCTGTCATCATCATCATCATTATCATCATCATTAACACCCCCCATGCAAATAGTTCTATATTTTTTTTAAAAAAATAAACAAGCCTTTTTCACATTTTAAATACTAATTTTCCACCAATTATCAGCAGAAAACCATCCTGTGGAAATTTGGCACTAAAATGGCTCTGGAGCTTCAAAAGAAGAACCTGAAAGGCACATGCAGTTGGTGGACCATAAATGGCGCATCCTCAGAAACAGCATCTATCATGTTGCATCTAGTGGTATTGTGACCATCTAGTTCCTTACAGAGAGGAGAAAGAAATTGAAGTTCATTTTTATCTTCAAGTACTTTGTGTTTTGGAGCTGCAGTGTATAAACAGTGCAGGAATTACTTGTAAATAATCTGTCTTGAAATTTTAGTTGTGAAATACAGGGTTTGGATTCATGATTAACTGAATCATAGTTTACTAAATTAATTCAATTGCCTAGGATTGCATGACACAGTGAACCTTAATTATACTGGTTGGATTTACATAATATATTCCACAACAAACTGAACTACTACCTCACCAACTACATTTATTCTGGAAGGTTGTGATTGCTTAACCTACTGTTCATTGTGTTGCACAAACTCAGAAAACTGGGTTATGTGAACCCAATCTTTCTGCAGCTGCTTTAAAAAAATAAGAGAGGGAATTCTGCTACTATATGCTGCTCTGCAACAGTGAAAGAGTTGTTCCTTCTTGATAGACCTTTCATCAATTACCAGTTCCATCCCAACCTATAGTTCCAGACATAAAGTTTATCACATCCAATGGATCTGTTCCTGAGACTGTAGGCAATATCCATTTTCTTTACTTAAAAACTCGACTTTATTTTTCAGTTGGCATAATCTCTAAACTGGCGACATTCCCTAGGAGAAAATCATAACAATATGTCCCAGAAAAAAATACTAAAATGAAATATCTATCTATCTATCTATCTATCTATCTATCTATCTATCTATCTATCTATCTATCTATCTATCTATCTATCTATCTATCTATCTATCTATCTATCTATCTATCTATCTATCTATCTATCTATCTATCTATCTATCTATCTATCTATCTATCTATCTATCTATCTATCTGCTATGAGCATAAATAGTTTTCTTGAACTGTAACATGAGATGCAAGTTAAATAAAAGCAATGCATTAAACCTATCCTTCATCATGCACAGTGGAAATAGAAATTGGAAGTGGGGGAATCACTGATCATTTCATAAAAGCATCTTCACCTCTTTTCTTATATTGCTATTCTGTTTTAAAATAATATCCCCCAAGTTATGATTGAGCTTTTTAAAATTGCACAATATATACTCATGCTTATGTATATTGTGATCCTAACTGGATAGAGAAAAAGGGTCTAATCCCTGTTCAGTTATTGTCCCCACACAAAAACAGCCTTATTCATATGTAACATAATGCTATTATTATGTAGATAAACTTTGGGCAGTAAAGAGTTTGGAAACATTGTCTTCCCCTTTTAACAGGAGCTTATTATTTTGTCTGAATCTCAGCCAGATTGGATAATGATCAGGCTGACTTAGAATTTAAGGTGGTGTAGACCAGGCCATAAGACTATGGAAGGCTGCTCTAATTTTACTTTAAAATTAACAACCCTATGAGTCTGGACAAGATTAAAAAAAAAACAATTAAAAACAGAAGCATAATTTCCAATTTCTTCCTCAAAGCTATGCCAGAGAAAGAGGTGAAGAAAGTTGCATAGCCACAGTTTATGGATGTAATACTAAATCATTATTTAGTGTAGTATTTGTAATGGATCAGTGAATTCTTTAGTTGGAAAGCCAGTGTTATAAATCACTGTGCATAATTCAGAAACACTGGATTACAAATGAAGCCCAGGGACACCAGTTCTTTAAAGAAAGGCAATACTATTGTTAGAAGAATAATTTGGAGGTTCTGCAAGCTGAGTTGTACAAGAACAAATCCCTGTTCTCAAGAACCAATAAAAAATGAAATCCAGACATACTGTGAGAGGAGATTCTCTCCTTCTTTTATTCCCAAAAGCAAAGAGATTTGTTTTTGGGGGTAGGCTACAGAGAAAATGAGGTCCAGAGACTTGGTTTTATAGGGGGACTGGTCCTTGGTGTGGACCTGGGGGGCGTGGTTTGTATATGTGGTGGTTCTAATGTCTTTGTCCAAAGGTAATTGTCCTTCCTATGCAAATTGAGGTGATCCTGTCTTGGGCTTTGATCCTGAGGTGCCTGTGGAATCTGGAAAGAAGATTGCCCTCCGATATGTAGATCCCTCCCTAGGCGTCTTCCTTTATCCTGAAGGTTCCTGCCTCCCCAATGGAGCCAATGAGGTGCTAAAAGAGGGGGGGATATCAGAGATCTTCCAACATTATATCACAAGACCTTCCTTCCTTCCTCCCTCCCTCCCTCCTCATGACTGGTTGAATATTTTTCTTGCTGGATTATGCCAGTCGCTGTGCAATAATATAAACCTGTGTAGGGTAAACTATGGATTAGAAGCAATCTGATATACTGTTAAGCAGTGATACCAGCAAAATATGAAAAGGATCACAAAGCAATGAAAAAATCTGGGGTTCTACACTCAGCAACATTATGTTTTATAATTACTCTGTGATGGTTCACAGATATTCACTGCAGGGACTATTATCTACGTGTCTGCCCTCTGTCTCTACATATTATACCATCTCTCTTGTTCTGCAACTCCTCAAAGTAGAGGCTCTGATCTCCTTTAGAAAGCCTCTCCCCACTACTGGGTGAAAGTATGATCCACCCCTCCTTGGGTCAACAGAAAACTACTCCAGCATGACATTTTGTGACCCCATTATGGAAGCCTATTCTGCCTCTGTTGCCTCTGACTTCTTGCTCAAAGGTACTATTGTGATTATATTTGCAGTGTGCATAATTACTAAAGCAATGATTTGATTCCACTGTCTTTGCTTTCCTTTGTCTTCTACTGCTAATCTGTGGGAAAAAAGCATCCACAGTTCCAGCCCTACAGCAGAAATGGGGCAGGTCTGACTATGGGACTATGTTCATTATCTCTAGGCTCCTTCTTGTGCTCCTTCCCATTCAATTGTAATCATATATATATGAATCTTGAAGTAAGTTGAGTCACTAGCAGCACAATTTCTCTTCTTTCTTTACATGCATTAATATTTACATCACATATGTCAATACATCTCTTCTCTCCAGAATCCAGCTCTGTACTCAGTAGCTAATTGTAGCTGCTCCAAGGACACTACTGAATAGTTTTTATTATAGATATGAAAAAAGTAACATATGTGCAAAAGATCAGCCTAATGTATTATACGTTTGTTCTATGTTTACAAGTGGTTCTGTCTTGTCTAGTCTTTGCCTAACCAGTTTTAGCCTAATATAGACAATAAATTATGACCTCCAGATTCTTCCATATTTTTGGGGGGAGGAAACAGTGGAGAAGAATTTAGCCCTGTCTTTTCAGTGTTATGCTATTTTAGCCTGTTGTCACATTACACTATTACATAATTTCAATGTTAGAATATTTAAAGCTCCATTACTGGGACTTGCACTTTAGAGACATCAGCAGAATGATGGCAAATGAAACTGGTCAGATGTGAGGAATGGTGCCTACAGATGGGGAGATGGTATGATGGACTACAATGAAGTTTCTCAGGAAGAATAGAACACATTTCAAAGAGGAGGCTGAGACAAGAGGCAACAGCACCCAGAGTTGAACAGGAGACAGAAGAAGAAATTTAGGACAGCCACTCCCTAGAACAGGGCTGTCAAACTGGCGGCCCACGGGCCGGATGCGTCACGCACAGGCCATGCCCACCCCGGCTCTGCAAAGGCAAAAAATGTCGCGATACATCACAGTACGTCACGTGACATGATCAAGTTTGACATTCATGCCCCTAGAATCTCTCAGAATGTATCTGTTGGGGTGAGAGTAGTATGGGTTTAGTCTTGCAAGAGTCTGTCTATTGGATGTAAACAATAAAGAATGGAACTTTGGCTGGATTGTTCTATGTTGCTCTTAGGCTGGACCTGATATCAGGGAACAGATGGAAGAAGACATACATCAGCATGAGTGGATGAATGTCACTTTGTTCCCATCTGCTATTGATCATCTGATTCACCTCTAATATAATGAGTGATGAAGAGTAACAGATTGTATACATCTTTTAACTGCAACTTGCCATTGCCAGTTTAAGTGAGAAACACTACTGTAACTGTGGTATAGCTAAGAATGACATAAACCTGTGTACTCATGGGCTAGGATGCAGATGAATGGGAATACAGATGAAAAAAATATACATAAAGAATACAGAATAACAGAGTTGAAAGGGATCTTGTAGGTAGGTCATCTAGTCCAACTCCCTACTGAAGCAGGAGACCCTATACCATTTCTGATAAGTGGCTGTCCAGTCTCTTCTTGAAAGCCTCCAGTGATGAAGCACCCACAACTTCTGAAGGCAAGCTGTTCCATTGGTTGATTGTTCTGTTAGAAAATTTCTCCTTATTACTAGGTTGAATCTTTCCTTGATCAGTTTCCATCCAGCTTCTTGTCTGCCCTTTGGGTGTTTTGGAAAATAGGTTGTCCCTCCCTCTCTGTGACAGCACCTCAAATATTGGAACACTGCTATCATGTCACCCTTGGTCCTGAATCTACCCATGCCCACTTCTTGCAACCGTTCTTCATATCCTTTATATATCTTCATATGTTTTAGCCTCCAGGCCCCTAATCATGTTTGTTGCTCTTCTCTGCACTTTTTCTAGAGTCTCAACTTTTTTATAATATGGATGCAGTATTCTAGGTGTGGCCTTACTAAGGCTTTATAGAGCAGTACTAGTACCACACAGGATCTTGATTCAATCCCTCTGTTAATGCAAGATAGGATTGCATTGGCTTTTTTGGCTGCTGCCGCACACTGCTGGCTCATATTTGATTGTCCACTAGGACTCCAAAATCCCTCACAGTTAGTGCTATTAAGCCAGGTTTCACCTAATCTATACATGTACTTTTGGTTTTTCTTGCCTAAGTGTAAGACTTTGCTTTTCTCTATGTTGAATTTCATTTTGTTAGATAGGTTCCAGTGTTCAGGTCTGTCGAGATCCAGATGGATCTTCAACCTATCATCTAGGGTGTTGGCTATTCCTACCAGCTTAGTATCATCTGCTAATTTGATAAGTTCCCCTTATCAAATTGTCGGGCTGTGTTTTTTCTGCTTCTACTAACTAATCAAGAACTGCTGTTAATCAGGGATGTTGAAAACATACTCCATTATGGCTGTAATGTATACATTTGTTGAACTCCAAAATATCTTAATATCACTAGGATAATGGAAGTTCCTCTAAAAGCTCTGTCAAACCCTCCACACATATAACGTTGTACAATAGCTTTGAGAAAAATGTACATTTGCTTCTCAAGAAGGTAGTCCATGTTTATTTGCATAGCAAAGTCTTACAACTATTGCCAAAATTAGGACTGGCATGTTGCCCTGCATGAGGCCCATAGAAGATTAAAGCATTTTCTCTTCTGGAACAAATCAGGCTAAAGTTGGATCTAAGGTACAGTGGATTACAAACTTACATTTAGGACTGAGTGAACCTTTTATTTGAAATGTTCTCAGTAGGGAATCTAAATTTAGAGCCAAATCACCTTCAGTGAGCAAAGTTATATCTTAAAGGGAGTTGTTTTTAAATGAGATACATTCCTTTCAGCTCTCTAGGTGCCATGAGAAAGTAAGCTCCAAAGCTTTATGTCATGGATCAAATCAAAGGGCATTTGTCTTTCATTTGCTCAATCACTCTATAATATATCTGTGCAGAATGAGCTCCAATTTTCCATGAATAGAAAGAATAAATAATGTTACTAGAGGGATACCGTACTGTAAGTTTTGAAATGGGTCCCAATACTAAATCAGATTTTTGTTTAAAACTTCTGTTTCAATTTTAAAAGGTTCAGGTCATTCAACAAAGCTAGTAGAATCCCTACCATGCTATAGATACACAGCAAATACTAATTTGCCATTTTATAAAATGGATGGGATCATCAGAAGCCACCCTGGTGGATTGTCATTGCTGATCCTAAGTAATAATGTATTAGGATAAGAAATGTTTTTTACAAAACATGAATAGGAATGCTTCTGACTAGCCATTAATTAAATAAACTATAAATCCTGGTAAATTTATGTTTTTACTTACCAAGATCAAAGACATAGACTCCTGGAAGGCAATACTCAGCATT
This sequence comes from Azemiops feae, assembly GCA_023970755.1. NCBI lineage: Eukaryota > Metazoa > Chordata > Lepidosauria > Squamata > Viperidae > Azemiops > Azemiops feae. The sequence continues at coordinate 2,713,121 of JALGBA010000099.1, forward strand.
CTTGCTTGAACAACCTCCAAATAAATATATCTTGCCTTTTACTACACTATAAAACAAAGTTGAAATGTTAAAGTCATCCATAAAACTTCTGTCTCTCCCTGCCCTGTGGTTAGAATTTTCTATAGAAAAATAAACACTTGATTCCTTAAAGAATATTGCTGACCTGTAATATTCTTCATCACACAATTGTATCAATAATCTAATTTGGGAGTGGAGTGGAGAAGTTTTTGATCCTCAACAACCAGGAGTGCTGGCAGGATTCCATGATGTGCCTCCAACAACTGCCCAGCTGAGGAATGTTAGGAAGAACTGAAGATTATGACAATGTGGGTGTATTTCCAGGCTGTTTCTAGCATTCATCAGCTGGGCAATGGAATCAGGTGAGAAGCAGGGAGGGGACAAGGACCATATGGAAGCCAGCTGAGGGCTGCAGGTCATTTGTAGATCATAGGACGCCCAAATGTGATCTACCTTCTGACTGGTTTTTATTTGGGTGCACCTTATATTTCTATAACTAGTGTTTTTATAGGTTGGGTGTGTGTTCACCCATGCATGGCCTTGACGACTTCCAAAAGAATTGGAATATATGAATAACTGTGGCTAATTCAATACACAAACTGTGTAACCTTTTTCTTCACAATTAGATCAAGAAATGGGTTCCCTCTCCCCCCAAAAATGCTTTCTTAAAAACTAAAGGAAAAAGGTGGTTGATTTCATAACAAATCGCCTGGCATGAAGAAAACAGCTGCAGTTTTATTGCAGATGAAGTGAAACATCTCTTGAGAAAGTAGATAAATTCTTTAAACTGTATACTATCTCACCTCATCCTCACACATACTTTCTAAAGTATAAAGCTACACTTGTGTATTGAAAGAAACAGGTCCAAATGGAAGCAGAATTATAAACTTGGAGGTAATGAACAGGGACGAATTACACATGAAAATTACTTAATTACACATGAAAATTACTTTCTGGTCTTTCATGGTGGTTTGAAGCATTTAGTGTGTAACACCTCACTAGCAGAAAAGTTTATGTTCAGCAATAGCAGTTCCAGACAATTTGATCTATGCCACACTGCAATCGCCTGTTCAAGAAAGGTTTGCAGTGATGTGAACATTATAGAGACCTCCTAAACTCGAACAGCTTGTGGCACTTGTGGCACGCTGGCTGAGGAATTCTGGGAGTTGAAGTCCACAAGTCATAAAAGGGCCAAGTTTGAAGATCCCTGATATAGCCATATATGCTATATATATATATATATATATATATATATATGCTATATATGTCTCAGAGGCCATTGGAGATTGTATAATTGTGTAAGCCAACCACTGTTTAGTGGAGTGGTCAGCTTACTGTTATTTCTAAGTATACCTTCCTAGGTATTTTTAAAGTTCTCTATCAATAAATACAAATCCATATCCACTGTTTTTTAAAATCCATTTGGAGAGGTGGGCAGGAAATGAAATTCCTCATATGCCTTATCTCATACAGCTTTGTATGAGATTCTTGATTTTGCCATGCTAGAGTGGGCGAAGAAATGCATGATATTTGGAAAACTATATACTCCCTAATAAATTTGTAAGTGAACAATAATGAATCCAGCATCTAGATGTTAAACATTTCCTAAGCCAAGAAGATATGTTTTCAAACATTCACATAAAATAATATATATTCTAGCCATTTTACCCATAATGGACTTTTAAAAAAGAAAAAAAGCTCCATGAATCTCCTATGCCAGGGGTAGGCAACCTTGGCTTTTTTATGACTTATGGACTTCAACTCCCAGAATTCCTGAGCCAGCATGGCTGGCTCAGGAATTCTGGGAGTTGAAGTCCACGAGTCATAAAAGAGCTAAGGTTGCCTACCCCTGTAACCTTTGCCGAAAATAGTCCATTTTCACTATATGCCAATATTGATATATTCATTGTAACAGGAATCAGTTAGAGCAAACTAGTAACACTATGTGTTATAATCTAACATGCCTTGTTCTCTTTACCAAAGAACAAGCTCCATTTATCATAATGGCATTATTCTGGAGAAAGCTTGGATAGACACCATTTCAACTGTTTGCACCAAAATTCAATTGAAGCTAACTTAAAGTTTATTATGGAGTTTCTGACCATTCAATAACCAGCATTTTTTGCTTTTATTTTTACATATTTGAACTGCTGAAAAAATTGAGGTAGACAATGGCCTTTAGATTTTAGTAGCCTTCATCCTCCCTGGAGATAATGAGACTTAAAGTAAATCTGACACCATATCTGATCTGGTGCAACTGCTTTCTTGGCTGCTGGAACTCTCAGGTCTCCTAAGAGGTACTGGAATGTAGTTTTGTTATTCCCAGCTGAGCAAAGCTTGAGCACAGAGACTGTACAATGTCCAGTGCTGAAATCCACAATAGTTTTCCCACAGGGGAAATTGCATTAAAATGGAACTATTATGGATGACAATGAAGGGTGGGCATCCATCCACAATCATAAATATGGATTCCTTACCAAGAACTAACCAACTGAGATAAACTATTTGGTGCAATACAATGGACAACAACAACAACAACAACAACAACAACAATAATAATAATAATAATAATAATAATAATAATAATAGAAGAGTTGGAAGGGACCTTGGAGGTCTCCTAGTCCAACCCACTGCTCAGGCAGGAAACCCTATACCATTTCAGACATCTTGGAATTCATTTATGTTTAGCTATAATCGAATTCATCTTAGCTTCAGCAGTATTTCTGGAGAAAGTATTCGTGCTTTCCTTTCTTTAGGTTGAACTCAATTGCTTGAGCTCAATGCTGCAGAACAGTCTTCTGCAATGCGGTGCCCTCAATACAGTGCTGGAAGACTTTCGTATAACAACAGGTGGCCTACTTAATGTCCACCTACTTCTTTCTAGCTCTTTGGTGTTTTAAACCAGGTGTGGCTAAGATGGTCTCCTTCGGGATATATGGTCAGTATTTATTGTAAATGGAAAGTACTAAATCAGAAGCAATATAAAGTAAGATTTCTGATTTTTCTGAGCAATTAGAATACCTTGTATGAAACTCAGAATGCATGAAATTCAGTTTACATCCATTGCTAATCTCCCCTTTTGTTTTGGGCTTGTGAAATAACTTAGTTTCATTTTATATTTCTATACCCAGAAATGATGGATACATATTCTTTTTTCTGAATTGCTTGCTTACCTAAGTGAGTGCCCTTGTCGTGGGCAAGGAATGTGTCCATCCTGTGGTATCCTTTCCCACATCAAATCAATCAGAGTAACTGAAAATTAGGGAGATATTTAAGATTACCATCATCATTAAATACATCATTATATATATAAAACTATATATGTGGATGTGTACACACCAACAAAAAGCATTGGTATCTAAGTAAGATTTCCAAATTTAAAGAAATGATTGTGATGTGAGTTCACACAGTTATTTCCTTCTAAGAAAAGCAAGACTAGATGTTTCATTTGTAAGATCCACATTTTGATTATTATACTATGGTATATAAAAAGGCTGATTATTCTTATTTATAGGAGAAAATATCTTATTTCTGAAGAAAATGATGGCTGCTTCAGGAAAATATTAGAGAGGGAGGAAATATTTCCACTATATATTTGGGGAATGAGTGGATAGTTTCACACATCATGCAGAGTCAGAATGTGGTTTTGCTTTACAGTGTTGTAATAGTGCAGATAACTGTGGTTAGAAAACAGTCCATAATAGCAAAATCAGAGTTTAATATCATTTGTGATGTTCAGTCTTTGCTGACATGCAGATACTCAGTTAGGCAGTGATCCTATCAAGTACTGTGACATTCAGAACATGTTTCATGAAATACTGAATAAAGAACATCGAACAATCAAATATTCAAGAAAAAATATTGGATCCACTTAGCAGAATACAGAGGCATCTGCAGACTCCATTTTTTATTAAAATGATAAACGCAGCATCATGTTGCTATGACACTATGTATGAATCCAATAGCTCTAAGGCATAATGTGTTTTAATTAGTCTACGCTTGGCATTTATTCATTTAATTTTTGTATCACTTGATTCCTAACATGTTGCATTAATCTAGACATTATATTTACAAATCATGGTTTATGGTTGAAGATGATGTATTAAATTTATTCAACAAATCTTGTTAAAACAATGTGAGTCCAGAGCCAAGTTATTGTAACAAATCAAGTAACCTCTCCCAAAAAAACCTGCAGAAGATACACTCTGCAACACAATCTATTTATTTTTGTACAACTTTTTATATTAGGAGGAGCGTACAGGGGAAACACTGGCATTGCTCTCAAACTATTCCTTCTTCTATTGTTTACAATTAAAATTCCACTATTTTATAACAAGAACCCTTTTTCTGCATTACAAATAACTGCTCTCTATTACAGTGAAAGATGTGTATCTCCAAAGAGACAAATAAACTCCTGAACATGCTGTCTGCTAGAAAAGATGAATAGTATCTCACTTGTCAGCATGTAGAAGTCATTGAAATATGTTGGTTGACCATCCTGAGAAAGAAACAAAGAAAGAAAGAGACTGAAGTTGTTGTTTCATTCGAAGGTCATCAATACTGTCATCTAGACAAGGAAAGATTTTAAAATTAAAGTATAGCTTAACTCTCTCGAGTGAGTTGCATTAGAAATAATAGCCAAACAATTATCTAGACAGAACAGGCATATCTATGAGATATTAATAGACAATGACCAGAATGTTGTGATTCTTAAGCCCAGTGACAGGAGAGAGAAGATCTTATCAAATAGTAAAAAGTGGATGAAGCATGCAATTTATTACAGCTTGAGAACTGATGCCAAATAGTGATCAAATTAACAAGAGATAACAAAGAAAACTGGTACTTACAGAAGTATTATAAAAGGAGCAGCCCCCAAATATAAATGCTATATTTCCAGCCATTACCAATGCATGTCCATGTCTAAACAGTAAATCAAACAATGATAAATATTATGGGACACTTTCATAACATTGGCCCTATTTGCTTTCACTGAAAAGAGAGACCAGCCGTACTGCTACGCCTGCCTACTACAGATCCTCCCACAGAGATAAACAAGGCACTCAGTTTCTCATGGCCCCAAACAGTCTAAGCTTATTCACAAAAGCCACAACTACAAACAACCCCCTCTTCTTTCCTGTGTGCCATCATCTCTCATGTTTCTCAAAGTGCTATTGGGCACCAAAGCAGAACAATGTATGACTGAGGGTGCTGGAAACAAGCTTTCTTCAACAGAGAAGCACATTTTTGCAATTCAAAATAGATAAATTGGCAATGATCATAACTCAGTGGGTCCTTTCCTGGCAATAAAGTCCTGTAGATATGGTGGGACTTTCTTTTTCATAAGCATATTTTAAAGTAAGTCATATGAGCTACACTGTAAAGATTTCCCAGAATCCTTTTTTTTAAAAGAGAAGAAAGCACTAAACCCACATATGGAGCCTGCATAATGCCTGGTTAGGCAGCACATGGGCAAATGCATTCACGAGAGCTGGGTCTTTCTGACTGCCCAAGCCAAAATGATAACAGAGGGCAGGACTCAGCAACTGGAAGGTAGTGTTCCCCTCTGTAGTGTTGGATGGAAAATATAAAAAAGTATCATTGGCTGAAAAGGTTCTGCCTGTGTGATTCTGGAGAGGTGGAAACCACAGAACATGTTCCTCATTGCTCCTTTTACACAGACACTTGAACCAGATTTAACCTCCCTCTGATTAAAAGTTATCCTGGTTGCTCAGACTCAACTTATGCCAAGATGCTGCTCACAGATGAACTGCCTTTTATGATAGCACATGTGGCTAGGGTTGCACAGCAGCATAGAAGATCTGTTGGTCCTTGATGGGCCAAGTTCCCACTAGACAGACATATTCTATGTAATCTTAGATATTATCCTTTTTTGTAACTTTATATATTATCACATTCTACTTAAATTTTAGATACTATCACATTTTTTGTCTATGGAGATTCTCAGTCATCCAGGTCATGGTTGTCCCAAAGGTGCTTTTTCAAAGTGCAAATGGTCTTTCTTTGTTTGTCCTTGAAGTTTCGCTTCTCATCCAAGAAGCTTCTTCAGTTCTGAAAAAGCTTCTTGGATGAGAAGCAAAATGTCTTCAAGGAAAAACTAAGAAAGTTTAGTTGCCTTTTGAAAAAGCACCTTTGGGATATCACATTTTTTTGGTAATATTAGATGTTTTAGATGATTCTATGTAATGTTAAATACTATCTTATGCCTAGACATAGATTGCTCTTTTTGGACTCAAGGATTCTAGTCAGATTGTTTTATAAATGTATTTTAATTTTGTCTTCAATTTTATTTATTGTCTGTTAAGATAGACTTAACAGAGCACTCATGGATACATTGCTTGTGCTGGTCTAAGACTGTAATGAACTAATTGAGTGACAAGGTTGCCTGGAGGGGAGTGAGCATAACTGGAGTAGGCATATGACCTAAAATGAACCATGGGACCAAGGCAGATTCCAGTCCTTGACCTTGTCATTTGCACCCTCATCAGCAAGATGTTATTTATGGTGTCCACAGCAGAATTTGGGTCAGAAGAGGAGGAAAATACTACTTTAAAACTAGAATACGGCAACCCTCAAGTTATGACCATAACTGAGCCCTGGAAACATGGACTTAAATCATGATCATAAAGTAGGTCACAATGTGACTGGACCCGATTTTATCACTTTTTTTGCAATTGTCGTTAATCAAATCCGTTGTTTGCTATGAGGCAGGTTTTGCCAGAAACTGCACATAAAAGCCAGTTTCTGGCAAAAATGCTATAAATCACAGTGATCATACTGTGGGGCACTGCAAACAGCCGTAAATGGGGGCCAGTTGCCAAGCACCCAAAAGGCAGTCGTATGACCACGGGGGGGAGGGGGAGGCAGCAGCAATGTTGGAACTTCGAAACCAGGCCATAAGTAGATTTTTAAGGGTTCGTTATAACTTCAAATGGTTGCTAAGCGATCAGCCATTAGATGAATGCAACTTTAAGCTGCCTCTGCAGCAGGCTGGGAATGAGTTGAAAGGCGCTATCACAGGGATAGGTCCACTAAAAACAGCTACAATAGTGAGGCAGCTTTTTGCTGCAGTTCATGAGGAGAATGCTTTGGGAAGGGAAAGTAACCTAAGTTCCCTTTCACATTGCTACCATCTCTTCTTGCCAAACCCTCCAAAGCTGTGTGAGGAGGATCTGCAATCACTCAGATCTATTAAAACCAGGAGCAATAACTTGCAAGTATTCCCTGAACTTCTACAGACCCTGAAGTAATAACAAAAATAGGGAAAATAAACATACCCAGCAGTGAAGAAAAGTAGATTAAATCACTTGTACATGATCCATGTAAATACCTTTCTGTGTATAAATGTACTACACATTTATTTGTCTATCTGCAGTAAAATAAAATTCTAGGCCCTTATGGGGAGGGAGCTGAAAATCCTTCGAGCTACCTTTCCCTTGGAAGACAAAAGCAGAAAGGCTGCAGGCCAGAAGTCAGAAGGTGGCTTGAGTTGGAGTTTCCACAAAGGAGGAAACAGATTGCCCACAGGCTTCAGAGAACTGAAGGTTCTCCAAAAATTAAACTTATTATAGTTTCACTGCAATTTCAAAAACAGCACAGCTGACCACAAAACTAAATTGGCTCAGCTGCTGAGGTTATATAATCAGAAGGAACTGGAGTCAATCTTACAGCAATATAAACTTTAGGAGGAGCTAGAAATTGTAGAGCATAAGTCATTTCTTTGTCTGCATTTTTTTCCAGTTCAAAAATATCTTTTTTCACACACAAAGTCTTTCTCTACATCAGGGGTGTCAAACTGCCGGCCCGCGGGCTGGTTGTATCATGCGGAGGCTGCGCCCATCCCAGCTCTGGCAATGGGAAAAAAGTCGCAATACGTCGCGACACGGCGAGTTTGACACCAGTGCTCTACATCATTGGGAGAGGATAAAAGATGAGGCATTGATCTTAAGTCTCTGCTGATCATTGGTAAGTCTTACTATCAAGAGCAATGGCCTCTTATTTGGTTTCCGTGATACGTTATGCATGGCTATCCCTTGATACGACTGTTCTGTTAGAATCAAGAATTGGGGTGGGGGTGGGGGAAGCAGGGAGATTATTTAAACCCCATAAAACTTGGGGGATCCCCAGGAAATCATTTAAGCCTTAGAAAAATATATCAGCAATAGGATGAAATATGTAAGAAATAAGTGGCTGTGATGACTACAACTAACATATCTGATATTTGGAAGAAGTTTCATACCACTTATACTCAGTTTTATAAAATCATACTTATGTTACATAAACACACAAAATACTATATATTAATTATATATTAATACATATTATATAATATACAGTATATGATATACAAAAATAAAATGTATAACTCTTATGTCCACTGACCAAGGATATTATGGAAACTATACTGGTGTGCACGCACATATACATGCTTTGTAGATATAACTATTAATCAAGAAAATCTACAAAACAGATTTCACATAGGCCAAGAATAGTTTCCTTGAGCTAACCACAGTCATACTATCAGATCTTTATTCACAATAAACTTATTTATAAATTAAATTCTAATACAAGGTAGCCAAGAAAAAGAAATATAACAGTTCACTGAATATTTTAGTACTATATTTCAGTATAATGCAGAGACATAAATTAAGACTGTTTTCTTTTGTTTTTTTTAACCAGTATGCCATACCTAGGAGTTGGAGGATTTCCATTCACTTCCTTTTTACTCCAGTATCCACTTGCGAATGCCATTTAAGAAGGCTGTATTTGGGGAAGAAAATAATGGATTATTCTGACAGTATATAATGGAATTTGTGTTGGTGTTCACTAATAAATATTATGTCTGGGATGAGATCTGTCAATGTGTATTTGGGAAATGTTTCCATTAGGAAAAGTGAACAGGACTGACAAGTTCCTAGTTCAATTGAAAATTCATTCCAGGGATTGTCTCAATTTTTAGAAGCAACTTTTGTATGGAAGAAAAGGAAGAGTAATGTCTTCCATATAAAGGGATAGTTACAATATGGGAGGGACCAGATAAATCTTACTGCACATAGAAAAATCTGGGCTTTCATCCTCTATCTTCAGTTCAACTTTTACCAACATGATCCATCTGAATGTGTCTAAATGCAACTCACAAAACATCTATCTAGCATGACCAAAGGGAAATTCTGACAGGAAAATATGGCAGGGATAGACTTCAACATATCTAAACATCGTCAAGCAAAAAAGTATTATCGATTAATAGAGTATTATCGTATTCAGTAAAACTGATAACAGTAATGGTTCTGTTGCAATCTTCCTTGAAATTTGTTAGTGGAAGTTCTCCAATAATGACAAAGCATCAAACAGAATTGAATTCCCTCTCCCGTTTATTTTTTTCTCTGTATTCTACTCACCCGTGATTCTGTTTCTTTAGAAAGGCAGGAATTAATGTCTGCAACTTCAGTAAGCCTCCCAATTTTAATTCTACCAGTTTTATCAACCTCTTTACCTTCTCTGATTAACAGTTACTATGGTACCAACATACACAGATTGAAATGCACACCTTTGTTGCCTTTATAATTCTGATTTATTTCCGGGTTATTTGAAGTCATGGCAACTCAAACAGACACTGACCTTAGTGTACACTCAATACTCTCATCATTCTGTCCTTCTCTAGCAAAAACCTATTGAATGTATGTATGAAAAATTGCCATTAAAGCAACAGTAGACAAATTTTTAAGTAAAGGATCAATCTTGACTTTGCAAAGACTATAAGCAACTGATACCATATTCTGTATAGATACTCTAAAGGCACATAAAACGACAGGTAGTATTAACTGAGGATCAGACTGTAAAACTGTTGGTGCAATGAAGATAAATCTTTATAGGGATTATAATAGAAGTTTTGTATCTGCCTATCTCTCTGTAACATACTTCTTCTAGGGGTGAGCTTGTTTTATAACAAGGTCCTGGTAACTAACTTCCATTTGTTGTTGTTCAGTTGCTAAGTCGTGTCCGACTCTTCACGACTCCATGGATGATAGCACAACAGCCCCCCCACCCCTTCCACTATAACTTCCAAAATGCCTCGTTATTGAAAATATTAAATAAAACTACTTGCAGTTGAGATTTAGCAATATATGGAGGTTAAGTTGCCCGTCTCCAATTTAATATTATTTTCTTCCCCTGACTTATCAATATTCTTGGATATGAAAATATATGGGTATGTATATGATGATGATGAGGATTTATATGTGTTTATCAAGGTACAAGTCAAACTACAGAAATATAAACCAATACAAATAGTTCATGATTTAGTAACCAAACCAATTGGATATTTACAACATAGAGAAGCCAACTGTTGCAACTATACATATTAGCACCACCTTACAACCCAGAGAAATACATCCACATCAGTGGTGGGATTCAAATATGTGAACAACTGGTTCTCTGTGTGGATGCCGCTTCTGGAAGTCAGTTCTGGGCCTGGGCAACAAAAAATTAGCTACTGGTTCTGCCGAACTGGTGCCAATTGGCTGAATCCCACCACTGATCCACATCCATAGTTCTACATAACTGTGGCCTGTAGTCCACCTTGTGCTTTCTTCAAGTAGTTCAATGGGAAGAAGAAAACTAATCACACTATAAATTAGCCCAATGTGTGAGTCAGGCTTCTATGACTGAAAAGAGAAGACATTTGTAAGCAATTTTTTTCTGTTGACTTTCCAAACAATCAAGTAATTAGAGTAAAATGTATGTATCCATGTCCCACAAAGCCATATTTTGTTTCTAGCAGACTAATTTTGGCAAAACATATCTAGGAAAAATCAAATTATTCCAAAGCTTCTACGGTTCCTTTTACCGGAAAGATAAAACAATGTTTGCTGTCATCCTAGTCCAAACACAACCCATCCATTCATCCTTCTATTTACTACATACAATTAATCACTGAAGACAGCAATTTCTTGCCTGTCTCCCATGAAATTGTCCTTATCTTTACCCATCTCATGAATGAAAAAGGCTGAGGTCATAGTAATGGAGGCATAAGCAATGTTTCTCTCGCCTCAAGGCAAACTTTTCAGATGTGCCTCCCAATCTTAATATTAGCCACATTATACTACAATAAATAAAAGTGGACCCTGCAGAAAAGCTCAGCTCCTGGTAGGGGAACATAGTGTTCCTACAGTAGTGTTCCAAGGTCTGTGAATGTAACTCTACTCAAGTAAGTATATAAGGATAAACAAAATAAACTAGGGAAAAACAAGCAGTATAGGCAGAGGGGACATTTCTTATTATGTGAAGGCACAACATTTTTATTTCTGGTCCTGGATTGGTCTGAATTTTTGATCAAAGGGGAGGGGGGGTTTAAGCAAGATGCCTTGCCAATGTGTGAAATTATTTAAAAATTGACTTAAGGATGGAAATCATGTTTGGCACTCGAGCTAATGTAAAACTCTGGATTGATTAAGTTCCCAGCAGTCAGTGTTACCATAAACAGAAACACTTAAGCATATTGCTATTAGAGCTGCATTATTAGAGGCATCGGGTGCTAACTGCAATGATACACAAATGATGAAACATGCATCCTGGCCTAACAATACAAATGCCACTCTTAGTGCTTGCATGCAATGTGAGAAGGCCATGTTTAACAAGAAGAACAATGTGACTTCCGGTTCCGGGTCACGGCGCTGGCGGTCGTGCGAAGAATCTTCTCTCTTCGCCAGCCGGTTTCCCTCCGCCGGTAGACCTTGGACAGGGTCGAAAGTCGCCCTGGAGGGGCGACTACCGCTGGAGAGGACTCTCGTTGACTGCAGCGGGCGCGGCAGCGCCTTCCGCGGTCCGAGACAGCTCTTCTGGGCCGACGGGGAAAAGATCGGCCATTAACATGGCCGATCATCTAGCTGCACCAACTGCAAGTCAAACAACATCTAAGCGTCAAAGAACCACCGTGGAAGATCTGGGTGAGACCTTTTCTTTCCTCTCTCTACCCTAATTATTCTCCTGTGAAAGCCTCTGAACTATTTCCCCAATTTTATGAAGCAGCGTTTGTGCATGTGGGACTATAAGCCTTGAAACTATAACTAATCTATTTTGATTATTTTTTATCTTTATTTTTGGGTACTCTGGTTCCCGAAAATCTTTTCTTATTGAACTTTTTTTTATCTACTTATTAAACTGAACAATACTTTTTTTTATTATTGCTCTTGTTCTCTTAATTGGAAAAAAATACTATCTGGAAAAATACTTTACAGCCTACTGGGGCAATCTTGTGGTGAAAATTGACATTACAACTGTACTATTTTTTGATTATGACTATAACTTGGCCTTCAAATTATCACTAAAAAGCAGCAGTGTGGAGGTGGACTGCTGATTGTTATTAAACATAGCCTCCACTAAAATACTAAAAGACTGCTTGATCATGGAAATGGAGGATTTTTCCCCACAGCTTGACTACAACCTTATATTGGAAAAAATCTTGGAATTTACTGAGAATATATACTTCAGGAGGGAAACTAAAGATGACTCCCCAGAACTACAAACTGAGGAACAGATCAATACCATAGAGGTTTGTGTTCAACCCTATGTACAACATGAGACCGAGGAATTTTATTTACAACTTAACTACGAAAAAGCCTTTGCCTCAAAATCACAAATTGACACCCAGACTTCAGCTGATTTCTTCATAAACCAAAAATCAACAGAACAAGAACTTACCACTATCAAAGAGGATTCCAGACAATTCTATCTACAATCCATCGAATATCAGAACTATGACATCCTGGACAACCAACTAATAACTATAACATTAGATAAAATTGACTACGTCACCCAGATGACAATGGAAGAAGGACAACAGATACAAGACCAGATTGAATTGAGGATGAATATCGTAAACAAAACAACGAGATCTATTGACATAGTGGCCCTTTTATGGAAACTGGCCTGGCACAAAAAGAAAGCTAGAATCAGATTTAAAAATGGGACTTAAATGTATACTTGATGGCTAAAAAAGGTTTTTTTTAGAGATATGGTCTGAATTAATAGTAACTGAGATGAAAAATAAAACTGGGACTGATCTAGCTTAGGATTTAGATTTATAACTGTGAGGGAATTATTGGTTAGATTATAATTTGGAATTTTGAAATGAAAAATGTTTTAAATGTATTCCTATCTTGATTATATATGGTTGAAACAGAGTAAGAAGGTATATATTTTCTCTTTTATTTTATTTCTATTTTTTATCCTTTCCTTTTTATGGAGATAATATGTTTACCATAGGTATATCTATTTTGTAATGGAATGAAAATAACGGAATGGATGTTGGGATTGATTTAATATTTAGGATTCAGATTTATAATTGAGATGAAATTATTGGTTAGAATATAGTTTGGAAATGTGAAATGAAAAATGTTTTAAATGCGTACCTATTAAGATTATATATGGTTGAAATAGTGTAAAGATATACATTTTCTTTTTTACCTTATTTTTATTTTTTATTCCTTTTTTGGAAGATAAGAGGTTTATGTTAGATATGATATTTATTTTCTAATGGAATGGAAACAATAGAATGAGAAGGTAATTGTTGGAATATTATTGTAGACATGATAATGGTTATGTTATGTAATTAGGAAAATTAGGGATGCCTGAAATATAGTATGTTTAATTAATGTTAAATTGGAATGTGCTAATTGGAATGTAGTTAAACTTAAAAACAGGACTTGGAATTTTTATAGGTAAAATGTGATTGAAAATTTTTTATGGACGGATTGAAATTTACCTAGAAATGTATTAACTTGAATATGTTATATTAATGGAGGGAAAGAGAGAGGGAACCTCCAAGGAGTTAACCTGACTAGTAAATGTATGTTTTTGATTTTAGACAATTGCTGATTTGTGAATGTATGTTTTTAAGATGATAATTACCCTATCCCGTTGTTTCCTAAATACTTTGTTCAAAAAAATATATGGAAAAATTAATAAAACTTGTTATAAAAACAAAAAACACCAAGAAGAACATTGCATTAAGAGATGTTAAAATAGAGAGGGTGAAAGTAGATTGCTGCAATAGGTTTTCTCACCAGGCACCGAGTCCGATATCTATATACATCTATATACATGGTTTGGAAAAAAAATGCAACATCTTTTATGTCAGACTATAATATCAAAGCAATAAATATTATTGACGGCTGCCAATCTCTTGTATGAAATGACACTAAAAGAAGGCGTAAGTCCTAGTAAATGATACTGACGCTTCCTCATTTGTCCTTAGCCACAGCATGGCCATACCCCAGCAACATGACTGCATTCATTTCATGCCCTGCCCATATCTGAGGCAGCTTAAACTTCTAGAAAATAAACTGGGAACAAACCCTACTCCTTACTAGCACTGATGAAACATGGGTAATGAAATGTCTGCAAGAAAACAACAAAGCTCAGAGCACAGAGCACCCCATAGCTTCTCCTTACCTGCGCTTTCTAATCACAACATGTTTGCTGTGAATAGTTTCAGGGATTGTGAGCTAAGATCTTATTGAACACTCCATTCCGTGTGGTTGTTGAGCTCTTCCTTTCGCAGTTTGGGTTGGATTGCAAGGCTCCTGGAGATGCATCTGTCCAAGTAATATCTGACTGCTGCTTTCAATAGTGCTTGTCAGGTCTTACACAGCCTCCTTATAAATACAGGGTTAGAGATCTTGTAAAAGAGTATTGGACCTGTTTTTAAACACTAGTTAATGTTTCTAAAAGAGTCTGATCCTACCTTATATAGGCTGAGTTAACAGGAAAATGAAAGCCAGGTTCTGCTGCTATGTGTTACGGGCATTACAGGTTTTCTACATTTTGGGCTGACAGTAGTTTTTTCATTTTTTTAAAAATTATTATTTCTGAGGGCCTATGCAAAAATGCTATCACTTTGGACAATGACCTAAGGCCAGGCTCACACAGCTGCAGTTTCCATGACTTTGTGCAGTGCTTCACAACTATTTACTTATTACTTTTCAGAGAATTAACAATATTATGTCCCTCTTGGAGGGAGAGCGGGCATCCATACCAGCTTTATTAGCAGTAGATGCTATGGTGATGACTATTGTTGTTACAAGTAAGCCACTCAGATTTGTGTGACTCAAGATGTCTGCTCTAGCATTCAAGTTCTCTTTGACTATTATCTAGCTACTTCTGGATGCTGCTAGACTTGAGGTCAATTGCTTCTGCCTTAACGCCATTCAGGCTGGATGCATCTTACCTGTCAGCTGTGCTGTTTCTCAATTTAGCCCGTTTTCAGAAAAGCATTATACAGAAACAGCTTGGATGACAGGTACGAGACACAAAGGCAAGCTCTATGGAAGATCAGGAAGACTCTTTTCTGCTTCACCTTGCATCCCGCCACCTCCCCTTAGCACTTGCCATCGGTGACATGGGTAATTGGAGAAATGCTAAACCTGCCATGCAAAAATCAGTTTAAATTCACCCAATCTCATCCTGCTTCATGTTAGGGAGAGAGATTGGTGGCTTTTTCCCTGCTGGTAGATGATGCTTGTTAAGAGAAATAAAGGGACTCTCTTTCCTGACTTCTGGAGGTTTCTTCCTTGTCTGTAATCAAGTAAGCAAAGCACCATTTGCTGGAATAACAGTGGCAGAATAGGAAATGCCTGGAAGTGGTGGGGTGGGGAAAGTGGTGGAATGAACAATTTATGCCTGCATACTTTCCTGCAGGTTCAAGAAGTGGTGGACACCATTATAGTTATAAGAGCCCTTAGTTAATTCTAAGAAAACAGCAATGTTCAAATTAATTCATAGTCCAAAGATATGTATCTACACAACTAAATATAATTAATTTATTTGCATAGAACTATAATTTATTTATGCTTACCTAAAGTAAGTCTTGATATAATCAAGATATTTCTATTCAGAATAAAGTGTTGAATCCATTATTGGGGAAATAGCTTTATTTTTTAATATTACAAATGCTACAGGAATTGCTTTATTGTCTCAAAAGAAACAGCAGTATGATGCAGGTATGAATCCTAACCTTAACCCAGTTGTCCCATTGATTCTGTTTCTTAATAACAAAAATAGGTAGTTGTATTTATTGCATCAATACACTGAATTACAGTTGAAGCAGTTTTTATTATTAGCAAACCTAGGCACCAAATGTATTATCATTGCTGAATATTAACATGCTCTGTTTGACTGTCAGATGCCCTTTTAAACTCTAGCAAGTCAATGAAATTCAGATAATTTTGGAATCCAAATTCCTTCTTTGCCATGATGTTAATGGCAATTTCTGACTATACATTACAGCAAATCAGTTAATATCATGACAGAATTAAAAAAATTAAATGTTACTGAATCAGCCTTGCCATTTTATGCTTTGAAGACAGATATCAAGAAGAATCCAGCCTGACAGGGAGGAGGGATGAGCTAGTCTAGAGTCACTGTGCTACTGTAAAAGGGCTGAAAGTGGTTTTTCCTGAATTCCCAGGAGCGTCATCTAACTGTTCCCAAGAATAGGCTGCCAGATGAGGGAGATTTCTGTATTATAGGCAGAACATAAAGTTAATTCGAGCTCTGCACATGTGGGGGTCTGGTTGTTCATGCCTGAGAACAGTTCCTTCAAAATTATTATTTTTTTAAAAAAAAAACAGCTTACGTTTTTAATCCCTAACTGCAGAAAGAGTTAAATAAGAGCAAACCTAAGCAATGTTTAGATAGCACAATTCTAGGAAATCCAGGAATAAAACTGTCTTCAGCAAAATTCCTTCAGTATTGTTGCGAAGAAAAAATTATGAATGTGCCATAAATTTCAAGGAGTGGAGAAAGACACGAAGAAAGTCTTTAGTAAGAGTTAACGGGGAGTCCTTGATTTACAGCCATTCATCTAGCAATCGTTCAGTTACATCAGTGAAAAAAGTGACTTACAATTGGTTCTTGCACTTATCACAATTGCAACAGTCCCATGACCACACAATCTAAGTTTGGGTGCTTGGCAACCACCATGTATCTACAATGGTTGCAGCATCCCAGGGTCACGTGATATCCATTTACAACCATCCCAAGTTAGCTTCCAAGAAACACAGCCAATGGGAAAAGCTGGATTTGCTTAATAACCATGTGCTTCACTTAACCATGGCAAAAAATATTATAAAATCAGACATGACTCATTTAACAACCGACTTGCTTTGCAATGGAAATTCTGGTCCTAGCTATGATTGTAAATTGAGGACTTACCTGTACACAACTAATTAATAAGCAATACATTTCAGTATAGCTAAAAATGTAACCGAATAGTGAAACATCTTGCATCTTACTCCCAATACTTTGTTTACAACAATTATCCTTGACGTGTCTTATGTAATAATAAAAAATAGTATTGATTTAATAATTTTACATACAGTGGCTTATCGGCTTGTAATGCTATAAAAAATAAAAAGCAAAGCCAATAATGAAAATACATCGAAACAATATTTAAAAATACACTCACTACACCTAAACGTGTACAAATAGAAAATGTGAGTACCACAGCATCTTTCTCACTTAGCAAGGGAGGAAAGGTGCAATATATAAAAAAATAAAATGGTGAAAACACCTAATTATTGTCTGAAATTAAGCACACGGAATAAACCGCCAAGCTCACGCTATTCCCGCCCTCCGGGAGATAAACCCCGCCCAAGTTGCCTATTGCATTGTATGATTAGCCGCTCCACTTGGCGGAAGTCCCGCCTTCTCCTTATGTGACGTATTTTCCGGTGGGGTGTGGCTTTCGGGTGGCCGTCCCCGTGATCCCGGGCAAGCAGGAAGGCGCTTTAGAGAAGCGGGGAGGGGCGCTGCCGCCGAAAGTTGCCGCGGCGCCCTGAGCTTCTCCTTCTCCCGCTGTTTTTTTTTTCGTCCGCACGTCGCCCGGCCCTTGAGACGGTGGCAGCGGATGAAGGAGCCGGCGGGAGGCCGCCCGGAGCCCCTGCTTCGCCGCCGCTTCCTCCGCCTAGGCAAGATGGGAGCGAAATGAGCCCCGAGCCGAAGCCGCCACCGTCTCCTCCTCCTCCAACCCCGGGTCGGGAAGCGGAGGTGGTGGCCTTGACAGTGGCGGCGGTGGTGGAGAGCGAAGCAGCGGCCCCCGGAGCGAGCGGCAGCGGCGGCGGTAGAAAGTGCGGCAGCCGAATCATGCTGGTCAGGAGAATCGGGTTCAAGCCGGGCGGAGGCGCCTCGGTGAGTGTGTCTGCGAAGAGACCTCCTTCCCTTCCCGCGGCTTCCGCCCGCTGATGGTCCGGGGAGCTTTGGCCGTCCGGGGGCGGGGGGGGGGGATGCTGCGAGTCCCGGGGCGCTCGCCCTGCTCGTGGGAGCCGAGGTGTCGGCCGAGTTCAGCGTTGAGAAGCTGCAGCCGGGTGGTGGTGGAGTGGGAGAGGCTGCTCCTCCTCTTTCTCCCCTTCCTCTGCTTCTGGGCCTGCTTGTCTCTGGAATGGTTGCAAGGGCAAGAAAGAATTTTCCTTCCTCCCCTGTGAAGCCGTGGGGCTGATGGGGTGGGTGGGTGGATGGGGGTGACAGGTTGGTTGGAAGGGGTCTGCTGCTGCTGGAGTTCTCCTTTAAACCCATCCCATTTGTTTCAGGAGATCTTGCGGGAACCGCTTTCGGTTTCGAAAGGTTCGCTTTCAGTTTTAGGAAGCTGAACAGACCGTCATGCATTTTTTTTTTTTTAAATGAGATCTGGAATGAAGTTCGTAACTTTGGGAGGGGGACAGGACGTGTGTTAGGGATTTTGATAGCATGCTATGGATGGATGGATGGATGGATGGGTTGGTTGGTTGGTGAATAGATGGATGATGTGCCATCAAGTCGTTTTTCTCCAAATGACCTATAGATGTTCTCCATGACAACCCATCCTTATATAACCTGGGCTTTCACGTCTTCCAGTGATGCACCCATCACAAATATAACAGTCCATCCACCTTGCTGCTGGTCATCCTGTTCTCTCTCTTCCCACCTTTCCCAGCATTGGAGCCTTTTCCAGAGAGCTGGGTCAGGCCACAGATACTTATACAAATTTGTCTTTGCGATTTTCATCATAAAATAGCTCCATGGTGGGATCCAATGCTCTCCAAAGGCAAATCTGTATATATCTTCTGTATATATCTTCCTGCCACTCCTCTAACCGCAACCCTATTCATTACACCACTGATCAAATTACAACAATCACCTCTATATGTTTGGATTGAGTTTTCCCTAGTATATGAATGGAAATCTAGATAAGAGTGGTCTATGATGTCTTGCTAGTTTTGCTTTCTAAGAATGCTGTGGTTGGCACACATAAAGAAAATGAATTGAAAAATAAGAATCATACCCGGAGAATGATATGAATAATTACTTCACCATAAAACAAGATCTTGCAGCTATTTAAATTATACAATATATTAGTGAATTAGGTAAATATGAAAGTATCTTATGTGTTTGTGTGTTAATAAAATCTTGGTTACCTGATGGACTCTCAGTATTTTGAAAATGGCAGAGTAGGCCTAGCAATTTACATTAAATTATTAATTTTTATAAACTGTAGAGGCATTAAATACAAAACAGTTAAATAAGGAGCAGTAATTTTCATTTCTCATGCATCCTCAGTAACTCTTCTGGAGAATCCCTCAAGTGCATTGTGGATTGTTTTTAATTCTTATAGATATTTGTTACATTTTGATTCAATATTTATTGTATATATATATCAATGGTTT
This sequence comes from Azemiops feae, assembly GCA_023970755.1. NCBI lineage: Eukaryota > Metazoa > Chordata > Lepidosauria > Squamata > Viperidae > Azemiops > Azemiops feae. The sequence goes on from JALGBA010000099.1 coordinate 2,732,854, forward strand.
TTTTGGTAAGTTTTATTATTTGGTTGTTAGTTCGCTGACATGTTTAGAGATAAGTGGAATACAAATATCTGTAAATAGGGCATCCTGATAAAATGTTGGTGATACATGGGATTCTAAGGTGTGAATAAAATCTGTTCAGATATATTGTGTTTTTGAATTGTCATTAAACGGGATTTTACAGGCAGATGCAAGCTAAGGATGCTATCTTTATAAACTGAAATTGTGACACTTTTGCCATCCATTCATAAGTGGCCATCTTGGAAGGGTTGCAACAAGGCATCTACAGAATCAGGACATCTTTTGCTTCATACAATGGCATGCCTAACTCCCCACAAAACCTATTGTGAAAAACCAAAAGTTTCTGTCGCTTTTAATATATAAATTGTTGTTACAGAAACAAATCTCAGTTCTGTATACTATTAATATTGCTTTTCTTTTTATTAACAGCAAGGTATTGGCCGACCAAGTGTGTACCATGCTGTTGTTGTGATCTTCCTTGAGTTTTTTGCTTGGGGGCTTCTCACAACACCCATGCTCACGGTAAGTTTGCTGATCCCATCAGCTGCAACCTCATTGGCATTTTTCTTGTGAAAGGAACCTTTCTTTTCTCTACTGGTTGGAAGAAATGCCTTTTCCCAAAGCTGTTTTGCGGCTAACAGGGACTTTCAACAAATAGGGTTTCAAAGGCTATGAGCCACATTGTGGATTTCGGGAGAGGCGGGAAATCTTCATAGGTGTCTGGAAGAACCCAGAAACTTATCAGGAATCCAAAACACATCCAGGAATTAGGTTATTCCAGACTGGATGTCAGTTGTGCTTGCCTTGCCACCCAATGCAGAGAGAACATAAATTTCTTGAAACAAAATCCAAGGCAGTTACCAATATAAGAAGCATGTCCTAAAAATTCTGTGATACGTTAGCAGGATTTTGGAGAAATAAAACATGTTAAATTTTATACTGGAAAGCAGGAATTTTCTTAATTAAAATACCAGCTTTGCACCATTAGATAAAATTAATATATCAGTTTTGTACCATTAGATATGGGACTTTGGGTTCCAAGGCAGTTCTCATCTACTCCTAGGCTGGTATTTAACTCTGTATGTGAATGCTGCTAGTGTCTCATTGCTTAGAACAAAGAACAGTCTCATAATTGTTTACTTCCTTTAGGCAATACATTTTTTTTATCATTGCTATAAAACCTCTATTTCTACTTATTGTCAATTGTGTTTTTATTTGCTGAGATACTGCAATACTTAAAATATAGTAGTGATAGGGCTTTAATTACAATTTATGAAAGTCAGGTAACACTGTTCTTGTCAAAACCCATCCAGTCACGGGTATCAATTCCCTATAGGCTGAAGGTCAGCTGAGTTTTGGGAATGGCTTGTCAGCTTGCACGTAAGAATTGTTCTCAGACTGAGAAGGTGTTCTATGTATTGAACATTTTAATTTCTTTTCCTGTGCTGCTTGGAACGAATGCTTTCAATATACACAATACCCAATCCAAATTCTGCATTCCCCCCCCCCCTTTCCTTCCTTTCTCACAATCAAAATAGCTGTTGCCATGTCTGTTATAAGAAGATTGTGGGAGAGATGCAGGTACATCTCATACTGATGTTCAATAGCTTGTGATACATTTGTATCACATTTCATGCAACTGGAAATGTGTGTGCATATAGTTATCCTTTTTGTTGTCTTATTCTACATATAATGTATAGCCTTAATATTGCAGTTGTTTAAATGTTAATATCCGTTTCAGCAACTACTGAAGATATGCTTCTTTTTGGTCTGGGATATTTAATTATAATGGGGCATATGGCCATAATTATTTCTTTAATGGAGGTAGTGATGACTTAATCTGTATTGTAGTTTGGTCCTAGATTTGTGTTCAGTGATGTTTAGCTCAGGAGGAAAGGATTTAGGTGGCAAATTTCTTTAATCTTCAATTCACATTATTGTTCTCAACAACTTCTCCATATTCTGGAGGGCTAGATTAGTAATGATGAGGACTAAGAAGAAATGCTACTCAAAAACTTGCTGTATTCCCCTCCTATATCTTTGTGTTTCTGTTAGTTTGCAGTTCCCTTCATGAATGTTCTCATGAAGGAGCCTTTAGTTTTGCAGTTATTAAATATGCATTTTCTTAAATTGAGAAGTTAGTTTTGAAATGAAATATTTCTCTTATAGGTCTTACATAAAACATTTCCTCAGCATACATTTCTAATGAATGGCCTCATTCAAGGAGTTAAGGTAAGAATGTTTTAAGTATTATTATCACTCTTATTGATTAACAGAATAGCAATTCTAAATTGGAAATATTACATGATTTATAGTTATAAAAACAGCATCAAGGCAAGTATAGGTATAAACATTTTTTTTAAAAAAAGTTATGTAATTAAAGTTGTGTATGTTCTTAAGTATATGTAAGACCAGTTGAACTTAGCAGGCCTTAATTCTCAATGGATAAAGCTGCACTGATATTTACTAAATTAAAAAAAAATGAAGCAATAAAACATCTAAATGAAATTAACAGCATATCAGTTTGATAAATAATCTGACCTCAGCAATTGATTTGTGTGAAATAAGGACAGAGTTTAAACCAGTTTTTGCATTTGTAAACTGTAGCTTGAAAACTTAGTATCAGTGATAGAAGAGCACATGCAAAATAGACAAAGCGTGCACTAATATTAGCTCAAAAACCAATATAATCAACAGTACAATATTTGCACCACAACATTAGCAACTACATACCCCTTTTGCATTTGCCTTCATAGATACCTGCCTGCAAAAAGCACAATCTAGAACAGGGGTCTCCAACTCATGGGCCGCAGTACTGTACCAGTCCACAGCCTGTTAGGATGCGGTCTGTGCAAGTGAGCGAAGCTTTATCTGCGCATGTGTGGAATCTAGGTAGTGCACAAAACCAACCCCTGGTCCGTGGAAAAATTATTTTCCACAAAACCAGTCCCTGGTACCAAAAAGGTTGGGGACTGCTAATCTAGAATATATTTTAACACTTACAATGCGACTGCTAACATTCCAAAGGGCAATAATCTATATGCTACTAAAACTCTTGTTCCCATAACCTTTAGCTGGGTGAAATGGTGCATCATAGGGCAACAGCTTTCGAATCAAGGTACTTTAAATGGACCAACTTACAGGGTGCGTCCAAGATCCATGACTGACTGGCATTGAAATTTGGCAAATTTTATAAAACATTTGGTCATAAAATTATCATAAAACAGTTGATGACATTATACAAAGTGTCATAAAACATCCCCCATGCTGGTGTTTGTGCCATACGTACAGTTCAACATGGCCTACTTTCAAGGCAGATACATCTCTGAATGTATCCCAACTTTTCCAGTGAAGGCAGTATATTAGAAGTTCTGTCATTGGTGAAGGCATTGAGGAATCTGGTAAGGAAACATTTTTGAAAGGATGATTCAACAGATCACAGGTTGTCTAGTTTGTATACAAATGTAGCACTATGTCTGATCTAGAAGAATCCCTGATTGGGATCATATGCTTGGATAACTGCTGACTTTTTCTTATTCCTTTCCTCATTACCTCTATCCAATCTTAGTAGCAGCAGAGTTGGAACCAGATCATGTTGCAGTATTGGCTAGGCCAGAAACATTTGGATTGGGAGTTGACAATTGTATTTTGAAAAATATTTTACCAATCATGCAGTTAGAAAAGCTGAAGTGTTTGAAGAAACATTGCTCAAAATGATCTGATTTTGTTCTAAGAAAAGCCAAAACATTTTCATCCTCAGAGCAAATATGCAGATAGTCGTCATGTAGTGACCACAATTGGAACTGATTGTCCGGTTGCTAAACATTGGGGTTGCTAAGAGAAATAACAGGTAACCACAATGGACTTACAATGTCACTTTCCATTTGGTCCATTAAGTGAGTCACCATGGTTGTTAAGTAAAACATCATACTGTATGACCACAACTTGCAGTTTTACTTCTGCGTTCTCTATTAAGTCTATTGCCAGATGGTTGGGGACCATACAGATGATGATTATGTGTCTGCTGGATGCTGTGACAGTTGTTACAGTTTGCTGGTCACAAAGTGCCCAAATGACTTAAATGAGGCATTTGGTAAGCGAGGACTTATCTGTACAGATCTTTTTGTAGAGATCTTTTTGTTTCAGACTGCTTGACTTGAGATACTTTGAGCTTACAAGAGGTGTTCTGTAGTTTGTGAAAAAATAAAGACCTTGGGGAAACGGGGGGCTAGGATTAGTTTCACTGACTAATTTGGGCATGTGTGATGCATTGGAGGCACACCAGATGATTTGGAGAGTAGTTCTGGAGACAGCAGAATAAAAGTGAATCAAGGACAGCCTTTGCTTCTTCCTCTTCTAATGGATTCACAGTTATGCAAATGGAAAGGCTGCTCTAAATTCAAATCCAAAGATTTCTTGACAGACAGGAAAAGTATATTAACTTTCATATTATTGTGTTTTATCAGGGAATAGTTTTAAATAGTTGCAGAAAATGACAGTGTTTTGAAAATATGTGATAGCTTGGCAGGAAAATGAATTTTTACATTAAAAGTGTTAGAAGAAAACTTAAAACTTTGGTAGCACTGAATCTCATTTAAGGAAATCATGTATAAAGGTCTCTTTTTTGACAATTTTTTGATTAATGTGATTTGTATATTGGGGAAAATCTACTTTGTTAGCGAGATTAATGCAATTATTTGTATACTATTTAAATCCCACAGGCATCAGTAGTGATTTTTCGTTTACTGCCTGTTTGTAGAATCCTAATTTTGTTAAACAAAAACTGTGTTCCAAAATAGATGTACCAGTGGTCCAAACTAATATGTATAAGGCTTAGGATTTGTTTGAAATTCTCAAAAGTAATAAATATTAAAGCAAAGAAAGAAAATATATACCAGGGGTCTTCAAACTTGCCCCTTTTATGACTTGTGGATCTCCAACTCCCAGAATTCCTCAGCCAGGCACGCTGGCTGAGGAATTATGGGAGTTGAAGTCCACAAGTCATAAAAGGGGCAGGTTTGAAGACCCCTGATATATACTGTTACCTAGTGAACACTCAAGGGATGGAGGGAGGCAGAGATAGTAGAAATGAGCTAGCCCAATGGAATTTTCTTTTCAAATACATTTTCAATATTGTGCTCCAGTATTAAAAATCAGATCAGTATCAGAAACTGCTGAAATATATGTGAAATAATCTTCTTTAGTATAGCATGAGTTTTATAATTCTCTAGATACTGACCAACATTTGACTGTTTTATCTACCAGTCTAATTTTTTCTGTTTTAGTCTTCCTTTACTTCAAAGTGGCTTGTAGATTATCAAACATTCATGACATAAGGTGTCATGGGCTGGAATATTACAGCTAATTTGCAGATTAAAAGGCTATGTAAGAACAGTTTACCTTGAAAGATCAAATACGCCATTCTGTTTCTCTGGCACTTTCATTAAATTGATCAGTTGGAGAATAGCTGTGCCTGTTTTTTGTTGGAGCTACTTTTACACCTAAGGAAGATTTTCTGTGCTCACTTGAAGTAGCTCATCAATTAAGTTATTCCTTGGAGACCCTTTTATCCAGGTGTTGTGACCTTCATCAACTTAGCGGTGCCTGAGTTAAGGAACTCTGTATGCAAAATTAACTACCTTTTACGTATGGGGCCAAGCCCGTCCAGTTTGTTCTTTTTTAAACATTACTAAAGATTATAATACAATAATGGAAAGTAATATAAACTAAAGGGAAAATAGAAAAATACGATAGTTGGCTGTGTTTTTCACAGCACTGTCTTCAGTTCACAATTCTTCTATGAGCCTCTCAATCCTGGTTTTTTGAAGCAATAATGTCGTAAGATAAATTCTAGGGAAAATTTTCCCCTTCTCAAATTAACTCTCACTGAGCTCTAGTAAAAGGTTTGTGAAAGTTGCTTTTTATTAAATTTACTCTCTTTGATTTTTGTGCTTTACGTCACTTGCCAATATGTGTGTACGAATGATGAATTGAATATTATATGCGATACTGGCTGCAGAAAAGCCAGGCAAATCTGATCTTGGAATCATAATATTGGAACAGGGCATTTAAACTATTAAGTTCAATGTTCAGTGCTGGTGGCTAAATTAAAGCATGCCAAACAGATACCTGTCTAGCCTGTTGTTGAATATGTACTGTGAAGAGTAACCTATCACCACATTGAATAGTGAGTTTCATTGTCCAAATGCTGCTGCTGCTGCTGCTCCTCCTCCTCCTCCTTTTCTCCTCCTCTTCCTCCTTTGTTTCCTCTTTTCTTTCCTTTCTTCTTCTTTCCTCTTCCTGTTCCTCTTCCCATTCAGTTGGAATCGGTCTTACAACTTAAATGCATGATTCTGTGGCATGCCCAGAATGAGAGAGAATAGGCCTTGGACCTTCTGTGTGGCATTCTTTCAGAACATATCTACCCAAAATAGCCTGTTTGTCAAATGTTTTGCTTGAAGTAATTTATAACATTCCCACAATCAAAGAGGTTGCTGAGATTTATTCATAATGGATCTATGCTGACTTCTAATAATTTCTAAAAGTAATATCACAATAGAAACAGGAGAACTTATGGTATAAGTGTTCATCCTACTTTAAAAATTCAAACAAATTAACCTGGGGGTGTTGTTAAAAAAATAAGTAGAGGAACAAGTGAAGACAAGTAAATCACTATTAATCTGATCTATTCACACTGTTTTAACAAAAAGATATAGGTGGTATTTTTGGATTTTTCAGAGACATTAAGTTATAATAATAGAGTTTAATTACTGGTTTCTTTGTAAAGTCTTCCTTTTTAAAACTGATTTGCCTTTGCTCTTATTAGCTACAGTATATGCGGCTGCAGTCCTTTGACCAAACATTTCTTAAACTGCATTTTTTGCAAATATATACAGCAAATAAAAAGGTTTAAATGAAATTAATTTGCAGACGACACCAAGCTGGCAGGAATAGCCAACACACTCCAGAAGATAGGCTTAAGATACAGAAGGATCTTGACAGACTTGAACACTGGGCACTATCTAACAAAATTAAATTCAGTAGTGAAAAAAGTAAGATTCTACATTTAGGCAAGAAAAACCAAAATGCACAGATATAGTATAGGTGGTACCTTGTTCAATAGTAGAAACTGTGAGAGGGATCTTGGAGTCCTAGTGGACAATCACTTAAATATGAGCCAGCAGTGTGCTGCAGCTGCCAAAAAAGCTAACACAGTGCTAGGCTGCATTAACAGAGGGATAGAATCAAGATCACGTGAAGTGTTAATACCACTTTACAATGCCTTGGTAAGGCCACACTTGGAATACTGCATCCAGTTTTGGTCACCACGATGTAGAAAAGATGTTGAGACTCTAGAAAGAGTGCAGAGAAGAGCAGCAAAGATGATTAGGGGACTGGAGGCTAAAACGTACAAAGAACGGCTGCTGGAATTGGGTATGTCTAGTTTAATGAAGAGAAGGATGAGGGGGGACATGATAGCAGTGTTCCAATATCTCAGGGGTTGCCACAAAGAAGAGGGAGTCAAGCTACTCTCCAAAGCACCTGAGGTAGGACAAGAAGCAATGGATGGAAACTAACCAAAGAGAGAAGCAACCTAGAACTAAGAAACTTCCTGACAGTTAGAACAATTAATCAGTGGAACAACCTGCCTCCAGAAGTGGTGAATGCTCCAACACTGGAAGTCTTTAAGAAGAGATTGGACAGCCATTTGTCTGAAATGGTATAGGGTTTCCTGCCTGAGCAGGGGGTTGAACTAGATGACCTCCAAGGTCCCTTCCAACATCAACATCATCATCATCATTATTATGATGATGATGATGATGATGATGTCCTCCTTGCAAATTTGGTTAGTGCTCAATAATTTGAATGCTTTTTAAAAATTCATAAAGATGTTGAAGCTTTCATATAATAAAAAATATATTTTTGTCGAAAATAATTCTCTGAATTCCATGAAATAATCACAGTAAATCCATGTTAACATTTAAAACTATGACATTTACTAATCTCATCTGTCATCTGTACTTCATGAGGATATATCTAGTTTCTGGTAACATAAAGATGATACTGCGCTTATGTCCCAACTGTGGGCAATGTCAGTCACTATAGAAACATAATCCTAGGCTAGTAAGATGTTTGGTTTTATACTATATAACATATTCTTAGCTTCTTATTTTGCTTTGATCTACCCTTTGAAATGACTTTGTGCTTCTAGCAATCTATAGTCATTGTGACCTTTTGTATATTATAATATCTCTATCTGATGGAAACTGCATTCTTCATTTTATTAAGATGGACGCTCAAATATATTACAATGAACAATTCACCCATTTGTTTAGTAACTTTCACTTTTGCTATTGCCATGGAAACAATCTTCCCTTGTAGCTTGAGAGTTTTATTGGATTTCAAAAGTATGACAGTCATGTTTGGGACTTATGCAGCTTCACTGGCCTGCTGTGTGTGCATGTGTATGTGTGTTTTAAAAGAAAATGGTTTATTTCTATAACTTGTTATTTTAAATTATGCTTTATCAACAAGTGCTTCCCAAAATATAACACATTTTATAGTTGCTACGTTACTGGAAACAACATTAAAATCATTACCATTTTGTTCTTAGGGTTTTTTATCCTTCATGAGTGCTCCACTGATAGGTGCTTTGTCTGATGTCTGGGGAAGAAAATATTTCCTCCTTATTACAGTTTTCTTCACTTGTGTCCCTATTCCATTAATGAAGATAAGTCCATGGTAAGTGTGGCATAAATATGTAGGTATTTTGGTGGGGGGGAGGCTTGGGGGAAAGGGACCATATTAAGAAAAAAAATCTATTAAACTTTCTTGCTTCTGTGTCAAAGTGAGCCAGTATAAGCCTTTTATGTACACTCTACTTTAAGTACACTTGGCAAAGGAATCACTAAACATGGATGGAATATAAATCTTAACTGGTAAATAATCTAAAAGTTTGCTTTTCTTGGATATGTTTACAGTTTTTTATGTAGCTGCAATACATAAACATGGTTCTGATTTTGCAGGTGGTATTTCGCAATGATTTCTGTATCTGGGATTTTTGCTGTTACATTCTCTGTAATATTTGCATATGTAGCTGATATAACTCAAGAACACGAGAGAAGCACTGCTTATGGATTGGTAAGAATGTTTCTTAATAATTCTTTGACACAAGATGTACTTTGGTTTGTTGGGTATCATGTCAGCATTCCCTAATGATTTCTGATTTTTTAAAAATGTGATATTGCTTAAAAGTAAAATTTGAATCTGTTTTTTAAGAAATTATAGTAGCTCTATTCATATACATGATGTCTATTGGAGAGCAAAAAAAAGATCTTGTATATAGCATCCTCAGGAATAAACTAGTCCATTAAATAGGAAGAAGGTTTGTCAGCCCCACAAGGTAGACCAGACCAAGAATTCAATTCTGACATGATTCCTTTCTTCATCTTAACAGTTTATAAAGAGATGATAATCTCCTGATCAATTTATTACGCATCCTTTGAAGACAAGTTTTCCTATCTTGGATCTTTCATGAGTGAAGAAATGCTAGGATAATAATTATTGTTTCAGAATGACTCTCCAGTAGATTTCTATATAAAAAACTGACTCTTAACTGGCCAGTTCATGGAAACGTATCTTTATTTAATCAGTAAATTAAACCATTGGTTTAATTTTTTTTGCAAATGTTAGCATAAAAACTATTAAACTGCTTTTCTTTCACACACTGGAATACTTTTTAATATAGATGATGGTTAAAGTAAGTGAACACAGGATTCAATTTATGGGTTGTGGGAGTAGCTATGTTAGCTGGATATAGCAGAAGCAACAAAGCGCTGTTCAGTACTTAAATAACTGACAGTATTAAATGAAGGACCTGCATTTTCTGCAGTCGCATGAGAAAAGCACATCTTCCTTCCTCTATCCTTACCACTTTCTACAGAGGGACAATCAAGAGCATCCTGTCATACAGCATCACAGCCTGGTTTAGAAGCATCACTGCTTCAGACAGGAAAGTGGTGCAGAGAGTGGTGAGGATGGCTGAAAAGATTATTGGCAGTTCCTTCCCTTCCATCCAGGACATAGCACATACGTGTTGCTTGAGCAGGGTCCATAAGATTGTCTGGGACACTAACACATCCTCTTCACAACCTGTTTTCCTTGTTACCTTCTGGGAGGAGGCTTCGTGGTATCCGAAGCAGAACATCCAGATTCAGTCACAGTTTTGTTCCATACAGTATTAACCTTGTGAATTCTAAAGCTTCCTCCTTCTGTTATGTATTCAAGATGGACAGTGATTAATATTTATATGTTATTTATATGTAAGGGTGTAGGTGTATACATATGTTGTATATAGTATGTTTAAATGTGTGTTACTTTGAGAGCAAGCAACTAAATTTCATTTTTAATGTGTGCCCTTGTGCCTACAGTAAAAAATAACAATAAAGGTTATCTATCTATCCATGTCAGGAGCACCTAAGCACTTCTAGGTTGAAAGGATTGAATGGTGACATCACTGTTGCCCAGAGGATGCCCAGTTGGGGGCTCCTTTCACGTCCCCATTAAAAAAGGGATAATGTTTAAAAACCAGTTTTTTAAATTTAAGCAACAATATTTGATTTGAAGTTAAAAATAGGCATCTAAAAAGTTGTTATAAGGTTCAGCAATATAATTGCAATATTGTGATAGGATTGGAAAATAGATTAAAGAAATGGAAATTTTTTTTTTTTTATTATTTTTATTTTTTTAAAACAACAAAACATAACACACATAAACACACAGTGTATACTCTTTTTTTTTAAACAGCAATTTCGTAACTGTAATCTTCTATTATTTACATTTTCCCCCCTTATTCTTCTTTTAAAAAATATTTGTCCTTGTTGTCCCATTGTTTCTTATTTCCATTTTCTTCGTTCATATTATATTTCATACTAAGAATAATACATATTATTACTATACATTATTATACATTGTTATACACATATTTTCCCTTAAGAAATGGAAAATTGATGGAATTATTCCAGCCAAAAGAGTCACATGATAGACTAATGAAAAAGAGGATTTAAGTAAATGAAGAAGAAACATTGTGTCATGGTTCCAACAGATGAAACTCTTCAAAAGAACTTCGAGGCATTGTTTACCTTAAAGAACCTTTTATTCAAGAAACAATGTATCGGCACTACATAGTTAAAGCCAAAAACTGAATTCCCCTCCCCTGAGCACAAAGTAACAAAGCACAATTCCCTCCTCCAATTAAGAGTCATAAATCACATTCCCCAATTAGCTTGAAGCGCAGTCTTTCTCCCCAGCTCTCCAGCCCGCCAAATCTTTTAGCAACTCTGGGCGCAATAACCTTGGATTCCCACCGCTGAGTTGTTATTGTTATGACTAACTGGACTCTCATCCACATTCCCCCTCCCAGCATCAACTAACTCTAAAAGCAAAAGAGTAAAATGGCTGCATTTCCATCTGTTGTCAAAGCAAGGACATCCGATGTTAGCAGCGTTGACACATTGCAGTTGAGAAATTATGAGCCTTTATAATATTAGCATGAGAATTTCTAAAATAGTAATTTCAATTACTGATATTGCAATACTTATATTAATATTGAATGCAATGAGATAAATGTAACATCAAAATAAAAATAATTATAACTGTGATAAAAATAATGAAATTCAAATAATTGTTAGTGACTTTTAATACTGAAAAATTATGACACCTGTCAAGAGATTAGGGGGGAATTTATTTTCCAAGTACTGTTTTTTAACATTCATGCTGCCTTTCCATTAAAGAAAATTGCAGTTCACACCAAATAAGGAAATGTTACAGCATGAACCACTACTTACCACAATAACAAATAATGCTTTAATTGCAGCCATAAAACAACAAGAAAACCACATCTCAGAATATTAATAGTAAAAGAAAAATCTTTAAATGCCTTCAGAATTCTGTGTCTCTTAAATTGCTTGTAGTCTGTAAGAGAAGCGGGAGACAGAAAAATATGCATGCTTACTTTAAAGCGACATGTCATGGCTTTGTTAAACTTGCATCACAAATTCATTTCCTGGAAAGGAGTGTTTAGTATTGCTCTTTATATATCTGCAGTATAAATTATTCTGATAAATGTTTATTAATGCTGCTGAGGATATTTCAGGAATCATGTTGCCCTCTCCCCATTTTTTTCTATGTTAGTACAAAATGAGATGCTAACTAAGAAAGCATGTTGAGCTATGGTGAGATCAGTGGGCAATAGTAGTTGAAAATGACAATGATGATGATTTTGCAGCTCAAATTGATCATCAGCATGCTGGTCGGAAGTAATGGGTAGAGGGCAGTTTACAAATTTAGGTGAAATGAAATTCCTGTACAACCTACTGGAGGATTCTTTGCATAGCTGTAGAAAAACTTTTGTGCTTCCTTCTCCCAAAGCAGGTGGGTAGGCTGAATTGTTTTGCAGAAACATTTTTCTAATATCAGAAAATATTCAGTGAAATCACTCATAAAAACAAATTCAAATTGCAAGCTAAATCAACTTTAAAATTAAGAAATATAAGGAAAGCTTGATGAATTAGAAGGATATTACCATAAGAAGAAGGATTGGGCCACAATGATTTAATGTAGCTTCCTTGAATATTCTGTGATGACTGAATATTTATCAGATTTTTATCAGGTTTTATCAGATTTTTCTCCGGAGCTTTAATAGTCACTTCTCTATGATGTATGCATATGTCTAGGTCAGAACATCTGTATCTCATTACTGTTTTAATTGTGTTACTTTTTTCTTCTATCCAAGTATTATCTTTTTTTTTTCCTCCTTCGATTTAGGTATCTGCTACGTTTGCGGCAAGTTTAGTAACTAGTCCTGCTATTGGAGCACATCTGTCTAATTTGTATGGTGATAACTTGGTGGTGTTAATTGCTACAGTGGTGGCTGTTGTAGATATCTGTTTCATTCTACTAGCTGTACCAGAATCTCTACCTGAAAAAATGAGACCACCTTCATGGGGAGCTCTTATATCATGGGAACAAGCAGATCCCTTTGCAGTAAGTTGTCAGCTGTATTTATTCTGCTTCATCATACAAGATGTCATTTTTTTTGTTTGTGAAAGAAAATGTATTTTGAATGGATAGATTAAAATGAAATTTTGTCAAAACAGGCACAAAACTATTTTTTTTTTAACCACATGTTATTTCTACATGTAACTTTCTAGTTATGTCTAGAAATGACTTGCTGTGGGCAATACTAGTGATGGTAAAATCCTACAGAACCTTTACAATACGGGTAGTCCTCGACTTACAGCAGTTCATTTAGTGACCATTCAAAGTTACAACAGCACTGAAAAAAAGTGACATGTCCATTTTTCACACTTATGACCATTGCAGCATCCCCACGGTCATGTGATCAAAATCCGGATGCTTGGCAACTGACTCACATTTATGACAGTTACAGTGTTCCAGGGTCCTGGAATCACCTTTTGCAACCTTTTGACAAGGAAAATCAATGGGAAAGCCAGATTCACTTAACAACCATGTTACTAACGTATCAGCTTCAGTGATTCATTTAACAGCTGTGGCAAGAAAGGTTGTAAAATGGGGCAAAACTCACTCAACAAATGTCTCACTTAACAACAGAAATGTTGGGCTCCATTGTGGTTGTAAGTTGAGGACTACCTGTATTTAACAGAGTGGTCTGTTTAATGTTATGACATGCAAGCAGGAACATAGATAATTGTTTATTAGATAAGTCAGTGTGGAATTGAAAAGGTGACAAACGAAATATGACACTTCAGCCCTTGTATGCTTTTCTGTTATTTCATTTATCCTGACTTCTAAAACAGTTCAGATCATGGTCCTTTTTAAATCTAGTATTATGAAATGAAAACAAAAGCAACATATGTAGTTCCTGTGGTCTGGCTTCACTAGCTCTGAGGACAGGCAGATTGTTACTAATTGGAATTTAGCTTCATTCCATTTAGAAAGTAGAATCAAATTATTGGATGAACAGTTTTTAATTTTGCCCAGAAAGTATATACCATTAAGTGCCATCTTGATTAATTTGACCCAAAATCAAGATTCTGGTTACCGTGGGCAACTGCCCAGATGAATTTAGGGACTCATCAATAAGAAGAATATTTAATGCACTGTCACATTAATAATGGATTGAAGCAAACCATTACAAAATTATTCTACCTGAAGGAAGGGAGGAATAAGGTGTAGGAGAGAACTATTTACCAGAGATTCTGTCCATTCCAATATGATGGTGGGAGTTGTTAGCTTTTCCTATTTTAATCTGAAGTGCCTCAGAATTTACATGACAGTTCTGTGAATGGCTATCCAGATTTTGGGAGTTATGTCTCATCACTCTCCCAATCGGTCCTTTTTCTCTCTTTATAAAGTTATGCCAACTTTACTACAGGTAATCCTTGACTTATGACCACAATTGCGCCCAAAATTTATGTTGCTAAGTGAGACAGTTGTTAAGTGAGTTTTGCTGCATTTTACAAATTTTCTTGCCACATTTGTTAAGTGAATCTGTTGTTAGGGTTAGGGTAGGAGTAGGCAACCTTGGCTCTTTTATGACTCTTGGACTTCAGCTCCCAGAATCCCTGAGCCAGCTATGCTGACTCAGGAATTCTGGGAGTTGAAGTCCACGAGTCATAAAAGAGCCAAGGTTGCCTACCGCTGGGTTAGGGTTGTTAAGTGAGGTTTGGTCCATTATGCGACCTTACTTGGCACAGTTGTTAAGTGAATCACTGCAGTTGTTAAATTAGTAACACGGTTGTTAAGTGAATCTGGCTTTCCCATTGACTGTCAGAAGGTTGCAAAAGGTGATCACATGACTCCAGGACACTGCAACTGTCATAAATACGAGCCAGTTGCCAAGCATCCGGATTTTGATCACATGACCATGGGAATGCTGCAAGTGTGAAAAATGGTCATAAGTCATTTTTTTCAGTGCCATTGTATCTTCAAATGGTCACTAAATGAACTGTTGTAAGTCGAGAACTACCAATATTGGCTTATCCCAATAAAACTCAGTCCCAGCAGATGTAGACAATCTCATGGTGAATCTCACTTTCACTCTGGAGCAGATGATTAGTAATCTGGATATAGAGAGTTTTTCTATCAGCCTTTTGCCATTTCCCCTTCAGGTTAGATTCATTGCTACTCACACCCACCATGGGCTGATTAACATGATTACCCTTAGGCAGCCCATAGTTCCAGATGGATTCTGACAGGAACATGGGTAATTTCTCAGTAGTCTTGCGGACAGTTTCGTTGAGCACCTGATTAGCATTGGCAATGGAAGGCTGTGTAGGCAGGCGATGTGATTATTTCCAGATAGCCTCTCTGTTGGCTAATTCTAGATGGCTCCCTGGTTTACCGCTGACCTCTGGGAGGTGAAGTTGGAGAATCAACACCTGAGATGCCAACTGAAGACAAAAAGTGAACCTGAGCATGGCTACAAACTAATTTTCAAACCAATGTAGGGGTCATAAAGGAAATGAAACAACTATTTCTTCTACAGTCTTGGTGAGCTCTCAGCCAGCAACCTTCTTTAGGGTAGCAAACTCCCTTTGGGAAGAGCAGTTAGATCTCCTTCCTGGCTGCTGCAACTTGTTTACGTGACATTTGGCAAACAAAGCTATTCAGATTCTCTAAAATCTTGACTATTTGTGTGCAGAATTTGTTGTAATGACTGGATCAGGAACAAATGAAATGATAAAATGTACTCTTGGCTCTTATACTCACCTGTGGATTGGCCATCCCGCTCAGGTAGACCAGGCCAAGAAATAATTCTCTGGAAAGTCTAAGACTACATTAATTGAGAGATGACTGTAATAACATCTTTGACAGTGCTGTGCATCTTCCATTCTTATACCCAGATGAGTTAAGAAGTTGTCTTTCTGAGCCACTTATGAGTGCTTTGGGCTTGTTTTGGATTTATAACTTGTTTTTCTCCTAGTTGCTTTGCTAATGGATTTGGTCTATGTCTCTCAAGGTCATTTTCCTTACTCTGTACTAGACTGGATTTTTGCCAATCCTGGCTTCTTTGATTGGAGAAAGAATATGATAAATTGGATGTGGGACACTATCAATACCTCATTGCAGGAGGGATTGATGCCAACAGTTTTAAAGGAACTTCTTCCTTAAGAGATGGCTCACTGAATCTATCTGTCCTTGAAAAGCATTGCCCTGTCTCTAAATTCCCATTTTTGGAATAGAGACAATGGTCAATGCACAATTACAGAACGTTCTAAAGAAAGTGAGTTATTTGAGTTCAGACCTACACATGGGATCAGCACACTTTGTGAATGACTTTCAAAACCTGGTGCATTTCTACTGTTCTCTTAGATATCTCAGTAATCTTTGATACTGTAGACTTAACGGACTTCTTACAGTGATTGGGGACTGTAGGCTGTATTATAATGGCTCTTGTTTCTTAGGGAACAATTCTAGTCAGGGGAGGGAAGAGAGATTGGTTCATTACACTTTTGTGCAATGCCAGATGATCCATTCTTTTATTTCTATTTAACTTTTATATTAAGTTGCTAGGCAGCTAGGGGATTCCAGTCAGTCAATTTGGGATGTAGTGTCATCAGTAAACTGATGCTATCTAATTATTCATTCTTACCCTGTTCTATACAGTAGATTCTGTCAATATCTTGACATAGTATCAAGAGATTGTAGGGCTTTTGATGAGACAAAATAGTCCAAAACTGAACCTAAGTAAGGTGGAATTACTTTTTTTATTGGAATGTACTGACATTGTACTGGTATTATCTCATAGTGCATACTTGAGGGAATAGGTCCTTGAGTTAGTTATTATCCTAAGCTTTATTTATTGTTCTGTGGAGGTTTTATTATTGGTTGTTTATGAGCTACCAAGAGTCTTTTCATCTGTGGTGGATATAAATTGATTGAATGCATGAATAACTATTATTAATAAATTATAGAAATAACTCATTTATTTCTGATAGTTCATTTTGTCTTACCTTACTTTTCCTCTATCTTTTAACAGTCTTTGAGAAAAGTTGGAAAAGATTCTACAATCTTGCTGACTTGCATCACTGTTTTTCTTTCTTATCTTCCTGAAGCTGGCCAGTATTCTAGCTTTTTCCTTTATTTGAGACAGGTAAGTAGTTTCCAGTATTTTTCATTGTCTGACTAGTTGTCTTGAACAAAGCTTTAATGCGGGGTTTCCAGCTTTATTGGACTAGTGGGCACAGATGAAATTAAAAGCATGTCAAAATGTCTGTCTTGCATGGGCAAGTTTCCCATTCATGAAATGTTTACTAGATTGCAAACTGTTGAGGATCTTTTTTAACCTTTTAAGATGGTCCCCATAATCCGATTTCTTTAATATCAGCCCACATGTTTTCCTTTTCTCCCAGATGCATGTAGAAAGCTACTTTGAAAATTCAGTGGAATCATAGGGGAAATGAATGAGAAATAGCTCCCACATTTTGGGGCTTGTTTGTGGTTATAATGTATCCGAAGGAGCTGTTACTTGTAACATAATGCATTATAATAGTCCTCAGTTTCAATCACAATTGAGACTGAAACTTTTGTCACTAAACAATGTGATGGTTAAGTGAATCACCACGTGACTCCAACCAATTTAATGACTTTTTTGCTGCTGTCTTTAACTGAATCACTCAGTTGTTAAGCAAATTCAGCTTCCTGCATTGACTTTGCTGTTAGGACCCAGCTGGGGAAATCACAAATAGAGACCACGTGACTCTGGGATGCTGCAAACATCATGAATGTGAGCTGTTTGCCAAGCTTCTGGATCACTATCATGAGACAATGGTGTCGCTGTAATGGTTGTAAGTGCGAGGACTGTCCATAAGTCACTTTTTTAGCACCTTCATAACTTTAAATAATTGCTAAACAAATGGCCATAAATCAAAGATTACCTGTATTCTTATTTTAAAAAACAGCAGACTTTTTCAATTTAAAAATTTCCCTGTAGTAACAGTATATTCCTTTCTCTAATCATGGCATTCTTCTGTCCATAGAGTGAAAAGGTCGATTCCTAGCTTATATATATTTTCAGTATTTAACTGCAAAGCACATATCATTATCTCTGATCTCTCACATTTCTGATTTTTCTAACAAAAAGCAAGTAAGAGACCAAGAACCTGTTATTGTAATGAAAAAATGAAAGAGAATATTATATCATTTGCTATGTAAATTTGACATTTTGTTGATGGGCAGAGAAGATGGACAACATTTCATTAAAATCTTCCTCTAGTCATTCTTTCAGAAGGCTCTTAAAGTTCATAAAAAAAATTAAGAAATAGCACAAAGGCAATATAAATGTGACAGCAATCTATAACTTTTAGTTGGAGATAAGATATTAATGTCACTGTGGGGGTCTGCTTTACAGATCAGCAGTCTGTCATGGTTCCGAAAGAGGAAACTCTTCAAAGAACTTTGAGGCATTGTTTACCTTAAAGAATCTTTAATCAAGCAGCATAGCTTGGGCACTTACATAGCTAAAGCCAGAATCTGACTTCCCCTCCCTTCAGCACATAGATCAAAGCATAATTCCCTCCCACAACTAACAGTCATAAATCACATTCTCCAATTAGTTTGAATTGTAAGTTTTCCCTCCTGTTTAACAACCCGCCAAATTCTTATCTTCTCTTATTTCAAAACAGACTTGAGAGACATTCTTCCTCCCCCCCCCAGCATCAACTAATTCTAACTCTAAAAGTAACACACAAGTTAAAGAAGCAAAGCTGCTTCTCTACATGTTGTCAAAGCAAGAACATAAAGTGTTAGCGTTGACGCAGTCATTTAAAAATGTCTTCTCAATTTCATCCCTTCCAGACATTTTGAGCTATAATCTCTAGTTATATACCTAGTATGTCATGGAATTGTAGCCCAAACCATCTAAAAGGTATCCAGATTAGGGGAGCCTGCTATAAAGCAAACTATACTACCTACTTGCCTTTCTGCCTGTCTACCTACTTACCTGTGCTTTTAATCAAAGCTTCTAAGCTTTTTTTGGAGGATAAAAAGTAGACTTCTATAGTAACTACAATAGTCCTTGACCTATGTTTGCTTGGCAACCATTCAAAGTTATAGTGGCAGACAAAAAACTGAACTTAGTGTACAAGTCCTCAAGAGTTCTGACCATCACAGTGTCCCTGGGGTCATGTAATTGTCATGCAGACACTTAAGTACCTGGTTCATGATTATGATGTCAGAATGAGCCGTGTCATATCACCATTTGCAACCTGCCCTGCTGGTTTCCAATAAGCAAAGTCAACGGGGAAGCCGAAAGTGAATGGGGAAGCCGAAAGGGAAAGTCAAAAGTAGTAGACTCTAGTAAGTGTCTCCCATCACTTTTTCTCTGAAGAAGCTTGATAGAAGATCCCAGGGATCCTGCCCACCCGCACTCTGCAGTGCATGCCTGCCTGAAGCATCCCCCACTTCCCACAGCCTCTGCCAATCCGCTTGAGATCCCTGTGCTCTCTAGCAGCTGCCAGTGGCACCCTCTACTCCCCCTACTCCCCATGCCATCCCCCTCCAGATACTCATCTGGAACTCTCACCTCTTCTCACTTAAATAATCTGTACATCCTGAGGTTACAAGGACAACCGCACGATTCTGTTGCTAAGCAATGCGGTCATGGGTTGCCGTGCTTTATGACCACATCGCTTCGTGACAGCAGTCCTGGTCCCAATTGCCAATATTACCCAAGGATTATGAATAAACTATGGTTTGTAGCATTCTGGAAAAGTTTATTGTAAATAGCTGTTCTCATGATGTAACACAGTTTTCCAAAGTGGTTGAAATAGGTTGCCTCATTCTCAAAATAATGGGGACATGTGTATGTGTCTGTCCTTATGTGTTTATGCACCTCAACCAGGGAAATCTTATGAAGGTGCGGGAGAATATTTTGAATTGAAATTATGTTGTGCAGTGCTGTGCCATCCTGCATATGGCAGTATATATTAGCAAAGGGCCATGGCATTGAGGAATCTGTTGCTTTTTATTTGGCTGAAGTTGATATTTATGGATCTTAATCGATACTTCTTTTTTTTACAAGTTTTTTTTACAAATGATATACAATCACAAAAATCTGCCTAAGATTTGGTGTTCTTTCCGAGTTTGTTTTGTAAACTTATTTTCTGTAAATATAATAATTCCTTTTTCTGAAAAAGATTTTAAGTATCTGTGAAATTTGAAGTACAGATTTTGTTTAATTTATTTACAGGTGATAAAATTTGAGTATGCAAGCATTGCAACATTCATAGCTGTGATTGGCATTCTTTCTATAGTTGCTCAGGTAAGCATAATTTTAATAAGATTTTTAAAAATTGCAATAAGCACACATAATTAAAATGTATTAAGTGATGAAGTGTACTTTGCAGATTATGTATGTGTAAGTAAAATGTATGTAGGGTCTACTATAAAATAAAGAGAAAAAGTACATATTTTATATCAAATTTATGTCTAACAAAATAATTCAAAGTGTTTCAGAATCATGAATATTTAATATATCAGTTAAAATGCATTTAATAAGAACAATCAAAATGTTAAAAGCTAGTTTTTTACCTGATGCTGACAGAGAATTGGAGTCTGACCAATTAGTAAAGATTCTGCAACAGAAAATCTTTGCCCTGATTATCATTTACAGAGTGAACATTTGAAAAAGTGTTTTAGATTATGACTGATACATGTTGGTAGAGTCTATGGAAGAAGGTGGTCCTCTAGTATAAAGCTGACCAGTGCTTAAAAAGTGAAAAAGAGCATATGAAACTGAACACGAAAACAAACCATCACCTAGCACAAATGACACAGAATATGTGTAATACTCAGAACATATATAAGCAGTCCTAATTTACCAATCTGCAATTGGGACCAGCAAATCTTGTCACACTCCTTATGTCAGTTCTGGCTGCAGGAAGCAAATCACCTGCAGTTAAGTGTGCTATCATGTGACCGTGACTTGCATCTTCCTGCTGTCTTCCCCACTGACTGCAACCTTCATAGCCAGCTTCTGACAAGCAAATAGTATCATGTGACTGTGACTGTCACAAATGTGCACTGGTTGCCAAGTGCCCAAATTGCAATCACATGATCATGAGGGGCACTGTGACTGGTGCACTTTTTTCACAAATTGTAACTTCAAATGGTCACTGAACAGACTTATTGATAAGCAAGGACCACTTGTAGTTCCCATCAGCATTCGCATCACATGCCATCTGTAGCAGTTGCAGTTTCCAACATTTTTCAGTGGCAACATTACATTGTACTAGTGCAGAGGTCCCCAACCTTATGGGCACCAGGGACTGGTTCCGTGGAGAAAGGTTTTTCCACGGACCGGAGAGTTAAGTGGTTTTGTGTGCTGCCTGCATCCCACAGATGGGGCTTTGCTCGTTTGTGCGGACCGGTTGCTGGCATGCTGCGGCCCCGTACCGGTCCACGGACCAGGGATTGGGGGCCCCTGTACTAGTGGACATTTTAACTTGCCTGATTGCAAGGTAACTGAATGTTTGAATCCACCTAGCAGCTTTCTTATAGTCATATATTCTTTGGGAAGACTTTTTTTGTTGTTGTCAGTGCTTTTATCAGGTCTTTGCTTTGGATATACATCATGAGGCTTTGGTTGCAGTTTTGAAGGGGCTCCAAAAGGTTGATGCTGAATTTGTGCACACATAAGTGAACAATTGATACTGGTTCCAGATGATTTTTGCACAGCTGTACAAATTAATTTTAAAATGTTGTCTTTTGCCACTGCATTTATTCAGATATTGATTTATAAATAAACTGCATAATGCATTTTCTGACTTTTGTAGACTGTCTTTCTCAGCATCCTAATGAGGTCTATAGGAAACAAAAACACAGTACTGCTTGGCCTTGGTTTTCAGATGTTCCAGCTGGCCTGGTATGGTTTTGGCTCTCAGCCTTGGTAAGTGCAGTGCAGATGTGTTTTTATTGACTCTTCCTAGTTTCCTTTTTAACAGTTCAGTTGAATATATTGCATGTTGTGTGCTCGTGAGCAGGGAAGGTATGGTAGACCTACCTGGGCCATATTTTTATGTACAGTTCTAACTCGTAGATGTATTTTAATAACTCCATGGTCAGATCACAGATAGGATGATACAGGAAGAGGTGCTTTAAGAACATGTTGCTCTGCTGGATCAGATACTTTGCCCATCCCCTCATCCTGGCCAACCAAGTGCACAAGAAAGCCCAGTGATCTCCAAGCCGATGGCCTTCAGAGATAGGTACATCAGACTAATAACCATTGGCCAAGATCTTAAGTCATTTACCAAGTCATTTGCAGCATTATATGTCAAAACTTAGAATTTGAACTGTGACTGGTGACAAAACAGGTTTTAAAGGAAAGAGGTCGTTGCAACCTAGTAACGAGTGTCAAGGAATAAAGGCAACTGCCATATTTTGTTTTGCCAAATTTTGAAATTAGCCATTTTGTAATAGAAAGATATAATAGTTTATTTTTACGCGCACACACACACACACACACACACACACACAGAGAGAGAGAGAGAGAGAGAGAGAGAGAGAAAACAAAAAAATTATAAATACATCCTCCCAAAATAATAATTTATCACACAGTAGTTATGATGCATCTCACTCATGACAGCAAAGTTTTAGTTTCCAAAGTAGCCAGATCTTAACAAATAATTGAATAAGGGAAGTTATTCTATAGAAGGAGGGGAGCTCTCACAGGTAAAGCCCCTTTCTGAATCCTCTTCTGACAGATAACTCCAGTAGGTATTCTGTATGCACTGGTTGGGCCAATTCTTCCTGGGAAAGGGGCTCTCAAAGCTATCCAGATCTCTAGTCATATTGGGCTTTATAGGTAATAACCAGTTTCTTGGAAACAAGCTGGTAGCCAATGCAGCTCATATTACAGCAGTGTAATATGGTAGTAATAAATTTAACATTATCATGGCGGTAGTAACATTTTCCACCACCTGACATTTTGGGGTGGTTTTGAAGGGCAGTCCCATGTAATTAGTGTAATCTAGTTGAGAGGTAATGTTGATATGAGGGACTACAATATGTGTCTAATTTGTTTTTCATTGCAATTCTCTCTGCTTTATAGCTGCTAGAGTGAGAAACTTTCCATGGGTATGTCAAATCTTGTAGCAGCTGGAATACAAAGCCTGGCTTTAAATTTGAGACAACTAACAAAATACATAACATTTGTAGAGATGTCTTCAATCAGTCTTTATTATGATCTGCAACCAATAATATCCAAAAAGGCAAAAGAATTTTAATTAAAAAGCACACCAAGTTTCTCAATATGAATGGCATATTTTTAAATACAGAAAAATATAAGGCTAAAGAAAGTGAAAAAATAGTAATATATATTTTGACCTAAAATATATAACCTTCTCTCTTTATCTTTATTGCTAGTTATCTAAAACCTTCTAACTTAATTATTGTCCTTGTGAACAGTTGTTTTTACATGTTTGAAGCTGTTGAGCAGAACATAGTAATACTATTTGAAATGTTTGTATCTAGAACAGAGAACAACAACAAAAATATATAAAGCTCTGTGAACTACCTGGGTAATCCTTTAAAATATTAAAAAACTTCTAAATAGATCCTTCCTTTCAAATTATATAGCATTATGTTCTCTTGTGCTTAGGATGATGTGGGCAGCTGGAGCTGTTGCAGCCATGTCAAGTATCACATTCCCAGCAATCAGTGCTCTTGTGTCACGCAACGCAGATTCGGATCAACAAGGTGAAAACAAGGTTATTTTTCTACAAAACTGATCTTGTAGCTGTTTTTCCCCCTAAAATTCGTGTGGATGTATAATTTTTGTGCTTTAGTAATACTGAGCCCAAAATTTCTGTTGCTAAGTTGTTAAAGTGAGTTTTGCCCCATTTTATGACATTTTTTTTGCCATAGTTGTTAAGTGAATTACTGCAGTTGTTAAGTTAGTAACACAGTTGTTAAGTGAACCTGGCTTCCCGATTGACTTTGCTTGTCAGAAGGTCGCAAAAGGGGATCATATGATCCCGGGATACAGCCGACATAAATATGAGCCAGTTGCCAAGCATCTGAATTTTCATCACGTGACCATGGGGATGCTGCAACAGTCATAAGTTTGAAAAAGGGTCATTTTCAGTGCCGTTGTAACTTCAAACGGTCACTAACTGAACTGCCATAAGTTGAGGACTACCAGTTAGTAGTCCTCTAATAGCTTTTGAAAGCAGTACAATCTGTATGTCTTTTATCGCCCCTTGTGCATGCAAGAAGAGGCAAGTTACACATAGTGTGACTCTTCATAAACGATATTTATTTATCGTTTATATATATTTAGTTTGGAGAATTTTTTGAAGATGATTTTCTTTTGGGGATATAACTTGTGTGGGATAAGAAGCTCCAAAGCAAACCCAGGGCAGTACAAACATAGGCATCCTCAGGAACGCAACTGACAAAGGACAATCTGGTGATACAATCTCTTCCTTTAACTAATTGCATGCAACATGGTGCTGCAAATATGAAAGGGTATGGCTTACATTGTGACATGATGTGCAGTTCAGCATTTTGCCATTATTGCAGCTAGCTGTGGATGCCTGTATATCAAAGAACTAGTGATGGGCAGGGATACTTGTAGTTATTTTGCCTGTCATCTCTGTACCTCCTTGCTGGGGGAAAATCTCTGCCCGATTATCCTAATTCCAGGGGAAAATGAACTCCCCATCTTTAATAGTTTATTGTGAGGTTAGCTGACATATATCGTTAGTGAAGTTTGTTTGTGACATAGATTATTTTTCTTTCTGTAAGAGTGGTGATTCAGGTTCACTTGTTTTTGAAATGAAGATGGGTGGAAAATGGGGAATGATAGAAATGTCATAATCATCACAGTGATTTCATTCTCACTAGGCCAGGATTTGAAGAAGACATATCGATTTTATTATTTTGTTAGAAAATGATCACGATTTTTGATGAAAAAAGAATGGGAATACACTGTTGGCACTTTATAGAATAACTTCCTTGTGTAAGTGTATAATGTAATCTAAAATAAGCTCTTGCACTGGGGCGGGGTTGGTAATTAAGTATTCTCTGAAGTGTTTTTAGAAGTTTGAAAGTACATGTTAATGCCATCTAGTGGTGACTGAATATGTGAGAATGTTGAAATGCCACAGTACATAAATATGCTCTCTTGAGATACAAATTTCCTTGTTAGATACTTTCAAAACAATTTAATTGGACCAGTCATTTCAGTATAAAAGAATATGTTGAAATCAGTGATCTAATTTGGTTCTTTTGATAGTATCCAACAAGAAAATCTGCTTTTCAAAGAGCAAATATATGTCTCAAATTAATTACTAGTCTGCAACATTACTTTTGAATGTAGCTGATCTCTCTTTAAATATTTGGCTTAGAAAAACGTCAACTTGATAGCTGTATAAGAGCTCAGAATCCATTTGAAATGCAGTCTGTAGAGCTCTTTTGTTGCATTTTTGAAGTTGGATCGGCTGGCAGAAATTATTTTTCCTTCACTGTGAACTTGCTCTTTCCCAGGTGTCGTCCAGGGGATAATAACTGGAATCAGAGGTCTGTGCAATGGTCTTGGCCCTGCTCTCTATGGCTTCATATTCTTTCTCTTCCATGTGGAACTTAATGAGTTGGCACCAGTTCAGGATAAGGCTACTACACAGGATCCAAGTGATGAGGTAAAATGATTATAAATCTTTCTTGGAATAGCGGCTCTTAATAGTTCTTGATGAGGCATCCTACAACTGATCTTTCTTCATTTCAAACTGCAAGACATAACATGGAGTGAATCAGCAGTTGGTTCTTTTGATGGATTTTCCAGCTAACAGCCCTCTTCTGTGTCAGTCTCTTAGACTGAAGAATGCTTCTCTTGAAACATGAACTTAAAGAATCAGCTGCATAATTTTGACAGTTCACAGGTTAAAATACTGTGTTTTAGGATCCGTTTCTGAAATCCAATACAGTGTCAAAACAATTCAGTATGAATAATTATAATTCAATTCACAGTAGTTCTCACACCCAAATAGGGCCTGGTGGAGCACATGTAGAAGCATACAAGGCAATTTTTGTCTGATTCTTTTCAAAACACCCAGAACCAAAAAGACTTCCTACTGGTTTAATATTATGGCTCAGTTCATTATGGGATGAAATAGGAGTGTGATTGCTGGAGAAGACAAGTTTCTACTCTATGGAGATTCTCAGTCACGCAGGACATGGTTGTCCCAAAGGTGCTTTTTCAAGAGGCAACCGGACTTTCTTGTTTTTCTTTGAAGATGTTTCACTTCTCATCCAAGAAGCCTGATTCCTCACCATCCAGTCAGAGCTGAAGAAGTTTCTTGGATGAGAAGCGAAACATCTTCAAAGAAAAACAAAGTCCAGTTGCCTCTTGAAAAAGCACCTTTGGGACTGGAGAAGACAAGTTTCTAACTTTCAACAACAGCCAACATTGATGCAAGTCTGTTTGATGTTGGCAGCACAGTTCTATTAGTGACACTTGTAACTGCTTACTGGACAGTTAAAGATGCGGATGTGAGTGGCTTCATTGTTCACATTATATTAATCTGTGGTTGTTCAACCTTTCTCACTTCTTTTTACAGAGTGCAATTATACCTGGTCCTCCTTTCCTTTTTGGAGCATGTGCAGTCCTCCTAGCCTTTCTGGTTGCCTTATTTATCCCCGAGCATAGTAAAGCCGCCAATACCAGAAAGCACAGCAACAGTATCAACAGTATCCAGAGCAACAGTCCAGATCGGGGTAGTGATGAGGATATTGAGCCTCTGCTTCAAGATAGCAGTGTATGAAAGCAGTTTTCTTCTAAGGTGTTAAGAGAGACAGCCATTGGGCAGACATAATCCATGCACTGAGCTCTGAATCCAGAGCAGTTCTCTTCTGGGGTGAACTTTTGATCTGTCAGAAGCTTTGCACATTTCACTCACCTAAGATATCATGTATAAGTGGCCATTGGTATTCAATTAAGGCTGATTGCAACCACCTACTGTGGATTTTCTGTAGAAGAATCCAAAGCAAGTTTTTCTTTCTGTATCCATGCAATTGGGAATGATGATCTTCAGATGTAGTTAAATACTTGAGTACCCAAATTCACTGTGAGCAAACCATAACCCTGCTAGGTTCCCCCCCCCCTCCCTCAAGAGTCTTCATTGCTTCTCTACTGTCTTGTAGCTTGGGATTTGGAAAAAGAAATACTCCATTTCAATAAACATTACTGACAAAGGTTTCTATCACAATCCCACTCCATCAATGCACTCTTCTTACATCTCTCTCTTAACATGCTGCCTGATTGATTGAATATTGCTGAACTATTTCAAGTGTGCAGGGAATGTCAATTGAAAGATAAATTATTGGTGCATTTTCAACCCTTGTTTTTAAAATCTCTAACTGAGATGTTAATTAAAAGGGCTCCTGTTGAAAACCTGAGCATGGTAAGGATGCTAATTCCTTTGATAAAAAGCGTTACTGATGCTCACTTCTGGTACCTCCAATGTGGCCAGTTCTGACATATGAACTAATTAAATGGGTGCTGAGGCAATTTATATTGACATGTGTATTTATCACATCATCCGTCATCTTTTAACTGCCATATGAAACATTTCTGTCCCACTTAATTTCACTCCTGCCTTAACTGCTACTTAGTGTACATTGTTATCAGCTATATTTAGCCTTCATATCAATCTCTGAAGAATCTCATAGAATTATAATTGTGAAATGTCTATCTAAAAAAACTTTAAAAGATGATTTAGTTTCTACAGAGTACCATGTTACAATTTTTAGAAGCATTTTTGAAATTGCACAGGTTTCTGTGTATTTTGTGGCAGTAAAAATGGAACATTACACGAAAACCTAACAAAGTACTCTTATGAATGTTTTATATGTATGAATATATGTAGATATTTATAAGAAGTTCTACTTTTTTCCTGATGGGGTACTGTGTAAATCTTGTATTTATAAATGTAATGAGGGCACTGACA
Source organism: Azemiops feae (assembly GCA_023970755.1). Classification (NCBI taxonomy): domain Eukaryota; kingdom Metazoa; phylum Chordata; class Lepidosauria; order Squamata; family Viperidae; genus Azemiops; species Azemiops feae. The sequence goes on from JALGBA010000099.1 coordinate 2,760,864, forward strand.
GATATACAGCTTTTATAAAGGATTGTGTAATGACGGAACAAAATTTAAATATATATATATATTTTGAAACTTGGTCCGCCTTAAGCAAAGATATCAAACCTTTTGTACTATGCAGTTTCGTTTTTAAGTTAATAAGCTTCCTAATGCATAATAAATTTGCGAACTATATTATTCAAGGTTGTAATGTGATTTTGGTATCTTTTGTCTCCCATTAAAAGTGTACATGAATTATTTATATAATGTAGGATTTTTTGCTAATTAGTTATTACATACCAGCCCGATATCCAGCATCTTTCTCCAACAAATTCTTATTTATGCTACATGTGTTGCTTTAATAAAAGCATCTTTATCAATATAAATAATTCAAAGTAAGCTGAAGGGATTTCAAACCTATCGGTGTGCTTCTCAAAGACTGAAAAAAGACAGCATTAGTTTCTCATAATTGACAAACTTTTAACATTCACAAACCATTGGATGAGATACAACCAAAGCAAAGACAATAATAATAAAATGTAATTTACCAATTTGAGGAATCTGTAGATAGATAGTCCTTGACTTAACAACCACAATTGGGACTTGAATTTTGGTTGCTAAGCGACGTAGTTAAGCTAGTAGTTGCATAACAAGACCCAATTTTACAAACATTTACTGCAGTCATTAAGCAAATCACAGTCGTTAAGCAAATCATATGTTAAGTGAATCGTGTAGTCTTTAAGCGAATCTCGCTTCTCCAACTGACTTTATCAGAAGCTTGCTGAGAAGCTTGTGAATTGTGATGACATGAGTGCAGGATGCTTCGTTGTAAATGTGAATCGGCTGCAAAATGCCTAAATTGTGATCATGTGACCAGAACAGCCATAACTGAGTTACTTTTTCTGACACCATTGTAACTTCAAACTGTCATTAAAAGAATGCATGTAAGTCAGGGACAACCTATGCATTCTTTAGTTTGGCTGCAGGCGCTTCCTGCACAAGCAAATCTGATTGATTAAAAAACCTAAAATAATATTTTGGGCTGGGAAGGGAAGATTGTAATACCATGTCTCTTTTGGCTTTGTTGTGAGATGAATATTCCTCGCATATTTAAAAAAATTTAAATCTTTTTTTTTATGTTGCAAGTGAATATGGAGATTGTTGATAGATGGTAAGTGAAAATGAACTGGATTGGGGATCTTTTATCCAATCAAAATTGTCATGTTTAAATAGTCCATTAGAGTTTATCTGCTTTGTAGGCAGAAGGTCCAACATTAAATCTGGTCTCCAGACAGAAGAAGTACAGGACTGAAATTTTATTTATTTGGACTGAACTTATTTGGCATAAAGTTTTTTCATGTGTTAGTAATTCAATGATTGGTGGCCAAAATGAACTAACAGTATATGCTAAAAGTGCAATGGTGCAATATTTCTCAATTATATGGGAAAATTATGCTACAAACATGAAAAGGTTAAAAGAAATCCTTTGCATTGAATTGAATTGCTAGACATCCATGTTGCTTTCTTGGCAACAGTTGAGAAGTGGTTTTCAATGTAACTTTGCTGGTCTAAGAGCAGCCCCTGCTAAGCAAGTTTGAGGATAAGACTGGTTTGATTATGCTATCCATAGAGTCCTAAAGTTGTGGCTAACCGTATGGAGCTGCTTTTGATAAAATTCAGGCATCAAGGGAATTGGGATTTGATTACTGCATCTCTTATAAATGTCAGATCAGTTCCCGTGCTTGACTAGTTAAAATATTTGAACTTCTAGATCACCTTTTGAAATGTTCACATTAAAAAAATCTGAGGGTCATGTTAGGTTATCAACATTTCTGTAAAGGATTGCAATATCCCTGCTACTAGAGAGAAGCCATCCTGGGAAAAAAGTCCTTTACTGAACTAGTAACATTTATCAACAATCCTAAACGTGTGTTAGACCTGACCTTGCCTTGGGACACTGATCGTTAACATTTTATTAAGCTAAAATGTGAAATTTAAATATTAACATCTGAAACTGGCTTCTTTATTTCTTTGAAGAAGCAAATCCATATAGAGGACCCTTTTATCTGCATAGCAAAATATATTTCAATATAATTAACCAGGCCCAAAAGAACTTGGCGTGCTAAATTTTCAATCCCTTAGTTTGAGTGAAGATTAGAAATACACTTCACTTAGTAAAGTGGAATAATTTAACGTTCCCCCATACCCTGAAATAAGCCCTGGATTACTATAATGGTGGAGATACAATATGGAAGACTTCCTTTTAGGACAAAACGTACTGCTTTAATATAATGTATGTGGTGAAATGATAATCTTATTTAGCAATAAAAAGCAGGGCTGAGATAGGGCAGCATATTTTGGGCCACTTTAGATATTAAACTTAAAGGAAAGCATCCTAGAATTATCATTGCTTCAAATACATGGAGTGCAGGATACATTCACGGCATCTCTACTGCCAATGTCAAACCACGTTGAGAATAACGGGGAACCCTAAATTTCAACCCTAAATTATGCACCAGAAGAGTAATGATATGCAATGTCACACTCATGGATCTGTGAATGCTTGGCGCTATACAAAACCAACTAAAGACTCCTAAAGAATTAAGTGGGATTGTGGAAGACAACACTGGAGGTCAACTCAAGACAGATCACACAAGTAGCCATCAAGTGTGGCATATACCAAGGTGACGTTATTAGCCCCCGCTGTTGCTCTGCACAGACTGCACTCCCCAAGCCAGATAATCATGGATCTACAGTGAGAACATTGGGATTGTCATTTGGACTGGAGAAGTATGGCTGGATGAAAGTCAAGGGAGGGAAGATAGTTGAGACTGATGATGTCGAACTATCAACAGGGCTACACAACAGATATACAGACCACTTATAAGTATCTTGGAGTCCCACAGTCACATGGGAACCACAGTGAGGAGACGAAGACAGTAACATCCAAGTACCTTTAAAGGATGAAATAGATCATGCTTCACTCTTAGTGTCTACATAGACAGACCTGGGTAGTTTTCTTCACAGTAATACTTTTCTTTGTTTGCTCCTGACTTCTGGGATGCTGGTCTCCCATGTATTAACCAGCTCCTACCCTGCTTAGCATTTCAAAATCAGCGAAGACTATCTAAATGTGTCATCTTGCTAGGCCAGAAAAGCTAGAATAGAGATGGGCAACATTTAGTGGTTGCAGAATGCAATTAACATTCTTTGGTGGAGGGAGAGGACCCTGGATTGTAGATGGCTGGATTGCATCACGTGTATGGGTGTTTATATTGCATTTCCCAAAACCGCTCATATGCAAAATTTTAAAATGCCAATCCCCAAGATATATAATGTAGAATTTTACAAATGAGGAATGAGGCTAATTGAACAGAATGAGGGACAATCAAGTTACATGGCTTTTTCCATTTTGAAATATAGTTCTATGTTTGAAATAAATGGCTAATCTCAAGTGCAGCTCATGCACCTACACATTAACATATGCATTTGAGGCTGTTACTTTACATGGCAGTTTATGACAAGAATTCTAAAGGCAATTGTTTCTAATTGCTGCAAGCATCAGCATCTGGAATGACTGTGTTGCAATACTTGGATATCTTTTAAAACTGCGTGGATTGAATTACCATGTCTTGCAGTCAACTAGCCACTAGCTGGCAGTATAATACAGCTCTTATGGTAGATGCACCCTCTGATCTCATATGGTGTCTCTGTAATGTCTCCCTCTCTGTGTTGTGATTTTAAAAAGTGGAAAAAAGATACTGGATTTCTGTGCAGATGGGGCTTTTAAAAATATTTTACAGATGAATTATTGGATTGCCTAAGAATAACAAAAAATAGGTATCCTTTTTTTTAACAAAAGCAAAATGTATAGAACTGTATGAGACTGAACTATGAATCATGAAGCCACCAATTTGAATCCTGTCTTTTTCATAAATTTACTAAACATTTTAACCTTTCATTCTTTCATAGTACTTTTCATTTACCACACCGAGGTACAAGGAATAATAAATGCGTGCATCAGCCAATATAAAATCAAAATTGGATTGTTATTCAATATGAATGAGAGATGTGAAAAGAACAAGATTTGATTTCAAGTAAATTTGATTCCATAAAAGATTCCACATGGGTTATAAATTGGAAGCATCAAAACACTTAAAACTGCTTTTTTTTTTTGCTAGAAAGGAATTGAAGATAGATAGTAGAAAATAACTGGCAGAGCCTTTAGAAGACATTAACCTTGCTAGGTGTCAACCAAGATAGTTTGGGGGATTTTACCGTTAATATATATTTGAAATATTATTCAGTACCTTTTGTTAGGCAAAATGCAAAGATAATTGTTGGAAGAAAGGTCTTCATCGTGGTTCATCCAAGCTGGGAATAAACATGGCGACTGCTTTGGGAAGAAGGTTGTAGTTTATTGGAGAGGAGAACCAGACAGGAAGATGGCTGGCAGAAAAGAGAGAGAACACATGTAGGGAGTGGGTTTTTTATACCCTCTGAAGCCTTTTGTTGTCCTGTCCCAGGTGGGGTATGCAGATTTTAGGTCTTTGTCTTCTTAATCTCCTAGCTCCCTGGATTTACATCTGCATCTCTATAGCAGGGCTTTTCAACCAGTGGTACGGGTACCACCTGTGGTACATTGGCACCTAGCAGGTGGTACGCGACCATCCTAGAAAAGTGGTAGCAGGGGAGGGGAATGAGGTAAACCGGTGGCAGCACCGCACAAGCCTGAGCGAGAGATGGCTGAAGCTGCAGGGCTGTTAGGGCTCAGCGGAAGCGCCAGGATCAGCGCCAGGCTCCAGCTGGAGCTCGGCACTGATCCTGGCGCTTCTGCTGAGCCCACAAGAAGCGCCGATCAGCTGGAATGTTGCAGCATCTCCAGGCTCTTGTGATTTACATTCAGATGCTTGGCAACTGATTCATATTTATGACGGTCACAGTGTCCCAGGGTCATGTGAAGTGACCAAAACCTGCTGCAACCACCCAGCAGACAGGGGGAATAAAAACCAAACACCACCCCACCCCACCCCCGCTGCCAATCCTCAACAGAAATGCTCACAACAATGAAAACCTCGGACAGGAGGAAGAGCACTGCCAGGCGGGCAGGCAGGTATCTTGCTCGGCTTTGGCTTGTAACTTCAAACAGTCACTAAGTGAACTGTTGTAATTCGAGGACTACCTGTACTTTATCACTTTTTTCCTTTTTTTTTCTTTTTGGTCATCACGTTTTTGACACCTTGCTAGGCGACTGGTGGTACTTGGATGTTGCCATATCCTAAAAGTGGTACAATGGGTGAAAAGGTTGAAAAGCCCTGCTCTATAGAACTGGTTCCTGCTTGGGGGAGGCAGACTTGGGGCTATTAAGAAAACCTGGGCATGCTTTTCTGTCTCTTTAAGATCCTTGGAGGAAATATATTTTTCTGCCCTTTTAATATTTCCTTCTCTGGGGGGCTGACTTCCCACATAAGGAAAGACAACAATGTAGTCTCCACAAAGAGTTTGGCCAAACTGCCTACAGAGAAGTGCTGATTGAAAGCTACATGTGTCTTACTACAATTTAATAATATCTTAATAATAATAAAATACTATTTTAAAAGTAACCTCTTAATAAAAAACAAAGACTGCATCGCCCTCTGATCATTGGTTTTTCTGGGTTAATTAGCTTGTTGATACAGCCCATTGGCATGGTTAGTTTCTTCTGTGAACATAATTTAGCCCTTGTGCAGCAATTAAAAAAAGTCTTCAGAAGTATATGTGTGATATGGTATTTTGTTATGTTATAGTGTACAACAATAGATTGTTGTGTATAACACATTCTAACAGTGTTTTTTAAACTTGGAAACTTCAACTCCCAGAATTCTCCAGCCAGCATGCTGTTGATTATAGACTAATAGGTAAAATTATGTCTGTTAATTCATTAGTAGAAACTAAAGTTTAGGAAGTACTGGAGAAAACTAATTAACGATTTGCTGATTGTAGCTGAGATTTCAGTCAAACTTAAACTATTACAACTATTGTTTTATCAGTAAAATGCAGTTTTGCATCAGTGCTCATTTTAGAGCTTGCAAATGAATAAATTTGCTTTATGAGCCTATAAACATTCTTTATTTCAGGAAAAAAAGAGGGAAAGAGAGGAAAACAATAAAATGCCAACTAAACTATATGAACACAGGACTGGGTTTCAATCAAGGGAAACTTAAATTCTTGAGCATTTATGAAGATCTTGATATCGGATGGAATATTTAGTGCAAAGATTAAAATACTTGGCTTTTGATGTTGCAATTGTAAATCTTCAACTTAATATTGAGCACAGGAGGCTAATTGAAAGAAAGAGGCAGGCTAGAGAAGTTGAAGTCTAGGACTAATGTTAATTTAAAAACAATACAAATGATCTGAGTAATCAGAAAATGAAGAGAATAAAAATGAATGTGGATCGTTATACTTGTGCCTTCAGGACTGGAAAGTGGTAAAGTTAAAAAGGCAGCATCTACATCTATTTATACTTTTCTGTCACAAATATCCATTTCTTAAGATGGGTGCTCCTTAGTTTTTACTTTCATGCTGTGGCCATGAAATCACAGCAAAATGTCTTCTTTCACACTTCAGTTGTCATATCAGAAACTTCAGGTTATGCACAAGCAGATGTTTCAGCTGGTTTCTGGGAAGGATTCTGAAATCAGGAGGACAATATGACAGAATCTCTTTCCATAAAACTGAGTTTTCCTGTTATTATTTCATTTGAGAAATAGTGACTTTATAAAATGACACAGCCTATTGTTTTGATATGCTGAAATAGAATATTTAACCAAGTGGGAAGACGATTAATGTTAGCCGGCTAGATTACAACTGAAGGCAAAAACTAAAAATTAAACTACTCCTGATTTTTTTATTTGTATGGTCAATTAAACTTGCTGAAGTGAAGTAGAGCACAGTCTGGTTTACCACTTCAAGATTTTGAGTTCCTCAGAGTAGGCAGGGATAGAGCTACCAGATCTAAGCAGCAAAAATATGGATCACCCTTAGATTGTATGAAATAATGAGTTTTCTGTGTCTCTTTGATCACATTTAGTAATTATCCACATTTATGTAGTTCAATTTTGTAGCATTAGATACAGGAAGTTATTTGGTTGTGAGGTGTGAGAGACCAGAAACAAAATAATGGTCTTATATTCGACTTGAATATACATTTCATTTCATTTATTTATTTATTTCTATCCCACCCTTTATTAATTTTATAAATAACTCAAGGCAGCAAACATGCCTAATATTCCTTCCTTCCTCCTACTTTCCCCACAACAACTTTGTGACGTGGGTTGCACTAAGAGAGACTGACTGGCTCAAAGTCACCCAGCTGGCCTTCGCTGCTGAAGGCAGGACTAGAACTCACAGTCTCCAGGTTTCTAGCCTGTTGTCTAAATCAGGGGTCACCAACCTGTGGTGGTAATAGGCCGCGGAACAGGCTGGACAGTGCACACATGTGTGTGCGTGCACTCACCCCCACTCACTCTAGTGCTGCTGCTGCTACGCAAACAGGGTGCCGCACGGTGAAAACGGGGCAGTGCTAGCACCTGCACAGCAAAAACGGTGCGGTGCTAGCAAGGGTCACGCCGGTGCTAGCACCGCCCTGTTTGCATCGCATGTGCTCGCAGCCCCGTTTGTGTGTGTGTGTGTGTGTGTGTACACATGTTCACATGTAAAAGGCTTTCCCCTCCCTTTCCCTCCAGTCCACCAACTGAGAAAGGTTGGAGACCTCTGAGCTATAAGAAAGCAAGTTTGATATAGTGATTAGGGACCAGGCTAGGAATTGAGAGACCATGACTTCTAGTCCTGTCTGAGGCCCAAAGCCAGCTGGATGACTCTGGATCAGTTGCTCACTCTCAATCGCAGAAGGAGGCAATGGCAAATCAGTTTCAAAATTGGTTTTCACTTCTGAAATATTGCCAAGAACACTACAGGGTCTAGAAAGAAAGAGAGAGAGAGAGAGAGAGAGAGAGAGAGAGAGAGAGAGAGAGAGAGAGAGAGAGAGAGAGAGAGATCCTTGATGGGCTGATAGATTGTGTCTTCTGGGGTTCAAGACATATTAACTCAGGTCAGAAAATTGATATACTTTCTCTGGGCATCATCTACAAAAGCACAAGGAATGTAATCTGTCTTGAATTTAGGGATATGTGACCTTATGACATTTTTAGTCTCTTGTAGCATAATCTTGTTTGCAGCTGAATTGATGCACAGATCAGTAAAATCTGGTCCATTTTAATGCCTGTAGTAATAGATTATTACTCCATTAGTGTCAATGGCTTCATAAAAAAAGCTACTACTGTTTTGCTCAACAACTTTTGGTAATATTATTATTATTATTTAAAAAAACAATAACTGTGTGGGAAGCACAGAATAGAAGAAATAAACAAGAAGAGTAAAAGAACCAGATTGAAAGATATAAATGAGTCTGGAAAGGGGAAAATGCTATTTTATTCATTTGATCCTGACAGTGATCTAATGCACGTTTCTTGATGCCTTCCTTTACTAGATAGATCAGGCATGTCAAACTCGTGACATCACGCGACATCACGCGACGTATCATAACTTTCCCCCCATTGCCAGCAATGGGATGGGCGCGGTTTTGGCGTGATGCATCTGGCCTGCGGGCCGGCAGCTTGACATGCCTGAGATAGATTATTCTAGGATTGAAAAAAATGTGTCCTGAATGTATTTTAGTACCTCCTAATTGGTGGAATGTATTTAAGAAGTTGGTAAAGCACATATCTTTACTTTAATTTTGATTTTAATTTTAATTTTAATTTTTCATTTTATGTAATTTTATTGCTGATTGTGTTGAATCCTGGCATAAGAGAGGCCAGGTATAAATTAAGTAATAAAATGTATTCAAACTGCTAGTTGCCTTTGAGTTCACATCAAGAAGAAAGTTGCTGTGGAAAATTTCTCATGATTTCACAGATCAATCATTTTACTACAATAGACATCAATATTATGAAAATGGACTGTCAATAATTTCATTTTCTGAAATGGCTCTAACATGATGTCCTGATGAAACAGATCCTTTGAATTTGACCAAGCTACAATATTTGATACTATTTATTTATTTATTTTATTTTTTAATAAAATGTATTGGCCACCCTTATTACCACAGGGTAACACTGGGCAGCTTACAATCAGAAAAGCAATATAGATACTAAAAACATAAATAAGTTAATATAAGACAAATTCTATGATCCAATTAAAGGTGGGGAAGGGGAGGGGAGGGATGGGGAGAAGGTGGGATCTGTTGTTACTTGATCAACTACCTCCACTGTGATACTCCCATAATTAAGGCCCCAAGCTAACAGGCAGAGCCAGGTCTTTAGGCTCTTATGGAAAGTCAGCATGTTTGGGGCCAATCTCACACTGGGGAGGGCAAAATGTTCCAGAGGGCAGGTGCAATGGCAGAGGAGGCCATTTTTCTGGACCCTGCCAGCCAGAATAATTGGGCTGATGGGCCCCACAGCATGTCTTCTTTGTCTGCACGGGTGGGATGGGCCAATCCCAGTGGGATGAAATAGTCCTTCAAGTAGCCTGGACCCATGCCATGAAGGGCTGTAACGGTGATTACCAATACCTTGAATTGCACCCGGAAGCAGAGTGGCAGCCAATGCAGCTTGCAGAGCAGTGGTGATACATGGGCCATTCTTCAGATCCCAAGAACTGCCAATGATGCCACACTTTGCATCAGCTGTAGCTTCTGAATGGTCTTCAAGGGTAGCTCCTGGACAATAAAAGATCCCGGATTTTCTCTCTCTTGCTATCAATATCATTTTTTTTAAAAAAAAAAAATCTTTTCTCTTGTGCTCTGTTCAGGAACAGGACTGACTTACAGACACAATTGCATCCTTTTCTCCAGTATGCATTTAACACAGTCTCTTAATTATATATAGGAAAATGTCCAGTCAGAAGACTGTGAACTTCTCCAGTCGTGACATAATTGATAGATTTGAAAATGGATGTTCTCTATGGCAAAGATGAAGGACCTGTGGCCTACCACCTACTGCAGCATACAGTCCCCAGCAACCCTCAGCATTAACCAGTCTGGCTAAGGTTGCTGGGGGCTGTAGTCCAACAAAAACTGGAAGGCTGCCTTCTTCCTATTTCTGCCTTATAGGATATTGGCAATGCTTCCAGGCCTGAGATAGAGGCAGACATGAACAAGAAATTCTAATCAGCTTTATTTTGGACTTTTAACCAGTTTCATTGAAGGCAGAAGGCCTCCTTATTGTCATTTTCGCCAATCCTACTCTGGCTGTTACTAAAGTAGAATTCAATGAATATACTTTACTTCCTGGCCCCAGAATAAGCATATGCAGAATTCTTTATAATATGTTAAAATAAACAAAACAAACATAAACAGTAATGGCAAAACTATATGGACAATTAAGCTTGTTAATAAGCAAATCTCACTAGAATTCTGTAATCATTCTCATTCTCTATGTGCCATTTGTTTCTATGTTTGTTTTTAATTCAAATACCCCCATCTACACACAAGAAGACTGTGTTGGTAGAGTTGGGGAAAATTGAAGATCTATAGAATATAAAAATATATTCAGGAAAAAATAAATTAAAAAGGGGAGGACGTTGGTGGCAAAAAGAAATCAGGAGTGTTAGCACTTTTTCTAACTACAGTGGTACCTTGGTACTCAACTGCTTTGAAACTCATCGAATTTAGTACTCAACACATTTAGATATGAAAATTTTGTCCTGGTACTCATTGTTTGTTCGGTATACAATGCACAAGCTAGAACTTGTCAGTGTTGGCCGCCTTGTGACTCACTATATATTATTCCTTATGGGAAAAAAATTGTTTGATAATCGTCATTTTTGGTATTCATTGCACTTCCCGGAACCAATTAATGATGAGAACTGAGGTACCACTGTAATTAATGTTTATTAAAAAGCATAAGCTTTTGTGAGCTGCAGCTCCATTTATTAGAAGAATCTTTAAAATGGAAGGACTGACTTTTACGGAAAAAGATGAAAAGTTGGATGGATGGTTGAGCATAAATTATCCATATAGAACTCTGAATAGAAAGTCCTGTTACATTGGTTTCAAGTCCCAATCCTAATGGCAATATAATATGTTAGCTGTAACAACTAAAACAATAGTCTTTAAAATTTCTTTGTTGTGATGCTCACCTGGACTAAAAAGATAAAATAAGAGTATTAAAAGTGCTCAGAGGCAGAAGTCAAAGCATTTCTTTCTTCACTTCATCTTTCTTTTCGTGAGATGGAAGGAGTTGGAATGCTAAATGTTCCTAAAAATGAACAATTGTTACAGTTTGGCCTGAACATTTCTGCTTCTCGTTGTTTTATGAAGCTGAAGTTGCTTGAGCAGGATCCATAAGATTGTCTGGGACACTACACATCCTCTTCACAACCTGTTTTCCTTGTTACCTTCTGGGAGGAGGCTCCGTGGTATCCGAAGCAGAACATCCAGATTCAGTCACAGCTTTGTCCCATACAGCTTTGTCCCTTGTGAACTCTAAAGCTCCCTCCTTCTGTTATGTATTCAAGATGGACAGTGATTAATATTTGTATGTTACTTATATGTAAGGGTGTAGGTCTATACATATGTTGTATATAGTATGTTTAAATATGTGTTATGTATGTGTACACTTTGAGAGCAAGCAACTAAATTTCATTTTTAATGTGTGCCATTCTGCCCACAGTAAAAAAATGACAATAAAGGTTATCTATCTATCTGAATAGAGGTGAGTGAACATTTTATTTCACTTTTATTTTCAGAAATACCCAATTGTGTATCTCTCTGGAAGAAGTACTCATTTCAAAACAGTAGCAAAACCCTACATACGTTTGTTGGATAAAAAAGCAAAGGAAACCGCTATTCAATGGCAAGCAACTCAGATCAATAAATCTTGAAAGCCCAACAAATTTAGTTCCTTTGAAATGTCTTAATTTAGAAGATAGACTGTTGCAAATTGGGCATGAATTGGCTGCATAAAAACTCACATGGAAGTTGCTTTCTTTCTGATTGCAAAACAACACGTTTGTTCAATTTATAATTCATCTCTCTTCTGTAACAAGACAACTACTACAATTTTTAAAAATTACAAAAATAGTAACTTACAGCTTAGTTCTGAAATTCTGATAGCTGCACCCCCCCGGGTCACATGACCACATTTTTGGCACTCAGCAACTAACCCACATTTACAGACATTTGCAGTGTCTCAGGGTCCTGCGACCTCCATTTACTATGTCCAATCAATCTTTATTATGGTCATGGAGAGCACAAAAAATTAAACATTAAAATAAACCAAAACCAAACAGAACCAAACAGAACAAGACATAATAATTGCGATTTACTATGTTTTTGCCAAAAACTACATTTACTCCTGGTTTCTGGCAAAAAACACCCATGTGGGCTTTTTTTGTGGTGGGCTTTTTTTATGGTGGGGGCCGCTTAATGATCATAGTATTTGCTTAATGGCCACCACAAAAAAAGCCCACTTTATGACTGCCATGACTTATGATGGTAATCGCCAGGCGCAATTATGGCCATAAAGTCAAGAATTACCTGTCATAATGTCATCAACAAATCATTATTGGTAAATCCTTGTGATTATCAGCAAAAAATCCAAACAGGGCTCCAAAACATTAACATTAATTAACATAATCTATATAAAACTCAACAATCCACACCTCAACTTTTAACTGCAACAAGAAATTGCGGTTACATTTAACATAACAAAAAGACACCATGTCTCTATTAAAAAGACAAGCTCCATACACAACATGGTTCTCAATCCAAATATTAATAATTTCAAAAAATCCCTTCCCAAATAGTAATTTATGCCATTCAAATAAACATTCCATATTTCAATTTTCTGATGATCAGTTCCAGTCTGGCTAAATAATCCTTAGGAACTGTAATATATTCCACCCCGAAAGTTTTCTAATGATGATTATTGCACTGTGATTTGCTTGTGAACTGTTATATACATGAAATAATTTTCCTTATTAAATTTGGATTGGATAATTAAGACTAATTTAGAAAGAAACTGTGTGCAGTTTAGATGATTTGGGTGGAAGCTTATAATCAATGTGAAGTTACGTTTACTTTTAATTGCTTAAATTCTAGTGGGCTTCCTCAGACTCTTCACTGCATGAAATTTGTCATGCCTCCCTTTTAAAGGATCTTCAGTTGAAGAAGTTTATACTGTATCAACTGTATCTATCTATCTATCTATCTATCTATCTATCTATCTATCTATCTATCTATCTATCTATCTATCTATCTATCTATCTATCTATCTATCTATCTATCTATCTATCTATCTATCTATCTATCTATCTATCTATCTATCTATCTATCTATCTATCTATCTATCTATCTATCTATCTATCTAATCAAATAAAGCATACATTGGTTGAGATGTTGTGACACCTTCTCTCTTCTTATGTATGCTGGGAGAAAATTGCTCAAAGAAGCAGAGCATAGAACAGGGGTGTCAAACTGGTGGCCTGCGGCCTGGATGCATCATGCGCACCCTGGCTCTGCAAAGGCAAAAAACGTCGCAATACATCACGCTACGTCACATGACGCGATTGAGTTTGACACCCGTGGCATAGAAAGATCAGGTTTGGAAGAGATAAACGATACTTTCCTGTGAACTACGTTTTCAGTAAAGGATATAGCCCACCAGCTACTCACATTGTATATGCAAATAGAGCAAAGGATAAAACACATATGGCTGCCTTGACAAGTCTGGTTAGCCCTGTGTTGGATCAGAGACAACATTGCTAAAATAAAAAGTAATTTTATTACGCGGCTACCAAATATAACCAACAGAAATCCAGATTACCACTAGCTGGCAGCAAACCAATACAGAAAATGAATTTGGATTTAACTTGTGGTCATCCCCTGATGGGGTGGTGGGGAGCATCTCTGGTAATCCTATGTAAGACAAGAAGGGCCATTCGAAATATCTTACATGCATTTCTGCAATAATCTTTCAGCAACCCTCCAAGGGAGGTTAATATTATCTCCATATTGAATCAGAACATCTGGAGGGGGGTGGAACTGTTTGTTTGCAGCTTGTTAAGTTTTTCAATAAATAAATAAATAAAAGGTATCCTTTTTGTTGTTTTCGTCCTATTTGCTATGTTTTCTCCTCTCTGAAGTTTGAATGACTTTTGGAGAAAATAAAATTTTTGAAGCACTGGTCTAGTCATAAATGGCCTTGATCTCTTGTTACAGGGGGATGGCTGTTAGGTGCTCTCTCTCTTTTTTTTTTTATTATCTTCCCAAATGTCCCTGTTCTTTCAGGTGTAATTTAGATGGCAGACAAACATCTCTGTAGTCAAGCAATTGAGAAGGCTGAGTATTCTGTTTGCTACAGGCTCTTTAGCACACAACACGTTCCCGGTATGCAACAATCAGTGGGCTTATGCCCAGTACATAATTTCACAGTGAAATGTGTTAGGTGAGAAATATGTTTGTATAGCTAGTAATAATACTGCCTCACTCCCTGCCTTGCACAGCGGCTGCATACTTAAAGATTTTCAAGTGTATATTATCTTCAACATTTCATATGTTTGGATGGTTGGATGACAGTTAGTGACCCAGCTGTCACCCAGGATAGATAGATTTTGAAGTACGAACACTGTTCTCATGAGCCTATGCTTAGCTTTAGCACATCTCTGTGGCAGTCACACATACACAAGATAGGTTTCAATACACAGCAACGCAGAGAGAGCCAGCCTTGACCACCTGTTAATGCGCTGACTTTAATACCATTGATTTCATTTTTTATTTTAATTGTCTGATGGTTGTTGCCGTGTCCTATATTTTGCATTTTGTTTTCTTATCATTAAGCCTCCTTGTATACCTATTAGATATATATAGAAAGGTGGGACATAAATTAAGTAATAAATAAAACTAAGGAAACCTTAAAAAGCTAAAACCAGAAAGGTGGCCATAAACGACTTACAGAATTGCTGGCATCTATTACTGCTTTATTTGAAACTTGTCTGCAAATCCTTTTTGATACACTGACTCTAAACAAATAGAATTTCAAACAAGCTATTTTATAACGTTTTATTAAAATATATAATGTTACCTGCCTCTGTATGTAACAAAAGAATAGTAAAACGCTTGTATTTGACCACAGATATAATTAAAGACTTAACATGGCCTGGATATATTCCAGATTATGTGGGATGGAAGTATAGAGTCTTGCATAAGACGTTTCGCCATTAGGGGGCGCCAAAGACATTCCATAAATGCTGCTTTCACTCCTCATTTTTATGTAAATTTTGTTATGTTACGTAGCAAATAAATAAATGCAATCTGAAAACAATTAGAGTAAGGCAGTATAGTGAATCAATGTATGGCAGTAAATTCTCAGTTAAAATTTCTGACTCTCTACCCTTTAGCCTTATATCTGTGTTCAGATATAAGGTCAATCTGACAATAGGGATTGATCCATTCAGTTTCTTATGGTAGTTTCAGAATGGTTGGATTCTGCATTTTAACATGATTTGCATGGCCAGAACCTACTGGAAGGAGTCCATCACAAATAAAGCAAAAACTGGAGTTGTAGGCTAAGGAGAAGATTGTTTATAGCAGTGGTGGCGAACCTATGGCACGGGTGCCAGAGGCGGCACTCAGAGTGCTGTCGCCCCAGTCTTAGGCCTTCAGCTGGGTTTTATAAAACCTTTTCGCTTTAGATCTCCGCCGCCGTGTGCAAAAAAAAAAAAAGGTTCAATCAGTCAATTTCAACTTCTTGCGGAAAAAAAAAGATCTTGCAAAGTTGGAATTGATTGATTGAACTTTTTAGTTCCACCCTGTCTGCCGTTACCACCGCAGCCACGCCCACCCAACTGGCCACACCCAGCCAATGGGCCACACCCACCCGGCACTTGACGATGCCTAAGTGGGTTTTGGGTTGCAGTTTGGGCACTCAGTCTCTAAAAGGTTCGCCATCACTGGTTTATAGCATGCATTTCAGAGACAATGCTGTTCCTGGACCCAGTGTTCAGTCTGAGTCAGAGTAAGAGTGGATTCATTAAAACCAGTGTAATTTACAATATTCAAGACCACCTTGTCTAACCGATTGCAATAATTCTTTTCTAAGTAGGGTATATTTATATAAAATCTTTTATTCTTTGTAAGTCATGACATTGAGAAACCCTGCTTGCTGTGAATACATTTTACATTCACAGTCCAACATCACTGCTTGACAAGACTTCAAATGTCATATTATTTTGAGATATTTCTCCCCCTCTGACTACTTTTCTTCATATTTATTTGCCATCACATAATTTCTTGGTTATGGGCCAGTCTTCAAAAGATCACAACTCCATATTCGAGGGTACTCATGATTTTCCTGGTGAAATAAGAGCAGGCAGGCAGGCAGGCAGGCTGGCCGGCCAAGTATAGTTCCATGGAATGATCCATCTTTTGATTCCTTCAAACTCAACAAAATATTGGAAAGGGATTATATAAAGAGGCTCCCTCCATCCCTCCATCCAACTGCCAGTGGGATAACTCTTTAAACACAAGACCAAAGGGCCAAATTTGTTGCAGCAGGAGAAGTTGGCAAAAGGAAGGCTATGTTAAAAATGGGTTGGATAGACAAACGGTGCAATTTATTGCTATAATAGTTGAGAAGCATAGTATCATGGAATTGAAAAGGGCCATTGAGGCCATCCAGTCCCATCCCTTGCTAAGTGCAAGAATTCAAAGTAAAGCATTACAGGCAGATGGCTGTTTAGCACACTTTGAAGGGAAGCCCTATGCTGCTTAGTCATTAACTAATTTGTTTTGCCACATATCTCCAGGCCTGCTGAGTTTGAGACCAAGCCCAGATCTGGAAAACAGACACTTTCTTTCCTCATTCCTGTACCCTCCTCCTCCTTCTCCTTCTCCTTCTCCTTCTCCTTCTCCTTCTCCTCCTCCCTCCTCCCTCCTCCTCCTCCTCCTCCTCCCTCCTCCTCCTTCCTCCTCCTCACAGTAATCCAGGGATATGCAACCTGGACCTCGTATACAATGTCCATTAACTTTTGAAGGTAACTATAATACTCAGTATAAGAAATACACTTAAAAGAATAGATCAGATCATGTCACATATTTTGGCTAAAAACAAATATAAAACTACAGTGTATCGGATTTAATCTTGTCCTGGTTCAAATCCTTTCATTCTCCTGGTCATTTTAAATTTTTGCACTGGAAAGGCTTGCATGATGAAAAAGATTGCATCCTACTGAGCTAAAGCTTTCAGAAAGCAAGATCCTGCCTTATTTTCCTGGGTAGTTAATTAATATTAAATATCATGTGACCTAATCCAGAATTACTGTAATATATTCCAGAGTTTTTCAGACTAAGAATTTAATGAGAGACAAAGGGGTGAAAAAGTTAACTCAAATTCAACCAGTTTTCTATCACTAGAGTTTTGCCTATTACTCAGGATTTTTTTTTTTTTTTACAGAAAAACTAACAGGTTTCCAGTTTGGAAAATTCCAGTTCCAAAAGTTTGGAAACCCTGATAATGAAAGATCTCCCTTTCATTTAATATTGGAATTAGGATTAATCCATTGCATTGGGAGCCGGATGTTCTAGATTTATTTAGGTGCATTAATAGGGAATTTCCTATAAGTATTTATTCACACACATAGTGCATGTTTGAATTCTTGATTCTATAAGCATGGACTTCTAAGTGTTCTGAATTTATTGTGCAACATGTAAGTTTATTTCCTTTTTGTGTGAGCTGTATATCAAGAGCCCATTAAACCACACTGCAGGTATAGAATTAATTTGTGACAGTTTCATTTCTTTATTTGGAAAAAAAATCAACATGAGATTTCTTTGAGTTAATCTCCAAGACTTGGCAATCTTCTAAAACAGGGGTGTCAAACTGCCAGCCTGCGGGCCAGATGCGTCATGTCGAAACCGCACCCACCCCATTGCCGGCAATGGGAAAAAAATCACGATAGGTCGCAACACGTCACATGATGTTGCGAGTTTGACACCCATGTTCTAAAAGATTCTAAATCTTCTCACAAGATTTTGAATATCTCTTTCTCTCTTCCCATATATACCCTACTATATATTCATGGATGTATATACACACACATGCACACACACATACCCCTTAGCAAAGGACTTGGGAAGACCTGAAGGGCAGGATAATTAATAGTTCATTCTAATTCGTAAAATTTAAAATCAAGCTAAAATTTAAAATATCACTCTGTGATATTTTTACATCTAGAATGAACATCATCTATAAGCATATGTTGTTTAAATTAACCCCTTGGTCCTTTTGTGTTAATAGTGAGGTAATTTTTGTGATATGCTAAATTGCTTGGTGTAATTGCTTAATTTTAAAAAATATTTAATTTTTTTAAAAAATATTAATAACCACAGTAAAAATTAATACAAACTAAACTAGAATTCAAAACTAAAATAAAAGTTCAGCAAATTCAGAAAAAAGTAGAAGAAAAAGAAAAAGTCAATAAAGACCATAATAAAGAACTGGCTTCCATCCTTCATCACACTGAGCATAAACTAATATAGTAACTTTTCATATTATTTTAAAGTTACGAATGAAATCACTCTTCTCTCCACACCCTAACTTGTGTGTGTGTGTATGTATATGTATATATATATATGTGTGTGTGTATATATATATATATATATGTGTGTGTGTGTGTGTGCATATATATATATATATATGTGTGTATATATATGTGTATACACACACACACACACACACACACACACAATCTATACATTGTCGTCTTTTCAGAAGAGTCCATTAGTAGTTACCAGAAATATCAAACTACTAATTTATCCCTAGTCAAATAGTCCAACTTTATATTCTTTCTTTTTGCTCTTCACAGTCTTGACCTTTAAATAATTCCTATGGCATTGCAGGATTTGATCTTTCATCACTCTTTGAATTTAAAAGAAATCTTTCATTAAATAATGTTTTTTTAGGATCAATTACTTTGTTTAGTAAGACTCTTGGTGGCTTCAGGGTCTCATAGCTTCTTAGAAACTGGAACAACTGAAGCAGGTGCATTTCCATGGACTTTTGTGAAAGTCAAGATTTATTAATGCAAAGATTTCTTTTTACCCATAGGTGTTCATAAAGACACTCATGCAATCAGATTTTCACAAAAGCTGTTTGTCAAGTGCAAATGACTGTTATTTTTAAATGCTAATATATATAGCTGTAGGCCTGCACTTAATTACCTGTGCATAAGCACTAATTAAGTCAGTGGATATAGCCTATTTACCATATAATATAGATTACAGGGAAATAGAGCCCATATTTGGCAAAACTAAAGTTTATGTATTGAGCACTGCATCTGGGCACCGAAGATAATTTTGCATGTGTTAAGTCTAAAGCCTCTAACCCAAATACTGTACATCTTCCCAGGGAAAACAAAGCACTGGCTCAGCTGGATGGTGTCAAAATATGCAACTTTCCCCTTTCCAAAAATACTTTCCCAGAAAAACTCCACTCTCATCTTAGCCATAAAATATTTAGAAGTCTGAGAGATGCTGATAAGCTGGGGAAAGAAACTGGATAAAGACCAGAACTTTCAGAAAGTAGGAGAAAATAACACCCTAGAAAGAAATTCTGAGGAGTTTTTAGTGCTCTCTGAGCTTGCTTGTTTGCTTGCAGACACTTCATTGCCCGACTGCATAACATCATCACTGCTAGTGGACATACGGTTTGCTTCCTGTTTATACACAATAGCTTGCCCTGCAAATGTTTGTTGGGGTGTGGTTTTCTCCTTGATAGTTCCTTGATTAGGGTATTATTTACACTTGATTGTTTGCTGCTTGGTTGTTTGTCTCCTTGGTAGTTCCTTGACTAGAGTACTGTTTTCTGCTTGGTTGTTTCTCTGGTATTAATCCCGGGTTATCTGTATATAGGGTGTAGAAATTCTGTTCATAGAATACTGCTTCTTTGTTCTTTCAAAACTGCACTCTTTTTGTTATCCTGTCCCATTACTTCATATTATACCGTAATGCCTCAATGATCTCACTAGGCACATGAGTGAATTATAACCAATGAAACACTTGGCCATTCTAGCCAGTAATACATAAATTCTAATTTACATAAGTCCATAAAAGAGCATTTTAACCCCACCCTTTTCAGCCTTGTCTTTACTGCCAGTAAGTCAATCTGGGCTCCAGTGAAATGTATCCTAATCTGTAGTTTAAATTATCCTCTTTTAAAGAATTTGTTTTTCCTTCAGCATAATTCTGTAATTTTCCAATTTTCAGAAATCTTCATATTAGGATCTGAGGGCTCTTTCTCCACTAAAAAAGCTGTTTTCCTTCCTCATTCATTGAGTGTTTAGCAAATAATTTAGAATTTCTTTTGATGGTAACAAGGTGATATTTGGTACTGATTTGCTCCCCTCCCTTTTTACTGCTCTTTATTTATTATCTTTTAGCCTCTCTGGCGGATCCTCTTCCTGATTTAAAAATTGTTCCACGATTTTTGTCATGATACGAAGGTGAGAATAATGGAGGCTGCTTTAGAGTACGAGAGAGAAATTATTCTGCAATGAAAGAATGACATATTCACCCTCTAATCGTCTCATAATTATGATAAGGCAAAAAATTCACATCCATGAGAAGTTTTCAAGTTTTCCACAATTAAATAAAAAGAAAAAGTATTCCTTTTCCATCAAGCTGATGGAGAATGATTTAAAATAAAAAGTAATATTCAGGCCACCCATTCAACTTATTCTCAGCTCTGGTTTCATAAATTATCAGTATTTTCTTCCATACCTATGCATTTGTATTTGCTATGGGTAGGGACTTGAGATGAGAATGTGGTTGTTTGGTGTTTCCTCCAAGTTCTAAAAAGCTCTAAAGGTATCAGTAACCATATAGTATTATATCCGTCCATCCATATCTATCTATCTATCTATCTATCTATCTATCTATCTATCTATCTATCTATCTATCTATCTATCTATCTATCTATCTATCTATCTATCTATGTATCTATCTATCTATCTATCTATCTATCTATCTATCTATCTATCTATCTATCTATCTATCTATCTATCTATCTATCATCTATCCATCCATCCATCCATCCATCCATCCATCCATCCATCCATCCATCCATCCATCCATCTATTTCTGCATATTTATTATTACAAGCTATTGTGACTGAATGATTTGATGATACTATAGTTATTCATATGGTTTGAATCCTACAGCTGTATGAATCCCAAAGCTGATTATGCAGCTTTTTGTTGATTTGGGGGATAGAAATACTACCCGGGACAGTAGATACTATAGACAAGTAAGAGAAGAGAAGGTTTCCTGTGGGCTAATTGGTCAGAAAGTTTCAACTGAAGATTTAGATGTGTTATGTCCAAAACTTTTATTATGAGATTATGCTCATGAAAATAGTATAATTGTGGATAAGTCAGAACTTGAGAGAGTTTTAACAGGAGGGGACAGATAGGTAAATACGTATATACATACACACATCCATATAATATAAAAACCTTGGTCTGTTTTTGTGTGAAGTTATATAGCTTGAAGATGATATTAGATTAGGCTTTCTTAATGTCCAACTAGCTCTGGGGACACAGGAGTAGGCAGGAGTAGGCAGAAGGCACCTGACCTCTCTTAACAAAGATATGTTACTGCAACATACAGTACATGGTCCAGGCCTTGATTTTTATTGCCTTTCAACTTTCTTGGGGGATTGTAATTAGAACCAAAGAAAAGGTGGTGGATATGTAAATAGCTATACATGTATATATATAACATGTATATATATAACCATTTCCTGGTCTGTTTTTCTGAAAATTTATCTGTAAAGTTATATAGAGCATCAAGCATTTTTTTTGCAGCGTTCTTCCTTGAATGTGCTCAGATTCTGAGCTATATTGGGAATGTTAATTCCTTCTGAGATAAGATGAGTGCTGATCAAAGACGGAGCTCCTATTGCTCAAACTGTTTTCCCAGAGTTGTGTGTAGTGCCATGTTGTTTATCTTTGTAGTCCTATGCAAATTTATTCAGCCCTTTAAACTTGTATCTGAATTTAATGATAAACTATTGCTGCTTTCATCTTTGTTCTCCTCTGCTCTTGTTTTTGTGGTTTTATTGCTAAGTGCTGCTAGTGTTTTAAATGTGAGCTACTTAAGAGTGTAATAAATGCTTTCCACATCCAAAAATGTGCTTAATAAGACGCATCAAGAGATAGGCTCCTATATTTTAAATTATATACGCAGAGAGACAACGTGGTGCAGCAGTTAGAGCATTGAGAGACCAAGATTCAAATTTCCACATGCTATAAAATGTGTTGGATGGTTCTGACCTAAATAATTTTTATTTTGTGTTTCTTAGGGATATTGTTCAAAAGCAAAAAGGAGGAAAAGAGTCACAGATAGCATTTTCAGTTCCTTGGAAGAAAGGAACTTAGAAAGAATGGCAACCTAACTTTTAGTAGAGTTTTGTCAGGTATTATCCCATTTGCTAATATTGTTTTCTGCTGTCATTTGTTTTTTTGTTTTTTTCATAACAGGAAATGCTTCCCTTTAAAGTGGGAAGTGGCGGGTGGAGTGTTATTTAGTTCTAGCTGAACTCAGTTGAAAACTTGCTTCCTTCAACAAAGATTCCCAATAATTCTGACACTCCAAGTGATCATGCAGAGGATGAAAAAAAAACTTGATTTCAGTGGAATGGATGCTTCAGCATCTTAGGACCTATCGATCATCAGTGGGTAATAGGGTGTAAATAGTTAAGTTCTGACTCTGGGTCTCCTTTGTGTCTTATCTCTCTGCCTTTTCTATGTTTTATAATATTGTTCCTCTGAGGTCACTTCCTTCAGTAACCTCACCAAGCACACGGTCTTTTCTCCTGGCAGGATATGGCTAACTAGGTGCTAGCTTTGTCTGTTCCAAAATTACATTTCCCATAAACAAGTCCCTTTTCTGTATAGAACATACTTCCCTTATCATGGTTAAGATGAGATTTGTGGTCTCAGGAATGCTCAGTTGAACACATGGAATGCTTTAGACTTAGAAAGCCTTGCGCCCAACTGATAAGAATTTAACTTCCAACTACGGCTTTGTGAAATTTTCTCATTCCACATTTTTCTTTTACTTGAAGAATAAGAAGGAACCATGTACCGTCTCTTTTTATGTTCAAAATGATTTCACATATTTACTTCCTTTATATCACACTGTTTTAAAATGGATTTGAGATCTCTTACAAATAATGTATAAACATGCACAAGGCAATGGATTTTGAATCAGAAATGCATCAGTTCAGAGGCTAGGAGTAAAGCCTTAGACTTAGAGAACGAATTCAGGTATTGGAAAAATATCTTTCCTGCCTACCACCTATCTGATTTCAGCAGATGAGAGTGTATAGAAGAAGACCTCCTTGGTTATGTTTTGATGGGTGGGAATGTCTTGTCATGCTAATTTGTGTTTGGGACCACAGTCTGAGAACTATTGGCTGCACCATTGCATAAGGCAGTTGAAATACTTTTCCCCCCACACTCATCAATAAACAAGTATCATTTTATACAGCTGTGGTTTTTTTTAGTGGGGGGAGAACGATGGCTTCATTTCTTATTATAAGACTTACAGTAGAGAATAATAAGTTTTTATACTGCTTTGGAAGATTTCCATATCATTTGGGTACCCCCACAAGTGAATTATTCTAAAATTCTAACAATTCCTACTCGATTTTTCTGCAAAGCCAGGGAGGAGGACGTCTATCTCTGGTTACACCTGAGTGGTTTTGACCCACTGTGAATGATAAGCTGCAAAGTTCTGATCAGAATGAAGTCAAATCAAAGCTAATGGATTTTCTGCCTGAACAGTTATACTTCAAAATTCTGACACTGCAGTCTCATTTGACCAAGATTCTCATGATTTTACAAAGGATGGCCGAAAACTCCAACCTGGCGCTTTTTTCCCTTACACTGATTGTTGTTGTTAGTTGTGAAGTTGTGTCCGACCCATCGTGACCCCATGGACAACGTTCCTCCAGGCCTTCCTGTCCTCTACCATCTTCTGGAGTCCATTTAAGCTCACGCCTACTGCTTCAGTGACTCCATCCAGCCACCTCATTCTCTGTCATCCCCTTCTTCTATTGCCCTCAATCTTTCCCAGCATTAGGCTCTTCTCCAGTGAGTCCTTCCTTCTCATTAGGTGGCCAAAGTACTTGAGTTTCAACTTCAGGATCTGGCCTTCTAAAGAGTAGTCAGGGTTGATCTCCTCTAGGACTGACCAGTTTGATCGCCTTGCAGTCCAAGGGACTCGCAGAAGTCTTCTCCAGCACCATAGTTCAAAGGCCTCAATTCTTTTGCGCTCAGCCTTTCTTATGGTCCAACTTTCACAGCCCTACATTGCAACTGGGAAAACCATGGCCTTGACTATATGTACTTTTGTTGGCAGGGTGATGTCTCTGCTTTGTAGTATGCTGTCTAAATTTGCCATAGTTTTCCTCCCCAGGAGCAAGCGTCTTTTAATTTCATTGATAGGGGTGTGTAAATATGTGTGTGTTGTAATTGCACTCTATTTACAACATGGAATCTTGTGTGATATAATTTGATATAATAGCCCAATGTGCTGCATAAGAGGAATGACCGTGCGCTGAGGTACAATACATTAAAAACTGGAGAAATGGGGCAGAAGTTTGGAAGAAAGGATGGTATTAGATTCCGATCTCAGAGGAGTTAAAAGGAAGAAACTTGGCTGGCTTAAGCACAGGCCAGGTGTGTTATCAGATTTGTTGTTGCATTCAAAAAAAGATATTTGGGGTGGGGAAGTATGATAGCTGAGGTAATTGAGAACAGTTGTTTATATTTTAACAATCTGGGAGATGTATAGCCTCAAGGACAAAGTAAGTGCAATTGAGAGAAGGGAAGGAAAGTAAAACACCTCTATTTCAGCAACAACGCTTCTTATTTCACTGAATTATTAGAACATGCAATTTTTTTAACCTCCATCTCAAAAAGCCACTCCTCCCTCATGCACACTGTGCCACATTATTGGTCTTTGGGACTTAAGCTGCTCTCTATATTGCTGTTACACTATGGGACGTTATTACTTTGTGTTTTTTTATGAGATTTAAAAACATTATGGCCAGGGTTGCCAATTCTGGGTTGTAAAAATCCAAACAGATCTAGATAGAAGCAAAGAGATCTAGAAAGCTAAATCTTTGCTGCCCTCTTATGGTCATCAGGTGTTTTGCAGCCCAAATCTGATTGACTTAATCAAAAATCTTTCTCCTACGTTCAGGATTTTTGAGTGGTACCAATTCCTAATTGTGGTTGTTTTATTTAATTACTTAGTATTTAATTAATCAGTGTTGCTTTCCCAGGTAGACCAAATAGGAAACACAATCAGCTAAGCTCATTCTACTTTATTATAAGGCTACATTAGCACAATCTTGCAAGTCTGGTTGTCATGGTTCCGATAGATGAGATTGATAAAAACAGAACAAGGCAAGTGGATTCCTCAAAGAACACATTTATTGGCTACAAAGTATCGGCACGATCAAAAGTGAAACCAAGACTGAAGTTCCCTCCCAAATGTTACAATGTTGCAAAGTTGAACTTCCCACTCCAGCACTATGTCATAAATCACATTCCCCAATAAGCTACTTTGGCGGGCTTTCTTATGGAAGGCTCAGCCCACCAAAACCCAATGACCTTGGTTCCCATGGGACAATTTATTGTTTTGTTTAACCTTAAAAGCACACATCCCCCCTCCCATACTGTGGCAACCAAAAACAAAGTGGAAATGGCTTCAGCCAAATTCGTTGCAGCGTTGACACTGGTAGTACAAATCTCCTACCATCTCTTTTAGAACCTGATAAGTTAAGGATGTTCCTTTCAGAGTTTCTTTCTCTGCCCTTTATGCAGCTGTGGGCCATACATTGTGTTATCAGATGGATACCTAGACAGTATCTCTTCCTTGTCTCCCAAGGTTATTACCATATACCATTACAATTAGGGGTTGTTTTTTTAGATTAGATTAGATTTAGATTAGATTAGATTAGATAACCTTTATTATCATTTTTTGCTGTGGGCACAATGGCACACATTAAAAATGAAAGTTAGCTGCTTCCTCTCAAAGTGTACACATACATAACATACATTTAAAACATACTTTTTTTTTTACATTTTAAGCCATCTTGAGTGCTCTATGGAAGCTAGTCTATATATGGTAGAAAAGTGGGCTATAACATCACTCTCAAAAATACTCTTTGTGATTAGGAGATCCTGGTAAAGAGTGAGGACTGGGACGCTGAAAGCAAAGAAAATAGAGAATCATTGAAAACTCTTAAGAAGGTGTCTAACGAATTTTGGCTACTCCAGTTTCTCCTCATTGCTGTTGCTTATGGTATAACTCATCCCACTGAATAAGGAAATATCTGAAAAATACGGCTTGAAGCTTAACACCTCAAAAACCAAGATCATGGTCATCAGCAAACAACCCGTTAATTTACCACCAATAAATTCGGAAGGAATATCATTAGAAAAAGTTGAAAGGATCACGCACCTCAGTTCTAATTTACATGAAAGCTGGGACATGACCACTGAAGTAAAGACAAGGATAGAGAAAGCTTGAACAGCATTCTTCAAAATGAAAAAGGTCTTCTGCAGTCACGACATAAGCCTAAGATTGAAAATCAGGCTTGTCAGGTGTTACATTTTTTCTATCCTGCTCTATGGAGTAGAGAGTTGGTCTCTGACAGAAGGCCACCTGAAATGTGGATTTACAGGCGGCTGTTACGTATAAGCTGGGTTGACAAGATCAGAAATGAGGAAGTGATAAGCCGCCTGGGAAAGCCAAGGGAAATCATCAAAACAATTAAAAAACGAAAGTTAGAATATTTTGGACATGTGATGCGACACCCAGAAAAATACGGTATACTCCATTTAATCCTCCAGGGAAAGATTGAAGGCAAACGAGGTCCAGGCAGAAGAAGAACATCATGGCTTCAAAATCTAAGGGACTGGTTTGGATAAAACTCAGCAGCACTTTTTTGTGCGGCTGCTGATAAAAACAGGATCGCCAACATGATCGCCAACGTCCGATAACGGATATGGCACAACAAGAAGAAGAAGACTGAATAAGGGCTTTTCATTTTTGAAAGAGTTTTGGGGTTGAAGTTATACTCAAGTCGTGTGTGCTTATTTATTTTGGAACATTTCCAACTTTAACACGAATAAAGCAAGGTTATAACATTTAGCTGTGAAAATGTCCCCTTGAATACAGTGGTTATTATTTCTGGGGTAGACATTGTAGAGTTGCACTATACATCTGTAGTTCCTAGTATAGTCGTACTAGTACTTCTTTGAGATTGATGAGGATTATAGAATAATAATGCAACAGTTTTAGTGTGGAAATCAAGATTAATAACAAAAATGTTAAAATCTAAATCTACAGATAGTCAAAGAAGTTAGAAGTAGGTGATAAGAGAAGGATATATAGTTAAATTCAGTTTATATCAACACAATTCACATTACTTTTCAAAACCTTTTCACCTTTGCAAACTGTTGTTGATTCTGCTATATCCATTCTCTACTTCATATATTGTCTTTTGTTTTCCTTTTGTTTTACAGAGACTATTAAGTGAGCGTTTTCCTCCACATTCAACTAATTTTTATGTTTCTCCTGATGTCCCCAAATTTCACATCCATGCAACAGTTGGCAGAAGCATGAATTTATGCACAGACATTTTTGAATTTGTCAACAAGCATTTATTTCTCATAACATACCTCATACTACCCAGCACTTTTGTATCAGTATTTGCAAATCTTAAATTTTCTCCATCTGTTTTTCCGACTTCAGTAAATATTTTTCTGTGCATATTCATGTACATAATCTAGTTTTTACTATTTGTTTATAGTATACAGGTCCCTTGATTCTAATATATTAATGTTCACACTCATACTCTTGTAGCATACAATTTTACATTTAATGCAGATTATAATTGTTCTCAAACAATACTCAATATCATTTGCATACATTTACATTCAAATACCCAAGAAATATGTATCTAACATTACCACAAGAACTTTTAGACATTTCTCCATAAACACCTTAAGCAAACAAGAATATATTACACATACTTTTTTTTACTTCCTGCTCAGAGTTAACTTTTCACTAAGCATTCCATTTAATACATTTATTTTCATGCACAAACTTTAATTTCACCATATATCACTCTGATCACGTTCAGCAACCAGCCGCTGTCTTCATACAAGCAGTCCATAAGAAAATCACATTCATATTTTAACATGTTTCCAGTTATACCATCTACATTGCCCATTTTAATGGTCTTCACATTTATACCCTTTTACTTTATTTATTTTATTTACTTTATTTATTATTTATTTTATTTACTTTATTTACTTTCTTCTTGAACACTAATATGTATAGCATTTAATTTAATTCCATTCTTCCATCTTTGTAAACTCCCATATGAATTTCTAAAGGATTCCTTCCAGCATTTGCTCACTACAGTTTCATCCCAAATAATAACTCATTTTTATTTTTAATTCAGTTCACTCTGCTGGAGGCTCCTGAATTAGCTGTCTTTGACCAATTACAAGTCAGTATTTTATTTTCTGTAAATTACTCTGCATTTTTCTTGTCTCTTTTTAATTTTAAACATTTCTTGTTCTCTTTGACTACATTCTTTGCAACTATACCTTCTCTTTATACACATTATGAAATATGTTTTTTTATTTTTTTGCAGCAAATATTCTTTTACATTCAGTTTTTTTTAATCCACAATGCTTTCATCCCTTATTCCATCAAGTATCCTTTTTCATTCTTCCCTTTAACTTAAATTGACATACTTCCTTGGACTTCTGTGACATTTCCCCCCCACTTGTGACACTTTCAAGTTTATAAAACATTGGGTGTGAAAATGGAAGCTCCTTGATAACTTCAAAACAGCTTTACCATATTTTCTTTATCTCTAAATCAAATAGCAGCAGGTGCAGTACCATAGGCCAAGTATTCTTGTTCTTCCAATGGCGGTGATCAAATAATGTCATTAACCAAAAGTCTAACAATAAGCAGGATTGTTCAATTAACTTTCTAGTTATTATGCAATTTCTATTTCTTCTCCAATCGAAATCATAGAAGTCTCTTAAGGCTTTTATATTTTTTGCAAACTTATTATTATGCACACTTAAGGTCATTTCCTTTCTTGTGATTTATAGTATCTCTCAATGTAGTTCTGTCAATATAATAGTAATGATATAGTTATTAATGGCTGAATGATGCTATAAAGTGCTGTAGATCATTTCTGAGTAGCTAACCTAAGTGGTGAGAAATTTCACTAGTGCTTACTAAGGATTCATATTCCTTAGAAGACCTCTAGAGATGTTAATAATGTTCCTATAATTAGTTTATTCATATATCTATGTAGCATAAGATCAGCAATTCAGAGTCTTACAGGAGTTCTGCTTTCTGTCATCTAAAATGTCCTTGGATTTTTCTTTTTTGTGAAGGACCAGGACAGTTATATATCTGATTGAAAAAAAGACAAAGATGTTCATTTTACATATCCAGTAGTAGTAACCAGTCAGGTTAAATTTGGATAACTGATCAATATGTTGCAGCTTTCTTTGCATAGTTGCAAACTCACAGGGTTGGAAAACACACTTGTATCATCCAAGCTAATCTTCAAATCTCATTATATTATGAAAAAAAAGAACCAAGTATCAATTAGTATTCTATACTTTGACCTTGATTTTAATGAAGGATATCTAGAAATCCTATTTGAGATCTGAAATTTCTTCATTACGAGCTGGATTCAAACTATAACACATGTTTAGCTGTAGTAGATCAATAGAAGATTTTATTTGATTATGTTTCTAATTGCTACTTACAATTCAACATGCCAAATATTTCAAATGCTTTAGAGAAGAATATATTTTATAAATAGCTGAATCTTAGATAACTTTTTTGTTAACATGGATTATTTTTTATAAAGTTTCGTATGAATGTCAGCACCCTGTCAAAAGATGCCATTGTTGACAATTCTGTGATTTATTTTTACACGATGCGTAAGTTGTCATGATTTCACTAAAATGTTCTAAAAAGAGATAATATGTTGCAAGGAGTTGCAAGGAGTTTAAAAGAACTGGCACACCAGTTCTTTTCAAATGGCATGAAAACAATGCCGCTTACTGCCTGATTTCATCTCCCAAGCAATGATTTTGCTCTAAGAATGAACAAAATTGTGAGCATTTGTCATCAGATTTTTAAACTTGGAGTGTGATTGAGATATGCCATGACATCATCTAGCACTCTAGATGCTACTGCAATGGCACATGTCTCTTTGTAGATCATGCAGTAAGGCTATCGTTGTTGTGGTCCATGTCTATGAAAGTCTCATTTGCTACCTAAGCAAAGAACCTTAGGTGTTGGTCATTACCTTTAAGCTCTTTATTGCATGGGTCCAGGGTATCTGAAGAACCGTTCTCCTGATGAGATTAGCCCACCCCATTTTTTTCCAGCAGAAAGGGCCTACTATGGGTCCTGTTGGCCAAAGAATTTTGGCCATTGGGATTCATGAGAAGAGCCTTTTCTGCTGTGGCCCCCATCCTTTGGAATAGTCTCCGATTGGAAGTGAGATCTGCCTCATACGCTTGGCCTTCTGGGAGAGCCTAAAAACTTGGCTCTGTCAACTGCCTTGAGGCCCTGATAGGGGCCTGCTACATTGGGGTGGCTGACTGGGTAGAGAAGATCCCCATTGCCAGGTCACCCATCATCTTGGCTTTTAGCTTTTCTATTCCTTTTTTTTCTTATTTTAATTGTTTTCTAATACTTTATCAGTGTATCAGTGAAATGAGTGGCATAAAAATTTAATAAGCAAACAAACAAACAAACAAACAAACAAACAGAGAGATAAATAAACCCATTCTAAGTATGAGCAAAGTGACTGGAAGTTGATGATTTCAACATGGGAAAAGGGATAGGATCGTTCACTGCTTGAACATGTTGCTGCTATTTCCAACCTCCATTTCCTGAAACAACCTCCTGAGTCAACCTAAGAGTGGGGCAGGCCCCCCTTAAGTCTTTCCTAAGAACTGTGGATTGCTTGAGACTACAATTTCTATTCCTATTTTAGATTTCAAGTATTGTTTACATTGTATTGTAGAAACATTGGTGTGTGCAACCCTGGGATGTGCATTCATATTATATTAATCAGACTCTCTTTTCAAGAAACATGTATGGTTTTCATGGTTTTTGTTGTATTCAGTACTATCAAATGAAAGCCAGTTGCTTTTGCAACCTAAGCTGCAGATAACTGTTTTTGCAAAATGTTGAAAGCAGTTTGAAATCACCTGTCTGTGGGTCATGTAGAGCAGAGGTCCCCAACCTTTTGGGTACCAGGGACCGGTTCCGTGTAGAGAGGTTTTTCTGTGGACCGGAGGGTGCGTGGTTTTGTGTGCTGCCTGCATCTCATGGATGGGGCTTTGCTTGTTTGTGCAGCCCAGTTGCAGACATGCTGCGGCCTGGTACTGGTCCATGGACTGGGGGTTGGGGACCCCTGATGTAGAGTCTTATTCTACTGTTGATTTTGAAAAACGAACCCAGAGGATACAACCGGACAAAATGAAAATATGAACTTTCTGATGAAAAAACCTCCTTTAAATCACCACCATCTCTCTGAAAATGGTTCTGCGCCATCAGTTTTGTTCTGTTTTATAAAACATTATTTTACTATTTCTGGATGCAAGTGACTTTTTTTCTTTCAGTTTGTGTTGTTTTCACTTTTTCATTTATTTGAACTTGCATATGCTGCACTAGGAGCCTTACAAACTGTGATATAAAATAAAACCAAGTCCAATAAAAATGTTAAAATCCAGTAGCACAATATTTCTAAAAGGACAGGATTCAAGGAAATACTATAAATCTTCTTCCAAATTGTAATAAGACTAATATCAACCACAGTGGCAAGTTGTTCCATATCTAGGCATGGTGGAGAGGAATAATAAAATGTGAATCACAACATTGTAATATGAACCCCATAACTTAATGCTGACACTCGGGATATTGGTGGATATCATACTAGCTGTCTCCTCGCTGATTTTCCATAAATTATTGTTTTTCCTGAGCTGATGCACTATGCCATTTTTCATCTTTCATTGCTTCTTTTATTGGCTGATGGCTGTTTTTATTGCTACTTGTTAATTTCTGTTTTAAATAAGACTCTGAATGTTTTAACTTGTTCTATTTATATGTGATGTAAGATACTGAAAAATCATTTTGATTGTGGTGGGGGTAGATATGTGTTAAATAAACAACTTATCTACTTGGTCTGACATTGGGACACAAGTACGGAAAGGCAGGACTTACATTGTCAAAACACAATTTTCATCTTTTTTCATTGTGATTTGTGATACCTGTGAATATAGGTCTCAGCATTGAGAAAAACAGAGTTAGCATAAGAAAAACCTTTCCCTGGCTCATCAGCAAAGACTGGTTTGAAGTTCTAGTGATTTGTAAATAGAATATGTTTCCTTAGAAGAGAAAACAAACATTATATACAAATAGGCATTTATTTATGATTACATAACTCTTCCTGCTTACCTCATTAGACCCAAACAATAATTGATTTTGTGAAAAAGCAGCCTTGCCTTGATCATACGTATTTATTTCTAACTTGCTTCTTTCTCCGTGCATAACAGCAATTTGTAAAAAGGGAGAAGAGCTTGTTTCAATTCTCTAATAGCTTAGTAACTTGCCCCCTTCCTTGTGAGTTCTTTGTTTTGTGTAACTTACCCGCTATTGGAATGATGACCAGCTCATTCTATGTTGTACTCTAAATAGAGTTGTGGTTATGTCTATTAACGTTTATTGATTCTGGGCTTTCACACTGTTCTCATTTTGTTCTTATTTATATCAGAACAACCATATTCTTCTATTTTCATTAACTGACAACTTTCTGTTGAAGTTCTTCACTTAATGCTACTGTCTTTCAGTGGTTGGATGAATCAGCCTTTGGACTTAGATCCATAACCTGTTCTATTCCTTTACTTAATGCATACTGTATATGCATATTCATTCATTCTGACTGCATGGGTGTGCACTGCAGCCCAAAGGGAGGGGGGAAGGAAAATTCCTGTGCTAGAGATGTATGTATGTCCAGGTCATTTATGTTTTTAGCCTGATGATGCCCAACTGAGTAGTGATTACCCAGCAGAGAAGATGTGGTTCGTAGTGCAAATTCAAAAAGGTGGCATCACTCATGCAATGTAACACTTCCCAAGTACACAAAGAATTGCCTTACAACAAGACAATAATAATGGGAGACAGAGAGATCTTTCATGGTGTGAAAATATTACAGAAACATTTCTTGAAGTGCAACACAGAGGTTTTGATATACAGCCCACACCAAAACTTGGATTATTATTGCAATAAGAAATATACACCTACCTGCAGAATGGTAAGAGATAAGAAAATACCTAGAATCTTCTGCTTTCTTTCAAGATATGAATTCCTTAATCAAAAAGTTACCACCAGGCACATTAATTAAAAAAAATCCATTCTTAATTGTTTTACGAGAGAAATACAGCAAAGAGCATATTCCTAGTTAGGAAAGCTTGTGTCATCATCAGTTTGCCTTTCTTTGAGAACAGAAGTTGAGACAAAAAGCAGTTTTTAGGCCCATTTAGGATCAGAGCATAAGAAAAAAAAGAGAGGCAGTGTTGGGGGAAAGAACAGCTCTTCAATAGAGCAGTTCATGATATTCTCTAATGGGCCAGGAGCAAGTCCATGAGAGCCACTAGCATTTGGGGGGGAGGGGCAGGGGCTCACAGAGCATCCTGTACAATTAATAAGATAACATTTGAGATGAGGTGGGGGAATAACATATAGAACATTGTGTACATGCAATCAGGCAAAGGATTGAAAGTCCAACCCAATTCTATCCTATTTTATTTCAGTCATATTTTATTTTGGGGCTAGAAGCAGGTGTTTTCATTCCATTAGCTTTGACACATGAAAATATTTCTTTCATGGTTCCTAACCCTTCTTGATTTCAGGAACCTTTCCTGTGATAAGCTGTGAAATTGGGTTTTCTCATTTTGCCTTTCCCAAATGCATGGAAAATCTAGACAGAATTTCATATTATGGTTGATTGCATAGTCAGCCAAATGTTTGGACTGGATTTGGCTTTTTTATCCACCTGTCAAGTCTTTCCCAAGGACCTGGGATAGGCAGATGTTGTTGTTTGATGGTGTTAAAGTTATCGTCACAGGATGTAAGCTGTTCCAGGTAAAGCTGCCTTTTGCAATTGACTGATGGTCTTGTTAAGTCTGGAGTATTCTGTAGCAGATGTTTGTCTATATGAATTCTGAAGTCCCAGAGCACTTTAGCTTCTTCATTTTCTATTACTCTGTCAATCTTGTGGCCCCATCGGCTCTTGCTTGCAGGCAAATGCTATTTCTTGCAGATATTCAAGTGCAACATTGTCATGTTGGTGTTTGTAATCAGTCTGTGCAATCTTTTTGCAGCAGCTAACTAAGTGGTCCACTGTTTTTCAGCTTCTTTGCAGAGATGGTATTTGCCATCTGTTGCTGTCTTCTCAATTCTGGCTTTATATGCAATTATTCTCAAGTCTTGGTCTCATGCAACCAGAATTAGCCACTTTGTCTCTTTCTTTAACTTTCCTGCCTTAGCCATTGCCACATTGTCTTGTTATCCGCTTAAAAATTGTTTTTTCTTATATTCTGTCCATGTAATACTTTGGCTTACCACGCATCTTTTTTTGTAGGCCAGTTTGGTCTCTCCGGTATTCAGTAAGCTTTTACTAGCTTCAGTGCATCTTCTTCACTATCCTTTAGATATTCCATAGCAAAAATACCATAAAAGAAATGAAATCACTATCTGCACAGGGATCATTTCTGTTGGGACCCAAAGCATGTAACATTGCTTCTAATTTTGCAGGCCAAAAACTAGGTCTGGACAATTTAAATATTAAATTTAACTTCTAAAGTACAGTAATACTCTGTTCCAAAAGCCTCTATAATCTCTTTAGTGAAATTTCTTCTTAAAATAAAAACATTGTTTGAGAACATTTCCTCCTTACAGGCATTTAAAATTAAACTCTTCATCTGCCTTTTTAAGTACCTGAAATAAAAGTTGAATTAGCAGTGGGTATTCACTGGAACCTTAAATAATCATTGCTATTTTTTTTTTGGAAGACAAGCAATCCTGTATTCCAATTTAGTCACTTTAAAAAGTTTTGATTCTGATGGTTTATTATATTCTATTTGTAACAAAAGGAGCAATCCAACCTACACCCTACCGGGCTTGTTTTCTTTTCTTATGCTGAATAAATTTTATGAATGGCAGCCTTGCTTGGAATCCTGCTGTCTGGATCCTGAATCCTGTAACAGGAGCATCTGCAGGATGTAGAACAAAAAGTCAAGATGATCAATGCACATAAAAAAAACAACAGATGGGGTTTTGATTGTATCATCATGCCTCTTTCTTGACGTTTTAGACCATCCCCTGCAGACACCCCTGAATTGGAAGAAGGAAGAAAAGCCTTCTTAGTCAGTGTTGCACTAAATGGGTGAACATCATTAATTGTGTGGGATGGGTTCTCTTGCTGTATGCTGTGCCCTCAGAAAAAAGAATTCAGAATGCATTGTGGTACAAAAGATGATCTCACAAGCACTCGCTTGTACTCCCCCCTCCCCTTATTCCACCTACTGAATTCTTTTCTCACTTTCTCACTGACTTTTCCTCCTCCTTGTCAAGTATGCCAATTTGTCTTTGTCAAAATAGCCTTGTGATAGGAAACTACAAATTCAAAGATCTGGTTTTGTTAAATCATCCTCTTTTTAATTTATCCCCATGTCCTCCAACGCTCAGCTGTTGATGCTCCCATCTCCTTGTCCCATTTTCACCTACAGTTGCCCTGCAAAAGGGATGTTATTTTTTTGTATGACACCTAGGGGGAAACTATTTCTGGGTTCTTATTTTTTAAAGATGAGATGATGTCAGCTGTATATTAATGTTAATTCATCAGCAACAATCATTTCTCATTGGAGCATGAAACATCTGTTTCTTAATTTCAAGAAGATGTTCATCTCTGGTCAATGTCAATAGGGCACCTGTTTAGGGTAGCTGTGATGCTCCCAAGCTTTCAGCACATAACATTTCTGCTTGAAAGATCACCTTATACAAAGGAGGGCTAGGGCAAGTGACTGCCTGACACAAATGGATATCGGGGTCAAATGCCCATTTGCTTCTGACATCTCAAGAGCTGTGTCTCCAACGCCTTGCAGCCTGATGGGAACAGGACCTCTTTGCTAAGTTTATTCTTCTTCCTAACAAAAATCTTCAGCTGGGTCAGATCCTGGAGTCGCTGTGTGAAACCCTGAGGCAAGAATGTGCTAAACTCAGTGGCAGCTCTGTGTCATCAATCCAGTGATCACTCATCGTTCTCACCATTGTGTTCACAATGCCAGAAACTGTAAGAAAAACTTTTTTCATGGATCCCAAGTTAATACAACCAACAGCTGAAGAGTGTGTGGAAGTATTATTGATCTGTAACTACAGAGTGTTCTCTTAGAGGAGAAAACAAAAATTATACCCAAACAAGCAGTTTTATCAAACTGACACATACATCATCTTCCTGTTTACTATATTGGATCAAACAAAGGTTGATTTAGGGAATGAACAGCCTCATACTTGATCCTAGTTATTTCTAATTTCCTTTTTTGAGAATAATAAACCATAGAAATTTGAACAATAAAGCTTGTTTCTAACAGGCTGTGCTCAATACTTTTCCCTCCCCTTTTAGTCCTTTGTTTTGTGTGATTTCTCTGCTATTCTAATGATTTCTCACTTATTCTACTATGTACCCCAAATATAGCTTTGGTTATGTTTGCTAATGTTTACTGATTCCCATATTAGCAACACATCTGTGGCAGAATCTATAAAAGTTACCCCTAGAATTTAAGAATATGCAACAAACTACATGAGAATAATTGATTCTGCAAATAATCTGAAATTAACTCGGTAAGAGTTTAAATACTACAGTGACAAATTTGAAATAAGCCCAGAAAGTCAGATGCAGATAGTACAACTGATTTAACACAGAAGTGATGTGATTTCCTGGAAGCATCACCCATTCCATCCTATGTGCCACATTCTAGGACAATTACAAATATCCATGTGACAATAATGCATGGGGAATAATCCCAGCAGGAAGTTACCAGTACATATATAACCAGAAGTAAGAATCAGTGCATTTGCTTTATTAGTTGTAATCACTATAAACACCCTCACTGCGGTTTGATTTTGATATAGGAAGTAACCCTGTCCACATCTATCCCAAACAGATGCCTGCAGAATCAACATCTTGTTTAAATGCAATCTCAATTATTCTCCTAGATGCAGGCCTTTGAACTCATAAATATAACTTCTAACACTGAATAAAGAAGAAATGTGGCTGATTATCCTAACATTCTGGTAGCAAATAGCTATTTCATATATTGGCTTTATATAAGTATAAAAGAGATGGGGGAGAAGATGAAACATTTCAGATTCTCCAGGACAATTACCAAAGGACCAAGAAGAAATTCCACAATTGCTGATAGTTTCCATAGAAATAGCAAAATCACTGCAAAATCTCAATTCCATTATTTGAAATAATACAACAGAATCACATGTCTTCTAATTGTCTCCCTATACAGACCATTTATCAGTATAACCAAAACTTGATCTAAACAAATAGAGATAGCAACGTTCTTTTAATTCTTCCTGGAGGTGCAACACTACCTCTTTCTTTACCAGCATGGTAAATGTAGATATGTGGAATGTTGGAGATCATCTGAAAGCAGACTAAGCTGGTCAGATCTAAAGATGGTTCCTGAACCTCATCACTATCCCCTTCAAGCTGGTGAGAAACTCCGCTTTTTTGGAAAGGGATATAAATAATTCCAGAAATCATTGGCAGAATAGATTTTCATGGGATCCTAATGCAGCAAGTTGAGGAGGGATTTAACAGGAAAGAAATTGTGTGAACCAATACCAGAACCATATCTACTTCTTCAAGAGATAACCAATGAAACTAATTCGGACAAATCATTATTAGGCAGCGTGATGGATACCTCAGGTTCGGTACTGGTATCAACCCTAATATGAATCTGTAGAGAAGCAGGGAGTTGATCTTGAGGGAAATAAGCAAGAACCATTATTTAAGTAAAGAAGACTAAAACATTAAGTCACAGGAAACAAAATAGCATTCAGAAAGCAAATTCCTCCTTGATTCACTGAGACATAAGAGGGAAGAAAAATAGAGACATATTTCTTATAGACTGGTTTGCATGTTTGGAACCGTTGTTTTACTGTATAACTTATTTGTAGTTTATCATTAGTTCTGGACAGATGGCCAGGTATTCTCCTGAAGAAATCATGCTTCCTTCAATTGTTACAAGTATATAGCTCCTGAGGCAGTTAAGCACCCCCAAACCATGACGCTCTCATTTCATGCTTAACATATCACTCAAAATGTTTAATTTTTGACTCAGCTGTCCCTAGAACATTCCTTCAGAAAACTGAAGGTTCATCTAGATCTTCCTGGGAGAACTGAGATAAACATTAACATTCTTCTTAGTTAGTCATGGCTTTCTTTTTGCTACTCTATGAATCCCACTGTTACTTATGCTTTTCTCAGTGACTTTAATAAACATTGACTTTAGGTAAGAACAGTCAGTGGATCCTTGGATCTTATCCTTGGGTTCTTTGTAACTTCTTGTACATTTTTATGCTATGTTCTTAAAGTGATTTTGAGAGACTGCCACTCCTGGGGAGATTCACCATTATCCCAAATCTTCTCCATTTCAAGATTAGGTTTCTGAGAGTGACTTGCTAAAGCCCCAGAGCTTTAGCCTTTTTCAATCTAACAGGCACCAATGAATTTTGCAGAGCTCTTCAGAAATTTATTTGAAATTCCACCAAGATAAAGGAAGCCAAAATTTAAGAAACGTATAAAAGGCAAAGCTGACCCAAATTAGCCATACAGCAAACATTTGTGTTAATTATTCATCTGAATTTGATGGCAGCACCTCGCTGACTTTAGTTGATTAAAAAAAAAAAC